>CM052196.1:13707925-13758273 GCA_028455805.1 Lasioglossum figueresi | reverse complement strand
TTTCGGTTTAGAACTTGGGATACGAAAAAATAGAATAGGAACCAAATCGAAATTTATTTCTCTCCTCAGAGATTTTTCTCTTTAGAACTTGGAATACGAAAAAATAGAATGGGAACCAAATAGAAATTTATTTCTCTCCTCAGAGATTTTTCGGTTTCGAACTTGCGATACGAAAAAATACAATAGGAACCAAATAGAAATTTATTTCTCCCCTCTGAGATTTTTCTCTTTAGAAATTCGGCTACGAAAAAATAGAGTAGAAACCAAATAGAAATTTATTTCTCTCGTCAGAGATTTTTCTCTTTAGTGATTCGGCTACGAAACGATAGAAGCTAATAGAGCAAAAGACTAGAAATCTGGAAAGACCGTGTTGATTCAACCGGCCGATGATCGTATCGCGCATCTAAAAATGGTAGCCGATGGCGACAGCCCCCTACTTTCTACGCGCGTTGGCATGCGAATGGGGTACAGTGTTATCGACCACTGAAGTACCGGAAACACGTTCGGTCCGATAACGCGCTAAAGAAAACCAGTCGTTCACGATTAATTTTCATTCTTTGTCGACGTGACCTAGAGGGACCTTGTGCCGGAATGTAGCAGCGTTTCCACGGTAGTCTCATGGGATTCAGATGTTCGGGGTGGATACATAAATATCGTTGGGAGCTCGAGGATTGACCCGGGGGCGGTACGAAAATACTTAAGCATATTTCTATGTCACACATTGCCCGCCCCCTTCATATTTCACGTTGTACGACAGGTTGAACGTAATATCCGTGGTTGTAAGGGAAAACGCCGCACGTCACAATTTTTAAAAATTTGAGTATACATTCATTGAGATGTAGAGAAGAAAAGTTGCGACTGGGCGTAACCATTTATCCAGTAGGTCCTCAATATTTAGTACCAATAGCGAACTTCTTACCAGTTAGACAGCAGGTACCATCGCGAGTTTTGATTTGTTTGGCATCGTCGAAAGTTGTTGGCAGGTTCGGGTGCGGTGGTCGGTCGTTTCGCGCGTGCAGTCGGCGTATCGAGGCGAAAGATCGCGTCTGCGAGAGCGAGTGGCGCGGCGGAGCCCACGGTTTTAATAAGATGCACCCTCGTTGATGCGGAGATATACGGAACCTTGCTGGCTGCATTATTACCGGAATGAATAATTACGTTTTACGGTGGTCGCTCTGTCGGTCGGTGGGTCGTCTTTCGTATGCAACGCGCGCGATACCATATACTATTTACCTACCCATCAGCCGCGCCGAAAAATTGACGCGTACCACCGTGAATCGCGTCGGTATCCAACGACATTCGCGGAACCCGCTCGATCGAGCCGTAATAACCCTTTGAACTCGAAACAGTTATATGTAATTCCAAAATCAAGACATTTCTTTCACAATTCGGATCATTTTTATTCAATGTAATCTTTTTTACATTGTATACATCGAATTGAACCTGTTTTCTGATATAACAGTTGAGGTTTCTACAATTTATAGAATACAGACGAATTTAATAATATCAAAACTGTTTTGAATAATGGTATAGCAATTTTTACTGCCACCTCAGAGTCGCTATTCGACTGCAAAGGGATAACAGTCCTCCCGGCAACAACGTGCGCCCACAGTTTCGCCGAGCGAACCCTATCAACCACGAATGCTCCTCCGTTTTCATAGTTTTCCGTGGGATCGTACGTTTACCGCGTCTTGCCCGGCCAGGTTAAACTTACTGGAACGTCCTGATGAATATTTAAATTCGCTTCTCGCGAATTACCAACCAATTACTACCTAATAATCGCATCCTACGGTTACGATTTATTCTCGCGCGGAGAACGACGCTAATTACTGCTTCGTGTCCGATAGAAGATCATCGCAATCTTGCGTTTCGCGTTTATCGACCACGCGTTGCAGTTACTCGATTACGATCGTGTTGTAACGGCGATCGACGATTACGGAGCGTGACTCTTGATCAAATTAGCCGAGTCGATGGAATAAATGTTGCTCGTTTTTGTTAAACCCTTGTCGTATTTTAACGAGTCAGACTAGCGATGAAGATTCGAACAAAGTCGGACAAATATGAATGTTACGCCTTTCTTTTTAGATGAAATAAAATTTGATTCGTTCTTAACCCCTTGTCGTACTTTGACGAGCCAGACTCGTAACGAAGGTTTTTAACGAAGGTTTTTAACGAAGGTTTTTAACGAAGGGTTTCAACGAAGTCTAACAAATATGAATGTTACGCGTTTCGTTTTAGATGAAATAAAATTTGATTCGTTTGAAATCATTATTTAAGCATTCAAATAAATGTAGCCATACAAAAAAATATACATTGTCTTTTCCCTTCTACGACATTTTTGTGCATAAAGGCGTTCTAATCACTGTAACTGTAAAAGAAAAGGTACGGCAAGGGGTTAAGCATTCAAAGAAATGTAACCATGCAAAACATATAAATTTTCTCTTCTCTTCTACGACACTTTTCGAAGACGTTTCAATCACTGAAACTGTAAAGGAAATTCTCTAATTCTTCTCTCTAAATTCTTTAATTTTCTATTTCTCTGTTATCGATGTTGAACCATTAGCGAAGTGATTCAAGTATAAACCTAAGTATTGGCAAGGGCAATTGCTCGAGTTGTTTGTACCGATTGACCCGTACTGATCGGTGGTTGTGTGTTGTCTGTTGCAGCTGCCGGCTCCTCTGCCGATATGCAAAGAGTGTCTCGGCGCGACGGTGGCCGGGAACAACAACAACACGAAGCGGAACGCGGCAGAGAAGCTGAGCAGGTGTAGCGTGTGCGGTGCTGCTCTGCACAACATGTGCGCCCCACCGGAGCTCTCGATCCTGGTCGACAGAGGGATTACGTGGTCCTGCGACGACTGTTCGTCGACTTGCGCCGGTTGTCAACTGGAACAGGAGTCGCAGAACTATCTGGTGAAGTGCGCCGGCTGCGTCAAATGTTACCATCCCACCTGTCTCGATCCCGCCCTCGACAAGAAGAATAAGGCGCCGTGGAGATGTCGACACTGTCAAACGGCGCACACGCCCGTCGCCAAGGACGACGGGAAGAAGAGCAAGCCGCAGGACTCGTCCTCGCTCGACGACACGCCGACCAGCGCGAGGAAGAGATTCAGCAAGTTACGCGAGAATAGAAAGTAAGCACACTACCGATCCATAAGCGGGAACGAACGAAACCGAGCCCTCCCTTTCTTCCTTCCTCCGCACGCGCTTTGTCCAGACGTCGCGAGGCAATCGCGATCACTAGACTGCGGATCTTTATACAAAATAATCATATTGAATGTTATTTCCTCCCTTAATGATTTTCATAGAAGAGAAATCATATATTGACATTTTCGACTTTTAAAGTTTTCAATTTCATCTACTTAATTTTGCTATAAATGCAGTCTCCAGTCTAGTGATCACCGATTAAACCCCGTTTGCATTAGGCAACTTGAGGCTGATCGACTTCGATCGCTCAAACTGAAGTTGCCCAATTTAGACGCGACCAAATTTCAATCTGGCATCCATACGTACAGTAACTCCAGCTACTATTTGTAATTGTAATTCTATCGCGTTTGTAAATGTTAGAGGGGATAAAAAAGTAACACTATGAGAGGGAAGATCATGTTCTAGCAGATTTAACGGTTGCGTTGTTGAATACAGATTGAAATGCAGCGAACAATATCCTCGCGGCGCGATGCGACGCACAGTGATGAGTTCGCCCGAAATAGTGGCCAAAAGAAAAACATTTTTTCCCGTAGTTTAAAGATCTGTGTAGTACACAGTACTTTATTTGTAAAGTGTCAGAGCACGGGTTTTTTTTTGTTGGCCACGATTTCGCGATTTCCGAGCACTGTGCGGGCGTGCAGATACAGCTGCGGACTTTAGTTGTCTCAGTGGAAGTTGGTCTCGGAACGAGACGAATCGCGGTGGCCCGGCGATATCTCGATCGACACGGTTTATTCGACGGCGGTGTCGCGTTGGATATGTTTCAGATCGACGGTATCCAGAAAGAGCTTGACGATCGCGACTCCCGGAAAGAAAGGCGCTGCTGGAGTGGCACAGGTGGACAGCAGCTCGGACGGTAATGCGGGTGTTGTCTCCCCTCGTCAACCACCTTTAATTTCCTCTCCTATACCACAACCCCCCGCCCAACTCGCAGGCCAGGGTAGGCTACTCGAAGAAAAGAACGACCGGATCTCGAAGGAGAAGCAAAAGTTCTTTAGGCTGAGCGCATTTAACGCGGAGCACAATAAGTTGAAGCGGGTGGGGGGGCGGTGATAAGTCTAAGTCCTCGCAGAACGTTAGTCCTAGGTTGACTCGGGGTAACGCGAACCAGAAGAAGCAGCAGCAGCAACAGCAGCAGCAACAACAACAGCAGCAACAACAACGGGAACAGCAACAATCACCGCAACAACAACAACAACCTGCACAGCTGGGTAATAAAAGGGCCTCGTTAGCGTCTAGCAGCAGTAGCAGTAGCAGCGCCAGCGACGCGTCTGATAGCGATTCCTCGGACGGTAGCGACACCACCGACGACGATGACGACGATGACGACGACGACGATGAGGAGGAGGAAGACGAGGAGGGTAACAGCTCGAGCGATTCGAGCGACTCGTCGTCGGAGGAGGACGCGTCCGAGAGTGGTCGCCGGGCTGCATCTTCTCGGATCGAATCACCGAAACCGAGGAGTCCATTCTCCTGCGATCTCAGCGAGGACAAGCCTTGGGGTTTCGCCGCGGCCGCCGCCAAGCTGAACGCGGAGTCACCGTTTTTCAGCAACATCAACAACACCTTTGGCGCTCCGTTACCAAAGCTCGACGTGGGCGGCACGCCGACGTTTGGCTTGCACATACAACCGGCAGTGACCGCCGCCACCGTCTCGGAGAGCAAAAAGAAGCAAAAGAACGTCGTTGTCGGGGCTGGGGTCGGGGTCGGTGACGAGGTCGTTGGTGGTGTCGGTGGTGTCGCGTCTTCCGGTTTCACCGGCGGCATTGACAACAAAGTGAAGCCCGGCGCTGGCCAGCTGAAAGGCTTGTTCGACGGTCTGAGTCACTTCTTTTCAGTGCCTACGAACAGTAGGGCGAGGTCCGGCGGGGCCGCGCCTAATTACGCCCCGGACAGGAGAAAACGGCCTAACGTGGACGAGAAGACCAGCGGCAGCGGTAGCGTCACAAAGCTTCCGAAAGGAGCTCAACCGTCGTCTACCGGCGCGAACAAAAGAGAGGTGTCTTCGCCCGCTGTCCCTGTCGCCGGAAAATCAAAGGAGAGGAAAAAACCGACGGCGGAGGAAGCGCCGAGGGTGCCGAGGCCCGGGATCTTCACGCCCTCCGACGAGAGTTTGTTCGCGGACGGATCGTTGAACGATAAAATGCTGAAAATGACGCCGTCGAATCTGGTGAAGACCGCGGTGAACAGTAAGAGGCACGAGCACGAGAGGAGAAAGTTGATGAAGGACGCCTCGTCGCTCGTCAAGTGCGCCGCGAACGATCAGTCTCTGTCCTCGCCGTCGTCTTCGCCGTCGTCGCACAGGCACGATCATTATCCAAGAAAGAGAAACAACAATAACAACAACAATAATAGCAACAACAACAACACGGTCACGGATACAAGCAACGGTCAGACGACACGCCACCCTGTGCCCGCTGTTTCGAAGTCCGGCCTGTGTTCCGATTCCGTGAAATCAAATCCTAGCCTAAAGTCCAATCCACGAGCCTGTACTAGCGCCACCACCACCAACACCACCACGACACCCCGCGCGACACCCTGCTCCACCAGGAAGGGTAAGAGTCTATCCCCGACCCGCTCACGAGTCCCTTAACCTCGATGATGCACCCAAAAAAAAGTCGCAAAAAAGAAGAATTCCCCTCTAATCTAATCCTCGCTCACCACCACGTGGATGTGTTGGCGGTGTGGTGTGGTATATGATATGTGTGTGTACATGTGACTCTGACACGTAACTTCTTTTCCAGGATCAACGTGATTGTTCTCTCGTACCATGCGTGTAATCTCGCCCGATCGAATCTTTTGCGTTTCCTATGCTCACGGGACC
Source organism: Lasioglossum figueresi (assembly GCA_028455805.1). Classification (NCBI taxonomy): domain Eukaryota; kingdom Metazoa; phylum Arthropoda; class Insecta; order Hymenoptera; family Halictidae; genus Lasioglossum; species Lasioglossum figueresi. The sequence goes on along the minus strand of CM052196.1, from coordinate 13,752,242 downwards.
GTTAACGAATGTTCGTTGCTCTATCTCGTTCGATCGCGAGGGAACAGAGTCGCGCGTTCGAGCACAGAACAATCAGGTTCCTCGATAGGATGTTTATCGGTCACACGGTGTAAAACTGATGGAAATCTGTCTCTCACGGTAGCCTCGCGTATATTCTCGAAATGAAACGAAACGAATCGGATCAGATCGACGACGACGATGCCCCAGCAGGATTCGCGTTTCCGTGGATTTCCATCGGTTTCACGCTACGAATATTTACGTGGTTATTGCATGTCACTAATAATGTTTCTTACTTGGCTCTGGCACACTTAACTCTCCTTTAATCCATGCCGCATATATGTATTTATAGGGTACACGATTAGTGCACGCTTGCCAATGCACCCGACCGTACACCCAAACGTTTCGCACACGCTTTTCTTCATCTTCGGTTCTCTCTCTCTGTATCTTTCTTTCTCTCTTTCTCGTTTTCGTGCTTGTCGGTCGACGCGAAACAATCTCAGAATCGAGTAACGCCTCTCGGAGATGTTGGATCATCGCTTCGCGACCTGGTCGCGGAACACCCACGAACCTCCTCGAGAAATTGTTGTCGAAGCCACGTATCCTCCGATCTCCCCCTCCCCTCGTAACAATCGGAAGCGTGTAACCGCACTGGTCAGTTTTCCAGGACGAAGAAATACGACACTGGGTGGCATACTATTGATACACTCAGCCGGTCCCATATTAGTCGAAACTGGAGCGTCTACCTGTTGCTGCTGACACTTAGCAGGCAAACATCGTTGTTGTTGATAAAACTCGACGCCCTTCGCAACGCAATACGAGAATGCCCTTTTGCCATCGAAGAGCCAGACTACCGATATACTCTGCCAACACATTCCACAAATACCCGATATATCCCACAGCTTTGCTTTCTCTCGATGCCCCCACCGTACTCACAATTATTAACAGCTCTATTCGACGCCAGAATTACTCACTGTTTTTTTGTTTTCGTTTTGGGCTCATTCCATGCCAAATCGATCACTTTTTGACGTCACCATCGACTATTTTATTCTGAATTAAATATGTTCTAGTCCATTTGAAATGGGGGGGGGGGCTAAGTTATCATTTTGCCGGTTTAGAATTCGTTTAAAAATTACAGGCCTTCGAAGTTTGCAATTTTTTCCCATTTCGGCGAAGACAAGCCAATTTTGCGAATTTGTATCTCAGGGTTTGTCCGATTGAGCTATATTTTGTTTTGTTTTGATGATGGGCTAGAGTGGTTTAAGTGAATGGAAATATTCTAGGTTGTAGACAATTTTTATTTTGCATAAAGATCCGCAGTCTGATTATGACTTAAACACGTCTAAATTGCACACGGACTACAACGTATTTCATTCGGAACAAAATCGTCGATGGTGACGTCGAAAAGTGAACGATTCGGCATGGAATGACCCATTGATTATATTCGTCGAGGTTGTGCACTGATCGAATAACATATTTGTTCATGCTTGTTCGATGAAAGTAACATTGCTTTTGTTTCTCGGTCGACGACGAGTTCTCCAACGACCGTTCCCGTGCTTTTCTCAAATCGTTTCGTGTTCCGTGTCGCGTGACCCTCGTCAGCATCGAACAGTATTGTAGTAACACTTCCTCGTCTTGGTCCTCTCCTTCACACTGGACGTGTCGAAAGAAACGCGCGATTACGACCATTTATCTCTACTCGAACGTGTTTTTTCTTTCTCTCGATAGAGATCTTCCCAGCGAAGAGCTCTACTTCCGTCGTTCTATTCATCCCGCGGAGGTGTGCGAGCACTAGAAGAACCAACCTTTCAACTCTGATTACAGAAGAGCCGATACTACCGCAGACCTTGCCGCCCGGCGTTACGCAAAAGGATGTCGATCTGTTTAAGGACGCCCGGGACAGGTCGGCGAGACTCACCGTTACGAATACGAACGGAGATGACGACGAAGCCGCGACCTCGCTTGTTAATGCTGGCACCGGAAATCCTTTGGCTGGGAACGGTGGACGGAACCCCGCAGCCATCGTTTTCGGTCGGTACGAAGTGCAGACGTGGTACTCGAGTCCATTCCCGCAGGAGTACGCGAGATTACCGAAACTCTTCTTCTGCGAATTCTGCCTAAAGTACACCAAGAGTCGAGCGGTACTCGACAGACACATGGACAAGTGTCAGTGGAGGCATCCACCGGCCACCGAGATCTATAGGTGCAACGGACTGTCCGTTTTCGAGGTGCGTTATCTCCTATCTCCCTCTCTGTTTCTTTAGATTTGCTACGCAATCGCAAGTTCCTCCACTTCAAAGGTCATTGAAAATTTCATTTATTATTCTACCATAGTTTCGCAATCGTTATTCGTTATTTCTGCATTCGTTGCTCTGTAGTCTGCTGAAAAAAAGAAAAAAAATCATTAACATTCAACTTATTGTTAGTGTACGCAGTCTAGTTATGAAGGATCGATACTTTAAGTTATGCTTTTTGAAGAATTACTCCTTCGAAGGTCATTCGAAGGTCAACATATTGTACATGGTTGAATAATATGGTTTCAAGCCCTGCTTGCAACAATTACTGTCCTATTCTAACCTGATGTGTTTGTGTTCGCTTTCAGATCGACGGTAACGTGAACAAGATTTATTGTCAGAACTTGTGTCTATTAGCGAAATTGTTCTTGGATCACAAAACTCTGTACTACGACGTGGAGCCGTTTCTGTTTTACGCGGTGACCAAGAACGACAAGCACGGTTGCCACCTGATCGGCTACTTCAGCAAGGAGAAGCACTGTCCCGCGCAGAGATACAACGTCTCCTGTATCATGACTCTGCCGCAATACCAGAGACAGGGTTACGGTAGGTTTCTCATCGAGTTCAGTTACCTGTTGTCCAAGGTCGAGGGTATACCTGGTACCCCGGAGAAACCTCTCTCCGATCTTGGTCGGGTGTCGTACCATTCGTTCTGGAAGAGCGTGGTCCTCGAGTACCTTGACGCCCATCGTGACGCTACGGAAATCCGGTTGAGCGACATCACGAAAGAGACCGGCGTGTCGGCGCACGACATCGCGACCGCTTTGCAGCTGTTGGGATTCATGAAATCGGTCCATTTACCCGGCGAAGGCAACTCGAAAGTGGCTGTGGTAGTCGATTGGAGCAAGGTGAACGCTCATATGGCGAAGGTGCGGAAGAGTCCCCGCATCAAACTGGACCCGGACTGTCTCCGATGGATCCCGTTGCTCACGCAGATCCCGAACCCTTACCAAAGCCCTGAGGAAAGCGCCGACACCAGTTCTGAAACTTCTCCTGTGGCGGAACCGAAGCAAGCGACCGCGATCGTCGAGAAGATTCAGAAGGTGAAGATCAAGAAGAAACCGAGGGGGAGAAGGTTGGGCCAGAGAAGATCGTCGCCGTTGAAACAGAAAAGCCCGCAAAAGTCCGCCGCCGTTACGGTACAGAAAGAGGCCTCCAAAGAGTCAAGGGACGCGAAGGAGACGAAGGAAGCGACCAAGGAAACGAAGTCGAGCAGGGAGTCGAGGGAAACGAAAGAAACGAAGGAGACCAGGGACGCGAAGGAATCGAAGGAGGCGAGGGACTTGAGGGGGACCAAGGACTCCGAAAAAGAGACCCGGACCAGCGCCTCCGCGAACTCCGAATCGTCCAAAGAACCAATGGACGTCGAGCCGAAGACCGTTCCGACAACACCGAGGAACTCGAGATCGGTGTCGACTGCAAAAAACGCGAACTCCTCGGCAGCCAGTTCGACGAAAGTGACACCTCTACTGTCATCCTCGAGACGAAGGATCAGAACGCCGAAGGCGCTAGCGCTGGAGAGCGCAACGACGACGGCGACGACCACGACGACAACGACGCCTCTCCGCAAACGAAAACATTCCGAAAAGACTGAACCCGAGGAGAAGGAGGAGAAGTCGGAGGTTAGTTCGAGGAAGAGGACTCGCGAGTCTTTGAGAGAAAAGGAAAAGGAGAAGGATCGGGAGAAGGAAAAGGAGAGGGAAAAGCCAAAGGAGAAGGAGAAGACGAAGGAGAAGGACTCTCCGAAGGACAAGGACAGGGACAAGGACCACGCTCCAGAACCGGAGAAGATGTCACCGAAGTTGGCGACGTCGACTCCGTCGTCGACGGTGCAGAAGCCGACAAAGAAACAGTGCAAAGTGGATGACATCTTGTTGAAGGTGACGAGCAGGCAAACCAAATATTTGCAGGCAAAACAGGCGAAAGAGAAGAAGAACGCGGACGAGGCTCAGTGCAACGGCAAGGAGGAATCGAAGGAGACGAAAACTCCGCCGATGTCGAGGCGAGGACGAGCCAAAGCCGAGAAGGAATCTCTGAAGATGCCTCAGTTGAAGCCGGAAACACCCACGATCGACAGACCGCAAAGTCCTGTGATACCTCCCCCTTCGTTTTCGCCGTCGGCCGAGTCGGAGAAACCGGACTCCCCCGAGCGCAAGGAATCACCCGTTCCGGTGCTGGTGTCCCAGCACTCCTCGAAGGAGAATAGCCCCGAGACGAGCAAAAACGAGAGTGTTGAGGAAAATGGCGCTATCGTGCCGCCAGAGCCGGAGACGGCGTCCGCAAGTCCCGGCGAGTACGAGGGCGGTGACGAAGACGAGGGGGAGGAAGAAGTACCTGCACCAAGGCCGAAATCCGTGACACAGTGTCCAAGCAACCCGGAAGCCGAACCGATCGAACAACCCGAAAAGACCGTGGACGCGAACGCGATCGCGATCGCCGAGATCGCGGAGATCGAGAAGGAACCCGTGGAGGAGGACACGGAGAAAAGCCTGTCAGCGAAAGTCGAGTCGGAAGCGACGATCGTCGAGAGCGAGACGACGGAAGCTCCGAAGGAATGTGATAAGGACTCGGAGGTCGAGAAAGCAATTTCTCGTAGCCCGGAAACGTCGAAATTGGTACCTGAAGTTTCTTCGCCCAAGGGGGAAGAATGCGAAAAATTAGAAGCTATTACTCAGGATAAAGATAGCCCTAAGGAAGAGACGATTTCCGAGAGGATAACGACGCTCAAGGAAACGAAAGAGGAGTCGACACGGCCAAAGATCGAGGCTTCTCCGGCGACTCCCACGGAGAAGAAGGAGCCGACGAGCGTCGTCGTCTCGAACATAGCCTCGCCCGAAACCGAACCCCTCACGCCGCAGGAGAAATCGATGCCGATCATGGAGCAACAGGAAACGATGCACCTACATCAGACACAGCCGGAGGAGATGAAACAAAACTCTCCCGAGAGCGGGAAGACGACGCCTCACCTGGAGAATCCGGGCTCGGTGAAACGAACGCCGCCCTCGCAGCCGGACCTACCCTCTATGGGAGTGTACACGCCCGACTCGACCACAAACTCGGTGCATTCGTTGCACTACGGCCAATGCGATCTGGACGTCAGTCAGCTGGGATTGGAGTCGCCGACTTCGATATCCAGCGACCTGGCGTCTCAGAACAGCGTCGAGAGGCCGCCAAGCGCGCTGCCGTCGATGCCGGCGTCGGTCACCGCTCCGATTTCCGTATCGATGCAGATAGCGCCGCCAGCCACGTCCGTCGCGGTGAACATATCGCCTCAGGTTCAGTACGCTGACTGCTCGATGCCTCAGCACACGCCGACGGCTCATGTCAGCATTCACCATCCGATGCATCAGCCTCACACGCCGCAGCCCCTTCAACAGCCGAGGACGCCGCAGTCGCACACGCCTCAGAGCATACCCACGCAGAGTCCTCAACCGCTTCCACAGAGTCATACGCCCCAACCAATGCCGCAGTCCCACACGCCTCAGCCCTTGCCTCAGTCTCACACGCCGCAGAGCATACCCACGCAGAGTCCGCAGCCTCTACCACAGGCCCACACTCCTCAACCGATGCAGCTGTCACTGGTACAGCAAACGCAGGGCCAGAACATGACGCATAGTCAGTCTCAGCAGTCTCAGCAGTCGCAACCGCAACAGCAACAATCGACGCATCAGCAACAGCAACAACAACAGCAGCAGCAACAACAACAACAACAGCAGTCACAATCTCACAGCAATAAGAGAGCCAGTGGCTCGCAGACGACCCACAGATCAAGATCGGCGCAGCAGAGCAGCAGATCCCATCGAGCCACGCCTCCAACGCCGCATACACAAGCCTCCTCTCAACATACCAGCTCTCACACCAGTTCTCATGCGAGTTCCCACACGAGCCACACGACCGTGGCGCACACGAGCCACGTACCACCTCAGTACCAACAGTCTTCGTCGATGAGCGTACCACCGGTGCCTCATCTGCAGTCTCACACACACGCCGCTCACTCGCACAACATGGCCGTGATCTCGCAAGGTAACTACATGGCAGTCGCCTCGCCGACCTTCCCTACGCAGAACACGTACGTGATACAGCATCGAGGCAGTAGATCCGGGGCGCCGACGCCTTGCACCACCGCGACAAACTTCTACATCCAGACGAGCGCGATGCCACCGCACTCGCACACGCCCGCACCCTCTCTGTCGGCCTCCGGGAACCACCAGACCACCAACTCGTGCAGCCTGGCGAAGCTTCAGCAGCTAACCAACGGCCTGGAGATGATACCGCCGACGCCATCGCCGGCGATGAACTTGACACCGCCGCCACCGATCCCGCACACCATGACGCCCCCTCAAACGTCGAGGCAGTTGCCGACCCCGCCCCAGGTGCCGCTCGGATACCCAAAGAACTATTACAATGTGAACACGGTGCCACCGCCTGGTACGCCCGGTCCACCTAGTAGGTCGACCTCGAGGTCCTCGGCGAACGCGAACATGGCGACCCTGACGCAACCGTATCCGAGCGAGAGCCTGTACAGACAGACTCTGGATCCCGGAAGTACCTGTCCACAGATGCAGAGCGCCGCCAGCCGGGTCAGTCCGAACGTGGCGCTGAACCCGAATCTCATGGCTCAGTACGGTTACCGAGTAGCTCAGCCGGGCACCGGCTACATGAACCAGGCGGCGCAACTCGGCGGCTTCATGAACCAAGCCAGTCAACTCCCCGTGGGAGTAGTGAACGTACCTGCGCCGTATCCTCAGGATCCACATCAACAGAACCCAGCGGCGGTCTACACGACCTACCACGGCTACATCAACGGAGGCCTTATGCAGCCCCTAAACAGTTCGATGAGGCCCCGCTAGCCCCTAAATTCACCTAAACGCACACCCCTTCACCCGCAACGACGAAGCTTCGATGCGGACAAGACTCGCGAGCCCTCGTCCGCTTAGCAACGACAATTGTTTTCTCTACGGGATAAGACTGCATACGTTCTCTGCGATGCGATCTCGATCTCGATCGTCCTTCGAGCGATCGCCACCGCGGCGACCTCTTTTAATCCACAAGAAATACGTTTCGTTTTATAGTATCAATGACGAGGGTAACTCGTAGCTTTCCCCATGCCCCCTGTTTCTTTAACCACACCCTCGAAACGTATCGACGCGTTCTTTTACCAAGTTAACCCTTGTGTAGTCAACCGGGTACACATTTACTGTATTTCGTTCAACAATTTGTTAATTTTCCTCTAAAGAATATTACGAAATTTCTCTGTATGTCCATTCTATACTCGATAATTATTGATTTATTGTCTTATAATGAGAATTTGTGTAAACATGTTAAGTACAGATAACTTTTAAACTGTTAGCACTCAAATGGCGATTCTGAGACGCCACTAAAAATTGCTCCACCATTATTCAAAATATTGTTTAGATTATTGAATATATCGGGATCTAATCAATTAATAAAACTTAGTAAAATACATAAAATTTAAAAAATCATAAGGAATGGAAATATTGGATTGGCAAGAAAGTAATTTCGGTATTTTAAGGTGAAATAAAACCGAATTTCCTTATTCAAACGATGAACTTTAATCAATAAAATATTTTCTTATGTATTCTTTTTGGCAAAAGATCATCGAACAAAAGGGATAATATCTTATTCATTAAAATTCGTTGAATAAAAAAGCTTGAATAAAAAAATCGGGCTCTATTTCACCTTAAAATACCGAAATTACTTTCTTGCCAATCCAATATAATATTATAAATCGATTAAATGTTTAATTTTCGAGTTAAAATAGCTTCGAGTGCAGAGGGATAAATAATCTTTACCTTCTTATTGACTACACAAGGGTTAATTAGCCCCGAAGGTCCGCGCGGATCGTGCTCCTCGAAGGATTGAAAGGAGAACTCGCATCGATGGCATTCGCAACTTGTCGTCGCGTATATTTGTGTACTGTTCGTTTCTCGCAATGTGGTACCCTAGCCGGCACAGGGACGAAGGACACAGTTGCGAGACACGGACAATATATGTGCGGGATATGATCGCGGTATCGGATAGGAAAATTGCGAGGCATGGGTTCTTGGTAACTCTGTGCATTTACAAAACGATTAATCATTATGTACCTTGAGGATGGATCTGTCGGTCGGTCGAGGTCACGGAAGAGATACATCTTCCACCCTCTGTTTTGGGATCTACGATCGACAAAGCGAATACCTATTTTTTAGTAGGGCATTCCCTCTTTAAATCGCAACGGTGTTACGTTTTCTGTATAATAATATACATATATATGTATGTGTATGTATTTATATATATATATATATATATGTACATATACAGATATACGTATATATATATATATATATATAAATACCTATTCTATATATATATATGTTTATTTATATATATGTGTATATATAATATGTATATTACATATATAATATGTATATTACATATATAATATGTATATTACATATATAATATGTATATTATATATATATAATATGTATATTATATATATATATAATATGTATAAATACTTACAAAGAATATTCTGTTTGATATTATCGATTGTTGAACGTTGTTGTTTACGTTTTCTTCGAGGCACACTGTACTTTACTGTATCATAAAATACTTACCGCTACGATCATTCGAAATGTATTATTGCGAATTCATTATTACGATTGTCAAAAAGTCGGGATCATCGTGAACGCGTTCGTTGCTCATTTTACCGTGTTATCATCGTTCGTCATCAGCATCGACACTACGTTTTTCTCCAGTTATCAGCACTGCTACCACTACCACCACCTCCACCACCACCACCACCACCACCACAACCACTACCACTATCACCTCTGTACCCCTACCTCCCTACCAGCCACACTTCTTGACGCGATATCGTCCTAATCGTGATTGTCGTTATTATGATTTCTATCGATTACTATTATCATTATTAATATTATTATTTCTATGATTATTAATATTATTATTATTATTATTATTATCGTCATCATGATACCCAATCCAATATACAGTTATAGTTTTATCCGATTCGAGCGGCCCGTCACACGAACACGCGGAGACGAATTAGGGAAATCGAGACAACACCCGCTCACATACATACACACATACGCAGAGGACAAATTGCATTCGTTCGTTACTCTCTATTGTATGTAATAATGGTTTTTATTCTAGCTAGTATTTGGAGTGAAAGGGCACATACGTACACAACAAACAAACGTACGGACAGACAGATCAAACAAACAAACAAACAGGAAGAACAGGACAGACACACATTCACACGGACCGATTTATATATATATATACCACATTCGAGAAGGATTATGACTGCGTATATAACACAGAAAAAAAAACTCTTCCACGGAGCGTCGTGAGAAAAAAATTTATGCGGAAATTATTTTTTGTATCGAATCGCGATGAGAGAAAGAGAGATTGCGAGCGAGAGAGTGTGATAGAGATGTGAGAGAGAGAGAAAGAGTGAAAAGAGGGAGACGCGCGCGGCTCCACTCGTTTCCCTTCGACCTGTCTGTGGGGAAATACATAAAACTGGTGCTCGTTCGTGTACGTTGAATTGTAATTTCCCTCCCACGCGTCGGCGACGCTTCGCGGAACGGTCGCGAACAAAATAATAATATATTTATAGTACGTTAACGAATTCGATTTTTGCAGAGGAGTACGAGACACGATAAGAATGTGCGAGAAAGAGAGATGAGGCAGCGATATCCGCTGCCTGGTTTTTAGCGTAACTCTTTAAACGGATAAGAAAGGTCATTAATAGTGTAAAAATACATCAATATTTATTGTACATAGATCTAAAAAAAAACTACTAACAAATAAAAAGAAATCAAAAATATCTATTGGGAATCACAAAACTTCGAACGGTGGGAACGGCGGGAATGGCGGGAACGGCTGGGATGATCCGATTTGCATTCACTTGGAAAATTTCGTATTTTGTTTCCTCGTCCCGTACGCGCTATCTTCTTCTTCTCCTGGGGAAAAGAAATTCACTCAACTAGAATCGTGAAGAATAACCACCCCCTCCCTAAAACCAGAGTTGGGAGAAAATTTAATCAACGATTGACGAATAAATTTTTACTTCAATCGCAATTAACAATTAAACTCCTACTTTAGTCGTTAATTGCGGTTAACGATTACATTCTTTTCAATTGTAATCGTCAATCGGATAATTGATTAATGATTAACTGCTGAAATTTCGAAATGAAAATACATACATGCATACTGAAAAAAATGTAAACTGAGTTTAGGTTTATTGTCATTTGGTCTATAATGCGATCTCTATGTGGTGGCGATTAACTTCAACAATAATCGATTAAATCAGTCTCCGATTTTTCGATGATTTCGTTTTTTAATCAACGATTGGCGATTAACTTCATCAATCGATTGAATCAATCGTCCAGTTTTCAATCATCACCTTTTTTAATCGTACACGTTAATCAATCAATCTTGGTTAAAATTTTAATCGATTAATGCCGGACTCTGCCCCAAACCTGAACTGTCTCTAACACTTCATTTGACAGATAGAGCAATTTTGGTTTTAGAATGACAAATTCTATAATCAGTCAACAGTAATTGTTGAACACGAAGAAAGTTTAATTTTGTCGGACTGTGTAATAGTCACCTCGACTTTCTCATATTTCTTCTCCTTCCTTCTCGTCTCTTCTTCTCGGCGTTCGCCAGATCTATGTACTTCTTTCTTTGATCCGGGGTCATTTGTGTCCACAATCTTCCTGCTGCACGCGCGACCACGGTTACGCGTTCCTTAGGCTTTTTGCTGCGTAACCGCAAGAAGAAAATAATGAAAGGATTCGTGGCCCGGTACTTGATGATCTCCTTTCGCCTCTGCCCACAAGGGTTAGCAGCACCCCTCTTTCTATTCCTTTCGGGACGGTCATCTACGCTACCCAAAATCAAGACATGTAACTTGTAAGTCAGTGAAATCATTGCTTCGGGAACTCGGGACGTCAGGATTCGTCTCGAGTCGAGCTTGAAATTGTCTTACCCGTCACCAAGCTCTTTTCTTCCAGGCTGCGAGGATCTGGAGTTCCCCATTTTATCGCTACCTTATCTATTGACGCAACCCTTATTGCGTGGAAAACATTACTTGATAATTTTTAAATCCGTGAAGAGAATGGTGGACAAAAATTCCTCAACGGAGACTGCTCTTCATTGTTTTCCGATAGAAACAAAAGTGGGAATAAACATTCGCGGTTTGAAAATCCGCGCAGGATATGGAGGGGAATTTGAACATGTTCGGAGATGTGTTTTCGAAATTATGATGTTTATTGATCGAGTACAAAACATATTCTTATCGCTATCGACGTCGAGATTCATGATTTCTCTCACTAATACTATTTTTTTTATTTCAATTAGGAAAAGCAAATCGGCGAAAGAGATTCTAGTCAACGAAGTTTTCAACATTTCCTTCTCGGAGGAAGACGCCTAGTTTTCGAGAGCTTCGCTGGAGGCTTATTACTAGACTGCGGATCTTTATGCATTTATGTCTTCTGAAAATTTAGTGAAATCTTGACATATTTCAGATCTACAGAGGCTACTACCACTGCATAAAAAAAATTGCACGTTACATAAACTTCCGCAGTCTACTTATCACTTAATCGAACAAAAGAACAACAAACGGAAACCGCGTTTACACATTCAAGATTCTACAGTTCGCCGCCGGCCTGTGCAGCCTTTTTCGGTTTCTTGTTCTTGCTCCATTTGTCGCCGCAATAGCAGGCTTCCTTCTGTGCATCCATGTAACTCTTGCAGCCCAGAGTTGTGGTCCCAGTGTAAAGCATCTTCGCAGCTGCCTTACACGTGTTTATCACAGCCGCTGTTTGATAGCCCTCGCAATATTTGTACAAACATCTTTTAAACTCCAGATCGCACTTCTCCTTGTCCATGTTGCAAGTGTCGTAGCAAATATCGTGCGCGTCGCAACATTTGGTCATCTCCGCCAGCGGTAAGTACTCTTGATTAATCTGTAATTAATTAAATTGACCATCTACAGTATACAGCGATTTCGAATTGGACCAATTTGTTGTTCTTACCTCTATTCCTAAAGATCCGCAGCCGTTGCTCTGCGGTTTATGGTTCCAATCTGGTTTCGGCGCAATGCCTGAAATCAGAAAGCATTCCCGCCACTTCATTTGAAAATTGCAACCAGGGCCGTGCCGTGTAGCGGTTAGAGATGGCGTGTAAATTCACTCAACGTGATTTATCGCAGAATCACGATGACGGTTAGGATTTCAACTTCATTCACGTCGTGATCGTGATTTTTTAATCTATAGTTAATTTTCTTTTTAAATACATCAATCAGCTTGCATAAAAATATCTGCATATAACGTAAATTTACTCCATTTAATGATAAAGATATAAAATATTCAATTTTCTTCATTGCACCTTATTTCAGTATTTAAAAAAGTAATTCAAAATCGTAATATTTATTCAAATAGTATAAAAGTGCAGGCAATTTCTTTTATGTTTATGTATGTATATACCTATATGTTCTGTATAAAGTCTTACTTAACAATTATAGGAAACACAAATGATAGTTTAATAAATTTGATAAAAATTTATTAGATTTTTCAAAGCCTTGCATCATACTGAGAAAATCTACCGAACGACAATGATAGCAACCAATCGAATTCGACCAAGTCAATCCCTACGAAACTCCTTTTTCTTTGAATGACAATCATGACACTTCCACTCGAATCATTTAGCATTGTTCACTATCAATATTAACCCTTTGCACTTGGTAATATTTTAACTGGAAAATGAAACATTTCTTCCGACCTAGAATATTTCCATTTCCTATGATTTTTTAAATTGTATGAATATGAAATTGGTATAATACTGGTATAAATAACGTGTCTCGATATCCTCTGGAAACTGTTCGATCATACGCGCGTGCAAGTAACGCACGCAAACATGTCGGCCGGTCTGACCAATGGCAGCCCGACCGTGGACGGACTGTGGACTAGGTTTAACGCGGGAATGAGCACGATAAACTACGATGGAATGTAGACAGGTTAATTACGTACCCGCTGGACATTGAAAAACACAATGTTCTTCGACCGCGGCATCAAACACCTCGTGTATGTCCTTGATTTTCCTCGCCACGGTGATCGCATTTTGGAATAGATCCTCGAAGACCGATTCCGCGGATAAAACAGCGTCCCTCAGGTTCGATAACAAACCACTGCCATAACCGGACCAGGCGTACGCCATAAAAGTCAACACGTAGATCAGCGCTTTCCTATATTGCGAAAAATCCATTGTTACGCGTCCTCGATGCACTACCGACTCACTGTTCCACTGGTCCGTGGATATTTTTAGGTGAATCAACTCACATAGGTGTTCCGGATCGTGGACACGTGGTGGCAAACGACGAAGTACTTTTTCACGATTCAATTTCGTCACACGATATATATGTACATACATAACATCAATCGCTCTGTCATCTGACGTAGATTTAACGCGTTAAAAAAGATAAACTCGCAAGCCAAAATTGTGGCGTTCATTGTAGGATTTGTGAACTAATCGATATTTTGGTTGATATGAGTCATGTCTCATGGTGCTGGTCAGAGATTCTTGAAATTGGGATTTCAATGAAATTGCAACGTTTCATGTTACTTTAAGTAACAGCGTTTATTACATTAAATAAAAAGGGTCTAACTAATATAGTATAAATAAATGTTGTGGTGTCAATGTGAGTTCAATGCGCATTACAACTTCTTCACAAGTTCTCCGTTGTCGTACAGTTTCTTTACATCTGTGCCACCTCCAAGGCAAACACCCTTCACAAATACCCTAGGGACTGTCCTGGCAGAAGTCATTTCACCAAGTATGTCTTGGATGTCGTCGCCATCCTCTCTCTCATCCAACTCGATAGCAGTATACTTTTCTTTTAAACTATCAAACACCTGTAAATGTTGTTGGATGTCTTGGATAAAAACGTGTAACTTATGGAATTAGACTATGGATCTTTATGCATTTATGAAGAATTTGATTAGGTGAAATGCAAAACTGTTTCTAATGTAACAGAGTCATTAAGGGGTGAAATCTATTTTATATTATTCCTGCTTTCTGTAATCGATGTAAAACATTTTTAATTTGCATAAAGATCAGTCTATACGAAATTCTATACCTTCTTAGCCATTTTGCAATAAGGACATGTTGACTTCGAGAATATGACCACCTTGTCAGATGCAATGATCTTGTTAACTTGTTCCTTGGTCACCGTCATGTCAGATGTGCTGGAAACTGAACCCATTGCGTTTGTCTAAATAAACGATTACCCGTAAAAATGACGCAATTTTCGCATGGTAATTAAGAGATCGATAGATTGTTTGAAACTTAAGAGATCTATTTCGCTCGTCTTGCGATCGCTGTTGCAGCATTCGTGATCTGGGCAGGTAGCAAAAATGATGTTTGCCATGCCAGTAAATAAACTCGGCGATATGTTATACATTTTGAGTTTGAGGTATTGCTTGATAGACGTAAACATGATTGACGATTTTCACTCGGGTCAATTTATACGTTTTAGGTTAGTGCTCGAATAAAAGATGCAAAGTGCGATATAAGAACAAATGCCTACCGCGTGATATTCGAATATTTGATTCGACAAGTGTTGCGTTCGCCGTATCTCCGATTAAATTGTTTCTGCGATAATTGCGTTAACAAAGATTCTAAACTACCGAAATTTCATTAAAACCCTTGGTTTACCTTAACAACTCTGGAAAGTATCGGCTACCGTATGGAATGCGATAATCTGTGCTATGAGGTAAATGTTGACAACGCAACTTCGTTGGAATAAAAATAACTTAGAAGGAAACTGCGTGAGCTGACTGCTGATAGTCCCCGCTCCAGCGAATGGTGTACGTGTACGTGTATATAAACAATAATCGATTGCGAAGCAAAAGTTACGGCTGGTAAAACGTTAGTTTCCAGTGAATATTAATTTAATTTACGATGGATGTTGCAAGTATATTAATTCTGCAAGATTATTAATTTTTAGCAATATATTATCTTTATCTGACCATAAATTACGTGGGATCCTACTTGAAGCAGAGAATATATTTTAAATAGTTCCATTGGGAGATAGGGAGTACCGCATGTTTTATTTTCTCAGGCGGAAAATTTAAATATTTTAGTTTTTTTAAAATTCATATTCATTATATTTTGCTTAGACTATATATAGGCAAGTACTTAGAGTAGGCATAGGATGTGCATAGAAAAGCAGTGTTCCAAGATAACGGAGCATCTGGTGCCCACAAGCACGTCACAAGAAAATTCAAAATGGTGAATATAGCGATATAAAAGCGAGGTATACAAATATACAAGTACTTATATTGTTGCATAAATAATTGTTAGGAACAAAACCGTGATATAAATATATCTTTTTACAAGTAAGTAATTTACACTTAATATCGCATATATATTATATTGTTCTTTTCTTTTTAATGAAGTAAGTTGTGACACCGACGGTCCAGCCTTATGGGATTTCGTGTCACTCGAATATTTCGGTGTTTACTTACGTCCTTTAGGATGTATTTTGGCTGGAATAAGAAACAGAAGGCTATCGACGTGATCTCGTCGGTGCAGAAGGCTACTGAGGAGATTTTCGTCGGTAAGAAGGCAAATCGTTACGGAACCATATATACTGCAGTATAATCATGATTATCATGAATTATTATAATAATGTATACATTCTGCACCGAACGTATTCCAAGTAGTATCTCGTCGGTGGTTGTGAGGATATAAATACAAAGTTTAGATTATCAACATCTACATTAGAATTTAACTTTTTCCAAATTATTAAAGAAAATTTTCCAATTAAAGAAAAACTGAACGAGTCATAAAATAAAATATATATTACAATTACAGTTTCCATAAATACAGAATGAGATACGATGACGACTTAACACTTTTTCCCTCTAACACTTTAGCTTCGCGGTACTTCGGTTTTTCAACAAACTTTAGTACTTTGCCCGCATCCATCATCTGGTGGTCGATGGATGTAATCTTCGAACAAGGCATGTTATCTGAAGCCGGGTCTATAAGTATATATGTGTAGTACATATAAGTAAGTATATATGGTCTAAGATATAATATATATAAGCAGATATAAGTAAGCATATGTATATGGTCTAAGTAGCCCAAATTTTTAGCGTCTTTTGGAGTTTGAAGATTTCTTAATTCGAAGTTCCCGCGGCAGACGGCAGCACAAATGGCGGATGGAGCGCTGACTAAAGAGTCGAACATCTTTCCAAGCGACTAGTCGATGACTATCGCGTTGGAAGTGTTCTTTTGACACTTGACGTTACGAATTATCGAGCTTTTTGTAAGGTTTCATTCTGAGTAGAAATGGTGTAAGAAACAAAGCCTTGGGGACGATGAGCAGGATCGCGAAAATGGCCTGTCCAGGAGGTGGTCTGTACGTCGTCGAGAGCGAGGTCTGCCTCCTGGTGACGTCTATGAGACGGGTCACCCGATGGTCTTCGCATTCTCATCAGGTTAGAGAACGTGTTGTCAAATGCTCTCCTTTGCAGCAAAATTCTTTCTTTTATTTAACAATGACACATATGTAGCTGGTAGAACGTAGCTTCGTTTGACTGTTGTGATCACGTGCGTTTATTTTTATCGTTATCGAATCAAGCACCTTCAAACACTCTGTCAGTATGGTAACACCCGAACGCGATCATGCTTTTTTTCAGGGTGATATGCATATGAAATATTTACGATTGTCTTTCAGGACGAAGACCAGGACAATCTTGTGAAGGGCTTGTCTAATTTGAAGGAGGCTCTGAACGAAGCGAAAGATTTGTCTCAGTTGGAACCTGGAGTGTTTTTAGCGCCGTTCCTGGAAATTATAAGATCAGAAGAAACAACAGGACCCGTTACCAGCCTTGCGTTGTCCGCAGTTAATAAAATAATATCCTACGGCTTGATCGGTAAGTGTTATTCAACCTGTTGAGTTCGAGTCAAGGTATATTCCTGCCCATAAATCACCTGGGATTTACTTATCTTCAACAAAATGGTGATTAAAGAATACAAGCTACCAGCTTGATTTGATTGTCTGATTTTGATTAGATATACATACAATATACATACAATAATATTTAAAATTTAGTAAATATATGATATTTTGGTCAGATTTGATTCACATTTTTTATCTAGCACTTTTGACTACTGAAAAACCCCATCATTGTTTGTCTAAAAAATTTAAAATTGTGTGAACTGCATCGAAATTTGAATAAGTGTCCGGTGACTTATGGACGCTAAGTTCACGTTACTAATACAGATTGTTATATTTCAGATCCGGAACATCCGGCTGTAGCCCAATGCGTCGAGGCCGTTGCGGACGCTGTAACGCACGCGAGGTTCGTCGGAACCGATGCCACCGGGGATGGAGTTGTTTTGATGAGAATACTTCAGGTTCTAAAAGCCCTCACCTTGTCACCGGCCGGAGATTATCTGTCGAACGAAAGCATTTGCGAAATCATGCTCAGTTGTTTCAGGATATGTTTCGGGACGCATTTGAGCGAATTGTTGAGGAAAACGGCGGAGCACTGTCTGAGGGACATGGTGCAACATTTGTTCACACGGTTGCCTCAGTTCGCGGACGACACGAGAGCGTTGTTGAACATGAAGAAAATGAGAACCGACGGCATGGAAAATACTCGTAGCAAAAATAGGAGAAACAAGAATCATTACAAGCAGAAACCTAAACCAAATCCGGAGGAAACGGACGACAGCGAAGTTCAGCCCTTGAACTCCGTCGACAGGGTGAAGCCGAGTCATTTGGCGACGACGCCTGTTTCTCCCGGAGGAAATATTGTAGATATGCAGGGATCGATGGATCAAGGAACCACGGAGAACACGGAGGATGAAAACAAGGATAACAGTGGAAAAGATTCGAACGGGAAAAGCGACGGTTCGAAACAGGAAGACGATTCGGAGGCGAAGGGAAAGGAAGAGGATGCGGAAGATGCAACGAAATGTAAAGATAACAGTGACGGAGCTGTAGAAAGTACAAATAATTCGGTAGTAGAAAAGGAACAGGTCCAACAGGAGGAGTGTAAAAATGAAGAGAAGAACGAGAAGGAGAAGCAGAATCGAACGGAAAAATCCTCCGTGGTGAAGCAAGAGAGCCAGGGTAATTAAAACGATTACGGTTGTTTTTTCAGTTAGGAACAAGCAATGATTCGTACGTGTTGTTTTGCAGAGAACCAATCGGTCAGCGACGAGAAGAGCCCAGAATTGATACAGTCTCCGACAGGAAGCGTCGAGGACTTATCGATAGATGAAAGCACGAATAGCGGATACAAAGCGTCGAAAATGAAAGAAATTGATCAGGTCGAGGAGTATATTAACGCTCAAGGAGTTCGTTTCACGCCGCTGCAACAATTGGTCCCGTACGGTGCTCTATGCGTTCGTGAATTATTTCGATTTCTCGTGTCTCTCTGTAACCCTTTCGATAAACAGAACACCGGAGAAATGACCCATCTTGGTCTGAGTTTGTTGCAAGTAGCGTTGGAGATCGCTGCCGATGTTCTCACCAACTTTCCGTCGTTGCTCGCTCTCGTGAAAGACGATCTTTGCAAGAACCTGATCTTGGTAAGGCAAACGACAAGCATTCTCTCGCGCGTTTACACGAAATTCTCAGCCGGCAATCTAATCGTTTGAATTCGATCCGTCAGCTTCTTGGCACGGATCGATTGTCGATCCTCGCAGCCGATTTGCAAGTGTCCTTTCTGTTGTTCGAATCGCAAAGGGAACATTTGAAATTCCAAATGGAACATTACATAACAAAATTGATGGAAATCGTGTGCTCCGACTCGAACAGGATAGCCTACGATCAACGAGAATTGGCGCTCGGTATGAACCAACCGCGTGATACAAGCGATTTCAATTTTCTTACGCGGATTCTCCTCTGTTTCATTTTAGAAGCGATCGTGAGGCTGTGGAGGATACCTGGATTACCGGCAGAACTATATCTGAATTATGATTGCGGCTTGTACTCGACGAACTTGTACGACGAATTGATGAAGCTTCTGTCGAAGGTATGCGGGTCATTCCATGCCAAATTTCGATCACTTTTTGACATCAAACATCACTTTTTCGCCAAAATGGGAAAAAATTGCAAACTTCGAAGGCCTGTAATTTTTAAATACATTCTAAACCGGCAAAATGATGATTACAATATATTTAATTGAGAACAAAATCGTCGATGGTGACGTCAAAAAGTGTCCCATACATATTTTGTGTCGGGATACGGAACGATTGAAACAGAAACAGAAGATTTATATGCGGTCGATTTCTCCTGATAGAATGCTTCCACGTTTATGGGCACCATGTACAGTATGCAGTTCATCTCGTTGGACGCTATAATTATGCTGGTATCTGGCATGGAAATGAGATGTACAGGGTACAACGAATTGTGCAAACCTTCGCGACACAGCGCATCGCCGAAACTGCCTACGCGAGAAGAATTACACGGCATAAAGGCTAATAAGTTGGTAAGCTTCGGCGTTTGCTGATTCTGTTGCGAATCATTCGAGCTCGTTTCACGGATTTTACAGTGGTTGGTGATGGGAACGGAAAAATTTAACGAGAGCCCGCGGGAAGGTATCGCCAAACTGACGGAATACGGCCTATTGGGTGGTAGCCCAGGTAATCCTGATCCGGAGCAAGTAGCTAAATTTCTGAAGGAGAATCCCAGTTTAGACAAAAAAGCTATCGGGGAGTACATCAGCAAGAAGGAAAACAAAAACGTGCTAAACTGTTTCGTCCATAACTTCGATCTGAGGAACACGCGGGTTGATCAAGCCCTGCGTCTCTACTTGGAATCATTCCGGCTTCCTGGCGAAGCGCCACTTATCTCTTTGTTGCTCGAGAAGTTTGCGGAACATTGGCACGTAAGTTTGAAAACGAAATATTTCTATCGTCGACGATAACGCAACGGGCACACGCGTAAATAATCGACGTCTGTTTACCCAGGATAGCAATGGCAGGCCATTCGCGTCGGCTGACGCTGCGTTTACCTTGGCATACGCGGTGATCATGTTGAACGTCGATCAACACAATTACAATGTGAAACGACAGAACAATCCGATGACCGCCGACGCGTTTAAAAAAAATTTGAAGAAGGTGAACGGTGACTCGGATTTCGATCAGGATATGCTTGACGAAATTTATACGTCCATTAAGTAAGAACCTCTTTACGTTACGTAAAAAATAATTCACAATAATTCGCGGTTTGGTCTCCTGTGTAACGATGTCCGATATTATAGAGGTGAGGAAATCGTAATGCCAGCGGAGCAGACCGGATTGGTGAAAGAGAATTATTTGTGGAAGTGTCTACTGCGTAGAGGCGCAGGGCCCGAAAGCATCTATCTGAAGGTTGGAAACGTCGGTAAATTCGTGGACAAGGAACTAGCCGAACAAGCTTGGGCTTCGATCATTAGCGCGCTTTGTCGAGCGTACGACAAAGCACCCGATAAATCATTGCAGCGTCGAGTCGCCGAGACGTTCCTCCGGTTCGTTGCACGTTCGTAGATCCAATATCGAACGATCGAACAAAATGTTAATAATCTTCCTATTTTAGGTGCGCCTCGATAAGCGCTCATTACGGCATGAGTAGTGATTTGGACACGCTCGTGGTCAGTTTGTGCAAGTTCACAGGATTGGCGACCGGTGGCGAGCCTGAACAAGTGGTGTCGTATCTCGGCAGAAGCGGCAGGTGTCAGCTGGCCGCGAAAACTCTCTTTAAAATCACTCACATGCACGGGAACGCGATGAGAGCCTCGTGGAAGAACATCGTTGACTGCCTGCAGTCGTTGTACAAAGCAAGATTGCTTCCTAACAGCCTCACCGAAGGGGAGGATTTCATAGACCCAACCGGGAAGATATCTCTGCTTCGAGAACCGACGACGCCCAAGCAACCGCCTCCGGATCAAGGAATATTCTCCAGCTTGTACTCGTACATAGCTCAAGACTCGTCCCGCCTCTCTCAACCGGCGGGAGCGTCTACAAGAAAAAAAGCGACCGAGTTCGTGGCCGCCTGCTACCTCAAACAGATTATCGAGGAGAGCAAATTCTTGCAAATCGAATCGCTTCGGTCTCTCGTCGGTGCTCTGGTCTTCACCAATCATCAGGACGAGGACGTGTCGGTATTTCTGTTGGAACTTCTATTGGAGGTAACCATTCAGAATCGCGACAGAGTGATGTGCATTTGGCCGATAGTACAAGCACATATGGACAGTCTGCTGACGACAGCCGCGAGAGAGAACCATCCCTACCTGCTGGAAAGAGTAGCGGTTGGAATGTTGCGATTGGCTATCAGATTGTTGAGAGGGGAGGAGTGCGCGTGGACTGTTCTGCCCCCTCTGTTACCGCTGACCCATTTACCTTCGGCGACGACCGCGCCTCTCGCTCGACAGATCGCGTACGGATTGTTCGAACTGTTAAAGATCGGCGCGGCTAACATTCACAACACGGAAGACTGGAAGGTGGTGTTCAGTCTATTAGAATGTTCCGGCGCCGGTGCATTGTCGCCAAAGCAATCGAATACGGTATTGGACGAGGCAACGAACTCCTCAAGAACGTCGGTGTTGGATCCCAGGCCCATTAGCCCCGTGCCGGAATGGATGTTGATGTCACCCACGGGAACGGAAGCGCCTTTGCCGGTAGCCGCCGACACGATCATATTAGATCGCGACCTGCAGCAGCACGACCCGGCTACGCTGATCAAGTGCTGCGACAGCTTAACGTTTCTAGTCAGAGATGTGGCGCACGTGACTCCTTTCAACTTCGAGCTGTGCATCCGTTGCGTCAGGACCTTCGCCGAAGCGGTTCTCAAGTGTACAGGTAGAAGAAGCAAAGTTCACGCTACCATCACGGAGGAACCGGCCGGCTACCAACAAAGTCCCATTCAGCTGCTGGACCTGATGCATACGTTGCACACTCGAACCGCTCAAGTATTTAGATGGTGGGCGGAGGAGGGTAACTCCGAGCAAGCGGTTTCTCTGTGGCCGCAGGCTTGGAGGCCACTGCTCCAAGGCATCGCGAGATTATGCTGCGACGCTCGTAGGCCGGTTCGCACGGCCGCCATTACATATCTACAAAGCACGCTGCTGGCTCACGACTTGGCCCAATTATCTGCGGTCGAGTGGTCCCAGTGTCTGGAACAGGTACTCTTCCCTTTGCTCGCTCAACTACTGGGACCGATAGCAGCGGACGATCCGATTGGAGTGGAGGAAACGAGGGTCAGAGCAGCGATGCTGTTATCGAAGGTCTTTCTTCATCATTTGAACCCTCTGTTGACTCTTCCCGGATTTCTACCTCTATGGCTGACCGTGCTGGATCTCCTCCGCGCTTACATGCACGCGGACAACAGCGAGCTCCTGTTCGAAGCTATACCGGAGTCTTTGAAAAACATGTTGCTCGTGATGTCTTCTACGAACGTTCTCGAGCCAAACTCGAATCTGTGGGCGCCTACTTGGAGGACCATCGACATGTTCCTACCGAATTTGAAAGAGGAACTGTTCCCCGAGCCACCTCCGCCACCACTGGCGTCACAGACGCCACAGACTTCGCAAGTGATCAGCTTGGTGGAGCAACAGCAACCGTCGTTTCCGGGATCGATAGCGCCGCAACCGGACAACGCGTTCGGCGAGCCGATGCAACCTGTACAGCAGGATACGAGCGTCGAGGTTGCACCACCGACGGAACCTACAAATCCGGCGACGACGAACAACGCCGTCTCTGTTCCGATATCGGTTCCGTTGTTCGACGACAGGGAGCCGCAACAGGTGATCACGCTGGTGAATCAACAGCCCCCGAGCGTGTCAAGCCCGGTCGCGGTGCAGCCGGCCGCGCAACAGGTTTTCGACGTTTGTCAACCGTTGTCGATTGTCTGCCGGACGACCATCGAGGATCATCGGTCGATAGTCAGCCAGGAGGATCTCGAACGAGTACCAAAGATCGAGAACGAGCAGGAGCACGTGGTCGCAGCCGAATACGAGGAACAGAGGCAATCACAGCAGAGCTCGCCTCGACAGCACTCTGTACAGCATTTACTCTATAAGCAGGAACCGCAACACGTTGGAACGGTGAACTCCTCGCATCGCTCGAACTCGTCCGAGGTGAATCAATGTCTTGCATTTTAGCAGGAATGTCCCGTGGATCGTCGGCCGGTTCCGCGCTAGTTTTCCCCTTCATCTTTCCCTTTATTTCATCTTTTGTTTCGCTCCGATTGCTGATCCACTACCTCTTACAGCCCGCCGCGCGACATCGAGTAGATCACGAAGAGAACAACGGCGAGAAACGCCAGCGGGAACTTGTTCAATTCGAATGTCGCAACCTCCGAGCTCGACTCGCCGGGGCTGAAGAGGCTCTGGACCAAGAACGTCGTTTATTGTTTCGCTTCGTTACGCTACGCGCGATCCTGCAACACGTCCCGTTCCCAAGTCTCGTTTCCGTCTAGCCTCCCCTTCTTCTTCTTCTTCTCATCCGTACGACATCCTTTCGAATCAATCCTGCCATCGTGCTGTAGCTAAACGCGAGTAAACCATAGCCGAAGAATCGGGATTGCCGCGTGACAACAGCCAGAATAACAGGAATATTTTCTTTCCAGACAACAGCTATAAGCTCTACGGTGGCGACGATCTTTAATTCTGCGGCGTATTTTAGCGAGGATCCCGCGGCGGATCGACTATTCGCCGTGACCAATCCTTGACCACTGTACATTCGTTATGTATATTGTATCATATAAAATATTTCTATGAAGTACACGCCCCTATGGTCCCACCAAGCAAGAGAGGGAGTACGATCAACGGGAAAAATATCTTCGGCTCGCGTATATTAATAATAATATGTCACGGTGTAATTGATATTATTATTAATATATACATCTATATCATTTACATACACATACTTATACAGAACATATACATATGTAAATACGGAAAGTTTGATGTTTTGCGGTGCCTGTATCGTGTTTCGTGGTATTTCGCGGTCGCGTTTATTTTTGAACAATAACGACGCGCGCGATCGTTCTAGAATTTGTACAAGCCCGACGGTGGCGGACCGTTCGCGTCCCGTGACCGGTAGCTGACCAGCAGACGAACCGCCATAAACGAGCGATCGACGAATCGAAACGAGCCGTTCGATCTCGTTTCAACTTAGCCATTCGTCGACGACGCCTTCGGCCATCGTTTCTACGTTTCCGCTTGTCTGGCGTCCGTGAATTCCTCAGGTCGAGAATTGTGCGACTTCTCGGCGGACGCGTGGGCACGCGTGCGCGGCTATGAGAAGCTCGGAGCGACTATAATTAGCCTCGGTGGTGCCGGAATCGTTTTAGCGCGTCCCTGACTACATCGTATTCCGGTCTCCCGGTTTGACAAGTAAACAGTAGACTCTTTGCATGCGTCGAGAGCTCGGCTAGCCTTCGGTAGTCTCGTAGAAAAATATATATCAGACAACCGATTCGTATTATCACAGAGCATCGCGATCGCGGCGGGTAACCTTCAACCGGTCGCTCACTAGCGTCTTCGGCAATAGTAGCCCAGGGTCTTGCACTTCTGGCAGAGATGTTGCGGGTGAACCTTGCTCTGGTCCGACACGTCCAGCCCGTCCGGTTGCTCCAGAGGCTTCTGAAACCATTGAGAACCATCAGTTGCGTAATCCGTGCGAAAACGTGCGATCCTAATTGCTAGCCGTTAGCGGAACACCGGGTTCCGTCGCTCCGACTCGCGCGACTCGGCCAAACGATATTTATATTCTGAAAGTTTTATTCGCTCGGCGCCATAAACTAAAAATACCGTTTGTCGGGTAGAAGGTCCCAAGTAGTTTGCTCTCGACCGAGTGGCAACCCGTTTTCCGGTCGCGTTCTAATGTTACGGAGGTTGTCTCCTTTATACAGAATTGCAAGATGGGGGTTTTCAGCAGTCGAAAGCACTAGATAAAAGGTCAAAAGTCCTATTTTTACGTATACGAGGCGTGATTTGCATTACTCGCCAGTATGTAGCTATCGCAGCTTTATGAAAACTGTTAAACGTAACGTAGTAAACGTAAAAATAGCGCTCTCGAAGGCGACTGTGGTCTAGATTGATCTTTTATCTAGCGCTTTTCACTACTGAAAATCCCCATCTTTGCATGGAAATAAGAAAGCGCATGTCGCAACCTTGCAATCCTGGAAACGAGTCTACCCCCTTGAGGGGGTTGAATCTGTGACTTGCGCGAAGAACAGTTTATGCTCTCCGGTAGTCAGAAACGACCGCGAGAATCACGGATCACTGTGAGAAATCTCCGTGATTGGGAACGAACGTGATCGAATTGTGATCCAAAAGTAGTTCGGGCCATCCTTAACCCAGATGCACAGCAGGCAGCTACGACGAGCGGAGTTTGAATCGAAAATCGCTGCGTCCAGACGCGATCCCAACGTCCGAGCGTATGTTCTGCGCGCAGCGCCGGGCGATCAACGGGAGCGCGATTACGCGACTATAATTAGCTTCCGCCGGTTCCCGCGATATTTCGACGTGGTTTTGTTTCCTCGCCGGCCCGTCCATTCGCAGGACCGCCGATCGTTATCGAACACGCGCGCGTTCTCCGTTGAAAGAGAGCGATGTAATCGATGGCCACCTAAGGGAACGCAGAATTACCTGCTTGTGCGGGAAGACGTTTATGTGGCATTTGATGCATTCTTGGCCCATATTCGCCCAGCTGTTGCCTGACATCCATTTGCGCTTGCACTTCGGACACTTGTACTCGCCGAAGCATCTTTTCTTGCCTTGGTACGGCGTCAGACCTTCGCCCTTCGGCCGCGCCTGCAATCGAGACGCACGGTCGTTTACAATTGAACGTTGTAATTACCGCGTTACTCATCGGCGTATTTTAACCCTCGTAACGTCGGAGAGCCGACGAGTCTGGGCCTGCGAGCGGCTCGCGAAGCCGGGCAATTTTTCCCGGCATAACTGCTGTTAACGTTAAAAACATTCTGCACTCTCGTTTTGCGACCACTGCGAGCGAGAAACAATAAGTAACGAGGTGCAGCTGCTGCGGTGATCGGTCCCACCGTGTATTCAATTGTTTACGTATTTACTGTCGATGCCGCGAGGAATACAGCTTCCCGATGCGGGAAATATTTTGCCAGACCGCGATAAGAGAATCGAAGTTCGTTCGTAGTATCGACGGGCCGTGCATTGGGCGAGGTCGAAGGTTTCTTACCTTCTCATTAGTTACTTTTACTTTCTTTTTATCTCGTCCACACATCGCTTTCAAAATACGTAAAGCCGCTATCGCGAAGAGCTAGCCGGTCAATGGATAAAAACAACGACGAAACGACGAATGTCGATACGCGTTTGTTGAATCTTCGAGACCATCTAGAAGGGAAGCAGCTGCGCGAAACTAGATGCGCGAAACTAGCTGCGCGAAACTAGCTAGCATACTCGCTGGTAGTATAAACAGAGGGAGATCCCGTCGCGGGTGCAAGGCCGCTGAATTCATGGTGGTCTGAATTCACAGCCAAGGGTGAGATAAGCTGTCTTCTACAGTGAAAAACCATTGTTCTCGAAATCGAGAAACCAATCGTGGAACCACACGGGAAAAGCTGTGGCTCGGCGCCCTAATGGCAGGGTAAAATTTGCGCGGAGAGCTCAAAAATTGAAAATCGAGTGTAAACGAGCAACCTGAAGGCATCGTCGCACAACTTTGAGATTTTGATTCTCATTAGTGCGTCAAACCACAACTTTTCTCGACGTTTTGATTTCTAAAAGAATGGTTTTTTCGAACCGGTCTGGCGTACAAAGTGTTTTCGTACACCTTTTAAGAACTTACCCAAGTAGCACCGAACGTCCATAGAATGTACGTTTTACGTCCAGTTTATGTCCGAACGTCCTGCGTCCATTCTGGACATTCGATGGATGTTCTTAGGACGTAAATTCTGAACGTTCTAGGAACATTCGGTTTTTAGGTTTTACGAATCTCCCTAGGACTTGAATTTTGGACGTTCCAGGAATGTCCGTTTCTTAGGTTTTACGAATGTTCTTAGGACTTGAATTTTGGACGTTCTCGGAACATCCGATTTTTAGGTTTTACGAATATTCTTAGGACTTAAATTTTGGACGTTCTCGGAACATCCGATTTTTAGGTTTTACGAATATCCTTAGGACTTAAATTTTGGACGTTCTCGGAACATCCGATTTTTAGGTTTTACGAATATCCTTAGGACTTAAATTTTGGATGTTCTAGGAACGTCCGTTCCTTAGGTTTTACGAATGTCCTTAGGACTTAAATTTTGGATGTTTTAGAAATAACTGTTTCTTAAGTATTACAGAATATATATTGTTAGAACTTATAAAGGCTATTCCAGCGGGTTTGGTAGTGAAATTCGCCCCCAGCGGGAATTTAATCGTGCTTGGACCATTCGATATATAGCCTACCCAAAAAGACCCTTCTCTGCCAAGTTTCAACCACATATCTCATCATCTGTAAGGGTAGTTTATAATTGAGATACATCGAAAAACCAGTTTTGGGCCGAATTTCCCTATTTATTGACAATTAAAAATTCTGAAAAAAATCCGACACATTTCGGATACTAAGCCGCATATTAGATATCAGTTCCAGATTTTTCTGTTGCAAACTCTAGTTGTAAAAAATGAAAAACACGAAAAAAACCGGAAAAATGCAGATTTCATACAGAAATCTTAAGTTGACTATCACAGATTTAATTTAGCAATGAGATATTACCGTAAGTATTATGCACAATT
Organism: Lasioglossum figueresi; assembly: GCA_028455805.1. Classification (NCBI taxonomy): domain Eukaryota; kingdom Metazoa; phylum Arthropoda; class Insecta; order Hymenoptera; family Halictidae; genus Lasioglossum; species Lasioglossum figueresi. The sequence continues at coordinate 13,724,158 of CM052196.1, read as the reverse complement.
TTTCCAAATTCCTGAGAGTGGTGCATCATAGTTGAAAAAATACAAACCACTTTTTTTGACGCTTTTCTGGAGTTATACTTATCTTTCATGAATCTTAAAAATATATGATGTAATATTACACGTTCCTATGTTCAGAGAAACATCTTCCAGACTTTAAAACTTGCGTAATACAAGAAACGAAAATAATACTGTGTCCATATATTCAAATATTTAGAATGTAATTCCAACGGCGCCGGTTGGTGCAGCGGCTATGGTCTCCGCTGCGGAACCGCTGAAGACATTTTGGACCAAATCGCGAATCCCGGTCAAGTCAAATTCGTTTTTCGTTAATCGGAAGGTTTTTCCTAACCATACGATTATTGTTAAATCATTTTAAAAATATTTTTGAACAATGTTCGGACTATTTCTAATTAATTTTTTGGAAAAAAATTTCGACATCCGAAAAACGTTATGAGGATGTCCAACATCGTAACTGGTACCTTCCTAGCACATTCAGAGAACGTAACTAGGACATTACTAGCACATTTGGACATTGTTTGGACATTCTCCGAATGTACGGAATGTCCGGAACGGACATTCTCTGGACGTACATACGATATCCCTGCGCTACTTGGGTAGTAAACTAACATTTCTAACGTCTCAAGAAAAACTCAAGCTGTCCGGTCGAATTTCGAAAAAGTTATTCGTTTCGAGAAAAGGTGCAGGAATACTTTGTACACCCACTGTGTACTCTCCACGCGTCTATCCCACGGAACATCTCCGGTTTCTGAAAAGCGAAGCGCGTGCACGCGGCGTTAATGGGGCCAAACTCATCGACCGTGTCGGCCGATGGCTATCGTATGACGTCATGCTCGTCAGAGAGATGTACCGTTTGTTGTCTCAATTAATTAGCGTTCAATTGGGCACCGTATTCTGTCGCGGTGTTTTGCGTCGGCCGGCGCGGGTCGCTCGAGACATCGGTTCCGTCTCTTTCGCGGAAGCATAGCGATTAGAGATCCCTGTATCACGTGTATGCGAATACACGTGTACACGCGTAGCAAACGAAGTCGGATCTCAATCCGTGTAACGATTAATACCCGCGCGTTATTGTTTCACGGGATACACGTGGATCAGTTACGTTCGGCACGTTCGAGACCGGCGATTGACGCGTTGGTTTTTGTTTTAGAGAGTCGAGAAGAATTCCATGGAAAAACATAAACGCATCAGTCGCCGGACTCGAACGTGCCGAACGGATCTGTATTCGGTTCTCCTTTCGAACAGTCCAAAAATCAATTTTATTTAACCGTTTGTGTCCCAAGCAGCGCGATCGCGCTTCTCAGATCTCGTGTCGAAAAATCCCAGTACATTTCGAGCGCTGTGGACAACTGACGGTGCAGTCATAAAATAAAAGAAGCGCCATCGCGCCGCTTGGGTTCTTTCGTACGTGTTTTTTCAATACCCCTTGGGACTCAAACGGTTAAGGGGGTGTTCTCCTTTCCAGGATTGGAAAGACGGAGTTTTTCAATCTAGACCACTGCTTTCCCCCTCGAACGCCCTACATTACGTTTACAAGGCGTAATTTGCATTAATCGGCAGCATGTAGCTGTCGAGCGATACATTTCCATAAAGCTACGACACATCGTTTCGATGCCCGTTCTCTTGAGAATGAAATGAAATTGATGTTTGGATCGTTGGAAAGGAGCACACCCTCTCAATTTCTTACTGCACGGTTCACGTGCCGCGTGTACACGTGTATTTTGTTACACGTTCGAAATCGCGATCTCTAATAGGGACACCTGAGGACAGTCTTTGATGTAGTGGCCCTTCTTGAAGCACAAGTGGCACAGGTAGCTCGGCGGTGGTCGTTTGGTCGGTTTACGGTCAAGCAGTCCCAGCTCCGTGAAGTGATCCGCGAGATCGCCGATGCTGTCCGTCAGGTTGCCTCCTAGGGCGCCGGAAGGGTTCGATCCGAGTCCTGCTCCCGCACCAGCTCCTGTCCGGGGACGATGCAAATAGGGCTGCGACGCTGTCGTCGGAAAACCGCTCCAGATCGTCGGCATGAGCTTGCCCTGAAGACACAACCGTCGGTTTCTGGTTATTAGACGTCGCGGGACCAACGGCGAGATCATCTATTTCCTGTTCTCCATTTACGAGCACCAAAAAGCAGGCTCTCGGATCGCCGGAGATCGATCGATGTACCTGATCCGACGGCTGAGCGCGATTCTGATCAGCGATCGCTAAGTACACCCAGTTGAGCAGATGAGGCGAGTAGTGCGGCTGTTGAAGCTGCTTCTGGCCTTGGCCGTTGATGCCGTTGATGCCGTTTATGCCGTTGATGCCGTTTATGCCGTTTATGCCGTTTATGCCGTTTATGCCGTTTATGCCGTTTATGCCGTTGATCGGTCCGAGGCTGATCTGAGCCGGCTCCTGCAGCCGCAGCTGCTGAACCGCGGGTCTCGGATGACAGGCTGCCATACCTTTAGTTTCGCGGGCTATCATCGATCGCAATCAGTCTCACCGATCGCAACGTCGACGCATCCCTTTCGAGGTTCTCCCGATGAAAGATCCGCGCATCTTCGACGCGGACGATTTCTCGAGTCGGAGATCGTTCCGCTTTTACCGCATCATCCTCGAAGACGAGACGATTACTGCGTCGCGGCCGGTCCTCGCCGAGAAAACACCATTCCTCGACGATGACGAAGCGTGCCCGTTCGTTCCGAACGGATCTGGCAACTTCGCGAGAAGAATAATTCCCGTCCGGCTCTAACTTCTCGGATCGCACGCGGCACCAACGGTTTCGCACTGTATCACGCACACGAGCGTCGCCATACGAGTCGGACGACCGTCGCGACGGTTTCCTGTGGTCTCCTCGACGAACGTTAGATCCTAGACACAGCTTACTCGTCGTCGAAAGGATCTATCGATCGGAAGAACGCGATGAACCGGGAGAAGAACACGTTTCCCGGATTACGACGGACGCGTTCCCTCGGAGGGACTGACTCGGATCTGAACCTGCACAGTGTCGGTTCAGCCTGGCCCGGCCCGGCGCGGCGCGGGGATACGTAAAAACGCATACAGACGAATCTTAGGCAGCGTTAAAGACCCCCGCCATGTGGTGCGGCTATTTCAGTGCTTGCTGTCCGCGGAACGGCAACAGCCTGCTCTCGCAGCAGCCTGCCCGATACCACGGACCAGCCACCAGAGTTTTCCTAATCTACTGCGTGTCTCCTACGATTTTTCTTTCCGTCAACCGCTTTGTCTTTTGTTTATCTATACAGCAAGTCCTCGATTTACGCGGACACCCTTAAAATTCGTTTCGATGATTTCCGCGCAAGTGGAAAAACCGCGTACGTCGAATAGCGAATGAACGCCACCTTTGAAAGGTTATTAATACAATCTGGTTTGTGCATGCTATATTTCTTTTAAACAACTCGAAATATGAAATATGTAATATGACTTGGATCACTTTCATCATTAAAGGCACATACTTAAATCTATATTCAAATTCAATTTTTAATCGTTATGTTTAAATCTAGATTCAAATTCAACTCTCAGCAACCCGATTTAAATCGAACTTTAACTTTCAATGATTGTATTCAAATCTAAATTCAAATTCAACTTTCGGCAACCCAATTTAAATCGAACTTTAACTTTCAATCATTTTATTCAAATCTAAATTCAAATTCAACTCTCAGCGACCCAATTTAAATCGAAATTCAAATTCAACTCTCACCAAACCAAATCAAATCGAAATTTAACTTTCAATCATTATATTTCGATCTAAATTCAAATTCAACTTTCAAAACTTAAAAAAAAAAACGAGTTTATCAGTTATTTCACATGACATTATTTTAAACTAAATGAACTGCATAGAATTTTTACGATATTGTTAAAACTGAACCGTTAGATAGCGCTTGTTATTTCAACATTATATGGAATTCATACATGACTTGGATCGCTTTCATAATTATGGGCACATACGTATATGAACTCATTTAAAAGGAAAATTCAAGTAAACCAATTAAGTTCATGGAAAATTTCTCACTCATAAATAGCTGAATGGCTACGTTGTGCACAAGCAAACACTTATCTTCGATTCTGTCACACATTTGTCGACGAACTTCCCGTTCTGGCAGTGAAAAAATGAATATCACGATTCTCTGATTCTCTGATTCTCTTCTAAGAATCCTTGTATCATTGAAACCGCGTAAGTCGACGACTTTCTGTATACGTGCACCTGTACCGTAGATCGTCTGCGAAATTGGTCGTCGACGTCTCGCGGAAACCGAACGTCGTAAACGGTAATTGTCTCGGACGTCGCACACGATTTTATAAAATGTCAGCGAACCCTTTCTATTAATAACACCGCGATATCGATTGGACGCGATATTCGCCGCGGTTTCGACGAATCGACCCGTTAACGTACGAGCGATTACTTCAACGCGGTCTCGGATCGCGAATCGCTTCGGTCGAAAAGTCTGCGAAGCGTTTTCGGATAACCGTCACCGTAAATTCGACGTAAGAGAACATTCTGTGTGTCGTACCCCCAGCGCTCCTTGTTCGCTGCTCGATCCAATTGGAACGTGTTGCTCGTCCAATCGAGAGACAATTATCTTACGAACGCAACGGGTTTCGAACCTCGTGGACGGAGAACAAGGCCGGCATTTAAGCGATCCTCGGCATCGCGATCGGCCTCGCTTGGGCCGGAAGACCTTCGAAAAGTTTCTGGCATTCGGCGGTCCGACCGCGCGCAGCGACCTTTCGCCTCTGCGAGAGAAGTTCGGCACGCAAAGTTCAGACACGGTAATTTCGTTCCCTCTCACCTTTAGAAAGTAACCAGAGATCCCTATTTCCCGTACATCTAAATACACGGTTCACGTGCCACGTGTACACGTGTATTTTAGTATCGAAACAGGAACCGAACCAGACCTCAAACGTGCTGCCGTATCGATCAGAATTCCTTTGGAGTTCGGGACCTCGTTGATCTTCGTAGCCTCCTGTTAGCTTAGAAGCGAAGATCTTCACAGAAATTGAAAATCAGGTACACTTGTGTTTTAGTATCGAAACGGTAATCGAACCAGGCCGTGAAACCTGCTGCCGTATCGATCAGAATTCCCTTGGAGTTCTGGACCTCGTTGATCTTCGTAGCCTCCTGTTAGCTTAGAAGCGAAGATCTTCAAAGAAATTGAAAATCAGGTACACTTGTATTTTAGTATCGAAACGGTAATCGAACCATGCCGTGAAACGTGCTGTTGTTTCGATCACAATTTCCTTGGAGTTCGGGACCTTGTTGATCTTCGTAGCCTCCTGTAGCTTAGAAGCGAAAATCTTCACAGAAATTGAAAACCAGGTACACTTGTATTTTAGTATCGAAACGGTAATCGAACCAGGCCGTGAAACGTGATGTTGTTTCGATCAAAATTCCTTTGGAGTTCGGGACCTTGTTGATCTTCGTAGCTTCCTGTTAGCTTAGAAGCGAAAATCTTCACAGAAATTGAAAACCAGGTACACTTGTATTTTAGTACCGAAACGGTAATCGAACCAGGCCGTGAAACGTGCTGTTGTTTCGATCAGAATTCCCTTGGAGTTCTGGACCTCGTTGATCTTCGTAGCTTCCTGTTAGCTTAGAAGCGAAGATCTTCACAGAAATTGAAAATCAGGTACACTTATATGTTAGTATCGAAACAGGAACCGAACCAGACCGCAAAACGTGCTATTGTTTCGACCAGAATTCCCGTGCAGTTCGGGACCTCGTTGATGTTCGTAGCTTCCTGTTAGCTTAGAAACAAGAATCTCCACAGAAATTGATAATCAGGTACATCTGTACACGTGAATTTTGTACCGAAACAGGAATTTACCCAGGAATTGAACCAGGCCGTGAAACATACTGTCGCCTCCATCTGAATTCCTTGGAGACCGGGACCTCGTCGATCTCCGCACCTTCCTGTTAGCTTGAAAACGACGATTTCCACAGAAATTCAAATTCTGGTACACGTGTATGTAGGTACCCGGAACAGGAACCGAACCAGACCGCAAAGGGTGCTGTTATTTCGATCAGTATTCCGTTGGAGTTCGGAACCTCGTTGATCTTCGTAGCTTTCTGTTAACTTAGAAACGAGGATCTCCATAGAAATTGAAAATCAGGTACACCTGTACGCTTGTATTTTAGTACCAAACCAGTAATCGAATTCCCTTAGACATAACGAACCTCGTTGATCTTCGTAGCTTCCTGTTAGCTCAGAAACGAGGATTCCCACAGAAATTGAAATTTGTGTGCACGTGTTTTTTTAGTACTGAATCGGTAATCGAACCAGACGGTGAAACGTGCTGCCGTCTCGATCCGAACTCCCTTAGACGTTAGGGACTTCGTCGATCTCCCTGGCTTCCTGTTAGCTTAGAAACGAGGATCTCCACAGAAATTGAAAGTCGGGTGTAGTAGTGGGTCGTGACTCCTCGTGTCACCCTCGTGTCACGCTCGAAACCCGATCAACCTCACCCCTACGACCCTCTTTTAATATCCAGCGCTCCGTCGAGTCGTGCGTGGCCGACCAGCAGGGATCCCAGTCGTAATTACCGGTTGATCGATAATCGACTATGACGACCACGGTGACTGCCATCGCAGTCTACGCGAATACTCGTCGCTCGCAGACTCGCGAGGAACAGTTCCAGCTCGAACGTGGTCGCGTCGCTTCGTACTCCTCTTCACCTCGACTCTGACTCGCGAAAATCTTTCCGAAGCCTCGATCCTCGGTCCAACTTCGAAATCACGACGATGGACGAGGGGATGCTTGAACAGAACCTCGGCCACTCGTCGCGTGTTCCTCGAACAGCGGACAAGCTTCCCCGTGATCAACTTGTTCGACCGTTGCCTCTTCGATAATCCCTCTCACCGTGATTGAACTTGTCGAAAGGGGAACCGTGAAACACACCGCAATCCGAAGGTCAACGGTTGGAAACCTCTGCGATTCCCCGAGGAAGAGGATTAAGGGATGGATAAGTACGAGATGATGGAAGTCGTGGGGAAAGGTAGTTACGGGGTCGTGATGAAGTGTAGACACAGGGATACCGGACAGCTGGTAGCTATCAAGAGGTTCCTGGAGACCGAGGAGGACATGCAGGTGCGGAAGATGGCGTTTCGCGAGATTAGGATGTTGAAGGTACGTTGGAAGTGTACATGTACTCTAGGATGGTTCTTATTTTCGACTTTTGAATACGGCATTCCACAGAATTGTACGTAATAATTCAAACAAATCTGCGCGAAGTTCCAGTGCCCACAGATAAACATTAAAATAATGAATTTAATTTAAACTGTCAGATGGTTGCATAATTTCGATCCCGATTTGAAAAATAGATTCGATTACGATCTGTATACAGCTTTACCACCATTCTTTTCTACAATTAAATCAATTAATATTTACCGCGTCGAAAAATATGTTGAACAAAACCTGTAACTCTGGACAGGCTGCGTCTATTATGTCCTACTGCCTTTTTTCGTAAAACAAACGGTTTTCGAAGAACTTGAGAAAAACGTCGGACCAAAGTCCAGAAATTTTCTCTGAAATTTGAAAATTGAAGGGTGGTTTCGTTATCTTCGATCGATAAACGTTATTGGCGTGAAACGCGAAGGCATCTCCGCGCCCTTGCAATCTTAGAAACGAGTCTTTTCCTGCAGAAACTGCGCCACGAGAATCTGGTGAACATGATCGAGGTGTTCCGTCGAAGAAAACGATTCTACCTGGTGTTCGAGTACCTGGACCACACTCTGCTGCAGGAGCTGGAACGTCTGGAGGGCGGATTGGATTTTGAATTGTCGAAACGACATATCTACCAAGTTCTTCGAGGGTTGAACTTCTGCCACGCGAACAACGTGAGTGGAAAAGGCCGTTCGAAAGAAAACGTTCAGGGACCGCAATCCATTACCGCAAAACCGTCGCCAACTATTCGTAAAGATCCAGATATAGTTGAAACAGCAACTTTCGAAGACGTTCCGAAACTGTCGAGGATCGCGTGACCGACGCACGACTATAATAATTGCAAGAAACGACGGCAGAATAATTATCGATCCGAATAATTATTTTCGTCTTTACCTGCGAGTGGTTGTAATTGAATTTCCAACGTTCATGTTCTCGTAGATCATGCACCGCGACATCAAGCCGGAGAACATCCTTGTTTCGCCGAACGGGGTGATCAAGTTGTGCGATTTCGGGTTCGCGCGGCTTATCAACGGGCCGAACGAGTCTTGCACGGATTACGTGGCGACCAGATGGTACCGGTCGCCGGAACTTCTTCTAGGCGAGCCACGATACGGAAAAGCGGTGGATGTCTGGGCAACAGGCTGCTTGTACGCGGAGATGGTCACCGGAAATCCTCTGTTCCCGGGCGACAGTGATGTCGATCAGCTCTATCGCATCACCAGAGTCCTCGGTACGCCAGCATTCGCTGCGACTCGCTGCTCCGATCGATTTTTCTACCACCGCACAAAGAACGTACGATGCACAACAATTAGCAGTCGCGAGCAACATTGATCGGTAAACGCGCGATCAATTATGCAGGAAAGAAGCACCGCGAGCGACAATATCGCGTCATTCTTTGTTCCCACGCTCGGCGCAGGCTGAAATAACGATAATCGTTATATAATTCTAAATCGTACTTTCACGGCAGAGCGAGAGAGTAAGAAAATTACGATTAATGTGATATCCAATTTATTAATCGTGGCTACTGATTACTAAATAATCAGTAATCATTGATCAACGAATAAGAAAGGAATCGGAAGTTGTTGCAATGAATGTTCGCGATTGCTTTATTAGTTGTTAATCATGAAACGATTACATTTCTGATTCTGATTTAATCTGTACTTTTTCTACAATAACAACACTGTGAGTAGTTTTACATAGAAAATCCTTCGAACAAGTTACTCGTTTATTTTTAGCGTAATTTTCTCTTAATACAACTCGCATTTATACTATTTTCAACGTACAGATATACATTACCCAGATAGCACAGTCCGTCTTTAAGTCGTTGTTTTCTTGTCTTTTTTACGTCTTTACGTCTTACGGCCCATACAGACGTCTTTTACACGTCTAAAAAGTCGTCTTTTTGAAGCCGTCGTTTTTACGGCTCCAAAAAGACGACTATTTTGCGTCTCATTTTTTCCGTGAAAAAGACGGCTTTAAAAAGGCAATAATTACATGATCCGATATGATTTGATCCTTTATAAGAATGAAAAATAATCAATTTAACAATATAGGTTCGCATGGCTCAGCGAGGAAGTACATGATCCAGTAAACGGGTAGTCTTCGAGTTCGAATCCCGCCCAACGGTATAAAACTTTCTGAATTGTAATAAGGTACTTTCGAAGACAAAGAGGAATATATTCCCTCAATCAGTGCATAGAAAGTAGTATTCTATATATATATATATATAGTTTCTAATTTTTGTTATAACTTTATTTATAATTTGAAGATTATTTTAGCCGTCTTTTGGGTGACTTTTTAGACGTCTCAAACCGACGTCTTTTAGGCAGCTTTTCAGACAAACAAAAGGCGTCTGTATGTCGCGCGAAAGTTGTATAAAAGCAGTCTGTAAGACGTAACTTTTGTAACAAAGACGTGTCAAAGACCAATTAAAGACGAGTTAAAGACGAAAAAAAGTCTTTACGTACGTCTTTAAGACGGACTTACAGCTTGCGGCAGGCGTATAAAAGACGTCTTTCAGCAAGCTTTATGCTATCCGGGTACAGATCTGTATAAAATATAATTAATCATTGAACGATTTAAAAATGACTGATTAATGATTACAAATTACAGAAGGTATACCTATATAATGACTATAGTCATTAGACTGTGGATCTTTATGCAAAATAAAAATGTTTTGCATTGATTGCGGGAAGCGGGAATAACATATAAATTGATTTCATCCCTTAACGACTGTGTTATATTAACCAGTCAACTGCGTTCGACGTGTATACACTTATACACGTCAATCAAAATCTCTATTGTAGTGCAATAACAATAATCTTTTAAAGAATGAATTGTTAATTTTTTATCAAATAAAAATGTAATCCTTCCTCGTTTTTTGTAAAGTATATAATAGGACACATTGCCCTGCGTTCGACGTGTATACTCGTCATTGGTCGATTTTAATTCCGCACTCTGTGTATTTTTAAAATGAAATTCCACAGTTAAGAGGTTAACAGCAACAATACAACATTATTGAATTTTCTCAACCAACCAATTTCTTCATAAATGCATGCAGATCCGCAGTCTAGTAGTCATGACTACATTAAATAATCGATTGCAGAAATCTATTACAAAAGAACTGATTACTGCCCACTCTGTTGCACAGGAGGATTATGCAGAAAGCATGCAGCGTTGCTGAGTCGCGTCGCTCCCGGCAGATTGTTGCGGCACACGAGTGCGGACGAGCTAATGGGACCTCCTATGTCTGGACCCTCGGCGATACAAAGATTGTTTTCAAATTGGGACAAGGTGGCGGTCAATTTTCTATCTCAGTGCCTGTGCATGGATCCAGAACTTCGACCCGAGTGCCCAGCATTACTGCACCACTTGTTGTTCACGCAAAACGGCTTTGCGGGGAAGTTCCTCGTCGAGCTGCAGGCTTGCGTGGCCAAGGAGAACTCGGCGAACCCTCTGGTGGCCAAAAGGATCGAAGAGAGAAGGCTCAGCCTCGCCTCGGCCGAGACCCCGGTCAGAGTTTGTCGCCAAAGCACCGGCAGGTATATTTCCAGCAGTCTAGTCGATTCCAGTTCTCTTCTTTGTTTTCCACCCAACACGAATGCGACAAAGTTTGGATAAAAATCAAAGAACTTTCGATAGAAATGTTTTTTAAAAATTAAAGCTGAAATATTGCATAATATGGGAAAAATAGAGAGATTATGGTACGAACGTTTTTCAACTTTGAAAATCTGTGTTAACCCTCGGCACTTGGATGGTGACTCAGAGAGTCAAAGTATTTAACATCTAAGAAACATCTAAGTATTGTATGTCGTTTTCAGATGGCATATGAGCACTCTGAAGGACGGATCAACCAGTGAGAAAACAGAACAAGAATCTACAGTGTCAGAGGAGTCGCACAGACCATCCCCGGTGTCCATCACTCGGCCAAAGGAGGTCTGTTACTTCGGATCTGTCTCCGTTGTGCCTAATACAACGTATATCAAGAGATTGCAACAAAAAGGGTTGCTCGTCGCAGAGTCCAAAGACTGCACGTTGCCTTTCCTCGCTTCGAAAGATCGCGTCACCGCCAAGACCACAGGGAAGAGAAAGAGGATCGATTTACCTAGCGTGGACCGCTAGAGAATCTTTGCAGCGTTGAGTATTATCCCCGCTGATGAATCGAAGCTGTAGTTGTTATAAAAGTATTCAATTAGATTCTTATTTTGTTATCCTCCTTGTACAGGAATTATATTTGCGAGAAGAAACTGTAATCGTCGCAGACCTCGAGGAGCGAGCTTGAAGAAATTCGATACGTCCATATTGAAATTTATTTTAAGAGACTGTATATACATATATTAAGGCACGTAACGCAAGTGTACATTTATATACATTACTATTAAATATGTGCTGTAGCAACGCTTAAGATTTGGAAGAAAATATTTTTGTAATATATTCATTTCTCTACTCGGTTCAAGACGCGATATGGACGCCATAGGTAAGTCTTCAGCACCCGCAGTAACAATAAAGTGTACAGAATATTCAGTTCTTGCTAATACGCCTAAATCCGCGAGCTATCACCGTTGGGCGCGACACCGAGGTGGTACGGGGCCTCTTCTTATACACTTCAGCATTTGCAACACAAAAAGTGTGTGTCTGAAGGAGCTATCTCAGCCAGTCAACATTTTTCTTATAAATGTTTAGAATATAAGTTATGTACATGTACGATACAGTTTATGTATGAATCTACAATGAATAAATAAAGACAATGTAATAAAAAAGTATATCTGTGTGTATATTTAATGAACCACCAATTTTTCCCGAACGTCCGACTTGTCCTAGAGTTATACTACTGATTTCCGCAAAAACGTTCGTCCATCTAACTTGTCATTGAGTTACTCTACCTATCATAAAGCGCAATCTTCCTCCCTCAAGTGTGCGAAAATTGAAAAATGAAATACTTCCCCGAAATTGAATTTAAATAAACCCCGAGAATTGGTGACCGCTGCGCCGCCAGACGGTCGCTTTGGGAACTAAACAAAGGCTTCCGTACAGCGCCAATTGTCGTAGCGGCGAAACGCTCAAACTGGTAGCCAAACTTACCGACAGCCATCATATCCTATACTGTCGGTAAGTTTGGCTACCAGTTTGAGCGTTTCGCCGCTACGTCAATTGGCGCTGTACGGAGGCCTTTGTTTAGTTCTTGAATCGACCGTATGGCGACGCTGCGGTCACCATTTCTCGCGGTTTATTTAAACTCAATTTCGGGGAAGTATTTCATTTTTCATTCGCAGCATAATTCGGACCATATTTATTAGTATCCACAGGTATCGATAAGATTGATAGAACCTTTGGTAAGAACATCTTCTGTGGTATACGAAGAATTAGTTTGACAATGAGTAAATTCACCATCAGTGGCCATCATTACTGTTTATACTATTGAAAATACGAAGTAACGTAGGAATTCATAATGGGAACAATTCACCCGCGACATTGTCAAACTATTCATATACAGGATGGGAAAAATAAAGAAGCAGTAAAGTACATTGCAAATCACTTTATTTGGTCGATTGTACAAATTGTATCATTAAATTCTCAAAGAGAATGGAATTACCATTTTTCAGGTGTGGCACCTCCCCAGCTCTGGGTTGTGGCAGGTGCTGCAGTAGTCCACTCTTCAGAAGGCTATATAAATAAAAGAATATTAAGTAATTCCATCTGCTAGAAATTTATAACTAGACTGCAGATTTTATGCATTTATAGTAAGAATGAATAAGTGAAAAACAAAATTTGTAAATTCATTAGATCAATTTAAGAATGTTGAAGAAATACATTGTTATCTAGCTTCCATTTCTTACAAGTGACTTAGAAAAACTTTATTTTGCATAAAAATCCGCAGTCTATTTATAACTAATCAAATGAAGAGCTCTACGTTTACCTGAGCAGCCCAATCTCCGCTGGCTGGGAGAGCTGGTGCAGTAGTAGCAGCTGGAGGTGCAGCTGCGGTTGGTGCAGCAACATCGTCAGCCCAGTTCTCAGTTGGGACTGTACCTGTAGTTTCAATGTCATTTACCCAACCAGGTTCAGCAGTAGCTGCAACTTCAACAGGCCCTGTAAATTCTTTAGGCGGAGCAATCTCCTTGGCTGCTTGTTCTTCCTTCTCAGCCTAAAATGACAGAATCAAGTTCTATTATTAATCACACTTTGATTTGGTACAGAACAATTATTCTTCTGGCGTTAGAACTATCGAACAAACCTCTTCCGGATCTCTGTAGAAGAACAGATCGACGACTACATCCCATTTACTTTCTCGTGCGATAGAACCCCTCAGTCTAAGAACTTCTCTTGCCAGTAACCACCACATAAGACCAATGCAGTGCAAACTCTTCGTGTTGCAAGGAATAGCGATATCAACGAAACGAAGAGGGGAATCTGTGTTACAGAAAGCAATCACCGGAATGTTCACGTAACTGGCTTCTGTGATGGGCTGGTGGTCGCTGGATGGATCGGTAACGATCAGCAAACGTGGCTCACGGAAGGCGGACTGTAATCATGTATTGCAAGTTATCTACACAGCGATTTTCTATAGTAATTAGGTTTGTCGGATTTATCGATTGCAGTCAGAAAAGATTAAGCCAATAAACCAACATGTAAAAAAGTATGGAAATGTTGTTCATCATTTGTGCGAATATCGAATGTAATAATTTGGGATTGGATCAAGTTTAATATATTTCGTGAGTTCTGATTACTACTTCAAAGCAATAATGTTTCAATGAATATTCGACTGTGGATCTTTATGCAGTTAAAGGTTCTAAAAATTTTCAAGAACTGCTAGTTTCTAATTTAAAGGAATCGAATCTTTCACAAGTAGTACCCGAATCTTGGAAATCAGAACTTTATGTATAAAAATAATCAGAGAATTTCTGGTATGATATTCAGAAAAGTTTCAAATCTGTGCAACCAAGATTCAAATATGCTTGCAAGTATTACTTCAAAGTACTTATAGAGAGTTCGAATTCAATCAATCAAAGCTGGAACCTGTTTGCAAGGTATTTGATCACATCCCTAATCATATCTTGTAAAAATAACTGAAATAAAAAGATAAATAACCTGAATTTGATTGGTGAAAGCACCAGGAGTGAAACGACCAGCGATAGGTGTAGCTCCAGTGTGTTGAGCGAACTTCAGAACTGCTCTTTGGCCAGTTTGTCTGCAACTGATAACAAACACTTCGCTGGGATGTTCAATGGCGACAATAGCCCGCGCAGCTAACAGCAACTTCTCCCAAGTATGACAGAGATTGATGATACTAACTCCTAAAGTAAGAGTAGATATTAACATGTATACTTTCAAGCAGGAATAATTATTAATAATTTTAATATGGAATTTACACACACACCGTCGTTCTTCTTCTTGTAGACATATTGCTCCATCTGGAAGTTGACATTCTCTGCACCCAGGTGGGTGAATGCACCCAGCATTTTGGTAACATCATCCTCTTTGAGAGACAATACGTCTAGACCTCCTGACATCTTAACGTTATGATTAACTTACGATTAACCTAAACAAAAGAGAAATATACAGATAATTGTGGTGTAGATTGTGAATTATTACATTATTACTAAATAGATTGCGGATCTATACGTACTTATAGTAAAATTGAGCAGGTGAAATTCAAAATTGTTGGAAAATTTTAAAAATTGAAGATTCGACTTAGTTTCTTTTTCTTTGCAATTTTTACTTTACATAGAGAACACTTTGTAGCAATAGCTTCGAATCAACTTTCACAGGAAGATGACCTTACTTTTTAACCTCAACTAAACAGCGTGCTCCATTTGAAATATAATTAGTGTATTAACAAAAATAAATAGTTAAAACTGTCAACCGCATAGTTTTAAGATTCGTGGTTTTATGTTATAAAATTGTTACTATTAAAATTATGAGAAAACAATGCCATGTGCACTGACCGATTTGAATATTTACATATAAACTGCAAGTACTCGATATTCGTACTCATATTTATAGAAATATTAATCCTCGTACTTTTACTATTCTGTGAATAACATTTTTGAACTGTTTAAATGCAAATGATTGTTGTAAATTGTTATAATGTTACAGAACACTTACGTTATCAATGCCACTAGGAGACTTCCAAGCGGAAAGGAAGTTGTTTTCAGTGATGAGATATTGGGCGCTTTTTTCGCGCATGCGCGACCAAAACCAGGAACGTCTCTATATGTAGAGAAAGTAGTGGGGAACTGGGAGAAACTAATATGTGTATCGTAAACATCGTAAAGGACCCCACGCCGGTCACTCCCAGCATGCGCAAAAAACGTGCCTCGGTGAGGGTGTAGAGGACGAATAAGCTACCCGATTGGCAGCAATTGTAATCAATTGTAATCGGCTGTTCAATCAGGGTAGTTTCGAGTCAAGGATCCGCCCTGTGAAATTTGTTTCAAGGAGTCGCGGAAAACGAAAAGTGCGCCGGAGCCAGAAAAGGCCAGAGAAAATTCCCTAGGAAGCTCTTGACAAGGATAGAGAGATCCTCGTCTCTCCTATGGGGCTGCGACGGAGAGGGAGATATGTCGCTCGCAGGAGAGACAAAGACAGAGATTACGAAGCAGCTTGTTTTTCCGATGAGCCCACTACAGATGCATTTAGCGAGGAAACAATATATTTTGATGGTCTTTGAGTTGTAATATTCTCTGAATTATTTTACGTTCCCGTACAGAGCCCTTTTTTTGGAAAAAGTGTACAGAATAAAAATTGTTCTATAAAAACATACGCTATTATTGTTTAAAAAGTTTCAAGAGACAAATTGCAAAAAAGGGCTCTGTACAGGAACGTGCAATAATTCAGAGAATATTTTAACACAAAGAGCATAAAACAATGTTGCTTCTTCGCTAAATGCAAGTGTAGTGGGCTCATCGAAAAAACAAGCCATTTTGTATTCTTTGTCTTAACCTCTCCTGTGAGAAACATATCTGCCTATCTTTGTTTCTTAGTTCACCTTTACGCCGATGGTGGCGTATGTTCGCTCCGGCGCACTCTAGAGTCTAGAGACTTGTACGAGTGAACATAC
>CM052196.1:13623686-13707825 GCA_028455805.1 Lasioglossum figueresi | reverse complement strand
ATACCAAGCTATCGAGAAAGTCTATTCCCACGAACTTGTGCTACCTTTATTTAGAATACAGCCACTTCACGCGGTAAAACAATAATACGGATCAACATGAAATTGTAGGGAATAGGAAATCGTGACCATTTGAACATGTAATGTATTATATGTATATTTAGTAATTATAATTTGAAACTGATTGTAATAATTTTGTATATTATTTATTGATAATATTATTCACATTTATACATTTGTTTACAAAAAAAGGTAAAAATGGCAATTTACAGACTATTTACAAATTATAATTTACAACAGGAAGTTCCAACCTACTCCCCTCGAGAATTGCAACGTTTCCCGACATCGATACTCTTCCCACTATTACGTACAACCGTAGAGTTTCGACGGTTACAATGTAAGCGTATGCCACGTCGTGCGCCGCGTGTACAATACATATAACGATGAAGAATTATAACTTACAACCGGGAGTTCCAACCTACTCCCCTCGAGAATTGCAACGTATCCTGACATCGATACTCTTCCCACTATTACGTACAACCGTAGAGTTTCGATGGTTACAATGTAAGCGTGTGCTTCACGTCGTGCGCCGCGTGTACAATACATATAACGATGAAGTCTAATTGTCAGAATGGGGAAAGAATCTAAGCAGGGAAGGCGCGTTCAAAAGCACCGGGGGCTACTCGTTGGAACTGCCTGATTTACAACTATTTACATACTATTTACAAACTATATACAAATTATTTACAAGTCATTGTCCGAGTCATCAGATGCGTACAACCACTCGCCAATATCTTCCAAAACGGAATCAATTGTGTGGTCGAGTTCGTGGAGCTTCTTTTCCTCCTCTGTTGCAGTGCGAATGAAGTCTTGCCAATTCTCGACGGACACATTTTCGACAGCTTCAACCACAAGTTGGCGGACATCTGCAGTCGTATTCAGCGCCCTAATGTAATCTTTAATTTTTGCCCATGCATGCTCGATGGGGTTTAATTCGCAGTGGTAAGGGGGAAGGCGTATCACGGTATGTCCATGTTCTTTCGCATATTCGTCGATCACATAGTCGTCCTCACGTTGCTTGTATTTTTCAACCAATTCTATCAACTGAACCTTGACATACCGTGGTTCCACCTTTTCTCCCTTACCTTTCAGCCACGCGACGATATCGATTTTTTTGGAATCCATTGTCGGATATTGTTCTTTCTTAACGTTGTGGTATGAAGCATTATCCATAACAATAACTGCCTTATCTCGCAGCATGGGCAAAAATTTCCGAAACCACTCGAAAAATATGTCCTCACTGATTTCTTTATGAAAGTCGCCGGTATTTTTTTTTGCCTCGAAACAGAGAAGAGCCCCCGGGACAAATCCATCTGTTGACCCGACGTGCGCTATTATTAGTCTCTTTTCCTTTCCGGAGGGAGCAGATATGCCGGTGGTTGATAGCTCCCTTTGTTCCACGTTTTCCGAGCAGTTGTCGCTGGTATCCACCCGTAACTTTTTCCTACAGTCTCCAGTGTTAATACACATTTCGTCCAGGAAATAGATGGGACGCCCCTCCGAACGTAGACGTTTAATTGATTGAATATAGCGTTGCCGCCAGCAAATAATATTCGGTTGCTCTATTAGAGCGCTGTTGCGCCTCCGAACGATGAATTTAAACTCCATTCGTTTTAAAAGTCGGTACAGTGTCGACTCGCTAAACGACGGAAGCTTTTCATCGCTGTTCACAGCTGCCAAAATTTTTTTTAGATTTGGTATTTCGTGTCTGAACCAACATTCGTTAACTTTTTTTCTGATGGCAATTATGTGTTCGTCCGACGTCTTTTCCAGTATATTTAGACGTGCCCTTTTCTTATTCGGCGATGTCACGATGCCGGTTGACCTATACTCGGCCAGAGTCTTTATCACAGTTGACCGTCCAATGCCCGTCTGTTTCGATAGGTACTCAACGAGCGGCTTATACTTCATATCCGGTTTTTCTTTAATGGTATGTTTATAGAGATTAATCATAATCTCCTTCTGGGCAGAGACGACGAACTGGAAACAGAAAAAAATTTTGTACACGTAAGTACACCACAAAAACCATGATTTCAAATACAGATATTTAATTGTTGGAACAAAACAGTAAAGATGGCGTTGGCGACATTGAGCGGGAAACGGTAGTCGAAAAAGGACCGCGAGATAGTTCCTCTCCGACAAGGCATTGTTCAGTGTTATTGTTAACTTACTACATAGTGACTTCCACTAATATGCGGACACTCTTAAAAAGACGATAATCTTTTTAATATTGTACTATACGATTTCAACTTTTTTTTGGATGTTTTCAGGATGTGAACAAAATTTTTTTGCAAATGCATGTCGCGAGGCATCCGAAGCAAGCATTACGTCAGAAGATAGCCGCTTCGCGTATCAGTGTTTTTGAACAATAAATGTAGTGTTTGCATGGACGATGAACAATGTAATGTCGACCTGCATTATCAGCCGTATTCTATTGTAACATTTGTAACGTGCAGTTTAGGAAAGAGACTTAAATAATTAATTAATCAACTAAAAATACACACACCGCCTTTGTACATGTCCTGGCTATGTCGATGCAGAGCGATTTTTTTCGATTTGAACGATAAATCTTTCAATATTTACAAAAATCTGCCAGTGGCGGCAATCTTGTGACGTCATGAAGTACGGCGAAGATACGACCTCCGAAAGGTTGTTTCAGCAAACAAATTGTAAGCGTTACAGTTAGGCAACGACCTTCGAAAGTTTAACTCAGCAAAACGTATGTATAAAAACTCCGGACATCAACACCGAAATGCAGATAGAAATTAGTAATAACTCAATAAAGTTCGACAAGCATATTCGTGTAGTAATTATCCTGAAAAATCCACTCCTGGAGCAAGGCTGCTCAGAACCCACATACAAACATTGTTACGACCCGTCCGGGGCACAACAAAATCGTATAGTACAATATTTAAAAAGTTATCGTCTTTTTAAGAGTGTCCGAATATTATTGGAGTCACATAACCTACTCTATTATAATAAACTACTTATTCAAATGTTAATACACCGACACGTGTTTAAGTATCTGTATCTTAACATTAATTGATTAAAGAAAGAAGAAAGATTTCGCGCTTACGGTATCGAAATGCAGTATAACTACTTGTTATGCGAGCTTACCTTTCCTGACGGATTTCTCCTAGGTGGAGACATGTTCGAACGGCTAGGAACTTGTTTTTCCATTTTATGTTGGCTAGTCCTCCCAAAAACTTCGAGAACACAAAAACAAGTTTTCGGCAAACTATAATCAGAACCAAGACTGTGGAAGAGCTGTAGGTATACTACCGGTAGAAGACTGCGAATGGCTGCGAATGACTCACTTGGCGATTGGCGTTATGCGACAGACACTGCGGCGCATGGTGTTACTTCAGTGTCGCTGCGCGCATACGTCGTGCTCTGGGAAGGGGGCGTATGGACTAGGAGTATTGCCAATTAGGGCGAATTGCGCAAAGACAAATGAAAACTGGTTTTTCTTGCGGGTCCAGACTCTTGTGACGGCGATAAGTTTAATAACGAGAATTTTGGCAAATTATTATTGATATTTGATTGATTTTCAAAATTAAATCATAACAAATTTTGCGAAATTAAGCGGGGTGACCAAGGTACCCCAACTTTGTACGATACTGACGCTAAACTTCTCGCGCATGCGCGTCCAAGAATACAATTCGATCAACACACGAACATTAAATTACAAAATAATTAGTTCTACAGTAAAAAGACTTACTTCAGCGAGCGTTGAGAATAGAATAACAATTTTTAAAATACTACGTCTAAAATTAGAAAAATTAATTCATCGAAAATGATCAAATATATAAATAACTTCGAACTAGCAAAGTAACGGAAGTACACTCAGGTTATACCGGGAAATTTGAAACGCTAGCAAACGAGTGTATATTAATTTTATGACATATGAATTTATGATTCTAATTCAGTATAATGATATCCCACTTTGTAAATAATGAATAATTACCTTTTTATATTAGTAACATTAATAATTTTAACAAACGTTTGTTTGTTACGTGGAGAGAATTGTAACAGTTACATTGAGACATTAATATAGTGATTAAGCTGAACGAAATGGTACTTAATTATAGGAGAATGCAAATGTATGATATTTTTAAACGTTCTTCTTTTACGAACGTAATTTTACGGCTATAATTCTATGGGAATAACTATGATGATTTTATAGTGTCGTGTATTCTAACCTATAATATCCGAAGGTCCGTGATGCACGAATCTGCTTATAACGAATGTGTACACAATAGGGTCGTAACGAATTATGTTTGAAAAAGAGGCGAATTTTTAAAATGGTATAGAAGAATGTATCCGGCAAATCATAAGACCATTTTTGTTTTGGACCATACACCGTATTTTGGTATATCCACCGAATGTCCACTGGAATTCGATTTCCTAAAGAGCCGCGGACAAAATCTAATTCCTTTAGCACCTGTTTGTAAATCTCTGTGGACTACCAGTGTGGAAGCCTCTTTAGAATATTGCAGAATAGTGTGGGATCTCTTTCCAACAGGAAAATTGGTACAACATTTTAGTGATATATAATTTTGTTAAAAAATTCGTACAACTCGAAAACTAATTATCGTATATTTTCACGATTAAATTTCAGATAAGATTTGTCGTAACCGATCGTGCAGCATATGTATTGAACTCATGGAAGCCTACGCAGCAAAATTTGAATCATGTAAGCTATCGTGGATTATTTATTTTTGTTTCTCAACTGCTCTTAAGGCAGTAGACTCGTTTCCTGATATGTATTTCTCGATAATGCAAAGATGGGGTTTTTCAGTAGACAAAAGTGCTGGATAAAACATGAATCTAGACAGTTGGTTCCCTAAAAAGTCCTATTTCTATGTTTACGAGCAGTAATTTGTATTATTTGGCAGCATGTAGCTGTCGCAGCTTTATGCTTCCGACTAATCAAATTGTGCCTGGTAAATGTAAAAATAGGATTTTTCAGAGCAACTGCTGCCTCAATTGATCTTTTACCCAATGCTTTTGACTACCAAAGGACCCCATCTTTGTATTATCGAGAAATGAGACTCAGCAACTAATTAAAAGCAACTGTTGCAACTTAGATCATGAATGGCACCGCCATTCTAGGAGTACCAACAAAAACCCCAGAGCCTGGAGAAGATTATTCCGTAATCCACGGTTTAAGGGTGGCTATAGGAACACTGAACGAATGTTCAGAAATTCAGCACGAGAAGAGAACATCCTTGAACGAGAGTGCTAGCAAATTAGTGAACAGAGGCAGAGTAATATGTATCACCAGTGCGAGAGACAACAGCAATATGAAAAGTTTAGAAAACATATTCTTGAACGAGTTGGCTCAAGAAAATAAAGCTGCTCTAGCTTCGGATCAGTCAGTATTCCTTTCAGAAACGTTGTTTGATGCTAACAGCTATCGATATTAAGATCGTTTTTCTTTTGTTACAGTTTGATACCTGTTGATTATTGCCACCTAGTTATACTGAACATTTTTCCTAACAATATAGAGTCGCAAGTTACTAGCCAGGGACCTAGAGAGGTATTGTTATTCACGTTTCTGCAAATTCTTTGCATACTTTATAGAGTATTTTGTTTTAGGTATCGCCGTTGTTAATGGTGGAAGTACACTCGATCAAGGCACCGGCTCTACATTCAAAACTTTCTCATTTAATCCTGTCTCATTATGATTTGGCGAGTACGACAGTCACGGGTATACCCATGAAGGAAGAACAAAATGCCAGCTCCTCTGCGAATTACGATGTCGAGATATTTCACTCGTCGGCAGCGCATTCCGCGATTTTGAAAGGTACTTTGATTCTCATTGAAAATGCAAAGGCAGTAAGAAACTCTTTGCCAAAATCGAGACATTTCTTTCTTTTTTACATTGTGCACATCGAATTGAACCCGTTTTCTCATACAACAGTTGAGCTTTTTACAATTTATAGAATACAGACGAATTTAATCATATTAAAACTGTTTCGAATAATGGTATAGCAATTTTTACTGGCGCTTCATTTAATGGCTTTTGCAGGAAATCCGCAAGACTCGGCTTTGATTAAAACATTCAGAAGATTCGAGGAGGGGTCGGAGTACGAAACGGTCACTTTGAAATGGTGTACTCCGCGAGGATGCAGCTCGACGGAAATGCAAAACTGCACCGCGATGCATAGGATCACACCGGTGGATGTAAACAGTAGACCGTCGTCTTGCTTGATCAATTTCCTGTTGAACGGTCGGTCCGTGATGCTCGAAATGGCTCGGAAAAGCGGAGGTAAAACTATATCGCACTTGCTCGCTGCACACGGTGGCGAAATCTTTATACACACGTTGTCTACTGCCAGAAGCGTGTTAGAGGATCCACCGTCTATCAGCGAAGGCTGCGGTGGACGGGTGACAGATTACAGAATCACCGTAAGTAACGTGCACGGTATGCAATGTACACTCCCGACCATAAATCACCGGACACTTGTCTTCAACAAAATGGTAATTAAAGGATACAAGTTTACAGCTTGATTTTATTGTTTTATTTTGCTTAGATGTAGCTATTATACTTTATTATTGAATAAATGTTGGAAAAAAGAGATTAAGAAATAGTGGGATGATTATGAACAGCTCTAAAATATAAGAATAATAATTGAAATTTGGAAAATATAAGATATTTTGGTCAGATTTGATTACATGTTCTCTACATTAGAAAAAATTATTAAGTACTTTTTGTATTTCATAATATAGATCCTTTAATAACAAAAATCGTCTGCATCTAAATTTGAACAAGTGTCCGATGACTTATGGACGGGATTATGGTTTCATCTTTATATAACAGCTGCGTTTGTCACAGGATTTTGGAAGACTCATGAGGAATAACATATTGGTGCCTTTGAAACAAAGTACAAATACCAATGGCGAAGGTCCAGCAGAGAAAATGAGGTCCAGATTGGAGAGGCATACAAAATATTGGCCGATCACCATTTCCAGTACACTAATGTATAATTTAAAACAGGTAGATTCTGTTCCAATCAAATGCAATTTATCCTTTGTTTTGTTTTACGTTTTACGCGTCTTTACGCCTTTAGTTTGTTATTCAGTTGTACGTGAAAATTTGAACGTGCTTGCATTGTATGGTGAAAATCTAATAACAAATAACGTCAATGACATAAATTAATATGAATGTTCTAAAAATTATGCGAATTGAAATGAGGATGCATTAATGCACGTGTATTTAAATACACCTGATATAGTACACGTGTACCCGTGTCCATAAAATAACACGTACTAAAGTGTATTTACATACATGTGTACACGTATACACTTGTGTTATTAATACACATTCAAAACAGCTATCTCTAGTACTAACGTGACTTGCGTGTTTCAGTTGATAGACCCGCTGCCAGACTTGATGGTGAAGGAGGAGCTTACCGCGGAGGAGGTGTTACAATGCAAACAAGTAATTTTTAGCTTGTTACAATTGGAAACGAAACACGAGGCGTTACCATTGCCAAGCATAGGCGGCGGACGCGGCGGGAAAGGGGGTGTACGCAGAGAAGAACATTATAGACTGTTGTGGGGAGAACTGGAGACGTTCCTGAAGCATCATGCAAACAATTCCGCGGCTCATTCCGAAGTTTTAACTTGCCTTCTGGACGTGCGGAGCAAGGACGACAAGGATAAGGTCGAATTAGACCAGGCATTGCGCGAATTGGATGGGTAAGTAAGCTCGAGGATCGAACACGAATAGAGATACACTCCCGTCCATAAATCACCGGACACTTAATACCTTTAACAACATGGTAATTAAAGAATAGAAGCTTCCAGCTCGATTTCATTGTTTCACGTTTTAACCCAGGTAAAGGTATTATATACATTGCCCGAAAGATCGGGCATTCTATGGAATAATTGGAAAACAATTACGCCACTTAAATTTGAAAATTAGAAAATATAAGAATGATAATTCAAATTTAGAGAATATCGGATATTTTGGTCAGATTGGATTTACATGTTCTCTAAGTACTATTTTTATTTCATAATATAGGTCCTTCAACCCTTTGCACTCGGAGCAATTTTAACTTAAAAATTAAATATTTTCTCCTACCTAGAATATTTCCATTACCTATGATTTTTTAAATTGGTATAATACCTCATACAATACCTAAATGTTTAGTAATTGATTAGATACCAACATATTTAATCATCTCGTACAGCAATTTTTAGTGGCGTCTCTTTCAGAAAATCGTCTGCATCCAAACAATTTGAACAAGTGTCCGGAGACTCGCGGATGGGAGTGTACAAATAGAAAACGCTATAATGTGTTCGTTTCGTGTTTCACAGATTCGGGAAAGAGGACGGGACCGCCCGTGCCAGCGTGATAAGAGCGACAACCGATTCTCCGATGTCCCCTCCGCCAAGTACCTCGATGTCCTTAGGAAAGCAACTGCACAAGGGTAGTTTCTACGCGCCGAAGAGTTTGCTGGACATTTGGCTGCAGCGTAGCGCGCCCAAAGAGAAGAAGCCGGACTTCCACGGGAGAGTGAACAGCGACGGTCACAAGGCGAAATTGTATCCGAACTTGAAGGAACCGGGTCGAGAACCTCGCGAGCCGATTTTAGAAGGCTGAACATTGTCTACCGTATTATCCGTTGCGATGATCGATTATACCTGGAGAGCCTGTCGACAAATAATAATTTTTTAACTTACATTTTTCCTACGGAAACGGTTGTACGTTGCTGTTCCATTCGATCCGAAGGGAATGCGTGATTTATCGCGAAGTGGGAAACGAAGGAACGAATCGGGAGGATGGGGAGATCGGCGGCGCTCACACAGATACGAGTGCACAGTTAGGCAGGAAAGTGTATCAGTGGTGCAACGAAAGCGATTCGCCGGCCTTGTTCCCCGCACGTTGCCCGCTACGGTCTCCTCGCCCTTTCCTCGCCCTCTCCGCGTCCCACTAGGTTTTACAGAGCAGACACGTCTGCCGGGTGTCTGAGCCACCGCGATACGTTGACCTCCAATCGAAACTATAGCTCTATCGCCGCCTCCCTACCCGCTTGAAATTCCGTTGCTAATCGATGGAAGGAAGGAAGGTACGGAAGGAAGGAGGAAGGAAGGAAGGCGGGCAGGCAGGCAGGCACGGTGCAGAGCACATAACATAACGCGAACACGAGAGCCTGTAGAAAAGAGAGACCGAGACAGAATCGACGGACGAGGAGAAGCACAGAGGGAGGAGAGGCGGAAGGGGATCAGAGAGTACAAGTGCGTGACGTAATGGTTCATTCATCCCGAGACAGACGATATCCCGGTCAATGGTGTACATATACACGGACACACGCACCGCTATGTACACGTCTCGATACATGGGCCGCACGGTTCGCTCGCGCTCAGATCTCTTTCTCTCTCTCTCTCTCTCTCTCTCTCTCTCTTTCTATTCGCGTGTCCGTGTATTCGTGTGTACCAACGGTGCGAGCCAACGTGCAACCGTGTAACCCGTATCGCTGTGTGTCACGTGAGATGCACACGTGCACGCGATTGCTCTGTTTGGTTTGCTCGTTCTTCGCCTCGCCTCGGCCAGTTGCACCGTGCCTCCGCTCCTCCGAGTTTCCTCTGGTCCACGCAACTTGCCTTAGGTCACTGACGAGGTGACGAGATCACGAGGCAACGAGATTGCTGCAGCTCGTGTATTTTCGTTCGTGGTTCTTTCCCGATCGAAATACTCGCGAGACTGTCTGGCACCTATTCCGAGTCCGTTCGCTCTTCGCCGACCGTTAACAGCGGCATTCGTCTACCAGCAGAATCATCGAATCATTTCTCCGACAATGAATCGCGATAGTTGGATGGGACAAGCTGCGGTCACCGCGCGTTTTCATATAATCTCGCAGAGAACATTGGCTGTCGCGTCGCAGCCGGAAAAGTAAATTAGAAATATTGATCGGTGGGTATGCGCGGCGGTACGTGCAGGCGGTACCGCGATGAAGAGTCCGCCGTTTATAATTTAGCTTGACTATCCAGCCGAAATATCGATCCCGGCGAAGGGTCATTGAACGTGCCAGCGAAAAGAGAAACATCCCCGCCGCAGTCCACCGGGTAATCGGTAACGTCGCACGACGATCGCGTAGAACATTCTAAAAGACAAGAACAAATGAAATTATATAAAACGATCTCTCATTGGAATCGGTCCGGCGAGAAGATAGATAAATTGCGATCGATGTCTCTGTGTAATTTCGATGCGGCGTGGCCGTTAGGAAGGCGCATCGATAATGCATGGCGTTATCGATTCTCGGTACGTATTGCCTAGCCCCGCGAAGTGGATATCGACCCACGGTTGGCGCGGAGAGCCGAGATACTCTATAATTCATCGTCGTTCCGCTTCCTGGTCTTTGTGCCTTCCGGGCAGGGTCGAAGCTTCGCCCTGTATCGAGTTCCGTCCGTGGAATCGGTTTCGGCTTCTCAGAGAGTTCGTTCGGGGAATCGTTGGTCTTCGCGATCCCCGGTGATGGACAGAGTCAAACGCGAGATCAGAGTCAGATCGGAGCAACTAGCATCGTTGCCTCGCAGTATACCACGGCTTTTGTGGTCTCCTGTTCTTGCGAGGATTTCTCTGGACATAGCCGAACGTTTCAGTCAGTACCAACGCAGTATGAAACCTGAAAGCGGACTTTTATGCAAAATAAAAATTGTCCGCATCGATTGCAAGAAATAAAAACTAAATTGAACGCTATTTCATCCCTTAATGATTTTAATAGAGGAGAAATCATACATCGACATCTTGGATTTTATAAATGCATAAAGATCCGCAGACTATTAATAACATATTCAAAAATCACTGAAGTCGGAG
Source organism: Lasioglossum figueresi (assembly GCA_028455805.1). Classification (NCBI taxonomy): domain Eukaryota; kingdom Metazoa; phylum Arthropoda; class Insecta; order Hymenoptera; family Halictidae; genus Lasioglossum; species Lasioglossum figueresi. The sequence continues at coordinate 13,696,940 of CM052196.1, read as the reverse complement.
GGCAGGGATGGAACCTAGGTGCTGAAACTTCAATCTCGAATTTCATCTATTTAATTTTGCTATAAATGCATAAAGATCCGCAGTCTATTAATAACATATCTCGAAATTTCTGGATACTGTACTGTACTGGTAAAAGTTTTCTCTTCCCATCGAGAGAAGAGTCCCCCTATATCTGCTGGTAATATTTCGCACGGAGTATACTCGTCGGTTGAGAGGCCAGGTCGGAGAGACGAGGCAGGGATGGAAGCTAGGTGCCGGAACGAAGCGGGCGGGTCGAAGCGAGGCAGGGCGAAGCGGAGAGAAGCGAGGGAAAATAATCTCCCAGCGGGATTTTCGACCCTCCAAGCGTTTCGCATCGGGGCTAGGAAGAGACCGGGTGATCGTTAGCACGAAGGGGACTTTGAAAAACGTCTCTTCCAGAGAGAGAAGCAGCTGGCGAGCAGCGGGCGAACCAGGCAAGCGGACGAGCGAGCAGGCAGGCAGGCAGGCAAGCAGGCAGGCAGGCAGACGCAGAATTGAAAAGGGGCGACAAAGGGACAGCCCTGACCCTCGGGGATCGCAGCGGGAAAGCGGGTCCTGGACGCTTTCCTCCGGCTCAATGGAATACGTTAGCACGCGACTTGAAATATTCAGAGGACCGAGCTGTCGGAGAAATTCGAGGACGGCGTTTCCGGAGTTGTCCCTTGACCGGTCGAACCTTGTCGCAACAACAGATTATTATAATCTTTTAACCCTTTCAGGTTCGAACAAGTCCTTCCTCCTGTAACATCGTACGATTCAATTATACTTTCTGTTCGGAACAGTCCGGAAATATTCATAAGAGTGCAAAATATAGTAAAATAATAAAAATAATAATTGATGTGGCAGTAGAAGAGGGTTACTCTACGCGCTCCATTATTTAAACCCTTATCAAGACTCTTTCATCATATGGGTACAGGCTAGCTGCGAACTTGCAGGGTTGTAGACGATCCAACAACGATGACGTGCAAGTTTCTCTTCTATTACGAATATATTCTATTCTGTATTATTCTGGGAAACAAACAGTTTTGTTAAACTTGCGTTGTATGCCAACGTCATTTCATTCTACACAGAACCCGGCTTCCTGTTTTTCACCCAAAGTACTATACAAACTCATCTCTGACTCATCCTCGACCTCTGTCCTTGCCGCATCATATTCGAACCTTTGTCTGGCCACGTCGCCTTGAAAAGTCTGACCCGAGATTTTCTGTCCCTATCTTATCTGACCGAAAAATATATAGAAATTGTAAGAATACAGTTACAGATTAAAATTCCTGAGTCTGGTGCGTCATCGTTGAAAACACTAACTTAATCATCTTTACTGAATCTTAAAAACATATTATGGAACGTTAACCATTTTTACGTGCGGCGAAACATCTTCCAGACTTTAAAACAGATGTTACAATGCATCGGTGCATCCGCATGAAAAATAAGATCATAGGAAGTTAGGACGTATTATGACATATGATATTTCCTTTATCATGTTTCTCTATTCTTACTTAAAAAAGAGCAGCAACTATGCCGAGTACCCAGAACCACCCTGTACCCTGTATATACCCCGTTTTCCCTCCACAGGGCAGATTCTCTGTTCTCCCAAGTACGTACACACATTTCGTTCGACCGTCTTTGACTACTGCACATTCCGCTAACTTACAACATATCGTCGACGTGTTTTCGACTAAGTTCCGTGGTATCTCATAAATAAAGTACTGATTAACGGAGTGCAACACTCGAGACAAAACTGCTCACCCGAGGAGGCAACGAAGAGCGACTGTTCTCTCCACGGACCACCGCGGTGGTCGCAGAACGAGTCTCTGGATCTTGGACGCAGTATCGAGAAGGGCGAATTTCTTTCTCCTGGGATCTCCAACGATAAAAGTCAAAATGTCAGAGAAGCCGTTCAAAGATCCAGAGATGCCCGGAGCGAGCGGGAGAGAAAGAGAGAGATCGACATAGAGCGTTGCATCCGACGGGACACCGAGTCGAGTGGTGTCAGCAAGAGGAATCGAAATCGAAAGTAGAAGGTAGAACGAGAACGAGGAACGGTGCACGAGCGGGGTACGGGTGCGAGTGTGGGCGCGGGTGCAGAGGGTGGAGGGTGTCCCTCGAATCGTCCCCGCCATGGTAACGTCGTAGCACGTGCTCGCTACGTCACCGCGTGTTTACAGAGAGATACCTATAGCCGTACTCGTGACCTTGTGTTTTGTATATATCATCCTCCCTCCTGACGCCCGCGGGATTCCCCCGCTGTCCCGCGGTCTCGGGAATACCCCCATCCGGTGTGTATCGTCTCTCGTCTCTCCTCTCCCTTTCAGCGTCCGCGTCGAGGCGACTAGGCGAGGCGGGCGAGGCAAACTCCCCATGAGGCAACCAGTTGTTCCGTCTGTGACGTAACGGGGTATCACACGACCTGTCGGTGCTTTGTTGCATCCTGTCCCGCTCGTTCCCTCCCCTCCGCCACCCCGCCGGCTACACAGCCTCGCACCCCGTCCGTGGACTAGGTTCTTTCTTCCTCTGTCGTTGGCCTCCTTCTCTTTCGATTGTTCCGACTCCCGCGTGTTTCATCTCTGTCTCTCTCGCTCTCTGTATCTCTCTTTCTCCCCCTCTCTCTGTCCCAGCCTCTCTCACTCGGTCTTCGTCGTACTCGATGTTCGCTGACCTCTTTATCTAGCCGAGTTTCCCTGTCTCTTTTCGCTTCTCTGTCCGTCGATGTGTACACACTCGTCACCGTCCCTCTCGCTCCCGTTTCGCTCCCGTTTCGCTCCCGGTGGCTCTTCGTCTCGCGAGAGAGCACCGTGTTTGGAATTCCCTTTCCAGCACCCTCTTCCTCATCCTCCTCATCATCCACCTCCTCCTCCTCCACCGTCGCCGCCTCCTGCACCTCCTGCACCACCACCACCGCCTCCTCCTCGTCACGGCACTCTCCGTGTTCGTCCATATGTACGCGCGGCTGGCTACGTACATAGACTCGCTCGTGTGCTACTACTCTCCTCGTGATGCAAGAGAGTGAAAGTGAGAGAGAACGCCGACCGAGAAGAGAAAGAGAGGGCGGGAGGATGGTTTAAATGGGTGAACGCATATCGCCTCGAAGGTCGTGCCAGAGCCGACTAGGTCACTGGAACGGCCGCGATGACCCCGCCCCGCGTCCCTTCGCACCCGGTTCCTTCTATCGCCGGCAAGTCGAAAACTTGCCACCGAGGGGATGGAAAAATAAACAAGCTAGTTCCGTGTCCCGAATTTGTCCGCCCCTAAAAACTCTTCCCCACGGTGTCTTTGTCGGTTGTTGGTCCACGCGTTCGGCCAATAAGGAACTCGGATTTGGGACCGATCGCAAATTAGGCCGCCTTCCGAGATCCTAAAGTTGGTTATATACATTGGACCTTAGAATAATAAAGTAAAATATATGTATCACAGTTACAGTTTCCATACATATTTATACAGAATGAGATACGGCGACGATTTTCCATTCTCCTCTAAGCTTCCCCCGAAACTTCCGGATAACCGCATATCACGTATTTCCGTGTACCCGCCCACCCCTAATAAGTACGTCGGCCTCATATGAAAATTATTGGATATGGGTGGTTGAATAAACTGACGACTGCGTATTCTCTTATAAACTCTGGTTCGCATTGAAGGCTAGACTCGGAGCAACTCAGAGTGAGGAGAAAACTAAAAGAGGCAATTCGGAAAAGTCCGTTGTCCACTTGAGATAAAGGACCAGGCCTGCGTATATAAAAAACATTCATAGACCCATGGGTCCGCTGACATCAGGTTTATTGTCTTAGATAGTGATTCTCACATGTAACCAAATCCATTTTTGCTTTCTGAGTAGACGCATTGTTAATCTGAAAAAGTAAATCTCACAGGAGGTGAAAGAAACGATTCGAAGCGAAACTATTTTGCTTTACATAGAGATTTTTTCAAACTATGTTTGTATCTATGTATTTAGATCATAATTAAGGCAGTTGAACGCCTAACAAGGTGAATCTGAAAACCCAATTTTCATAAAAAATAAACCTAGGCAGTTTTTATACGAGGCCGATGATATATGGTCGAAGGTATCAAAGATGACGTAGCCGGCAAAATTGCCGACTAGCGACGTAATTTCAATTAAACCGGAGTTGAAAGAAATTTTCATTGGTCTTCATTTCATTGGTCTTTCATTTCTCATGTTTCATTCTATTTCTTGCTCCGATCCTGCTCCAACGACAACCGACAGACTCCAAGGATCGTTCTTCTCTCTCCTGGATCCCGATGGTGCTCGATCCGAGTCTGCTCTCCGCGATCCTACAAGTTCTCGTTGGCTCTCGAGGAACGGGGAGGGAGATCGGATTCTCCAAAAGATCGACCCGTTCCAGTGTGGAGGATGATTAGCGGCCGGTACCGACTAGGATCCCACTGGTCGAGCAGCATTCCCGACGGAGGAAAGTTTCTCCGGCGAGGCTCGCGTTCCTGGCAACGGACCACAGAGCCGAACCTTCTCTCCTTAATTTTAGACGCTCGGAAAGCGCTTCTCTCGACGAAAATAATAACCCGCGACGTTCGTAGCTCGCCGGCTCGCTTTATTTCTGTTCCCGACGCGTCGAAACGACGCGATCGACGCTGGAGTCGAACACCGCGTCGCGGCTCCTTTCGCCGGAGCTGTTCTCGGAGAAAGTCGAGGAGATCGGAGTGCGTTCGGCTTTCACTTTCGCCGCGCCGCAAAGTGCGAACGCGAACCTGGCATTCTCAATACTTGTGTATATATCACGATGCACGATCAATTCTTTCGTCAAAACTGCATATTGTTAAACTTTCTTAATTTCTTAATTTTATTGTTCAATTTGTTAGTAACCAAATTTAGATTTTTGTAAAGAATATCACCACATACCGCGCTCCCTAGAGTGCCAAAAATCGAATAACATTGCCCCGATTGTGGAGGAGTGTTGCAATAATAATTCTAAAAGTACATTTATTTATTCTATAAATTTTCAACGGTGGTATCATTTATTATTTGCATATGAAACTTCGAATTAACGTATAACAAAAACGACAAAAGATATCCTGAGATTCTTACACGTTTGGATCTGTTACTTGCTGCAGCTTAATTTGTTAGCAACCAAATTTAGATTTGTGTAAACAATATCACCATATACCGCACTCCCTATAGAGTGCCAAAAATCGAATAACATTGCCCCGATTGTGGAGCAGTGTTGAAATAATAATTCTAAAAGTACATCTATTTTTTCTATAAATTTTCAACGGTGGTATTATTTATTATTTGCATATGAAACTTCGAATTCACATATAACAAAAACGACAAAAGATATTCTGAGATTCTTACACGTTCGGATCTGTTACTTGCTACAGCTTAAGAGTTTTACAGTTTTGTTTGCAACTAACTGCTACACGTGATTTTATAAACTTTGGAATAAGTGCACGTACCTTTCCCTTGGTTTACACAGCGAAGTAAGAGTTTGCCGCCACTCGTTGCCTTCGTCTTCTTTTATTCGGTGAAGAACAATTGCTCGATGTTGCTTCGGCGTGGGCGACAACGTACGAATCCACTCCCGAAACCGCGATGGTGGTTCTTCCTCCTTGCCTTCCACCGATTGCAACTTGCACATTGTACCTGGGTGCATGGGTGCATACGCGCGAGCGAGCTCTTTCACTGCCGCTCCGTTTGAACGGAGTCGTTCCGCTTCCAATTAACCGACCAATTAACGGTTAAATCGCGATCGGACCGATCGATTCGTTACCGTCGAATCGGCCAGATCGTCGGACGATCATTCCCACCAAAACGCGAGGCATAATAGCTCCTTTTAGGTCCGATTAATTTCGAATCGATTGCCGGCTTGTTTGGGCTACGCGCCACGCCGCAACGTTCGTTGTGGGCTCGGTTAATGGTCGCGTAATTGCAGCAACGCGCGCGCGGCACCATTACCCCTAACACCGTAAACGCTTTTCCTCGATTACACACGGTAACCGCGACTTTTCCGAAAAAGCCCGCGATTTATAGTCGCGTTCGCTGCAACCATCGAAGGCCGAATCTTTCGCGATTAGGGCTTGGAATTCCGCAGGATCCTCGTCATTTTTTGACCCCGCATATTTTAAACAGGTGATGCGAAATCCTGCAAATCTTGCGGGACTATGCGTGTATCTAGAACTGAACGAATGAGGACGCAGTATTTTGTTAACAGATTTTTCTTACTACGATTAGAAACTAGTATCTCATTAACTACAATTTGTTTGTTTATTAAATGTATATCAGATCGAAGAGCTAAATCCTTAGTTCCGCGGGACTTAAAATGAAAATATCCCACGGGACTGCAAACCGTATTCGCGATTCTGTTTCCAACGCGAACGGCGGGAGCTAACTCGGCCACTCGTGGACCGCGCCGGTCGATATTTTATAATTACCATTCCCGTGCCATTTATTACGCGGGTTTTGCGTTTGAAAATACGCTCGGCTCGCAAGAGTTGGCTCCGAACGTTTTCGTTTGGTTCTGGACGGGATTTAATTAAACCCGAGCCCGACCAAGGTTAGCGAGTCGAACCTCTCCGGAGGTCCGCGGTAAAGCGGGGAGCGAACGATGAAGAACAGGATCTCTGCAGCGAGTATCGACGGCAATGTTGACGGAGCGTTCGACGGAGAACCGATTAATCAGCCCAGTGAACTTTCGCGCGTGTTAAAAATTAACAAAAGGCGGACGGGAAAGGGGGATCGATCGAGTTAAAAACACGCGTTGTAGCTCGTAGCCTCTCGCTTGTCGCGTCGCATCCGATAAAACTCTACGGCCGCGTTCGCCGTAAAAATCGAGGCTCCGGTAGAAAGAAAATAGCGATGTTTTTCACGTCGGGAGCAGCGACGGGTAAACACGCCGCGTGGGCGGTCTCCATTTTCCCTCGACCGACTTTCTCGGAGAATTGCGAGAACTCGACCTGCTCCCGCTGGACGAACGCCCCAAACCGTGTGCCCTTGGGTAGGACTTGCAATCCCGCACAATTGGATCCCGCGTCATTTTTTATCCCCGGATTTCATAAATAGGTGATGCGAAATCCAGCAAATTTTGCGGGAATGTGCGTGGAATAAAAATTGTGCGATTGACGTCAATGTTGGATTAATACTATATATATATATGTTATAATATAATATTCAATATTTTCTAAATTTTCATTATTATTCTTACATTTTCTAATTTTCGAAATTTAAGTGTGTTCATTGCTTTCTAATTTGGCTTCTAGAAAGCTGTCCATAACAATCCCACAATTTCTCAATCTGTTTTTCCCAACATTTATTCAATGTATATTTAATTTTGAGATAAATCCCACATCGATCCCGCGGGATTGCAAGCCCTGCCGTTGGGGCCCGCTCGGTGGAGGCATAACAGCACAGCTCGTAACGTTTTCAAATAATTTATTTAACCTCGTACTTCGTAATGACATCACGTTACTTTACAATGAATCCAAGAGTTACACGTCGCTATTTCGAGGAGAAACGAAACGGTTTTTTTTTCGGTCGCTGAAGCGCTCTATACAAAGTTAGAGAGAATATCGGGTGCACCGAGGGCGAGGGTTCTGGGTCTGAGTGTCAGGTGCCGCGACCAAAGGAATTTGGGAGATGTGCGATGTCGGTGGAACGTTCTGTATGTATGTACGTGTGTATGTACGGAACGATTCGATTGGAAGCCGCGCAGACGCGAGGTCCATGTCGAAAGCAAGGCAAAATCGCGATTCCCTCCGTGCGACTGCGGCCGTAGGTCGCTGGGAATCGGACAGTAAAGAGGGAGTTGCGGCCCTTCCTGCGATCGCTTCTTAGTTACGGTAAATGGCAGTAATAAAGGCGGTCCCGATCGATCGTCGATCATCGATCGTTTAAACGGATTCTGGACCTGACACGCGAACATCTTCGATCGGCCCCGATCTCGCCGTAAACACACCTCCGTTTTCGTTCACGGTGGACGATTCTTCCATCGATTCCTGGAGATTATGTGAAACCGCAGGCTTTTCCGATCTGCTTATGGCTTATATCCTAGGCGTAACGAGGTGGAGCTCGTCGGTTTTCTCGATCGTCGCGAAACCACGCTCTGAATTTCCGCTCTGCCGAGAGACTGAGAAACGAAATACCATTCTCCTAGGGAAATAGAGAGAGAGAGAGAGAGATAGAGAGAGACAGAAAAAGAGAGAGAAAAAGAAAGAGAGAATAGAGAGACTCGTGACGATGACAGGAGCAGATAGTCTCTTCTTCTTTTCGATGGAGACTTCTACTTTATCGTGTCTCTCTGACGAAACATAAAAGAGAAAGAAAAACGGAAAAACAAATGGAAGAATGCTTGTACGTACGAGTGTGTGAACGTGGAATGTATTTGAATGTAGTGCGCGAAGAACAATTTGCCTCTTTGCCAGTCGTCGAGATTCATTTGCAAAGAAAAGAACAATTGCGCTACACTGAAGTCCGTTATGTTTATAAGAGACAACTAAAAACTATACTCTCTCGCTATGATTCGTAGTAGTGGCGGTAGTAGTAGCAGTAGCAACAACGATGGAATAATAATAATAATAATAATAATAATGGTAATAGCAATAATAATAATAATAATGGTAATAATAATAATAATGACCATAATAATCGTAATTATAATAGCAATCGTAATCACCCTCGTCGTGGTGGCTCGCAGACGCGCGTCAATCGATTTTTGGGCAAATTGCTAGCTTTATTCTCTAGTCGACATATCGTCCTTAGAATAAATGTTGTCCGTTCATCGATCATCGTGATCGTAGTGGTCGCTGTCGTCGTTATCCTGGAAACGTGGGATCCTCGACACCGTTCCGCGAACTCGCGCACGACTATGTATATGCGTATATGTATATATATATATGTATATATATATATATATAAATAATTTATCTATATATATATTTTTCTACATCATCCCTTGCCAACGAAACGATCGATGCGGAATGAATTAGGCGCTAAATAAATAGAACTGTTCGCTACAGTTTTGTTGTTGTTTTTCTTTTATTATTGGATAGATTGATCGACGCTAGAGCCGCGCCACCGGTACTTTTTTTTCCCACGTTTAATTTCCTCTTGCCATTTTTTTTCGCGTTATCTTTGTGTTGCCGGCACGTTTCCGTGTGATAAAGGAGAGGGGGACGAGACGACACCGACAATCGATGCACCGGAACTTCTGAAATCTTTTCGGTTCCGTTACCGTTTCTTTTCGTGCAGCGAAAGAAGCGCGGCCGCGTGTCAAATAATAACAGGGTCGGTACTAAAGGGCAGCCCCTCGGCCGCGCAGTGTTCTAAATTGCAAATATATATTTATATATATTTATATTTATATAATATGTATATTTATAAAATTTGAATGAACGTTTTCGATCAAGCTATAGTGGTTTCTTTCTTTTCCTCTTGTATTATCCGTAATCGCTCGCTCGTTCTCTCACTCTCTCTCTCTCTCTCTCGCGCGCGCGCGTTCTCACGTTTCCACGATTCGGACACACGCAAACCCACTGTTCACTCTTGCATTGTCACATTCATTCCGTTCTTCTCTCTCTCTCTTTCTCTCCTGACGTCTACCTCTCCGTGTTTCGCCGTCGGTCGCAGTATCTCTTCGCGTAAGTAGTTCCCGTATAGCGTACTCGTTTCGCTTGGTTCGTCTGTTTGTTATCTCGATTATCGCCGAGTCGTAATCGTCGCCGCTGGTATTCCGTTTTCGTCGATCGAGCGGTCGCGTCTGTCTGTTTCGTGTGCTCGCTCGAACCGATCGACGATAACCGTGAATTAATTGCAAAAATACTAGTTGAATCCCTGTACACGAAAACCTCGACGCGACAAACGGTGGTGGTCGCGTTTCGCGTCGAAACGCCGCGCCGTACGCGTGTACCCGAGGTGCTTTCGTATCTCAATGTTACATTTATATATATATATATATATATAATTTATTATATATATACGTGTCATTTGTATGCGTGGATGGGTATGTGTGTGTGCCTGTGGGTATGTATGACCTGTGTGTGTATGCGTTTTTTGTAGTTTTCTAGGTTTCTGCCGCCACTCTCTGTCACTCGTTCTCTCGTTCTTGGTGGATTCAAAAAAGCGTTACTTTTATTTCCTTCTAAAGTTTCTTTTACTTACAAGGTATTTGGTTTTGCTTTATGCATCGCTCTCTGACATGCAGATTCGTTTAGGTATATAAATTATGGTAATGATTTCTGTATTATAATTATAATAATAATTATTATTATTAATATTAATATTATCATTGTGTGTTCGGTGTACCGCCCGTTTAATTCTCTTTGCTGGTCACGGAATCAGTTGCTCGATCTTTCTTTCTCTAACACCTAATCTTAACGGTTCCCGCTTTTCTTCTCTTTAGAACGCGTCTCTATCCTCCGTCTCGTCCACGCATACACACGCACGCGCACACAAACATACACACGTTTGCTCTCTCTCTCTCTCTCTCTCTCTCTCTCTCTCTCTCTTTCATACGTACATTCACGCATTCCAGCAACACGCAGTGCGCATACGCTCGAAGATATATACTTCTCTATATATACGTATATAGCCAAAAAAGCGTGTCAACGTGTGTTATCGACCTATTCGAGTCGCATCCGTAATTCATCAGCAGCCTTGAACACGCGGTACAAATCATGGTACAAAGGAATGATACTATCGTTCTCGTCGATAAAAGGCTACGGTCGGTCTCGCTATCGTGTGACGCGAAAACTGAGAAAAGGCTAGATGAATGGTGGGTGGGGGCAGACGGTGTTAACGGTTGAGGCAGGGAAAACGGATCCGCTGGAAAAGGCAGCATCGAGATCGTCTCGTTCGGACGAACAGAGAACAGAGGATAATATCCGCGGCAGAAAACCAGAAAAAACAGGAAAAGCTCCGCGGTCTCTCATTCCCTCTCTCTCTCTCTTTCTTTCTTCCTTTCTCTGGTGTTTTCCTCCGTCGATTCGCGATCAAACGATACACGCCAACACCGGTGGAACAAGCGGAACCGACATATACTCCGTACATGTGTATAATCCGTCGATGAGAACCGTCGAGAGAAAGCGAAATGAACCAGAGGCGGCTACGGAAAAAGCAAAACTCGCGTGTCATCTTCGAGACGTTGGTCCGAGAGCTTTACCTCTTTTCTTTCTGCCTTCGATCGCGGGAGAAGCCTCTCCCGCGATCGATCTAAAAACCGGCAAGGTGCCTTTCGCGGGTGTAACAGTCCATCGTGTGCACGAGAACGCTCTATTTTATACATGAATCTCAAGAAGAAGGGGGTGCGTGTGTGTCGGCAAAGAGACAGGTCTGAATGGTGAACGTAAAGCGTGAGAAGCATATATAGAAATAAAACGGCAGGAAGAGAAGTGAACGGAGACAGTTTTTAGAGACGTGGAACCGATTGGGGAGAAGTAGCTGATCGATGATGCGAGAGAGGAAGATAGATGATGAATTAAAGTGCGAGGAGTCTACAAGAAAGGAAGGGAGAGTGTATACATGTATGAGCGAAAGAAAGAGAGAGAGAGAGAGAGAGAGAGAGAGAGCTGGAACGAAGGAGAATCATCGAGAAACGATCGTGATGGTGCGATGGTAGCTACAAGGTCTACTATCCTTGACCCTGATCGGTGACCCTGGCGGTTTTTAGAAGCGCCTCGCTGCGATCAGCGTTAAATTGGCGGCCGATACGAGGGTGCTGACGTTGTTGCTCGCATTGGTGGCTCCCTGGCTGGCGGTGGGTCACTTCTTGCTCTTCTTGGTGGGCGGCTCCGGCGCGTCTCGCGATTCGTCGGTGTCCTCGCTGTCGGTCGGCCGCGGCGTGTTGTTGCTGTCCTCGTTGTCGTTGTCGTTCGTGGCGAGGGAATCGTTCGTGTCTTCGCTGGCGACCGCGACCGTAATCGGAGTTGCCGGTTTGTCCATCGAGTCCTCGGTGAACGACGTGGTCGTGCTGTTCTCGTCGATGGCCGCTGGATCAATACTGCCTGGCTCTTTGCCGTTCACCGCCACTTCCTGATTGCTGTCGTCCGATGGCTCCGTTGCCTCGCCGTTGCTCGGCGGATGCGAGTTTCCGTTCTCCGTCGATCCTGGAATACCGTCGAGCAGCTCCGGCTTCAGCTGGGACGCCACGTAGTGTGTCCACAGCGCCAGCTCCACCCTGTGCGGACTCCAAGACTTCCCGTTCGACGCTGAAACCGAGCAATTCGTACCCAACATTTATCTATGCCGCCCTACCCTGTCCTGTCCTGCCCTGCCCTGCCTGTTCTGTGACCCAAAGTGTCCCGGTTACCTTGCTCTGTCTCTGTTTCGCCCACCCCGATCCCAATTACTTACAACACTCTCTACTCCCCGCTTAACTTCGATTTCCGATCCAATCGCGACTAACACTACCCCCCCCCCCCCCTCAGCGATAACTCGTATTACAAATCAATTGAGTCTCTTTTTTACTACAAGACATTTCTATAGTATGCACATTGTACAATGTAAGCACGCTTCGTGAAAAGTAATCGGTTTTGAAAATCACACACAGAGCGGTACTCAAATGTTTTCCCCATTTCTAGACATTTCTATTGGGATCTGACACATTTTAAGCGGTGCACGAACTTACAGTGTTAATTGAAAATAATCTTAACACATTACCGACCGGTGATTATTGCATAATCTTGGAAAATCTATGGTACATGGCTAAACACTTTTTAATGGAACCTTGAATAGCAACAACAATTTTCATTGTGAACTAACAAGTCGTCCTCAATAACGTCGTCTAATGGTTACATTTAAGATTGCAATGTAAAAGACAGTTTCTATGCTTTTTTTTTGGTACAGCACAATTATTAAAAATCCTATTAATAGGCTTCCGGTAGGTAAAGTGTTAAGAAAAAAAAAGACCTTGAGAAAAGAATAAGATTTGCAAAGCATTCAACTTGTGGTGCCATTTACATTGCATTAAAAACATTTGAGAAATAAAGGAGATATTTAGGTAGCTACAGTTAGGTGTACCAGGCTGTACATTGTCCACGCATTCATGTCAGATCCCGAAATGGCAATATTTATGTAAAAATAAAATGTAAAATAAATTCACCGATACAGGATCTACTCGGACTCCCGACACTGGACTACGTTTACTGGCGGGGACACTCACGTTGTTTGTTCAGCCTCTCGACGGTGTTTTGAATGTGCTGGACGAAGTTGAGGTACTCCTTGGTGGTGTAATCGATGCCCTCGATTTCCGGTATCGCCATCAGGCATTCGTCCGCCATGAACGGCGCGTTCTCCGGCGAGGCCGCTGCCAACAGGGCCGACGCCATCGTGGTGCCCACGCCTTTCAAATTCGAGAGAGCCGTGATCGCCTGTTCGAGGTTCGGAAGCTTTTTGAACGCCTTCCTCGTCTCTGCCATGACCGCGCGCGGCGTGTTCACTTTGACTAAGTAGTTTAGCTGAGGGTAGAATTTTCCACGCTGCGAACAATCGAACGATGCGACATCGTATCGTGATTAACCTGATACCACTAGATCTCTGTTAACCAGTTAACTGCGTTCGACGTGTATACACGTCAATCCAGAGCTCTATTGCGGTGCAATAGCAATAACCTTTTCAAGAATGAATTGTTAAATTTTTATCAAATAAAAATGTAATCCTTCCTCGTTTTTCGTAAAATTTATAATAGGGCCATTTGCTCCGCGTTCGATGTGTATACTTGTCATTGCTTGATTTTAATTCCGCACTCAGTCGGGGATTTTTAAAACTAAATTCCGCAGTTAAGAGGTTAAAGTAGATATTTAGGAATGTAATTCTATAAGAAGGGGGAGCGACGGCCCTAAATAAGTGGGAGTGTTAAATTTGATATTTAGGTTTTATCTAACAATAAGTTCTCTATGCGTCGGTATCCCTTATACAGTAAAGTCGGGTTTACTGTCCCGAGTCAACACCGGATTCTAAGTCCAGTGCCTATTTATTCCACTGGCGGCCGCACCGCGCCGCGTGTAAACACCACACATTGACTCGAATGAATCGAAATGTTCAACTTTCTTAATTTTCATTATTTTTTTTGTGAAATTTCACTATCGTATTTCTGGCATTTTTCTGAATAAATAAGACCAAATGCAATATAATTCCAATTGTATTTAGTGGTTAAATCGACGATTAAAGCTTCGGTTGCAAGGAAGGACAGCGTATGGGAAAGAAAGAGACACTCAATCTGTCCTTCTCTATGTTCGGCTACTCATTTGAATTTCATTCTGTCCTTCTCTATGTTCGGACTCTCCTTTGAAGTAACAAAAATAAGGCCACAACACCAGGTTTACTGTCCTCCAAAAACATGGCTGTTGGACAGTAAATCCGACTTTACTGTACTCTGACCATCCATAAAAAAACGGTCTTGTCGAGGATAGACGTTGAACACGTTTTTCTAGGTGTCGGTTAGTTGGACTTCAGCGCTTGAGGGAGAAGCTTCCCATGTATTTTTATATTTCTTGAATAAACACTTAATATCCAGTTTTTCATAATCCTGTACTACAACGCCTTGGAAGTTCTTTATTTCATAATCCTGTAGAATTCTAACAATCTCGCCTCCTGAAAACTATAATCCTATAGTTTTCTATACTCACTGTTTGCTTCCATTTCATCGTTTGCACCAGCTCCTCGTGAATGAGATGCGCGTCCTTGCCGCGCGACTTGATCTTCTTTGGAAGCTCATTCTGATACCTAGAAGCAGAAACAGATATCGAAACAGGTTGTATTAATCGGTCCATTCGTTTCACAACGTTGAAATGTAAATTCGCGGCCGGATTTCTTATATATAAGAGAATCGTGGTGGCGGACACACGTGTGCGACGTGAACAGGGTTAATTCTCGAAATGGACGAGGAAGGAGATCGGGAATCGACGCGCGGACATTCTCGAAACGACTTGGCACCGCGTGCTTCAACGAACGGTGATGTCACCGATTATTCATCGGCGGTACTCGGAAACGATCAGGAGTCACTCGTGAGGATTTAAAGAGCTGGGTCCCGCAGCTTGCTGACGCAGGGCAAAAGAACGCGCGCGCGATCGTGTTTAGGTGTCCACCCTTTTTTTCGAAAAATCTGGTTTCCTGTGTCCGAGAAAGAGAGAGAAAGAGAGAGAAAGAACACGGCCGAGATTCAGGTAACGCTTCCTCCTCCTTTTTCCCTGGCCTCTCTTTGTCCCTATTATTCGGGTCATCGACACGAGCAAGTTTTCGCCTCGCCGTTGTTCTTCTCCGGAGAGCAACGGGCTCCGCAAGCCGTGCACGGAAGCGAGACGAACGACGAGAGGAGAGGAACGAAGAGAGAAACATGCTTGCTTGCTTGCTCGCTCTCTCTCTCTCTCTCTCTCTCTCTCTCTCTCTCTCTCTCTCTCTCTCTCTGCGCGTGGTTTTATTGTGGGTAAGAGTTTTCGGAGGTCGCCCCGATCAGCTGTACGGCCGAAGAGCTAAACTTAGTTACGGATAGTTTGTATTTCATTCACAATAATGCGACACTTGGACACGTGTTCCCCTGAATGACGAGCAGTCGCGTGCGTGCTCTCGCGTTCTCGCGTTCTCTCTTTCTCTCACCCTGTCTCTTTCGAAGAGGCCACGCTAACTCGTACGCAGCCAAAACGATTATCGAGGCACGCCGCTCGAAACAATTGCCAGCCCGAGATAGCGTTCCGCGACCTTTTCGATCAATGGGACTGCATGCTGGAAACCGATCGCCAGCCCGCGAATATCGTCGATAATCCTCCGGTGGCACAATACAAACAGCCATCTTTTCAAACGTAAAAATCTGTTTCTCACGATCTTCAACCTGCGACTGTGATACCATTTACGTCGCAGCTGGAACGATCAGAATCCTTTGGTCGTCGGTAATTTGTAGTACAAAATCGGAAAGGAGCGATTTTAAAAATACGAAGGTACTGTTTCTAGATTATTCAAGTAATTAGAGAAAGAAGGAAGCGTCTACTTGACTCTTGAATTTAAATATATGAATGCATTGTTTCTAGATTATTCAAGTAATTAGAGAAAGAAGGAAGCGTCTACTTGACTCTTGAATTTACAAACATGAATGCATTGTTTCTAGATTATCGAAGTAATTAGAGAAAGAAGGAAGCGTCTACTTGGCTCTTGAATTTAAAAATATGAATGCACTGTTTCTAGTTCTTGTGGGAATTGATTGGATAAATTTTAGTATGTACTGTAATAAAAATCACATTAATACACATCGGTCACTCTCGATGTTCGGTAGGTTTAGCGTTAAAATTCGTCCGGTTCTCGCGAAACTCGCGGCGATCGATTTGTCCCGGAAGCCGGAACTCCGGAGTGGCTTTACCCGTTGCGATAAAGATGCCACCGTTTGGGGAAGATAAGCTCGCGATAGATCTCTGGTAACCTGGGAAAATAAAGCTGCTTCGGAGTCGATTTGCCTGGAGGCCGAAAGCCTATGCTCGTTTCTCTCTCGAAGCCCGCGAGACGCGGATCGATGCGATTCGCAGAGAAAGATCATTCCCTTTCGAAGTCCGTGGTCCAAACACGACGGGTGGTTTCTCCGACGCGAAATCTTTTGAGGCCTCGCGCTCTTGCACTCCACTGTACCAACGTACACTCCGCGCGATGTAATGCAACGCAACGGAAAAACAACCTTGACACAATCGCCGCGCTTCAACGCGAGGATTGTGTCTCGCTAGAACTCGACGAGGCTTGTTTTTCCACGACGCTTTCCGCCGGGCCCCTTTGTCGCTCGCTTTTTCCCTGCTTCGCGAATTGCTCGAGAGCTCTCGCCGCTGTCGTTTCTCGAATTCCCGCTCGCTTTTCGAGAAAACGTAACAAGAACCCGTGACTTTCCCTTCGCGGAAGCATAGCCGAGAAGAATCTGTCGGGACGAAACGAGCGCAGCTTTCGAAAATTCACGGGACACCGGACGGCTGTCGCGGTTTACGATTTCCTGTTTTCGCGAGCCGGGAAGCCTTGAATTCGACTCGGTCGCAGAAGCGGAACGCGAACAAGATTTATCGTTATCGGGACGGCGCAGAGGACACCGGATCTCGATCCGAAATCGTTTTCCTAACGAGAGTCTACTCGCCCGTTTCGCAGGCTCGAAAAAAAACTACGACCGAGGCGAGAGAGACTATCTCGTCGACCACGAAAAACACGTGGCCCGTTGCACAACCAGGCGTTACAGCATCGGGAAAATAAACGGAGGAAAGAGCGATCGTAAACTATCGATCGCGTAAAAAACCGAAAAAGTTGCTGGTCGCGAGAATGGAGCAAAACAACGAACAGACTCGAAGCTGTTTTAACTTCAGAAATTTTATCAATCTCGGAAATCCGGTTTCAAACAATATTTTGAACACGAGACAAAGTGAAATCGGAGTTTAACCCTTACATCAATAACCGGGTATCCACTTTCAATTTCTCTTTAAACCATCTATAATATTTTTGTTGAGAAATACTTATCAAAAATAATTGTGGATTGTATGGTCTTCAATCATCATAGATTACATGACATTCGAGAACGCCATTGAAAATCGTAGAGAATTTTTGTTATTGCGGCACCTAATCCGCTCGTAATTTGCAAGAAGTTTCGCGCGAGCAAATTCGCGCTAAATATGTAAATCGATTCGGAGCTACGCGACGGCCGAGATTTTTCCAAGAGAGAGAGAAAGAGAGAAGCCTGGTTGTGTGTTCCTCGGAACATTGTAATTTTCAGGGTAGGAAAATTTGAATGCTCGACGCGATGAGTTTCTAGGCTTCGTGGCGGATGATGCTCGTGGAAGCGAACGAACAATCGAACGGTAAAACGCGATCGGCAGGGGAATAGATCCCATTATCGTTGCCCGATTCCGACTCGTCGTCGACGAAGAAAGACTAAAAAGCCTCGACGCGATATTCGACGAGACTCGAATCTGCTTTTAATTAATTGAGGCAGACACGGTGCGACGGCGAGACGACGCGACGCCAGAGGAATTGAAGCTCGCAAGCCGTGGCGTCTCGTCTCGTCTCGTCGCGAGAACCATCTCCGCATTTCAGGTACGAATTCAGGTACGAATCCAGGTACAAATTTAGCCGCGAATCTCAAAGTTTCACGGGCTCGGATTTCGCCCGGGGCCAGCCAAATCCTATTCCCCTAACAAAGGGAGGAACCTCGACTGCCCCACTTTGATTTTGCATGTTCTCGCCGGATACACGAATTCACAGATTGTTCGCAAATACTCGCATAATTGATCAAACAACGTTGGAAATACAATAACGAACATAGGAGGAAACAATGCGAATTTTACGGAAAATGAATTACCATTTTAGAAATGATAAAAAGACAGCTTTCGGTGTATAGAGCCTGAAAATTTCAATCACAGGTTCAACAGCGAAACAGTGCGAATGTATCTGTGAAACTATCGAGTGACCCCTGCCAATATTTTATCACCGAGAGCCCGCTAGGTGGGATCGTATAAAATCTCGTTAAAATCGAAGTCGAGAAGCCCGCCTTGTCAGTAAATTTTCTACTTACCGGTCCGCGACGCGGCAAACCTTCCAACCACGGGCTCGGGCTCGGCGAGCCCGAGATTTACGCGCCTGCAGGGATTAAGCTCGGCAGAAATTCCGGCACGCTCTCCGACGGTGTATCGTAGCCGGCTACGCGATTTCTAAAGACGTTTCTGTACCGGCGCACATTTCGGAGTTCGTGTGCGAATATCGCGCGCTATCTGCAGCGATAACGATAGAGCCGAGCCACCGGGACCGGTCGATCGAAACCGACGGCACTACGCTTTCGTTTTCGACGGTACAAACGATCGCTCGAAATTGTAAATGGAGCGAGAGATCGCTGGCAAAGCAGATCTCCGGACGAGCTCCTTTGTCCGGGTTATTTATTTTCGCAGGAGAAACAGGGTCGACCCGAAGTGGGCCAGAATGGCAAAAAACTGGACAAAAATTCACGTCTCGGTTAATTATATACGTTATTCGATACAAAGAAGAACGGTTTTAATAACAACCAACTGTTTCAATGAAACGATTTCAATGAAACTTTGTGCATGTACAGAACTCGCTTAGATTCACAAAATACGTGTTCTAAATTTTCAGTACAGGCACAGATAAAGAATCTAAAAATCGTGACCTTTACTTTTCCTTTGTACATGAATACTTTGTACACCCACTGTATACGACTCTTAGACCACTTTCATAATGACGGGCACATATTAACCCTCTGTTGCATTACATTACCAATTGAGGACTTCAATTTCAAATGTACTATAGTGAATTAAGTAAACAATACTGAAGACTCTGAGCATGTTTGTTCCAAGTGAGAACATTGCGCTTATGAATAAAACCGCGTATGTATAAAGTTCCCATACAGGAACAGTCATAAAAAGCAATAAATAACACTTTCTAATGAAATTGTATTATTTACTTCACGACCACACTCGTTTTTCAACTCTAAAAATTCATGCAATAGAGAGTTAACACTTTACCTACCGGAAGCCTATTAATAGGATTTTCAATAATTGTGCTGTACCAAAAGAAAGCACAGAAACTTTCTTTTACATTTGCAATCTTAACCCCTTGCCGTATTTCGACGAGCCAAACTCGCGATGAAGGTTTTTAACAAAGTCTAACAAATACGAATGTTACGCGTTTCATTTTGGATGAAATAAAATTTGATTCGTTCGCAATCAATATTTAAGCATTAAAATAAATGTAGCCATACAAAAAATATACATTCTCTTTACCATTCTACGACATTTTTCTGCATAAAGACGTTTTAATCACTGTATCTGTAAGGAAAATGGTACGGCATGGGGTTAAATGTGAAACTATTAGATGACGTTATTGAGGGCGACTTGTTAGTTCACAATGAAAGTTGCTGTTGCTATTCAAGGTTCCATTAAAATGTGTTTAATCGTGTACCATGGATCTTTGAAAATTACGCAGTAATCACCGGTCGGTAATGTGTTAAGAAAGAAAATAATGTTCTATTTTACTCCAGTTCGTAACGATTCAGGTAGACAAGTTTCATGCGTTTTGCGTAACGATCCGACGTCTGTGCATCGATAACCGACTTCCCGAAGCAAAAAAATTGTCTGACGGCACAGCTGCGAGTTGCTGCGCCTATTTTACAGAAACGTGCCACTAAGGGGGTGAGCGGGGTCGCGTGTCGAAAAAAAGGGACCTCGAAAACAAGAGCGGAGAATGGTTTTCGTGGACGTGTCCGAGGGAGCCGAGTAGACGAGCGTCGAGCGTCGAGCGTCGCCGTGAAAGCGACGCCGGCGAGTCGCCTCTTTCACTGTGGCATCGTTGCCAGCGCGACCGACGCGGCCGAATCTGCTCCGGTATCGACCAAAAACCGTTCGAAAAATCCTCCGAAAGCTCGGCACCCTTTCGTTTCAATATTCGAGCGTATACTTTCGCGAGCGATGCGCCTCCTCGGGCAAATACACGGCGACGAGAATCGGGTAATGGAGAGGCGTGGAGCTCTGGGTAACGGCAACGTCGGGACTTCCTCGATGAGCTGGCAGAAAATTATTACGGGCAAGTCTCGATGGGATCGGCCGATAAGTTCGGAAAAACCTGTGGAGATCGCGAAAATTACGAGATGGACAATGATCGGGGGAGGAACGGGGGGTCGAGTCGGGAGTGGACGACACGTGACGGATCGTGGAGGCATGTATCTTTCGGAACGATTCGAAGAGATCGCAGTGTGTCGATCGTTGCCGATCGCGACGGTGAGAGAGGGTAATATATGTTATCTGAAATCGTGGCTGGTCTCGCGACGGGACCATACGGGTACGCGGAACAGCGCGGAACGGAACGGTACGATTACACAGGTATATTGAGAAAGAAAGAAAGAAAAAAAGATAGAAAGAAAGAGAAAAAGAGTAGGGGAAAAAGAGAGAGAGAAAAAAAGAAAGAAAGAAAAAGATAGCTAGTGGGAGGGAGAGGAGCATAGGCCACGGGCACAACGAAGCGCAGGGAGGTAGGCAGCCACGGGACAGAACCCACACGTATGCATATACATACGTGTAGAGCAGTAGCAGTAGCAGTACGTGTACGCACACGCATACGCGAGGTAGACGGGCATGCGGTGGTACGCGGTGGCAACTGGCGCGCCACAGCACGGGTTCATTGTCCCGTGTGGTGCCCGTGGTGGAAGCCCCTCGTTGAAAAGGAGGGCCCGAGTGTCGGGCGTAATGTGTCCACGGTATAGAACGAACGTTTTCCGAACGACTTACCAGTTGTCCAGCTTGATCAGCTCCTCAGGTTTTTTCGTCTTGAGATCCGCCTTCAGCCTAAGCGCCTGCGGATAAAGCTTGAAGACGTGTTCGAATTGATTCGCGGTACCCTCCGCGAAGAAAGTCGCTGTGTCTTTCACGGAAGCCATTGTGATAACTGAGCTTCTCGGAACGTCCGTTGGGGCGCAGCAGCAGCGCCTCCGCACGTTATACGCGTCTCCGTCCCTCTAACTCACGGTACTTCTATCTCCGTCGAAGCGGGGTATATCTCGAACACGGTTTTCTTTCCTCTACGCTCCTCACGCCGCGCGATACCGTCTCTCCTTCTCTTATTCTCACGTTCTCACGTTCTCAGCGGCTCTCTCGCCGTACGCCTCTGTTCCGGTGGTGTGTACTGTCCTCGCTCGCCGTCGTCGGTGCACGTTCTCCCTCTCTCGCGGACCGACGGGTGCACCCCTCTCCGCGCGTGCCTCGGGAGAGGACCGACCACGCGAGAAATCCTATTTTACCCTCTGCCTCGTTCGAATTCTCTCGGTTTCACCGGCGGCGGTGATACGCGACACACGCGTGGGACGCGTTCACGATCGGTGCGCACACAACGAACGTCTGTGGACGCGTGCACGAATCGAAAAGACTCGAGTAGACCGCACACTGGCACACTGTTTTGCTCTCTGTCTAGCTGACGATGGGCTCGACGATCGTTCTCCGTTCGGTGTCGTGTCTCTCTTCCTTTCGCAGTTTTTTTCCGATTTCTCACGCAGAGGTATTACTCGAGCTTCCAACGACTACGTCAACGAAACGACATTCACCGGGTTGTAATCGAACGCGGTGTGTATCGAACGCACCGTGGCAATGTTTACGCGCTGCGAGGTACGCTGGCTCGGCTACGATGTCTCGTGCGTACACTCTCGTAAGGGAAAATCACCGTAGTTACAAGCCGAGAACGAGAACTCGCCTTCGGACCTCGTTCGACTGTCCCGGGTGGGGAGCGCGACTTGACGTCGCCAATAGGGAGCAGCACCGCTCGGCGTGTATCTCCCTCTCCCTCCCACTACCACTGTTTCTCCCCTCTCTTTGCCCCTTCACGCTCTACCCTACTCGCTGACGGTTCCCCCTCGCTGACGCGATCGTTCTCTTTCGCGTTCCGTCTCTGTCCAACCTTCGCCACGTCCTTCCACCTCTCCTTCGCCACCCTTATTATTTCTACCGAAAATTTCAACGGTTGCAGCACGGCGTGCGAACGCGCACGCACGTCGAATCCGACGTTACCAGGATAGAGGACAACAGCGGCGTCGATGATTTTCTATTATCGTAGAGGACGGAGTCGGTTCGCCGTTCGAGCTCTCGCAGGCTCGACGGAAAGGAGAACAAGCAAGATATGGGAGCCGGGAACGCTCGGCTCGGAACCTCCTTTCTCTCTCCCGTCTGTCTCTCTTTCCCACTCGATCTCTCTCACTCTCTCTCAGCCTCGGTTCTCCCGAGAACTCGAGAGCGCCGTGTTTCCCTCGGCGCCAGATCCTTCCTCTCCTTTTTTCTCGCGGTGTACGCGACTAGAGAGAGGCTCGTACGAATGCGAATGCGTGCGGATTCCCCGCCGGATGTCCGCGAAGCAAAGACGGTCTTCTCCCACCGCTTTCGGCCCTCGTACACGCACGTTGCACGTCGCTCGTCGCACGTATGCAGCACCGACGATCTACCGAACCAACTCTCTCGGAATATACACGGTTCTGCTCTCTCTCCCTCTCTTTCTCTCTCTCGCGTGCTTCGATCGGCCGTTGCGAGACTGTACGCGCGCGTACAGTTCACGTTCCGCAGCGGGATACGCGCGCTGCTTGCTCTCTCGCGCTCCCCTTTCTCGCTCTATTTACTCACGGACGTCTCCGACGGTCCTCCCTGTTCTGCCAGAACACGGTCTTCTACCGATTGATTCCATGCAACCGTTTCCTCCGATCTCGTCGTCTCTCGGCGGTAACAGTCCACGCTCGAACGTCGGCTAAGTCCCGCCGACGGTTTCATCGACGACACCGAGCTCGCAACGATTCACGAGAGAACACGACGAGGACAGCGCGATGCACGGTCGCCTCGAGTCGAGTTGCCTCGCCTTGCCTCGCCTCGCCTCGCCTCGCCTCGCCTCGCCTCGCCTCGTCTCGCCGTGTGCCGTCTTTTTCCTTCGCGAGAAACGGCCTCGGTTACGCTCTATCGCACGTTCGCCTCGGTACGAATCACCGCGTTCGATGGCTGTGTACGCGCTCGCTCTCGCCCGTCCTTTCTCTCTTACTCTCGTTCTTTCGCTATCTCTCTCTCTCTTTCTCTCTCTAAGCGTCCCCCCTCTCTTTCTCTCTCGCGGTCGACCGTCTATTTCGAAGCGACGATACGCGAGTGCAAGTCTAGTCCCGAGCCGAGTCGAATGCGCGCGCGCGCTCGCTCGAGACCGAGCGAAAGAGCGGGCAGAACGATGCTCGAAGTCTTCCCTCGAAAAACGGGAACACGGTGTAGTACTGCGCGCTTAGCCTGAGACCACGTATAGAGTCAATCGTTCGCTCTCCTTTATGCTCGCAATGCTCGGTATTCTGTATGCTGACTGTAGTGAAACAGGCGACCGACTGAGGGCAGCGCCTTCGCTGCCTTCTGGCTCGTTCCCTTCCCTCATGCCCCTCGGGACACTCTATCAGCGCAAAGCGCCGACCCTACCTCCCCGCCGACGATGCTCTTTGCTCCCACTCGTACTACCCCCTCTACGATCGCAAACAATATTCCCTCTTCGTTTATCGCGTTGATCCGTTCCCCGTCGCCCCCCGCGCGCATTTGCCCGCTCTTCGTCGGACGCGTGAAGAGGACGAGGAAACCCGATGGATCCGTGTCTTTATTATGCGCGTTTCGTGCCGAGGTATCCGTCGGTTCCAGCGGTACGATTTCTCGCGCGGCGTATCCTCGTCCGTGAGCTGGTGGGCTCCCAGCTCGCTTGCTCGGAGCGAGGCAACCGCTCGATACGTCCTCGTGAAGGCGCGTACCGTTCGCTCGATCGCGCTGGGTCGTCCGACTGGAAATCGATGCTAAAGCCGGGGTAGAGTAGAGGCGCGCCAGTGCCAGCGGTTCCCTACACCGTACCATGGCCGGCACACACGGATCGCGATCCTTGTGTGCGCCCGGTGCCTCTATATGCGCGCGAACACCGCCGCTCTATACCCCGCAAGGTTAAACCGTGTGGGTAGAGACCGGGGTTCGTTCTACGAAGAGGTCGAAGCTTGTGTGAGACGCGTCACGCTCCGCGAATACGTCCGCGGGTGTCCCTGTTCTGCGCGTGCGCATTCTGATGTGCGTGCGTGCTCGCCTGTCTCTGCGTGTACGGTCGTGCCAGCAGAAGTGGCTCGTACACAGACGCACAGGTACATAAACGCGATACGGGGCATTTGTGGAATAGGCGGGCGAGCAACCCTCGCGCCGAACCGAACGTATTTTCGAAAAGTCTGCGAGCCTTCGTATCTCGTATAACAACGGCGATCCGAGGGAAGGGGCTGTTTTTTCCATGGCGAACGATGTCGGAGAGCATGCTTGCGAAATACGAGTGATCTCGCAATTTTTCGTCCCGCCGTAGTTGCTCGCGAGCTTAACGCGCTTCGTGGAACTTCGTCTCGGACGAAATCTATTTGTTCCCGCAGATGTTCGTTGGAAATTTTATCGGTTCTGTACACCGTTGTTGCTTATCGGAATTCCGAGTCGGATCGATTTAAATCTCTCGTCCACCGTTTCGCACGCCCCTTTTTCTCTCCCTAGCGTCCGTGACCGTCGCGCAAAATTGCGACCGCCCGTCGGAACGATACGTATTTCGCGCGAAGGGTTCGCTCAGTTGCGTTGCGTACGTATACGTGAGAGAACGGGCGTTCTTTGCAGCGGCAGCATACGCTATACGCCCATACACCACCATATCAGTCCCACATGCCACGCTGGTGGCAGCAGAGCAGCGCTGGCATATAATCAGCCGCGCGCGCGGTCGTATTGGTACGCGATACCGGTGTGCTCGTGTAGGTACGCTGTGTATCGTCGTGAGATCTCTCTTCGCCAACCGAGCCATGCCCATGAGTACCATGGCACAGCGAACGCCTCACTACCAATGTCAGCATCACTACCACAGATGCGTCCTATAACCGCTAGCCAGTCGACTATAGCCGTGGAAAGTGCCGAGCGAGCGCTTGCGCTTCGGTAACTTTCCATTGTCGTTGCTCCTGCGGAGCAACAACGAGCGAACCCGTCGGGAATCTTTTGCGAAACCTTCGGATCGTCGGCGTTCCCGAGCCACCTCTGAAAATCCGCCAAAATTCGAAGTCTCAACTGAAATTCTGTACCCTAAACTCTAAACCTTTTCCTCGGTGCGTGTGCACGGACCTGTAAACGATGCACGAGGACGGCTGCGTTGTTCGCGACCAAATTGCCGACCATCCCTTATTCCCTGAAACGACACCGGACCTTCGTACAAGCTCGGTTACAAGGTCTTCGCTCGGCATCTCCGGTAATTTACGACGTTGCCTCCCAGGATTACAGAGGCTCGTATTTACCTCAGGAATTTTCAAAATCGTAGGGTTGAACTGCGAAGGAGGAATTTAAAGTTCCGGCAGGTATGCGCGCGGACAATGGTGCAGGTAGTCGGACACTGAGTACCCACCAGGGGTTGCGGCAGCGTTCGTCTCGTTGTCGGAACCCGTCACGAGGTTCCGAGAATTTTTGTATTAGCTGACTCTGCAGTGAATTTTACGATTCTACGTCGACTAGAATTTCAAGCTTTTTACGGCGACGAGGACTGCAATCGGCGAGGGGCCCCGTTTTCGTTCGATGAGGATTACAAGACGCAGAATTGCTCGAGAGTCACGGTCGTAGGGGAGGATAGAGAGTCCTGTAATTCGAATAGGCGGGTGAATATTCGGTGGTGAGAAACGAGCGATTACACCATGACTCAACCCCGTAGGCCTAGAGCGCGGGTCCGGATAATGTTACGAGGGACACGGACAGAAGGGGAAGGCGAAGAGAAAGGCCGGTTTTCTTCCGAAGCGCTTTAGCAGGCAAGAGGCAAGAGGCAAGAGGCAAGAGAACCGACCGGGCAGCCGACTATAAGCCCCGCATCACGGCCGTCGACTCACCGTTATGCGCTGAGCCCGAGCATCGGCGAAGCCCTCGTGCCCCCTATACAAAAGAGAGAGGCCCGACCCCCTCTGTCCCTCGGGCGCTTGAAATTCAACCCCGGCACTGTCGACCGCTGCACGGTTGCCAGATCGCCGAAGCAGGACGCGCGCGCGGTTGCAACGCGCCGTTATCGATGCTCACCGCACAGCCGGACAATAACCTAACCTCAAATTCAGCTGCAGAACGAGCACGGCTCGGTTCTGTTATCAGCGCCAACGAACCGCAGAACAGCCCCCTCGAAATTGAATCGACCAACGTTCAAAAGCGCCGAAAACTACTCTCGAATATGCCCCAGCTGGCTCGAGCCCGCATTGTCTCTCCCAGACGAGAATTCGTCCCACCTCATTCCTTTCTTCGCACATCAGCAAACTAGAGATTCGCGGTGCTACGGCTCTTCGTCGATTATTTCGAATAAATAGATTAGTATGAAAGTAGAAGATGCAACTTGGCGCGCAAAAAAATAGGAAAGAGGGCGAACGGTAGCCGCGACTGGCTGTATCCTGTATCGCGTTCGAAATACGGAGCTCGGATGTGGGCCGCTATAGCCGCGTTCGATATGAACACGTGTTTACGATGCGGCTGCCACACGATATTGTCGAGAGGCAACATGTGGGCCACGACAGTGGCAGAGCGGCAGCAACAACGCAACGGCACGAAACGTGTGCGGATGGAGCATAAGGCCAGTCGGCCGAGAGACGGGCACCAGGCTCGGCTTTATCGTGGGCCAATCCGAGCGCTGTGACCTTGAGTAGTACTAAAGAGAGAGATATATTTAGCTGTGAGCAGCTCGAGCCGCTGGTTAGGTGCTGCTGCTGCTACTACCTAACTCTGCCTGATGCTCGGAGCACCGGAGTCTCTTTAGAGCAGAGGCAAAAGCTCGAGGCGACGGATAACCATCGCAGGGAAACCGTCCCTCGCGCAGAAATTCGCTACAGAAATCTGTTGCCTCTCGATAGAGATTGTTTGCTCGTCCCTGTCGCTTCTCTCTTCGCTGTTTAGCATCGCCTTAGATTCTTGACGTTTTTTCGCAGTGGACGAAAATTAATGTTAAACGCGTCGGGGAATTCCGTGCGGCGGCCGGCTCTCAGAATTCGTCGGCGGCGAGTCAAGGTTGGTTTCTCCATTTTTCAACGCTCGCGCGTCGACTTTCTCGAATAGTCGACCGGGTCCGATGTTTTGTCGCAGTCAGGGACATTCGATTATCCGCTTTTTATTTTGGAACACGTTGTCTCGCGGCGGCTAGGTGACGATGATGATGAGTACGGAACCAGTTCTCCTTGGATGCTCGGGGACGATGAGAACTCGAGACGACCGTAGTTCGGGTTGCTCGGACCAATTTCCTCGAATTTCTCGAGCGTTGCGAGAAACGACCGGGTACTACGAAATTACGCTCCACCTCCTTACGAGCCACCTCCGCGCAAACGACTATCCTCCTTGTTAATCTGGAAAGCGTACACTCGATTTAGGATCGCGACAGTTGCGAGACACGTTCGCGAACGCGATACGAACTCTTTCAGAGCGGCGCGGTACAGAATCGTGAACGCAAAGTGCGACGGCAAAGCCGTCCGTTAGCTTCCACGATCCTGAAGATATACGAACGGCGCAACATAGGAATGGTTGCGGTTCGTCGGACCCGTAAATTCCGGTGTGCAGAGCAACAAGTATTCCGCGCGCGATCGATCCTGTTCCTGCTCGAATCGATCAACCCGCCGGCAATGGCACTTGGAATTTCCACGGGATCTATTTACACGGAGCCAATAGTTTGACGCAACAGGCGAATCGAGATTTCGCTCTCTTACAATGGAGAGCGACGCGCGCGGTGAAGCGGTGGGTGCCGGCGGGGGTGGACGACGGAAAGAGGGAGAGATTCAGTTGGAAAAAGAGAGCGAGATGGGTGAAACGACACGTGATAGAGTCAGAGTAAGAGAGAAAGAGAGGGAGAGACTCGGCGGAGACACGAGGAGCGAGATGGGACACGGGCCGGTAAGAGTAAGAGCGAGAGATCGAAAGCGCGACAAAGATGCCCACCAGGACGGAGAGAGAAAGGCTACAAGTCTGTGCGGTATTCCTTTCAGTGTGATTGTCATTCATGCATTGTGAATCAGGGACTTTATTTTTAGAAGCGACTGAATGAAAGTGGAGTACCCCGTATAGTAGTAGTATAATGTCGGTGGTAGGAGGAGAAGAGGTGGCGGAGGAGAAGGAGGACGAGGAGGAGGAACAGCAGGAAGAGGTGGAGGAGAAGCGAACACAGGAGGAGGAGAACGAGGAAGAGAAGTACGCGATAGGGGGGAAAGGGTAGCAGAGAAAGAAAGAGAGTCGTCCAAGAGAAAGAGAAAGAGAAAGGGGGGCGAGGGAGGGAACGAGGAAGACGTTCCACCGATCTGCGAGTAAATCGTAGTACGTCCTCACACGTGGCTGCTCCCTCTCCGTCACCCTTTTCCCCCTTTCCGCCGCTACCGCCATCGCCGCCACCCTCAGTCAACGACACAAACTGCGGACACGCGAACGCAGAGGTAGACGCACGTGCCCACTTTTACTTATACCTTCCTGTGTCGACCCAAACGATCGTGCAACATTCGCGACTCCGAGTTGATCCTCGGGACCGAGTCGTTCTCCGTGTTTCTATTCTGATCGACACGTCGCACAGAGATCGTCCCAGAACCAGATCAAACTATCATTCGCAGCTGAAAAGTTGCCAGTCGGAACGTGACACAGGCCAAAAGTAAACACGCTCGCTCCACGTGCCCCCATCATTGACGCTCGCGAACGACTTCGACGGGCACGCGCTGCGTCGATACTCAAACGTTGTCGCTTGAATGGCATTCGACAACATCAGTACATACAAATTATTCGCATGTAGTATTTCAATGGGAGCGTACTTGCTAGACGTCCGCTGATGTGTTGTCAATCAGGCGTTGACTGTTAAAGTCTGTTCTGCTGTGAATGGCGGACCTGAAAACAGAGTATTACTTCAGTATATTTATAAATCACTTAAAGTGTTAATCGATCAGCTGAACGCCAGTGTCTTCTGATCCCCGACGAAGGTAGCTTGCGTTTCAAAAGGACTCCCGAGAACCCCCTACGATAAATGTATGGTTCTCGCGGAAGGAGATTCGGACGACACACGCAGCGAGGCAGACGCGCGGAAGTAGCGACCCTCGAGGTCGCGACTGACAAAAGGCAGACGAGGAAGGAGAGCCGGCGCCTCGTCTGTCGGCGTCGATACGGACGGCCGATACACGTACGCGGAGGTACATGCACACGGACGAGAGCGCACACACAGACATCGAACGGAGAGGCGTGCGTAAGCAACGATCCAATAAATTAGTAGGATCATTGACACCGTCCGCGTGGTCGCGCGTCAGCCGTAGTCGCGTTGTACTACGATGTTTACAGTTTAATTCGAGATACTCGAAATGTCACGTGCGCGCGTTACCCATACCACCGCACTGTACTCGCGATAAACATGCTGTCTCTCTTCTCTTTCTCTCTCCGTCAACGGATAGGGAGAGCAAGGGAGGGAATCGGGGCGGGTCTTGGGGGAGGGAAGGGGTACACAGATGATTTGACAAACTACTCGGGGAAACGAGTCACCGAGTGGTTTGTTCTCTCCGTTCGGCCGTCCCTCCTTCGCTCTCTAGCGGGGCACGGTCTCAAGGTCCAGGAATCTATGTTACCGTTATCTGAATTGGATTATAAAACCGAGCAGCCTTGACCCAGGACAAACTCGTGTCTCGTTTGTAAACAAACGGAGCACGCTCGATCCGCGGCGCAACCTATGCGATTCCTGCCGAGCGAATACGGGAACCGGCGGGAACGAATTATCCGACTACGGACAGGAGCGTGGAGCGGCTCTGTAACTGACCTACGGAAACACGATCCCAGATCTTCGCCCGAGAAATAGCGCGACTACGATTCGGCCAACCAGGTGCGAAACGCGAAACCTCCGAGCAGCGTTCGGATCACCGTCGGATTACACCGTCCGGCTATCGTCTCGTCGAGAGCTGATAAACCTTCGCGAGTGGATTCTCCGGGTGTTTTCTCCGAGTGTTTTCTACTCCAGAATTCGATAGGGTAACTGTACCGATCACTGCGGTGTCATGCTTCGATCGTAGTTTATTTTATAGTAAATTTGTCATGAAGTAATATGTGTAAGCATTTTATGAAAGAAAAAATAAATGATTGACAATTTTGTCTCTCTTGCCAATGAGAATACATTCTCACTGAATTGTACTAATTTATTCAGAGCAAAATATTGATTTTTCATCGGGAAAAATACCGCAGAAAAACGTACACCCGCAGTAATAGGCACATTTACCCTGGCGACATCTAAAGGGATCCGATCGACGACAAAAAGAACGCACAAACTGCGTGTGGCATCCTCTCTTTGTAGAATATTGCCCAGTTCGCTGGTAACAATCGTTCCGACTATTATCTAATCGCGGCTTCGAACCACCATGCGAGCGTTCACGTAATCGTTACTTAATCCCTTTCTGGACTGTGCATCGAACATAGTCTCTCGATTCCGATGTGCACGGCCAGCGTCGTCGTGCCGCCATGCTGTTTTTTCAAAGAAAAGGTCAGCATCGCGGTACTTGTGAAATCCGAACGTTGTTCGCGGTAAATTGCGCGGCACGATAGCGTCATCGGGATCACTCGGTGTTCTCTCGTCTTTTCCCAGGGTTTTCCATCGATCAAGAACTAGCACGGTGCTCTAGACCGCTCGTTGAATGATGCATAGTTTACTAGGAATCGTAAGAGCTGTTCTCGCATCGAACGTTCGCAAATAAATTGTTTGAATTTTGTCGGAACAAAAGACAAATGTTTATTTCGATTTCTGGCTGAAGCTTAGACCATATACCAAGAATGAAGACAAACAAGAAGCCAAGTAACAAGATAATTTCATAATGGCTGACACAGCAGACCGAGGCCGAAGTAGTTGTAAATACATATTTATGAAAACTGTAACTGTAACATATACTTTATTTTATTAATCGGTCTAACAATAAGATCTGAACCGTGCATATAGGTTTATAAAGTCTAAGGGCTAAAGTATATGCCGCGTGTACAGTTAAACCGGAAAAGCGAAAAGAAGGCGCGCGAGGAACAAAGAGAAAGTCTGTTTTTTCGGAGCGAACTGGATCGGAACGCTGTCACGGAAGCTTTAAAGTCTGTCGTGTACATTCTACTAGCCAGACGCGGTACAGAGGATGTCTAGGTCACCGACTAAAGGACTCGTTCGACAGGATTACAAGGTAGCAAGAAGCAGCTGTTCGATCGCGAGAATTGAAATCGAGATGAGCGCGAGATCTCGTGTCTCGTATTCCGCGTCTCGTATTCCGGATTCTGGTTTCTCCAAGATCGACCGAGAGGGATCTCGAATAGGATCTCATTGGCCATGCCACGAGGCAACATGTTATCTGCCAAGCACTAGCGCTGGCACGCATTTCGACGGTGAAAACTTGGGCTGGTTCTTTTGCCGTTGTTAGTGCCCGTTGATAAGACAACGCGCTCCCGATCGGATCGGCTAGTTCTCTACTGGAGATACCAAAAATTTTTAGCGCGACGCGGAAAAGATGTTTGAAATGTTTCTATTCCTTTGAATCGTTCGATTGATACATGGTAGACGCAGTTGCCATTGTTGCTCGCATCACGTTTCTCGGCGCGTGGGGACGAATCGATTTCGAAAACCGACTGCGAGAGAACTGGGAAGATAACGCGTTCGTTGCTCGGTGATCGTGAGCCACGGCAATCGCGTTCTTCTCCTCGTCAGCGATAAATCGCCGTTGTGCAACGAAACGTTCGTGCATCGCGAAAACAAATCGCTGACGCTTGACACTGAACTGTTTCGGGACGACACGCGCGCTTCTTGCGTTACATTCTTTCGAAGCCTCGTATTTTCTCCATCATAGAAATCAAATGTGTACTTTCTTAATTGCCAGAATTCTCCTGGTCCATCTGCGATCCTTCTTCAGCTCCACAATATTTTTTCCGAAGCTCTAGTCCACGTAAAATGTAAAATGTACTCGAGCAATTCTCCTACGAAATACAAAAGCGAATGAAATTTTGTAATCCGATCGGTGAAACGAAGTTCGCGAAATTTACTGCGCGAACGTTGCGCGTCGTTTATAGTCGTGTCGCGATTCGCAGGATAACGCTTACGTACGGATTGACGTCATTTTATAGAAAACGTCAGTTTACCGATTTTACGCAACGCTCCACGCTATCGATTTTTTACGGGCAACATACGCGTATGCACATATGTATAACGTGATGCACGTTGTCCCGAGCGACAACATCCGAGCAGGAGGAACAGAGATGAACACGCATTGCCGATGCAGAGAGAAGGATCGCGATCGATCGACGTCGAAATAACGTCGGGCCTGTTCCGCGAAACGGTTTTTACTTCCGCAGGAATTGCGAACCTGGTCGTATAACCAAGGCTTGAAAACAATTCGTTGAAATAGATACCTGAGCAATCGGGAATTTCGGTTCTTCCTAACAGTTATTCGGTCGTTCGGAAAGTAATATCGTTTTTCATATAGAGATTGTGCACCCGAATTTCCGGGTACCTGTCCACCCCTACTAAATAGTAAAAAATTGGCTTTCATGTTTCCATGAGAAA
Source organism: Lasioglossum figueresi (assembly GCA_028455805.1). Taxonomy (NCBI): domain Eukaryota; kingdom Metazoa; phylum Arthropoda; class Insecta; order Hymenoptera; family Halictidae; genus Lasioglossum; species Lasioglossum figueresi. The sequence continues at coordinate 13,663,921 of CM052196.1, read as the reverse complement.
ACGAAATGACTTTCCGAGTTCGACCTAATAGAATAAAGTATATTAATAATCGTTCGAATCAGAGCCTTCGTATAACAGATTTAAACAGTTATTTTCGAAACCGTTTAAAGCCCCGATCGTAATCGAACAATTTACGGCAATTACCATTCGGATCTACATACATATGTGTACTCATGCAGTCTCGGCCGGTAATTGCGAAAGTCAATTCCGCAGGTTCAGTTCTCGCTTATCTGCCCGACCTCTTCGAGCGCGAGTCAACCACATTATCTGAACAACTCTTAATGCAGCGTCTCGCTGCAGCATGGAACGCGAACAACGCCGCGAACGATCCTCTGATTCCGTCTCTAACGGTCTGAAACGCGTTTCTGCAAACACAAGAAACGAAAACAAAAACAAGGAAGAAGGGGCCGCTTAAATTCACTCACCGACCGAACACGAGCCCGGATTTATCCTTCGACGATCGGGTTCTGGTAACGGATCGACCTCGTTAAAGATCCTGGTGTCTCCATTGGCCTTTCATGGACGGAGCGATACGGCGCCGATCGATTCCTTATCGATATCGAGAGGGACGCTATTCTTGCAAAGAAAAACAGTAATTAACTATAGCGCGATTAACAAAAGAACATGAAAAAATTCTAGGACGACAGTTACAAAACAAATTCAGGCTTCAATTTCTTCAACCCCTCGAGCAGCTTTTACAAATGCGTAATGCAGTTTGTAAATGCATAAAATCAGCAGTCTAGTTGTAAGCAGAGTTGGGCAGTTATTAATTCTTTTGTCATCGATTTTTATAATCGATTATTTAATGAAAAATTATCGGATTTATCGGGATTTATCGAACTTCTGATTCTTTTCTTATTCATTAATCAATGATTACCGATTACTTAGTGATCGGTAGCCACAGATTAATAATTGGATTTTATATTAATCGTAATTTCCAATCATCAGTCGGATTACATTTTGCCCAACTCTGGTTAGAAGACCTATTTCGGGGAACTCTTGCGATTTACGAAGACTCAACGACTCCGGTGTAAAATGAGTAAGCGGAGAAGCAGGATTCTCTGGCGAGTAACGGCGTCGTTGAGCTTCGTGCCAGCGGAGCTTACGTTTCAAAGGCATATCGTAGATAGGCCGGGATCAGACTATGGATTATAACCTCATTCCCTCTCTGTCCCTCCGTCACTCTCTCTCTCTCTCTCTCTCTGCAAGGATGTCATGTCATGCTCGACGGTACTCCGCGGTACTTCGCGGTTTCCGCTAATGAACCGGCAAGCCTTTACGGTGGTTTTATTCTGTTGCATCTTACGTCACGATATCCATCGCAGTCGGCCTCGCTCGATCTCGGTTGCAACGACGGACCTCTGCCGGTGGGATCTGGAAACTGGCCAGCTGGGCTGCGCCGACCTAACGAGTTTTTTTTCCCGACGATAAAGTCCGACCAAAGCAAAACTTAGCCGGAAACAGGAAACAAGAAACGACAGGAAGATCGTCCATCGCCATCGCTCGTTATAGCCGTTCCCTTCGACACCGTAGCTCATTACCTCCCGGCGATTGTTGCATATGTAGATACGTTCCCAAATCTCGTTGTTGCAACCTTCAGAAAATACAGAACATTGTAGATTTGTTCATATGCATTCGTTTGTTAGTAATCCTTGCATAACGTGAATTGTACCTTCTTGGCTCTCTGGATCCTGATGGACTCAATTTTCTGCGAACTCTGCATTGTATCATATTAATAGTATTTTTAATTTATCATGAAATAATAATTTGTGTAAGCATTGTACGGAAGACAAACAAAATATATGAGATTGACAATTTTGTTTGCCATCGCCAACGAGAATACAATCTCACTGAATTGTACAAATTTATTAAGGGAAAAATATTTCAATCTCATTATACCCGCAGTAATAGGTACATTTACCCTAGAATAGTGCGACAGGGCGAATAAGTTTCGATTGCACGCAATTTCTCATTGTACATAGTCGTACGCTGTATCGTGTTACCTGCGAACGTCGGTGGAAGGGCGAGGGTTGCCATAAAACTCTTCGGGGTTCCTTCCTTGTACACTTGTTGCACCTGCCGGATCCGTTCTGGGTCCGCAGGTGCTTAGGAAAGTGCAGGACGCGGTACACTCACAGTCTCTCACACTCTCGTACTCACGAACACCGCTATTTCTCGAGGCTCGAATATTATCTTCTTATTACTGGCATATCCTTGTGAAGCACACCTGCTACCTCGACTTCAATATTTCTGGAAACCACAAATTTCTACACCCTATGAACTTCTTAAACGTCCTCAACAGGGTTGCTCGAGACAAACGTCGTCCTCGTTCGAGTCTCAGAGTTGAACGAAAAGGAACCTCGATCTATCCCATCGATCGTTTTCTATGATTATTCTTATTACTAGACTGCGGATCTTTATGCATTTATGAAGATTGAAAAATTTCAAGACTGTTGTAAATCTTTATGCTATTCCTGCTTTCCACAATCAATGCAAAACATTTTTATTTTGCGTAAAGATCCGCAGTCTACTTATTACATATACTGTTTCGGGAAGAGTGGGCAGAGTAAACTAGAGAAATTAGCTGTTCACAACGTTCATGTTCATAGAATACTCATAGGGATAAAGATTCGTTCATTCGTTCTACGTGCGTCGTTATGTGTCTTTTTGCTTCTTGGACCGAATCTGTGATGACTATGTAGACCGCGAATCTTTATACATTTATGGTTCCCGAAAATTTTCAGGAAATGCTAAAATATAAAATTCGGCGTTTAGTACGATTTTTCTTTGTTTCAGATCTACTAACGCCACCGCCACTGAAAACAAAATTTTCTTTGATTCCACTTTCTTAAAATTTTTCTACAAAAATTTCAAATTGCATGAACATCTGCATTTTTTGTAAAATACAAATCAAGGTACCGATTTTTTATCCTGTTCCTGGGGCGAGAGGACAGCGCCCAAACTAGACGGAAATCAACGATGTAAACACGAACAGCAGCGGTCCAAACTCCCCTCCAGACATCGAAAACACCTGTTACAAAGCAACGTGAGACGGATCTGTTTATTTTCGTACATATCGAGCCATCCTTCTATGTGACAGCCGAGCTCTACCTTATCGAATACTTTCACCAACGTCGAAGATGGCAGCACGTATCGAGCGTGCAATTACCTACAAGCCTGATTCCATAGACGAGATGAAACAATAGACCGAATGTCTTACGGCTCTCGTGACTAAACGTGACTGCTTTACCAACTTAGAAATTTCAATGTAAGCGAAGGTGAAATTTCCTCTTTGTAAACGTTTTTAATTTCTAAATCGACGAGGCAGACATATTAGGCTACGGAAGTTCACAAGATGTTGAATCTACCATTACATCTTGTCTGTTATAGAAGATTTAGTTCTGCTAAATCTGTTCTCTGAGAAGATGGCGCGTACATCGCTATTTCCAAGTCGGTAAGGTAGTAAACTGTTAGATGTAAATCCATAAGGTGTTCGATCTAGTCTTAGACCTTACCCGTGCTTTTACCTTACAATTATAACATAAACAAAGAAAAGTGTTCCGACACTGTTCAATTTAATTTATTAGGTGAATCTACTTTGCAGAATTAGGAATCGCGGGAAGTCGAGGATACATATTCGAACGTTTCGATAAACTTTTCCCGTTCTTACAATGATTTCTAGAAATGTTGAACACCCTTCGGGAGTAAAGAATATGAATGATATGAATCATACGAATGATTGAAACCGTCCGGCGAGATTTGTGGGAAACGCAATCGTCCGTTTTGTTAGTTTTCGGTAAACTAACAGCGATAAGAGAATCGTCGTGCGATAGAAAGAGGAAATTACAACTCGAAATAACACGAATTGAGAAGTCGAATGACGTTGCGTCTCGGAGGATGACGTCAGCTACGATCTTCACGCTGATTTACGGTAACATTTCCATCGATTGGATTCGAGTTTCGCTGTTTCAGCGTGTACACGGGTTTCGTCATATTTCCAATCGGATTCCGACTGTCGAAACCGAAAGCTTTCATTAAGAATCCCCTACTGTGAAGCTTGTAACGTAATAGGAGACACGCGCACCATCGGTCTCTCCGTTGGCCGTTTCCCTTTCTCGTCGATCGATCGAGAACGCTGAATCATTGCGAAGAGATGCTAAGAGCGGGTCGTAGGGAAATCACCGTGGACCGTTGTTCCAGCTTTCGACGGCCCTGAAGCTGAAGAAGAAGTCTACCCGAGTTGAGAGCGTCGCTAGTCCAGAAGAGCGTTCACCTCTTGTGCGAGGATGCAAAATGAACCGATACTAATTTAGAACCGCCTTCTTTCTTCGTTTCGTAATCGGTTAAAAGGGGAAACGTTCCTCTGTGAATAATCCTCGAGCAGCGTTTTTCCTCCGTTTCGCTCGGCGTAGGAAGCTGTTCTCGTCGAAGCTCGGTTTGCTGGCTGGCTACCTCGGTCGCGTAGTTTAAAATAAACATCCACAAACTCGTCTTCGTTCGCGCGGAATCAAAATTTGTTCTCTCTCTCTTTCTTTCTTTTCGATTATGCGTAGACGTAGGTGCATCGTAGGAACGCGCTAATGTATCGTTCTAAATCGCAAAAAATCGTAGAATCGGCGAACAGGTTCGGTTCGAGTGATCACGCGACTGGACCACCGAGCCCTGGACAAGCAGGCTGAAAACCTTGGAACTCAGGGCCATTATTGTCTGGTGGGGCCTTTGCCTCTTCCCTTTCCCTTTGATAGCCACGGGAGTCTTTCATCTGCTGAGACACGCCAGCCGGAGAGAGAAAGAGAGAGAGAGAGAGAGAGAGAGAGAGAGAGAGAGGGAGAGAGAGAGAGAAGAGACTTCTGTGTGTGCTGCAGGAGAGGCTGTTTCTTCAACGATCTTGAAGGGGCTACGCCTCGTAGAAGATATGAGCCACGGTTGCGACGTCGCCACCAGACAAGAACCGAAATTGCATTTCCACCGAGGGTCGCCCTCAGACGTGAAGAGAGACCCCTTCCTGTCTCGTTCTTTGCCTCCTCCGCCTACTTTTCATCTCTCGTTACGTTTCATCTTCCTTCCTTTCTCTCACCCTATCCTGTCCTGTCGTTGTCGTTGTCGTTTGTTGCTGTCGCTGTCGCTGTCGCACGGCTCGGCTCTTCTTCGCCTCGCTCTATGCCCCGTTCCTTTTTCTCTTTACTCTTTTCTCTTTCAGCGTCTTGTTTGTTGACCCCAGTTTCTCCTCCTCGGAGATTAAACGTGCAACCAGCCTGCGTTTAGGATAAGCTTAGACTTATTGTTAGACTTAGACCATCGACTAAGCTGCGAATTACTTGTAGGAACAGCACCCGTGTCCTCTCGCTTATAGAAATCCGTTCGTTCCTACAACCGTTTACAAGCTCGTTTAGAATCCGGCCAAGAAACGAATAAACTATTTAGGATTGAAATCGGTTTATTTATATCGCGCTCCTCGCGTACCCGGCGATTATTAAATGGCAAAGAGGGTTACGGTCTGGGTTAAGTAACTGTCCAATAACAAGGCCATTAGTTATCCAACAGTAACGCAACGCGCACGCGCGGTTAATTTAATTGTTCCCTGTTAATGACAATCCCCCCGGTGTGTGTAACGTGTAACAGTGTCATCCTTTGGCAGATCGTGATAACGTAACGGTTATGATAATGAGAAGGATGGCGCTAACGGCGCGTCAGGTAGGAGTCGTGAGAAACCCTAACAAAGGCCGCTGCTGAATTCCATTTAAATTCAATTAAACGGATTTGAACGGATAGCGATTTATATTTCCCGCAAATCGAAACCTTTCCTGTGCCCGGGACCTTGCTCTTTGACCATCACGCTTCGCGAACCATCTGTTCGCGGGCATTTGCAACGCAAAATCGAACACGCAGCAAAACACGCGGCTTTTCGATCAGCATATTACACCCCTTGTTTGACCTTCCCAAGTGGTAATAAACTTGGTACGTTTTACGACCAGTTTGATGTGCAACCGTGGACGAGGAATTGTTCTGGTCGCCAGAAATTAGCACGATCGAATGGCGTGCGAATCTCTCGGAAACTTTCATTGAAAGTGGGCGGAAGCGTGGATCTGCGACGCCCGTAAATCTCGAACGGGAAGCGAAACGCGCGTAAAGGTCGATCTACACTGTACGGCACGGACCGTCACGTACCGACAACGACATAGACCGACACCGGCACGACAAAATATTGAGACATGCGTTTTTATATTTGGCTATTCAAATGCGGATAGTATAAATCAATTCGTTCGCTCGCAGCCCGTTGATCTATTCCGCACAAAATCATTTCGGTAATAATTACTAGCGCAACTGTAAAAGCCGCGGTGCTAGGTGAGAATCGTCGATAGGTCACTGTCTCGATTCTTTGTCGCACAAAATTGCAGTACTTTGCCGCGTTTAATTGGAAGCTCGTTCGCAAGGCGGTGCAATCCAGTCTCGCTTTCAACGCTACCGTTGCACAAAGGTAATTCAATTTCCGCGGCAACAAGCTCGCACGGGTGCCCGTACTCCCGTCGCTCCTCTGAAAACGTTCGTTCTTGAGCAAACAGTCCAAGACAATAGCTCGAATAAACAATGCGTTCGCTGAAACCTTAGACAACAGATCGACACGGTGCACCGTCAGCCATTGGTACGAGAAACTAATCGTAATCAAGTTTTCGAATTTCTTCGAAATATCGCACCTCCGATTTGATAAATTCAATCGCGTTGAAAGGATCCACTGAAAGGAACCGGCGAATTATTCTGCGTGTCTCGATAACAGACTTTTATCGAGCTCGATGAATGCGCGTTTTATTAATTCGTTAAAGACACCTACATACTTACGTCGAACAATTATCGATCGGCGCGCGCGAACAATTAAACTCGCGAGCGACACGCGTCGCGACGGCGCACATTGATCTCAAATACGGTTCTCGCTGGAACAAAAATATAAAGTACATAGATATTTGTGGAATAATAAATTTTTGCGTTATTACAAATTCTGCTGTAAGTACGAATAATAAATATAATCTCACTCCACGATGCGGATGTATTCTTTTGTTGATCGCGTCTGCCGCTGTTTCAACCGCATTTTATCGCGGAACAACGATGGGGTCGATCGAGTATCTTTATCGTGCCGATTTTTTCTGCTTCAAAAACAACCGTGCGTCGGTAACAATAGCCTGACGCCGACGCTGACGCATCGATGATCCGTCTCTCGAAACCCACTGGTCGACTGTAAATAGAGTTGAAAAACGAGCGTTCACCGCTTTGTAAACTAAAAGATAATTTCCGGTACCTAGATCACCGTGGAAATTACGCGGGGATCTTTGCTCCCGTATATCTACGACGCGATTGTGTATTTGTTTGAAATATTTTTACCGTGATACCGTCGTACATACAGTCGTACACTGTGTCGAGTATATGGGCGTCATTATTAATACTTTCTGAAATAAAATGCAATGACGAATCAATTGGTAAACGACCAAAATCTTATTTTAAAAAACGATTACCTTGTTTTTTGTTTTCCATTGAATAAAAAGTGGTTTACAATTTTAATGAAAATTTAAAAAAGAGTACTTTACTATATACATTGCTCATCTACATCTTTGCAAGGAGTAATTAAAACTTAGGTGTCCTTGAAAATTCATTTTGTTTACCGCGATAAAGGGGTGGACGGCGAACGCAAGCATCTCAATGTCAATATAAACTCCTATTTTTAAAATTTGTGCATGTTTATGCGCTTAAGGTCGACCATAATATAAAATCTATTGTGCTCTAAATTAATATAATATAAAATCTCAAAGGTACCTTTTGGTACTTTCTTCAATACTCAATTGTAAGATTGTAAATATTTAAGCAATTTTCATACTTAATATATAATTTATCAAATGAAATGCGTTTAAAAATAATTGCAGCTTTCTTCGAAAGACTACGCAGAAAGTCGCCGAGCTCCGAGCGTCTTAATATGGATTCTTATTATTTTCTCTATTTTCTTTATTTTCTGTAAATATATAGCATCGCAAACAAACTCAAGGTGTTGGATCCAATTTTGAAAAAGTTATTGGTTTCGAGAATATTTCGTGCACCCACTGTATGTATATGTGCGTGAAGGAAAGTTCTAATTTGAACTTGGAATCGCTGCAAATAGTATAACCTCTTTTGCTTTCACCGCACGTTTGTTGACAACTCACGTGATCGGTGACAATGATGCCGGCGGGAAATGTCCAAGTATTTCGCGGTGCGCCCGAACGTTTCTCTATTTCTATTTCTCTTCTGCATACTTCATGGCGTAAGACGCTTTCCAACGTAAAATAATCAGCGTCTCGGATATCGCTTGCGCAACCAGTCAAATTTTCAGCCGTTCGTTGTTTCGTAATTTCATCATTTAACGCAAACGTGCTTCTTCCGATGATGAGTGAAATAATTACGCAACGGACACGGACTTCATTCGCTATTATCGCGTGGTCAGTATCCAATTACTCGATGGCAATTTATTCCATACAGCAGGAAATGACGGAAAGCGGAAAATGCGCAGTACCTTATTACCTATGGTCTTTGATTTCCCCCCGTATCAATAGAATGTTACAACCCTAAATATATATCGCAAGGAAAAAGTTGAGCGAACCGGAAGACACGTAGAGGAAACTAACCACTTGAAAGTTCGTTCGAAATCGATTTATCGATTCGTAATATCCGAGCTTTCGATTTCGATCTGTCCGAAAAACGCGAACCCGTATACAACGCTTAGTACATAAACGGTAGATATCGGAACGGTAAAGATAGAAAACGAGGTTCCCGTAGCGTAGAGATCTATTTAAAACTGTACAGCTTTGAAAAGTCGCAACATTCGTGGTGTATATTGTATATACACGTACGGGTGATATCATAAAGTACAAAATGGTGGCAAAGCAGTCGACGCGGTACACGTAGAGTGCGCATGCGCGCGCCTGCGCCACAGAAAAATAGTACGCTGGAGATTTCGTCTGGTAGAATTGCGTTCTCTGTCCCCGTGGTTATGAAAAAGCCCGCGTCGGTCGTGCGTCGAATTGGTTTCGTTGGAATCCGATAGTGGGTTCGTATCGGTGATACGTATCGGTATCAGGATCGAATGCCTCGAGGGCATTAGAATTTGGTTCTCTAGAGGCGAATCCGGAATCCGGACGTCGAGGTGGGCTTGTCGGCGCAGTGGGCCAGTGCGCATCGGTGGACCGAAACACGGAGCCCCGAGATCAGTGGGAGAGTCGAGAGTGTAATGTCTGATAAGACGAGCGATGGACAGCCGTGCGAGCGTGTGATCCTACCTTTGCTTTTGACAGTTCACCTTCCCTGAAAAGTGACTCGAACGCGCTAAACGGACCGTTCTGCGAGCAGCAGTCGTGTTGCGCCTAATATGTTCGTGTCAATGTGCCATTGATCCGGGCGAACCGACGGAGGACTGATTCAGATAATCGCAGGCAGCGCAGGCAACAGAGAAAAGCACAAGTGGTCGTTCGTTTGTACATTCGTTCGTTCGTTCACTCGCTCGCTCGCTCGCTCGTGTGTGTCGCGCGTTCCGTTCCGTTGTCGTGACCACCTACGTGTCTTTGATTCATACCATAGAAATACCTATTTACCTCCGTACGAGAAACTACGAAACTAAATAGCAGCCAGTATCTGTCATTACTTTTTCCCACTGACAAACAAAGGCGGCTAGTTTTAGCGCTGCCTTCGACCACTGGGATATATAATATCGCCTCTCTCCTTCCCTCTCCGTCGTTCTTGTTCTCGCGGGACGAGGAAACAGAATGGAGGCGATAGCAAAGCATGATTTCACGGCTACCGCCGAGGATGAGCTTAGTTTTCGAAGGAGCCAGATCCTCAAGGTTTGTACGATCTACACACTCGATCATGTGCTCTATCGTTTATGCTTCGAATACGGAAAATTAAGGGAAAACCGTGTACCGTTGCTAGTTTTCGGCACATGGTGCACCAATCCTGGATCTTTACGAACTGCTATCGCGCAAACGGATGTCGCGTGTCGCTTCAGGATACTCGCGACAATGCGTCGCGTTCTACGCAAAACGATGCTACCCCGTTCAACTTTTCTCCTCGAGCTTCTAATTGTTTGGCGAGTTTGTTGCTCGTAACTTGTTGATTTCCAATCCTCGACTGGTTTTCGATGTTGCTTCCGCTCGAAACGCGTGTCGAACAATTACACTAGAATTAACGGGAAGATAACAATTTCCTTTCCTTTTCCACTTCCTTTTGTGGTTTGTCGGAATAGCGAGTTATATCAATCCGTGCTGTTCGAATAATTTCAAAGATTCATTGGCCAATTATAACGTTGCACCATTGGATCACGTCTATCTTGTTCAATCTTCTAGAGTCATTGTTTTTAATTTTCTACAATTGAATTTTTCGTTGTATATTGGGAAAGAAATATTTTTTGACAATGAGACTTTTCCAGATAACTATTTACTACAATAAGCTTCTGCCATTGTGCACAGTATAATAATACTTTGCTCCTTTTCCTATTAGAGCAATATACTTGTCAGACTTGAAAGATTTAACACGTAACATTGTTACCGCAACACACGCAGTATAACAGCTATGTTATTCTTGCAGATTCTAAATATGGAGGATGACATGAACTGGTACAGAGCTGAACTAGATTCCAGAGAAGGACTCATTCCAAGTAACTACATAGAAATGAAAAACCACGAGTGGGTGTCCCATACAATTTATTCTTATTAAGGGGGTACTTTTGTTTCCAGGATTACAAGGATAATGCAAAGATGGGCTTTTTCAGTAGTCAAAAGCATTAGATAAAAGATCAATCTAGGCTGCAGTCACCCTCAAAAGCCTTATTTTTACATTTACATTAGTAATTTGCATTATTTGAAAGCATAAAGCTACGCATGTAGCTATTTTGATAAAGCTGTGACAGCTACATGCTGGCGAATAATGCAAATTACGCCTCGTAAACGTAAAAATAGGACTTTTGATGGCAACTGACTTTTGAGTACTAAAAAACTATGCATTATCCTGGAAACGAGTCAACCCCTTAATTTACAGTAAATTACTATCGAATTCTTCCGTGTTTCATTGTTTGTTCATGTTTTGTTCATCTTTTACAGCTGGTATTTCGGAAGGATAACAAGAGCGGACGCAGAGAGATTACTAATGAACAAACAGGAAGGTGCTTTTCTAATAAGAATTAGTGAAAGTTCGCCTGGCGATTTCTCTTTGTCTGTTAAGTTAGTAAAATGCTTTTAAACGGAGCTGCAGGTGTCAAAGACCGAATGTTTTAGTCGAGTAATAATCATTCAATGGTTTTTTTAGATGTTCGGATGGTGTCCAACACTTCAAGGTATTGAGGGATGCCCAAGGAAAATTCTTCTTGTGGGTGGTCAAATTTAACAGTCTTAACGAATTAGTAGAATATCACCGTACTGCGTCCGTGTCTCGCTCGCAGGATGTTAAACTACGAGACATGGTTCCGGAAGATGTAATTATATACATAAATTAATTAAATATATACGATATAGAAGGATTATTACATTTTGTCACGTGACCGTATCTCGTTTCAGTGTCTAGTACAAGCATTATACGATTTCACGCCACAAGAACCTGGCGAACTCGAGTTCAAACGAGGCGATGTAATTACTGTAACCGACCGTACGGATCAACATTGGTGGCACGGAGAAATTGGCAACAGACGGGGCCTCTTTCCATCTACATACGTCACTCCTTATCACTCCTAGGTAAGTACAACAACGGTGTACGCATCTTGAACTTGTCATTTCATTCGAGATAAATATAAAAATAAAACGATTGTTGATTGTAGACTTGATGTTGCGCGCACAGAGGCCAGGAGCATCGGCCGCCACGTCCCACCACTACTACATACAGGATCAGAGTTGGAGCAGAACTGATCAAGAAGATTTTGCAAACTCCGCCTATCGAATGGGCTACCAGGATGCATTGGTGGTCTAGATGTCGAGTTTTTAGCTTGGCTTGATACACCAGTAGTACTCTTTATCGGTCCCAATGAAAAAGCTTCTCCTACTTTAGTAACACACAGATGCACAGACGTAGAATTTTATTGTGTAGCAGACGACGACAAGGTAGTAAGTTTGTTTGTTTGTTAGTTTCGCGATCGAATCGAATCGGCGCGACGCGGCGGGAGAACTTTTCACTGAGACTGATATTACTACTCGAATTTATGAATAGTCATAATGCGTGTAAAATAGACACATCCCCCGTAAGCATCTCATATTTCAGTTTCACAAGTAATCGAGTAGAGAGTAGTTCTGAAAATACATTCATAACATTTACGTGTGACAAACGAATCGTGGAGTGGTGTTTCCTATTTCTTGGTAGTCCATTAATGGAGTGTTCAAACGCGAAGGTACAATATCGACCTTGTGTGTACATCGGTTAACAAGGAGTATCGGCCATATTAAAACGAAAAATACATACTGTTTCCAAAGTCGGAGATTTAATGCAAGACTTAGCGTAAACATTGTATTTTTCGATATACAAGAATTCGCTGTTCGAAGAACGGGTGACCTTCGTGATAAAGAGCCTAGTACACGAGATACAAGAACTTTATATAGATATAGCATTAAAACGCGTCGCCTTTTGGCATAAAATGCACACTATGCCTCTATGTTGTGGATATTTTTACAAGTAAGATGAGGAAGGTAATATTCCTCGAAACGATTGAGACAAATCTGATGCCGATGTATCAGATATACTTGCTGTGTATCATATAATATAGACTTGTACTTTCAGACTGTACGTTGAGTAATCGTTCAGACAAGATTCGAGGGAAATCCTTTTTTTAAAAGTATTAGCGAAGATACATTTGCAATTCCTGTAACGCCGTCTCATGGTTCAAATTTTTCTCGATCGGAGAATTTTATTTTTCTGATTACCAACTGTCCTAAGGGAACGAAACTTTTCCTTCTTGAAATGTTACGGTGATTTTTCTTTTTAAGAGATATTACGACACAGAGAGATAAACGAAAAAAAATGCCAATTTTACATGATCATGGTACGTGTTATACACATAATATATTAATGGGACTCGAGGACAACGAGCGACTGATTTATTCTTTGTAACGCGTTAGAAATAAATTTAGCGATCCAAGGAAAACTTAGAATCGAGATGAATTTGTGTTCCGTAATGCATTTTTCGACACATGCCAAAAGAAAATATAATTCCACAAATCGGCCATGCGAAATAGACTTGTCTGTATAACGTGAAACATGTAATTTTTCAATGAACAGAGATTCGTGTATATTTTTTAAATACTTTCTTTCTAACAGATTGTTTCGGCACACCTTACTTTTTTTATCTTCGTGTAAACAGTGAAAATACGTAGCCCTATTTTGTAATTATTATTATTATTATTATTCGTTATGTTACATTTTATTGATAACAATATATTATATTAATTACACTTGCATGATTTGTTTACTTATGCCCATAATCCACGATACTTTTTGATACTTGTTACGTACCAAGTGGTAATTTTTAACTTCTCTACAACTGTGTTACAAGTGCATTATAATATAGTAATTGAAAGTTGCATGGTACTTGTGCATGCACTACATTTACATAAAATAAGTAAAAAAAGACAAAAGTGGCAATTATTCTAAAATAATAATAAGTTCTTTTTAATTCAAAGACTGCAATAATTACAGAATACAAAACCATTTGGTTTCAAATATTGAATCCAATACCACAGCGATGGACGTTTACGAATAAGAGATTAAAAAGTATACATATATACATAGTTATTTAATAATCCCCTTTATATTGTCGATACTTTCCGAAATAATTTATAGTATTTTATATAGTTCCTATGACGCAAGCGTTATCCTGATCAAATCGGGAGAAAAATCACAATACATTGAAATGATCCTGAAACAGTGGCGATCGTTTGATTAGGTTTTAAGAAACATTTAAATTGTTAGGAGTTTCATTCTATCTTTGTAGTTAGCGTTATCAGAAATTGTGGAAATGTAGAATAGGCATTTGACAAAACATCGGAAAATCTTTAGCTTAGACTTTAAAAATATGTAGATCCACTTGCATCTTGCATACGATGATTACATCGTATTGACAAGCATATTATATGCTCAGAGTGTATGCTTTTTCCATTAGTTTCATTTTAATTTCTCCTGGTTAGACATTAGACATTCGATATGTTTTGCACTCTCTCTAATTTTTTAAATATTTTATATTGACTGTTGACGTAAAATATGGAAGCATGGTACACATTCATTCGCTATAAGCAATGTTTCCTCACAATCTGTGTAAAATTGCTTAAAACCAATTTGGAATTGAGTTGTCTCGAGACAACGGTATACCATGATGTATCTGGACCAAGAATTGTATAATAATCAAATGTAATAAAGTTACATGTTTGAACAAAGTTAATCTTTCTGTTAATCCTGATATTAAATAACAGATTCTTATAAATTACTATCTATGAATACAGTTGTTCGTTTCTCAATTTACAAAATAACTGTCAATATATTTTATACATTCTTTTTATGTTACATCGTATTTATGAAAATTATGCGATACATTGGTACTTTGATTTTCAGGTAATACACATGTTTCACATAATTGTTACGTAAAAAAATATTTATTTAACATACAAGTCTGTAAGAGATGTATCTTCCAGCAGTTTCCGATGGCCTGATAATTTTCACAACTTGTCCACGTTTTAAGCCGAAATAACGAGCAACGGGATCGCCGGCTTGTATACGCATCAACTGATTCTCTTTCAACTTGTACCTGGTAAGTAGTTCCTCCTTTTCGTCCGGAGTAAGTACAATGTGTTCAGGCACCAATTCGTGTTCTGTGATGTTAATAAGTAACTCGGATTCCAAGAATTGTTCTAATATGTATTTCGGAGCCATGTCTACCAAAGATTGTTTGGCGGACGGTGTCATGCCTTGTTGAACAACGATAATAGCCCTATTGTTACAAACGATTGCATAAAATAGTAAAATAGTAAATAAATATAATGATCCCTTTGTTTTAAAAGCGAATTACAACGTTACCTGTGAATTTTCTCTTCTTGCATTCGCTGACAATATGTTTTAATTGTTCTGATTCCAATCTTCGGCTCATCGGGGAAAAATACAAAGAGCTGATCCGTGGGATCATCGTTGTGAGCTACCAGAACAATTAAATCACTGCGTGCCGGTCTTTTTTCGCTCGGTTTATCACCGAATTGTTCTTTGAATTGCTCCAATGTTTGATCCAACTCGTCCTGAGTGACGAGATAACCTCGATCGTGACATAGCTGCATCACTGTTTTCCTTATTCGCCATAATTTATATGTCTCAGCTTCGTCATCCATCTTTCTAATAAATATTACCTAATTTTATATGTAACTAGTTATTTCTTGATTATTTGTTATTTTACTTAAGGGTTAGGTTACTTTAAACGACTGCAACATGCACAATAAAACCTATGTTTGGAAAGATGGTCTGGCAGTCTGTAATATCTCGCCGGTCGTTCGGATCTGTACTTCTCTGTCGGTAACATTCGGCTAACAGTTTGAGCGTTTTGCCGCTGCATGAAATGGCGCTGTACGGACGTTTAGGAAAAGCAAATAATTCGTGCCGGAATTTTCATTGTGTCTTATGGGGAAAGCGGCACGAATCATTCGCAGTGTAATGAATATCCAATACTTTAAAATAAATAGGATTATTTACTATACACTATTTAAAAATACTATGTTACCCTGTTCTGGGTGTAGGTATACGAAGAAAAGAAGAACCGGTTGACAATATTACATCAAATGTATTAGAACAAAATTACGTAACAAAGAAATTGCAAATAAAATGCATTACTCAACGATCCGAAAGTATTTCGAATCACACCCTCGACAAGAACGCGTCGCGACGCGAACTGCATAATTTATCGAATCTCTCCCGACTTACGCTAACGCATTCTTACAAGTATATTACACACCCTCTACATTTTATAAATTATACATAAAAGATACATGAATGATTTTACGAAAGGGAATAGCTCGGAGGAGCAGTCTGGCAGCGAATCAAGATTCCTTAGTATCGATTCACGATCTGTTGGATCCAGTCGAGGTAGTGGGACACACGGGAGTAGACACCTGGAACACCTGGCTGTCCGCATCCGATTCCCCATGACACGATTCCTGCCAATTGCCAGCGACCTTGTCGTTCGCAGACCATAGGACCGCCCCCGTCACCTTTGCAGGCGTCCTTTCCTTCTTCCCCTCCAGCGCAAATGAATCCTGGATGAAGGTTGAACCCTGGACCCAGCCTGGTCCTGCGCATCTGGTGCTCGCAGATCTGATTGCTGACCACGGGCACGTCCACTTCTTTCAGGATGTTCTGATACTTTCCAAAGTCTCCGAAAGCGTCCTTGCCCCAGCCGGTGGTCCAGCACCTGCTCGAACAGATCATTATTACAAACCCTCCTCTTCGATTCGAATCGTACAGAGTGATTCTTAGAAAAAAACGATAAAGAAAAACATCATATGTCGTAATACGTCCTAACTTCCTATGACCTTATTTTTTACGTGAAGGAACCGATGCACCCGCCAGGTGCAATTGCACTTTATCCTTTAATGCAACTCAATTTTTTTTTGTTAAACCAATCGATCCCTTCTATTATCCTACGTGTGAAATTACTAATCCAAGATCATCAAAATGTCGGACACTACACGAGATACTGAGGCAAATCTGGTGATACAAAAAAATCTTCTGATTGTTGTCGTTTTCAAAGTCTTTCGAAGGTCACAATGATTTTTAATTGGCACCGTATATTTTTAACTTCACAGTGTCGTAGCTGATGTCAAGATGAGTTCGATGATGTGGTACGCTATGACTTTCAGGTGAGCTTGGACTCATAAATAAGTTTCGTTTGACTTTAAGACGTCGCACAGAATCTAAATAAATGAAATCCTGTTGTTATCGTGAACTAGGATCAACCAGAAGAGCTACCTGTTCTTTGCGAAGTCGTCGCGTTTGTCGGGTAGACATGCGGGGCTGATGTGCGGGTTCTTGACGAAGTCGACCTCATGGTCTATCCTGAGGATGGCGATGTCGTTGTAGAGGGTGCCGGCGTAGAATTCAGGGTGCACGACGATGCTCGCTACGTCCCTTTCGATGTAAGGATAAAACTCGACGTCGTGGTTCACGTCCCATTCACCGAGACGAGCTCGAAGATCGCGAGCAGCGTAGGTTTTGACGCAATGCGCCGCAGTCAGGATGTGCCTGGACGAGATCAAGGTGCCACCGCAGACGTACACGCTCTCCGTCGGGTCCTTCTTCAGGAGGGCCACTTGCCACGGGTACTCACCTGAAATAATAAAATGATCCAGGTGTTTAGACACGGCTAAAATTCCGATGGGGTTCGCGATCTAAGCCGATTCTCCGTTAGAGTTGCTGAGTGTCCGAGTTTACTGAGTTTCATGTGAAAATTGCCTAGTCCGAAAAAGTAAATTCTACAGGAGGCAAAAAAAAAACAATGATTTAAAGCGAAACTAGTTTGCTTTACACGGAGTTTTCAAATACTGATATCGTGGTGCTAACAACTTATCGCTGAACTGTTACCCTCAAACCGTAGGGATTGAAGTACCTAACAAGGCGAAAGCTGAGGACCTAATTTTCATAAAAAATGGACTTAGGCAGATTTTGTATGAGGCCGACGAATGTAACGATGAAGTCTTCTTTTTTTTTGTTTTAGGGCGGTGGGGAAATGCCGTTACGCACCCCTCCTCAGTTGAAGTTTGGAGGATTGTGTGAAACTCAGCGCCCCCTCCCCCCCAAGATGGAAGTTGGGGAGAACGGGAATTAAATAGTAAAATTTTTAATGACGCCGATGATGTAAAATCATATATAATTCAGTTTTTTGCTGGCAAAAATCAGAAGTTTTATGAACATGGAATTATGAAACTGCCTGAAAGATGGCAAAAGGTCACCGACAAAAACGGAATTTTTGAATTTTCCTTCTCATTTAAAATACGCAATCATTTCGTTGCCAACCCAATAGTTTCCTATCGATCGTATTTGTTGTTAATAAAATTGTTAATGCTTTCGGCGCAAGGGTTCGATCATCTCTTACTTGATTTACAAAGCCATTTAGCAAATTCCTAAAGTTGGAAGTTTCCACACCGTGGAGTAGACAAACCGACTTAGATCGCGAAGCTCCGTCGCGCTTAGATCGCGAGATTATTGTAGTTTCTGCAAAGACAAAATGGCGGACTCACCGAACTCGGCGTCACCGTCGACATTGACGGGGGTCTTGATGCGTCCGTTGATGCCTTGGGTGTACCTGGTCCCGCACTGTCCTGGTCGCGGTCTCGACGCCTGTTGCGGTCTTCTGCGGCAGCAGACGAAGCCGGGGCTGCAGGATCTCTGAGGTCCGGCGAGGAACTGTCTCTGCAGAGAAAGCAAACAAAGATCTCGTTGGACGACGAGCTGGATACGCGATCGCGGTGTCTTACGGTTAATAAAGGAACGGGAGTCGCTCGAACCGGCATGTTCGACGGAGAGAGAGACTCGCCGAGGACTCGCGACGAGCATGTACCTTTTCGATCCTCGCCGACGACGACCCTCCATCGTTGATACTTACCTCGAGCGTGCCGTTCGACAATCGCAGTTGAGTCGCGTCTAACTCGCGCTTTCTTCTTCCGGGGAACGATACCTTTCCGGAATTGCTTCTACTCGGAGCTGCTTTGGTCTGCTCGGATCGATCTTTCTCGGTTGCCGGTTGCTTCGCGTTCGATCTTCCGTAGGACTGATCGTCGTAGTCGTAATCGTAATCGTCACCGGCGCGATAGTAATCGTAATAGTCCGGGTTCGGATGGGAGGGTTCGTGATGGTACGCGGGACCGTGAGACGGGTAGATCGGTTTCGAGGGGTAGTGAGGCTTCTCGTAGTACACGCTCGGCTTCGGAGGGTGATGATAGTGGGGCGCGTAACCGGGCCCGTACGCGGGTCCAGGCCCGTAGTTCCCGTAGATCGCCTGCTTCTTGTGAGCTAGTAGATCACCGAGTTTCTGGACGATGTGCCGATTCGGCGTCACGTGGAAATTAACGAACGGCTTGACCACCTTGTCGCCGTACTCGTCTTTGCTGAATTGCACGGCTAGCAGAGGGTTCACGGAGACCAGGCCCAAATTAAGGCCCTGATCCAATCCGGATCCGTAACCGCCGTACGGGTTTACCAGGGGATTGCCGGCGTAAGGATTGATCGGGTACGGGCCGCCGCCGGTTTGCGGTAGACCGAAACTGATCCCCCAGGTCGGCTTCAAGTTTAATTTCGACGAGTCCAGATCGCTAGCATCGAGTCTCTGCAACCAGGGGTCGAACGGACACGCAGGTAGAGATCCACAGTCTCCGAGATAGATCGTTGCCGATCGGTCGCGGGTCTAGTCGCGAGCGAAAGTACGCCAGATTGGGAAAGCACCCGTTTCCGCGTCGAAAAGGGTCGCCCGACTAAATTAATAATAGTTAAATAAGCTCATCAGCGATCTTACCCCTTCTCCGGAGTTCTTCTTCCTGCCCTCGACGACCTGGTCCTCCTCCTTGGCAGCTTCCCTCTTGGTCCTGACCTCTGTTTCGCTGGGAATCGTCGAATCGACGATCGCGGTTCCATTCCGTTCGAGGTTCGACGTCTCGGTCGTCGAGTCGGCGGTCTCGGCTTCGATGTTCTTGTTCAGGTTCCGCGGATCGATCGCTAGGAAGAGATCGTCCTTGCGACCGGCTTGCTCGGAAGCCTGGCATTGCTCGTAGGGCACGCACACGCAGTCCGCCCCGCCGCCACCGTAGTTCCCGGTGAAATCGTTTCCGAATTCCTCGTTCTCGTTCTGGTAATTCTGGTAATTGTTGTTGACGTTGCTGGAGCCGAACGAGTAGTCGTTGGAGCCGGCCTGAACCGCGTTCGAAGAGACGTAATTACCGGGTCCGTAGTATTTGCCGGTCTTCTGGCCGTCCGTTTTCCCGTAGGAGAAATCTTGAGGCGGTTTCTCGTAGACGGGATACCGATTGGCGTAGCTGTTCGCCGATGTGGAACCGTCGGACCCGATGAGTCCGTTCCCACCGGTGCTCGAAGGCGCTTTCACCTTGAACGCTTTCTTGTAGTCGTCCGACTCTTGGAAACCGCCGGCGTAGATCGACTGGCCGGGTGGATCGTAGCTGGATCCGACGGGACCCAGGCCGATCGACGGGCTACCGACGAACCCGCCGGATTGACCTCCCTCGCCGTGGTGATAGTGATGATGGACGTGCTGCTGGATGTCGGCTCCGGCGAGACCAGGCCTCACCGCGAGCTGTTTCTTGTCGATGAACCGATCGTTGCCCTCGTACTCGAAGCTCCCGCCCAGTGATCCCTCGTACACTGGCTTCGACGCTGCGAACGACGGGTACGGAGGTCCAGGTTTCTTCAGACCACCCGGATAAGACCCGATCAATCCTCCAGGTCCACCAGGGAAATGAGAGATCGATGGAGGAGGCACCGGTCCACCACCCACTCCGTAAACGACGTCCGAAGTCAGGCCGGAAGAAGCGAAACTGTTGGACCCTGAGAAACCAGGGGGTATTTTCGGCGGACCGTACGGTCTCTTCACGGGGATTGCGGGCAATGGTCTACCCACTGGCTTTATCGTCACAGGTTGCGCGTAGATGATGTCCTGAGGGTATATCCCGCGATGGGGAGAGTAATACGGCCGGCGTCCCTCGACGTTCTCGCACTGTAAATAGTTCAAAGTTGAAACGCCGCTCGCGTCGCTTCTTTCAACCCCTCCCGTAACATTTTCTTCGCAGTCGCAGTGATTAAAACGCGTTTATCCCGGGAAATGTCGGAGAAGAGAGAAGAAAATATCTATCTTTTGCATGGCTACATTTGTTTTTTCATTCTGAAGTATTGATCACTAGACTGCGGATGTTTATGCAATTTTTAATGTTTGTAGACAAATTTGAAGAAAGTGGTAGCAAATAACATTTTATTTCATATTTGTTAGGCTTCGTTAAAATCTCCGTCACGAGTCCGACTCGGTGAAATACGGCGAGGAGTTGATAGAGTTTCGAGGTACTCACGTTCATCAATCCCAGCGTGCATAGCTTGTCTCTGATGTAGGATCGAGCGACCGTGTCGTTGCCAAGTTCGAGCGCGTTCTTCACGTTCGGATCGGAGTAAACCTGATCGAAGCCTTCGATGTTTCGACCCTGCCGATTGGACACCAGGATTTCATCGACTACGGCTTCCACCTGCGATGGAGAAATGATTTGTTTCACCTGTTCCTTCCGAGAAGATGTTTCTCTTTAGCTGATCTGAAAGATCCCTTACCGATCTCTGTTCCCTGGCTTCGTCGCCGAAGAATTTATTCGGGGTAGATTCGGCTGTTAACTTTACGTCCGTGCTACCGTCCTGCGATTCCACCGCCGACTCCACGGTCTCCAGGTTGTCCGTGGGTTGCCAGGACCAGTCTTGAGGACTCGGTTCGATCGGCACTTGCGTCGCAAAGGTACCCGCCGCTGCCGCGCAGTATACGGCCAAAATCGCCCACAGCTTCATCCTGCAAACAAATCGAGAAACGCGTCTTCAGCCAACGTCGCGAAGAAAAATCGATGACGCGATCCGCAGGAAAAGTGTCGCTCGAATCGAACACCGTAAACGCGGCCCCCGGCCGGTTTGACCGAGAAATCGAGCGACCAACGAAAGCGAGAGGACGTCGGGAGAAAGTTGGTAAACTGGCCTCGCCGTGGCCTCCGTCTTGCGTTCATCCCACGCCCGGCTCTTTCTTCGCGTCCGTTCTTTCGAAAATTTTCGAACCCGGTGAAAGTTGTTGCGTAACGATCGAGCGACAACGACCAAAGTCTCTTCCGGTCCTTTCTTTGTGCTCCCGTGACCGAACTATCCAACCAGATGGAACGAAAGAAACGCGAGAGTTCCAGAGAATTCAAGATCAAAATATCTTATCGAAGCGAAGAGAGAAATTTCTTATCGAAAGGGATGAACCGCGCGAAGAAGAGAGTTTCTAGCTTCCAGGGGCGAGGGAAACTCACCTTAGAGGTCGGACGCGTCTCGTGCTAACTCGCGTCCCGATCGAAATTTCTCCGCGCTAACGATCTCTGTAACGAACGGCTGTTGGCGAACGTCTGCGATGCGTTGTCGGAGTTTCGCTCTTTAACCAAACACTTTCTCCATGAACGAGGTTACACTGCGCCTTCCCCGGTCCCATGCCTATCTTATATAGACGTCCCTTTTCGAGATGCTGGAACGGGTGGCCGAACTCACGGTGGGGTTACGCTCGTGAGTCATCGAGCGGCCGGACATCCGTCTCGAATAGGTTCCCCGAACCGCATCGTGCCTTGTTTTCGTCGCTCTGCGAGTACTTGCCAAATCGTCGCCGATCGTGCCTGGAATCTATTCTGCACCCAGGTCGTGTTCCCTCGGTCGCAATAGTAGAAACTTCTTCGACTTGCCTCGCCCTGCTCGATCGACCCCGTCGATCGATCGATCCTGCATTTCGGTCGCTACGTTTCCTGTTGCGATTCTTAAACGACCGCATCCTTGTCGAAATGCGGAGATTTCTGTACGAGAACGTTTCTCCTCGAGTCGCGTTAATCCGTATTTTAATTTTGCAAACCAAATCTTTGTTAACACGATACCTACCACCGTCACACGTATGCGATGCCCGGCATTGTGCAGTTGACACTTGAAGATGGTCAAATTAATTCTATCAACCCTTCGCGGTCGGAGCTATTTAATTTGAAAATTAAACATTTCTTCCGACCTAGAATAACTCCATTGTACAGGTTTTGCACTCCAAGTTCACCCGTTTGCGAGACAAATGCACCCCTTTGGAAATCAATGTCAACCGAATGTAAACTAATTGTTATGAAATTCAACGTTTTATTTATTGCATAGATGTACCTCAAATACTTCTACTAAATAATAATTATTAAAAGTAATTACCAGTTCGTTAACTTTGTAATGTATGAAAACATTGAAAACTGGAAGATATGTAATATTTATATACGCACAACTTTCACCTGTTTCAACAGTTATTATAAACATGTGTATTCATTGTAGCCACTTTCTGATTAATAAATTTAAAAAATGAAAGGACATATGTATCTGTTGAAGTGTATTGAGTCTAGGTAAAATGTGAAATTGATTTGCGAAAGGGTGAAATTGTCTGTGAAGAATTGTCTTCACGATTTTGTCTTGAGAACAGAGTTATATCTGAGCACAGAGTACTCCGAAATGAATAATAATTTCGATTTGGAAGCTTCGAAGGGTTCTTGCTCTGTCGCAAGAAACATTTTGTCTCGAAAAATTGACTTTTGATCACAAAAAACGGTTTTCCAGACCATAGCGCGCCCCGAGCCGGTTAATCGAGATCCTACTGTATTTCAAATACTATTTCACTCAGCTGTGAGGTGTCCAGAGATTGAGTGGAAAATATGTAATATTTATATATGCACAACCTCCACATGTTTCAACATTTATTATAAATATGTGTATTCATTGTAGACACTTTCTGATTAATAAATTTAAAAAATAAAGGACAAGTATTGAGTCTACAGATAAATGTGAAATTGATTAGCGGAAGGTTGAATTTGATTTGCAAAAGGGTGAAACTGATTTGTAAAAGGATGAAATAGTGTGCGAAGAATTGTCTACGTTAAATTCGATGGCGGAGGGAGCGTCTCGCGATTAGGACACCCAAAAATGGATGACGCGCTCGTCAGCTACGTAGGTGCGTGGCGACGTACGCAAGCAAATTGTGTAACTCGGGCTTTTCGATAATAGGGTTACGCAATGGGCGCTAAGAAGCATAGTAAAGCGTCGTACGGGCGTGTTTCTCCGAGAAGACCGGGTTCCCAGAAAGCGGGACTCTTCCCAGGTGCGTCGGCCATGGGACCCTGTCCCAGGACCCTGGACCTGGACCGATGTGGAAATTTCTTTTCTCGCGAATCGGCAACGTCCACTGTTTCGAGAAACACGGGAGGATCGCATTCTCGTGGAATCCTGACGGTGTTATATAAAATATTTTCCTAAATGCATAAAGACTGCAATCCTGCCTTTACGAGCAGTTCGATTAGCATAGAGACGGCCGCAGCTTTAAGAAAGTTTCTCCGCGATGTTTCGCGGCATCGCACGGGGAAAGTGAGCCGATGATTGTTCCAAGTCGGAAGCCTTTTTCAGATTTTGGAAGCGGACGAAAGCTTCAGTCGAAGGTTAAGAAGCCGAAACGAAATTGCGGCGTTCGATCGCCTTTTTCATAATCCTCTCCCTCTTTCTCGCCCCCACGAGTTCCGGGAGAAAGTGTTCCCCGCGTTGACGAAAACTCGGATTTATTCGCGATCGTGACCGAAGATCATCCTCTTCGTTTCGCTATTGTCTCTTCCAGGGTTACCGACAGCTTCCTCGAAGATCGCAGATCGATCGAGCATGCTGAACCAACACTCGATCGGATTTCGGGTCAAACAGCACAACGATCGAAGCCGACGCTGCGCGGCGAGCGACGCCGCTTGCGTAACCTGGGTTTTCCACCCTGTCTCGTAACCCTTGGGGTTTTACGCGGAACAGCTCGCGCTCGACCCGGTTCGATCCGCGAGATCGCTATCGATTCACATTTTTTCCCGGAAACTCGTTCGACCCGTTGCATTAAAATTCGTTTGGAAGAACTTCTAAATAGCTGTTTCGCAAATCTAACGGGCAGCGGTTGTCAAACGATGCCAAGGTTGAAGGAGCAATCGGTTCATTTTCTCTTAATTTTCTCGGGCTTTGCAATTGAATTCGAACTTTCTCTGAAATCGCGTTGTACGAAACGAGAGCGAATAGAATAATTTAAAAGATGGGTGAGAACGCGACGTCGATTGTTACAGTTAGAGACGTTCGGTAGACTCGCTCGTGGAGAAAGCTATCTTCACTTTCCATTTCGATTCACGATCGGAGAGGCGGTGGGGAAAGGTTGCTCGTCGACAAGGTTCTCGTATCTCGTTTTACAGAAGGAATATGTATTTCAGTTTGCTGGTCGCGTTAGCACGCGTAGACGAATGAATTTATCGATGTAAGGTACAAGAGGATCACCGGTGAGCGGAGAAGCCGGGGTCTGGCAGCTGATGCACTGATGGTTCTGGATCTGTTGGATCAGCGGGCGAGGACGCGTTGTTACCGCGCGGAGCGAACGGGAATGCCGATCGCTGACGATTCGCCAAGTCAGTAGGTAATGCGATAGCCGTGTTGTTCGACGGAGTAGCTGGAAGGTGCCGCTGCCAGTTCCAAAGAAGCGATCGCCGGGGCGGTGTAGATGTACGGCGAGATCTGCAAACAGAACGATCCAATCAATGATCAATCAGTGATCAGACAAGTCGCAGTTACGAAGCTTGAATATCGGCACGATTATTCTCTTCGTCGTACATTCTCACTCTCTCACTCATCTCACTCACTCTCATTTTTTTGTCTGTACTCTTGATCACCGGTTTCATGTATTCACGACAAAAATGGGGATAGGAATCAGAAAACGGTAAAAACATTCACAGAATTTCAAATGATTACTTTCTGTTGCAATTTTTTACAGACAGGTTTTATGTCGCGTAAAAATGTATGCGTATACTACAGCTCCGATCGAGCGCACGGTTTCCTTCCGGTCTAACGCAAGCCTAGATCCTCGCGCACGATCGAACACGTCCGAGATCCGGCGGATCCGTTCGAACTACTCGTCTTTCTCGGTAAATAGGGTTTTCGGATTCGTCTCTACGTTTCGAGATTTCCACTGGTCGATTAGGACAAATTCTCTTCGTTCAGAAATCCGTGGCTTACGAATTTGTTGTCACGGCCTTTCTTCTGGTAAATATATACGTAAATCCTGTACTCTAAAGCTCGATCAATGCGTACAGCGGACTCGCGTATAACGCGATCATTAAATCGTTTAAAAGTACTGTGTACATATCTGTGGTTGTCAGGAAGAACGCCGCATGTCATGTATTTCCACCGATATTCGACCTTGATCACCGGTTTCATGTATTCACGACAAAAATGGGGAAAGGAACTAAAAAAACGGTAAAAACGTTCACAGAATTTTAAAGTATTATCTTCTGTTGCAATTTTTACGGACAGGTTTTATGTCGCGTAAAAATGTATGTGTATACTACAGACTGAAAGTTTCTGCAACGGTATGAAAATCTAGAACGAAGAACAAAATGGTCGTCTCCGCGACCCGAGAAAGGGGTAGGTGTCTCAGAGGTGGGTAATAGTTGGCGAAACAAATATATCAAATACTATTTAATATTTTTGTTAGAGATTTCTGTTTGTGTGTGAAAAATGAGGATAATTTTACGATTTTGTCTCGAGAACGTTATATATGAGTACAGAGTACTCTGAACTGAATAATAATTTCGATTTGGAAGCTTCGAGGGGTTCTTACTTTGTTTCAAGAAACATTTTGTCTCGAGAAATTGACTTTTGGCCACAAAAATCGGTTTTTCCAGACCATAACGCGCCCCGAGCCGGTTAATCGAGGTTCTACTGTATTTCAAATACTATTTCACTCAGCTGTGAGGTGTCCAGAGATTGAGTGGAAAATATGTAATATTTATATATGCACAACTTCCACCTTTCCCAACATTTATTATAAATATGTGTATTCGTTGTAGCCACTTTCTGATTAACAACTTTAAAAAATTAAAGGACATATGTATTTATCAAAATGTATTGAGTCTAGGTAAATGTGAAAATGATTTGCGAAAGGGTGAAATTGTCTGTGAAGAATTGTCTACACGATTTTGTCTTGAGAACAGAGTTATATCTGAGCACAGAGTACTCTGAAATGAATAATAATTTCGATTTGGAAGCTTCGAAGGGTTCTTACTCTGTCGCAAGAAACATTTTGTCTCGAAAAATTGACTTTTGGCCACAAAAAACGTATTTCCAGACCATAGCGCGCCCCGAGCCGGTTAATCGAGGTTCTACTGTATTTCAAATACTATTTCACTCAGCTGTGAGCAGGGCCGGATTGAGCTAGCGCGGGGCCCGTAGCAAATGTGACCTGGGGTCCCTAGGTGTTGCATGATAATAAAACAAAACACAACGAAGGACCTTTTTTTTGGCAGAAATATCTATTAATAGTAGCCAAGGCTTTTTCTGCTGCAAGCACGGGGCCTCCAGAAGAGCGCGGGGCCCTTAGCATTTGCTACTTCTGCTGCTGGGCTTAATCCGGCTCTGGCCGTGAGGTGTCCAGAGATTGAGTGAGGAATTGCGAAGGATGTTACGAACCTGGCGAGTGGAGAGAATCGGCGTGGCGAGCGGCGCGATTAAAGGCGTGAGCAGCGGGCTCCTGATCTCGGAGATGAGGGAGAGAGACTTCGGTGACGGGACGCCAGCCTTGAGTGCAAGGGGTGCAGCGTCCGCTACAGCAGCGGGAGGTGCAACTCCGGCTGCTGCGAGTGCAGGCGCGGCTGGGTCGGCTGCGGATGTGGAAATCGGAGCTTCGGAGAGCAAGGGAGCAGCAGCGGCGATAGAAGCATCCTTGAGCAGCAACGGGTCTGTTGCCAGCGGTTCTTGGGGTTTGATCTCCGGGTTGACCGGCGTGTTAGGCTTCGTGGCTAGTGGAGCGGCGGTAGCCGAACCGATGACAGCAACTAGGAGAATCTGCGAAACCCGATGAACAGAGAAACAGATAGATTTCCTTGTTCGAAAAGGACTTGTACTTGTATGTTATCACGAAGAGTACTCACGTAAGCGTACATGACGATTTCGTTTCGCTGGATTCTGCGGGTACCTCTCAAATCGCACGACTATCGCTGAGTCAAGAACCATCGCGAGCAGGCCGGTACTTATAGAGATCCTCCCGGCGCCGTAAAAAGGAAACTCGTCCTCGTTCCTGGGACCTACCAGTCCCTGCGCATCGCTGTTCGCCCCGGAGACCGCGGGGCGGGACTTATCGTCCCATAACTTCGCTCCACCCTGAACCCTCCGTGTGCCGGAACGCGACAGAAAATTGCGTCGAGTCTTCTTCGCTCGGGCAGCGGGCCTATCCACCGTCGAAAAAACAGGATTCGGCGATCGTTCCGGCGCCGCGAAAAAAAAAGTTCATCCCGGACAGTGCTCCCTGGCCGTAACCTCGGAGGAGGTCGGTTCTCCCGACGGAGCGTCGAGCGAGTTTCGGCGAGGGAACGCTCTTTTGCCGATCCTTTTTTCAAGCCCGTGAAATTTCACGGCGGACGCAGCCGATTATTTCACAGATTCCGTGTTATAAATCGCGAGCAAGGAAACACGCTCCTGTTGATTTTTTCCTCGCGGACTCGCCGTTGCGAGGAGGAGGTAAGGGCGTACCGGTTCGGACGACAAAAATCGAGCGGGATGATTATAACCGGTTCCCGAAGCCGCTAAGTACTCCGTCCGTGCGCGGTCGCCGGCGAACATTCGTTCCAGAAGAATTTCCCGGCTGAATCTCGATTTCCAGAGCCGTATAAATTTACGTAAAATGGGATGGCTAGCTCTCTCGTCAATTAAAAATCTGTTTCCTGCACGATTCCGCGGTAGGCGATTGGTTCAGCAACCGTTGCCTCTTCCGACAAGCGTCCGCGCAACGATCGGTCTGCTATCGCTGCTCGAGAAGTTTTAATGAAACGCGACGGATAAGTGGCGCAACAGGTATCGCCGAGGTTATTCCAGGTCTGAGATAACTCTTGGGAAAAACAAGCTCCGCATGACCAATTTCATAGTATATGTCAATACGTATGCATACGAGGTGTGATCAAAAAGTAAGGTGGCTTTCTATTTTTATCAAAAAATATTTATTTATTCATCGATATTTATGTTGTCCCCTTCAAAGCAATCCCTCCCAGTTATGATACACTTGTGCCAGCGCTTTTTCCAATCCTCGATGCACTTCTGATAAGCACTTTTTGGTATAGCTTTGAACTAGTCCAGCGATGCAGTCTTTATCTCCTCGATCGTTGCAAATCTCCGTCCTTTCATGGGTCTCTTCAGTTTTGGGAACAGGAAAAAGTCGCAGGGGGCCAAGTCCGGTGAATATGATGGCCGAGGCACGATCGCGGTGTTGTTTCTGGCGAAAAAATTACTCGCAAGCAACGATGCGCGAGCAGGTGCATTATCGCGATACAAAATCCATGAATCGTGTTTCCAAAATTCCGTTAAAATTGCTTGGCACGAACCAAACGAGATGCCGACATCATCGGCAACTTCTCTAATGTTAATTCGACGATTCCCCATTATTTTCTTCACTTCTTCAACGTTTTCATCGGTTGTTGACGTGCTGGTGCGTCCAGGGCAAGCTTCGTCGTTAACATCTTCTCGGCCTTCTTGGAAGAGCTTGTACCACTTATAAACATTTTCTTTACTCAGAGTACACTCACCGTATGCCACTGTCAACGTTTCAAGTGTTTTTGAGCACTTAATTCCATTTTTTTACACAAAATTTGATGCAAATTCGTTGATCCATTTTTTTTTCGACAGCAGAAAATCGCCGAACACGCAAAACACTTCTAACCTTTATGCTTCTCGCAAACAAACAAAAAATGCTATATAGCTGAAAGTGTGAACATATGCTCGGGACGAGTCTGCCAGCATAAGAAAAAAAACGAAAATCGACTGTAGGTATCCCGCGAAATTCAAAAAGGCACCTTACTTTTTGATCACACCTCGTATATGTAGAAATGGAATAAGTTCGCGGCGACCTGTTTCTCGGTTATTAAACAATCAGCGTGTTTGTTTTCTCGAACGACAAGTTGCCACAGAAAAACGCTCGACGATCCTCCTCTTTCCTGGCTTATCTGCGGCTGTACAGGCTTATTTCCTCGGCAGAGTTCTCTCAGGACGGTCTTCTACGTACCTTCTCATTTCTGTCAGGCGCTACCTTGTCTTCAAGCTGAGGGTACTGTCCTAATGAAATGTACATAATGCCTCATCGTCGTCATCGCGTACTGTGAGAAAACAACAAGCGTTGGTGACGAGAACAGAGCAAAGAAATGCATATCCCGTGTCGTTTAACGATGAAAGTGCTCAAATCGAAGCGGCGAAGAGGATAATGCTCGAACGTCGACGTCCTCTGCGATGAACTTATAAAATCGGCTCTTCCTAACATCTCTAAAAATGATCGCAGCAGACCAACTTCTTCTCCAGCGATCGCTACATTTCTGCAGATGCGTGTGGAACTACGCAACTGCCTTAATCACCGCGGTCGCCAGATTCTAAACAGCGTTCGGTCTCCAGCAGGCCTCACATAACAATAAGATCACGGCGAAATTCGGTATACGGATTTGCGGTTTTCCTTACACTTCAAATAGCAAATGCGGAGAATGGCGGTTATCCGCGAGGAACGGGCATTCGAAGAGAACGGGGAAGGAACGAA
The DNA here is from genome assembly GCA_028455805.1 of Lasioglossum figueresi. Taxonomy (NCBI): domain Eukaryota; kingdom Metazoa; phylum Arthropoda; class Insecta; order Hymenoptera; family Halictidae; genus Lasioglossum; species Lasioglossum figueresi. The sequence goes on along the minus strand of CM052196.1, from coordinate 13,633,545 downwards.
CGAGAAGAAGAAGAGACGTATCCTTTCAGCCGAGTATCGATAAAATTTATTGCGGTAAATTAGCCGCCGCGATCGCTCGCAACGAGCTGGTGATTGGTCGCTGACGCGTGCATGGACGCGAGGTGTTTTTGGAGAGCAGATAAGGGTCGATTAGAGCGGCTGGTTGTCCATGGTGGAGCGGTAGGCCGGTCGGTTGATGTTGTCGACGTTGCTCAGAGGGTGTATCGGGCGTCGAGGAACGGGTATTCGAAGAGGGCGGGGAAGGAACGAAAGAGAAGAAGAAGAGATCTTTTCAACTGAGTATCGATAAAATTTATTGCGGTAAATTAGCCGCCGCGATCGCTCGCGACGGGCTGGTGATTGGTCGCTGAGGCGTGCATGGACGCGAGGTGTTTTTGGAGAGCAGATCAGGGTCGACTAGAGCGGCTGGTTGTCCATGATGGAGCGGTAGGCCGGTCGGTTGATGTTGTTGACGTTGCTCAGAGGGTGTATCCGGCGGCGACGACCGGGGCGTGAGCGTAGACGGTGTGAGACGGTGCTACTGCGACCAGAGGAGCATGAGTTTTGACGACGGCAGCGCTGGCGTAGGGAGCGGCGTAGGGAGCGGCGTAGGGTGCAGCAGCGTAGTACGGGGCTGTGGCGATCAGCGGGCTCTTCACGCTGACTTTGTAGGTGTTGGCGTAGCTGGTGGCGACCGGGACGCTGTGGGCGACAGCAAGTGGAGCTGCGGCGATCACCGGAGCGGCGTGGAGCGCTGCTGGAGCGGCCAGGAGGCCAGGTGCCGGCTCGGGAGCTGGTGCGCTAAGAGCGCAAGCGAACAGAGCGAACAGAGCCACGAATTTGTACATGGTTGCGGTTGGTTGGTTGACGTTGGTTGACGTTGGTTCAACGAGAGAACAAAAGCTTCGTACTAGGCAGCTGTGATCGCTGAGAGACGAATGATGCTCTACCGTCGAACTAGCAGCGCCTTTTATTCCTCCGCCAGCCCGAGACTGACCTCTCCCACCCGAAACGCGATCACTGTATATCGTTGTACGTTTCGTTTGGTTTCGCCACCACCGACCCCGATTCCACCTTGTCCTGGGACAACGCTCGTTGTCTGCTTGCCTGCGCAACGCTCTACCACTTCCCTCCTATTCTTCGACAAGTACACGTACGGTTCAGGGTCTCCTCCGACCGATACGCCTCGCTTCTCTTCGATTCCTTTCGTTTCGTTCCTCGCCCGTGGAAGTACATTGTCAAGGACGTTGAACCGATCGACCAGGCGAGCCAGGATCCGCGTGCAACGTACTCGAACGGCCCTTCGACCCCTTCCTTCTCCTCGTCCTTCTCCTCTTCGACGTCACCACCTTCGCGGCAACTTCGCACCGGCGCACAGTGCGTCGGAATGCCCGTTTTTTGGACAAAATTCCATATCTTGAAAACTATGTGTGGTATAAAACAATGTTTCAAATAAAAGTGATAGGGTATAGGAAAGAGTATAGGACGATTGTATTTGTTTGATATTGTTGTAACCTCGAGAAGCTCTGCGAAGGTCACTTTTAAAATTTCGTACGGTAATGGATATTTTTGATTATGGATTCTAATAGGCAAGGTTAAGACGTTTTCAAAACACTACAAAAACATTATTTTTACATAAACCGTTGTCAAGATATAAGCGTCCAAAGTTGGCGTACCGTCTGTAGCGGCAGCGATTATATGTATTACTACGAGTGAAATAAAAGTCAAAATCGACTGTTAGTAACGTGTTTATTTTCGTACGATTTTATAATAAATAATAAAACACGAGAATTAATGAAAAAATAATGAACACAGTGAAATGTATACACATGCATATATTATATGTAAATTAATCTTATATCTGTCATTTGGTGGACGAGAAAACCATCTCTCGAAAATCTCTTCGTGCGTGGTTTCTGGGTGTCTTCCTAAATAAATAATTTTTAAAATTAGGGGGTGCAGCTCGGGCATAAAATTTTTTATGGTATTCGGTAAAGAATAGTCCTACGAATATTTTCTAGCAAAAATCACAAGACATGTTTTACCTTTTTTACGAAAAGCTTAGTTAAAGTTATAAGAATTTTCGATTTCGCGTTTCAATTCGAACCGAATAACTCAATTTATCATTAAAATGGAGGCTGAAACTTTACTATCAAACTCCGGGAATTTTTTCAAACATAAGTCCGTTTTCAATTTGATATTTACAGGGTGTGTTTACCATTCCAAGTCCTTAATCTTTTATGTTTTACATTTGTCAACTTTGATTACAGTTTTAAAGCAAGTTCCAAAACGTCCATCCGTGATTTTGTTTAGCGACGTTCGTTTTCATCGATGCTCGAAAGTAAGATTTTCAAATTCCCGATCCGAGCATTGTTAGCTCGTTAATCGTTCGATCGATCTACCCTTTCCATTTCTCATTGAACCAACAGTCCCTTCGTCTTGTACATGAATTTCGTCGATTGGGCGTCCTAACTGGTGCTCGACGCATTATTAGACAGGAGAACATTGTTCTTAGATAACGCGCAGCGCATCGGATCGGTCCCCTATCGACTAGTCTATAACAGGCGATCAACCCTCGCATTTAGAGATAACTCCGCTTAATTAACGTATTGACCGAGCGTTGATTAATAAACGCGATCCCCATCCGGTAGTTCGGTCTGCCTATTTCCACGATAACGTAACGAGCATCTCTCTCCGTGTGCGCGCGGTCTCGTCGATGCTAATGCCAATACAAATCACGTTACGTTATACATCGTGTTTACTTCGAGCGGCAGAACACAATTGCGCAACAATTAGTGAACCATTTCAACGCCCACCCGCGACCACTTCGAGGAGCATACCGACGAGCCTCGGACCTAAGCAAGCCTTGCCGAACGCATCCAAGGGACGCGGACGCGCCGCGATGCGCTCGATCGATCGGTGGCTTGCGAAATCGAACCGGCATGCAGTCTTGCGCATTTCATTTCTTTTGTTACTTCTTCCCACAGCTTATCTAGCGCATATCGATTGTGGCGGTTCTTGTCCTTTTGGTCCCATGAACCGCAATTGTCTCCGATATCAGAAACAAACATTTTTGTTCCACGTGCACAGCTATTATACGCTATTCTACGCGTGCACAGCTCTCGTCATCGTTTCGCTACAAACAGTCGCATTTAACCCTTTTAAAATAATTTCACTCTATATAATTCTCTGTAATTTATGGATACGAAATTGATATCGTACCTCATACAATATTTAAATGTTTAGTAATTGATTAGATTCCATCGCTATTATACTTCGCCTTGCTCACAGCTCTATTATAAACAGTTGCATTTAACCCTTTTAACATAATTCCACTCTATGTGATTTTCTGCATTTTATGGATATGAAATTGATATCGTACCTCATACAATACTTAAATGTTTAGTAATTGGTTAGATACCACCGCTATTATACGCCGCCTTGCTCACAGCTCCAATATAAACAATTGCATTTAACCCTTTTAAAATAATTCCACACTTTATAATTCTCTGCACTTTATGGATACGAAATTGATATCGTACCTCGTACAATACTTAAATGTTTAGTAATTGATCAAATATCAACATATTTAATAATGTACACAATATTGTGAATAATAGTACAGCAATTTTTAGTGGTTAATTACGTGTTTCTTGTCGCGGTGTTCGCTTCGATCTGATCTTCTTCTTGCGATACGTTGGCGATCGTAGTTTTACAACTCTACTGTTATTCTCGATTCTCTGTTATTACAAATTCGGTCATATATAGGGCTGTCTGTCAACACGCACACATACATCATCCGTACTTCAACCCTATAGTTGGTTTGATTTTGCCGCAATCTTCACCGCTCCGGTATATCTGCACCCTAAGCAGAGATTCAGAAATACAGGATTCCGCAATGATCAGGCTTGGTTGCAGTCTGCAGTCTAGTAATAATCGGAGGTTCTCTTCGAATCATGAAATTCTGCTGACATTAAATTACGTAGCCTAGCGATGTATCGCAATTTCAGCAATCCCCGATTGTTCTTTTCAGAACCTGTCGACCTGGTGTAACCCTCCCCTCGCCGTTCGCTGGCGCCCGTCGCCGTTCCTAGCTCTCTCCGGTCCGTTGTTCCGTCTCTCCTCTCCACTCTTCTGTTTGTCAACCACGCTTGCTCGAGCGATTTCGTAGCAAGGTCGACGATTTCGTAAATCGCCGCTCTACCCGCCGAAGGAACCGCTAACGATCCATCGATAAAACTCGTGCTTTCGCTCTTCGCGTTTCTTCCTTTTTTCATTCGCCGGTTTTATAACCTCGTTTATTTGCTGTTTTGACGCGTCGACGGACGGCTGATCGATCAAGAGAAATAAATAAAAAAGATTGAAGATCCGGCTCGCGCGATAGCTACGCCCAAATCCGGAAGACCTTGGCCTGTCCTGTCAAGACGAGGGCCGCGAGCGACGTTAACCAGTTTCTTTTCAGACCGGCCGCACGTCTGGCTATAAAAGAACCCGTCATCCTCGAGTCGCGGATCAGTGGAGTTTCATTAGGGCACCGAGCAGTATCGACGTCGAAGCTCCACGCGATCCCTGCTCCAGGACGTTGCCTCCTCGGCCACGATCCTGATCCTGCGCCGCGATTTCGTCCTCGCGCACGCACTCTCCGATCGAGCGCACGGTTTCCTTCCGGTCTAACGCAAGCCTAGATCCTCGCTCACGATCGAACACGTCCGAGATCCCGCAGATCCGTTCGAACTACTCGTATCCCTCGGTAAATAGGGTTTTCGAATTCGTTTCTACGTTCCGAGATTTCCACTGGTCGATTAGAACAAATTTTCTTCGTTCAGAAATCTGTGGCTTACGAATTTGTTGTCACGGCTTTTCTTCGGGTAAATATATACGTAAATCCTGCACTCTAAAGCACGATCGATGCGTACAGCGGAGTCGCGAATAACGCGATCATAAAATCGTTTAAAAGTACTGTGCACATATCTGTGGTTGTCAGGAAGAACGCCGCATGTCATATATTTTCACTTTCGAGATGTTGCCGTTGAAAGTTTTGATCACTGATGCTTTGACATAGGGTATCGGTTAGATTGCATTATTTTTTCCGAGCCTTCCGAATTTGTTTTCACGACTTTCTTTCTGGTAAATACGTAAATCCTGTAGTGTAAGGCTCAATTAATGCGTAACTCGAATTTTTTGAAATTTTGACACGCGGCGTTTTTCCTTGAAGCTACAAATATATGTGTTTCTTGTGTCAGTAAGCGTACAGTCTTTTTAAACAGTTTTTGTAAATATTAGCAAAAGGGTAACCAACTCCGATGATCTTAATCTTCACATATGTTATCACGGTCAACGTTCCGAACAACTTTTTGTAAAAAATTAATATTTTGTTTTTACTTCCGAGTGTCCTGCATTAAAACTTGCAGAAACACAACTGCACTCGTAATCTCGATTTATTTAAAGTTTTTTTTGCAAACATTGAGAAAGTTGTTAAGAATGTTGACCTTGACAGCATATTTCAATGGCAGCGCGATCGTAGCCGAGTCCCCTTCTCTCACTATTTACCAAGTATATAAATATGCAGTGTTTTTAATTATATACGGGAGTTTACTGTAAAATCACATTGTTTGAAATTTGACACAGAAATGTCCGAGAGGTTCAACGTTGGAGGAAATACAGTTCTCCGAGTCGTCTCTGCTTCCTGTCGATTGCATAAACGTCCAACGTAGGGGACACATGTAAATGTTGATCATGGGAAATATGGTGATCGAAATCATTTCCATCTCGAGAGGCTTTTAACGTCGTCACCGTGTACTCGTTTCATTGACAGTGCTCGAGGCGTTGCGCAGGCGGTTTCCGTGGAACACGCCTACCACAGGGAACCTTGAAAACACGGGACTTCTAACGAGCACGATAGCCGGTCGAGAATAAAAGTATTGTTTCTATCGTGAGAATGGTCCGCGCGTTCGCCGCGGGATCCTTGAAACGTATCCACCGACGCACGTTTCCGTCGATATCGATGCTGTTCGCGTGTCCGCGATCTCGTCGAGTTCACGCCCCATCCAGTTATCTCTGTCGAGACCTCGAACGTGGAACGTGCCACGGCTTCAAGTGGAATCGCGAGCTACGTCTACCGTGACGACGATCCACAGCTTTTGTTACGAAGACTCAAAATTCATTTGCTCACACTGGACGAGTATCTTGACACATTACCGACCGGTGATTATTGCATAATTTTGAAAAATCTATGGTACATGGCTAAACACTTTTTAACGGAACCTTCAATAGCAACAGTAATTTTCGTTGTGAACTAACGAGTCATCCTCAATAACATCATCTAATAATTTCATTTAAAGTTGCAGTGTAAACGAAAATTTTTATGCTTTCTTTTGGTACAGCACAATTATTGAAAATCCTATAAATAGGCTTCCGGTAGGTAACGTGTTAATTGTATCTATGCGACTGCGAATTTTGTATGCATCTATCAAGAAATTCGATTTTTCAATGTAAAAAATCTATTACGCGATGAAATGAATTTTCATTTAACTCCTGTTGTCCGCAATCGCTGCAAAACATTTTCATTATGTATGAAGATCCGGAACGTGTCACGGTTTGAAGTGGAATCGCGAGCCACGTCTACCGTGACGACGATCCACATCTTTTGTTACGAAGACTCAAAATTCATTTGCTCAGACTGGACGAGTATCTTAATTGTATCTGTGACTGCGGATTTTTATGCATTTATCAAGAAACTCGATTTTTCAATTTAAAAAATCTATTACGCGATGGAATGAATTTTCATTTGACTCCTGCTGTCCACAATCGCTGCAAAACATTTTCATTTTGTATAAAGATCCGCAGTCAAGTTAACACTAAACCTACCGCCACCGGTCAAAATGACCGGTTCCAGATATTTTATTTTACAATTATTGAAATAATAGAAATGATTGTAAAGATATCTAGGATCTATTTAGTAGAGCACGCGCATTACAATAGTAGCCGCACAAAGTCTAAATAAGGTAGGTTTAGTGTTAAGGGATGGCCGAACAATGTCGAGATGAAAATGACCCCGCGATTAGAGCGAGCCGGACACCAAGCGGGCCATTTATTGCTAGCCAGGTACGATAGAAACAGCTGTCATTATATTTCACATGATGTATTACGACAAGTTTCGAGAGACAAGAACACAACAAAGAATTAAGTTTGTAACGAGATAGATGCGCGTGTAACGCTGCTGAAACGGTCAACTACAAGTAGGGGTGTGGGATTCAGAAGGGCGTCGATCTGCATTCGCATGCGTGCGAGCGCGCGTGTATGTGTATGAGATGGTACCCGCGCCCACGCATGTGCATACAGTCGGCGGGATTGATTCCGTGGAAAGCTGTACCGTGAGAAAAACGAAACGGATTGTAGTAGAGACGAGAGATAGGTAGAAAGAGATGTCTGGACGCGATCGTCGCGATGCCGGTTTGCAGGCAGGGCGAGATTCGCGTGGAAATTTGCGCCGGGACGGTCGACTTCACGGATTATCACCCTCGCCTTCCTCTTCCTCGTCGAACTCGCCGTCCTCCTCGGTGGTGGCTTCCTGGTATTGCAGATACTCCGACACCAGGTCGTTCATGTTGCTCTCAGCTTCGGTGAACTCCATCTCGTCCATGCCCTCTCCGGTGTACCAATGCAGAAACGCTTTCCGCCTGAACATCGCCGTGAACTGTTCCGACACTCTCTTGAACAGCTCCTAAAACGGTCATTTTATTTTATTATTATCATGTACGGACCGAAATCCATTTATACAAACGTTTACAATACAAAAGAAAAACAAAAATGAAAGGCTTAACCTGAAATTACTTATAAAGTGACATGCCGTAAGCTGTAGGAATACAGGTATTAAATTAACATACAATTGTACGCAATTTTCTCTCGAATGATTGCAACGACTCATTGAAAAAGTCAATATTATGATATAGCGAGGTAGAGTCCGCAATAATACGGTTTAAGGGATCCATTAATCCATATAAAACACGTTCAGGTACGTAGAAATTGATTTGCCCCAGGAGAGAGGGACAATCGATATGACAATTAATTAAATTAAAAATAAAGCTCTGGTCGGATACTCTTCTGCGAGTAGACACAATGTTTCCAGGTTAACTATGTTTAATATTGTGGAGTAATCGTGATCAAATATTGACATTGGCTTATTGATCTTGTATGAACACAACATGAGAAATTTAGGCTGCACTCTCTCGACAGCATGATTTCGTACTTAAAGCTTTTCGGAGACCATATAATTGAAGCATCAATTTTATCGATCGTTTCCCAAGTTCCTCATGTTACTAAGATTTACCTGAATAGCCGTCGAGTTCCCGATGAACGTCGCCGACATCTTCAAGCCGCGAGGAGGAATATCGCAGACGGCGGTCTTCACGTTGCTGGGTATCCACTCGACGAAGTAGCTGCTGTTCTTGTTCTGTATGTTCAGCATCTGCTCGTCCACCTCCTTCATCGACATCCTGCCGCGGAACACAGCGGCCACCGTGAGATAGCGACCATTACGGGGGTCGCAGGCGGCCATCATGTTCTTCGCGTCGAACATTTGCTGCGTTAGCTCCGGGACCGTCAGGGCCCTGTACTGCTGCGATCCTCTGAAACAGAAACACGGTTTCAGTACCATAGCGAGAGATTCATTCAAATAGCAACTATTTAATTTGAAAAGTTTATTAAAGAAACAATAACACGACGCGCGCGACGCAAAGTGAACAGCCCATTCACTTCGACGTTCATTGTAATCACTCTACCTACGCTCATCTATACTTGTAACAATACTGTGGAACAGAGTTTCCCAACTTCCTTGAGCTCTTTGCTCGCTTTTCTCTATTAGAAATCTGTACGATGAAAGCTTTTAGTAAAAATATGTGAAAGTTATATATATTTCTAAAAGAATGTTCACAGTGTTGTTATTGGGTAGAGATTAAACCATAATCAAAAATGTAATCATTTTATGATCAATCATTAATAAAGCAATCGCGAACATTGATTACAACTTCTGATTTCTTTTTCATTCATTAAGACTAGGTTTACGGAGTGCAAAAATAACTATTTCACATTACTTTATAAACATGACAAGGATGTGTCTATTCAAATTTTTGGTTATTTTTCCAATAATATATACCCAAAGAAATAAATTTGGTAAATAATTCCTCAGGAAAGCACTTTTACAATCTTAATAATTGCAAATTAAGAATATTAGAACCCGTCATTTTGGCGGGTCCCGTAAATCTAGTGTTAATCAATATTGACTGATCATTTAGTAATCGGTAGCCACGACATATTTTTAAAAGAATGTTCACAGTGTTGTTATTAAGCAGAGATTAAACCATAATCAAAAATGTAATAATTTCATAATCAATAATTAATAAAGCAATCGCGAACATTGATTACAACAACTTCCGATTCCTTTTTCATTCGTTAATCAATATTTACCGATCATTTAGCAATCGGTAGCCACGATTAATAATCGGACTTGATATTAATCGTAATTTTCAATGAATAATCAGAGTAATCCGTTTTGTAACGGATTACTAGAAACCGAAAGTTTAGTCTCTCCAAAGTCCATTAAGGGAGTAGGAAGGTATTTGGCCTTGACGAATTGATGAGTTGTGTGGTACACCATACACCGCTAGAATCATGTACGTACACGAGAATTGCAAGGGTCCTGTATTAACAAAATTGCGTCTCGCTTATGCATATTGGAGACCTCTCCATAGTCGCAATCGCTAGATAAAAGATAAATCTAGCGCGCTTACTATCCCAGAAAGCATAATTTTCCGTTTTTAGGCGATATTCGCATTATTCGACAGAATTTAGCGGAGCCGCG
>CM052196.1:13603858-13623586 GCA_028455805.1 Lasioglossum figueresi | reverse complement strand
AATTCTTGTACTTTTTGGTTTGATAAATGTTCACACAACAATTCTTCTGATATATGTATAACATATCGACGACTGGTACTTTCTGGTTTGAAAAATGTTCACTGAAAGACCTGCGCGTTTCCGGCGACTCCACTTACCAAGAATTGTGCGGAACTCATTTTGCTTGTTGGAGATCTCGAGGGTGTTTCGAGTGGAACGTTGAATGAAACTGTGATACCAAAACGATTAGGCGGACCGCTTTTATAGGTGGTTTCCGCGCGAGACACATACTCCCACTACGCGTGCTAATGGCGACGGAACGGTGGTTGCGAGGCACGATGCGACCAGGAACACGGTTCTGAATACCAAATCGCTTTGTTCGTTTTGCATCGAGACGCCCGGGTTCGTTACTTTCATCGGCCGAGCTCTAAGGTCGAATCTACACGTTTTTTCCGAGCTCCGAGCCGGAGATCGATGGCCCATGGATAGACTAATTGTAGGACCAATCGGTTCCTCGGTAATCTTCGATCGGATCTAACTTTTCGTTCATCCGGGTTCAAGTCGTCGTGGACTATGGACCGTGTTTACGACGTATCCCTCTTTCGGAGACCCGGTATTAACTTCTGTTGGGTCCTTTGTGATGCTTGGAATGTTGCTTCGATGTGCCCTTCCGTAGAAAAGTTAAATTGTCCCTTTGGTTGCTGAAATATACCTGAACAATTTTCATTTTCATCTAAAAGGTTCACCATACCCAGTGTCAGACATCTCCTTTATCCTTCCTGCAAAGAATTGCAAATTGAAATACACTCGAACAAATGGTTCTCTATTTTCTTCACTTTATGTTTTCTGATTTCATTCAGACGATATCAGTGAAATAAAATTTTTCTTTTGGAAGCAGATAAGTACGAGTTAATCTAGCAGATTATCATACGCGTAATAACCACTCGATGTACTCTATTAACTCTTCGCACTCGAATAGCGATCCAAGCACAGATGAAAAATTAAAAAATCGAGACCCGTACTTTTTTTTTTAGACCTTTACTGTAAATTATTCACACGTTAGTTAATAAACTAATCCTAACGTCTCAAAAACAAAATCAAGCTGTTGGTTTCAGTTACGAAAAAGTTATTCGTTTTTAAAAGGTGTAGAAATACTTTGAACAATGGAGTTATTCTAGGTAGGAAGAAATGTATAATTGTCAAGATAAAATATAGCTCTGAGTGCAAAGGGTTAATTAGAAGAATCGATATGCTGTTCCCGGCGAGAAGTATTTCCCGAAGGGTTTCTAAGAATGGCGAGAGGATTTCTCGGAAGACGGACGGTGTCATCGGCACCGCGAGGTCGGGTCATCCGTCGACCCTTGGATGACATAATCGTTGGCCGGCAGGTATGCCAGTTTCACTTGAACCAGTAATACAGATTGGGTGCGGCTCGTTCACGTTCTAAATACGAAAAACGGGCGTACGTACATTTTGCGACGCGAGGTTGTGACACCGTGAGTTTCGAAGATCGTTCCACGATCGTGACTCGAATTCCTAGTGGAATGGCGTCTCGTCTACGATTCTCCATCGGACGCTAAGACTTTCCCTCGGTTCGCCGAGTCGCGCCGGCCCGGAAAAAACGTGTCGAATCGTAACTGTTCTTTTTCAGTAAATTGGGTGACGAGAAAAAGCGGGATCCGGACGATTTATCTTCATGGCCAAGGACCGAACGCGTCACGAGAGCCCCGAGGGAAGAGCGACGACGTTCGCCGGCGAGGTGCAGTGTCGATGAACCGCGATGGATTGCAGCGAACACGCTCGAAAACAGTCGAAAAATTTCTCGATCTCTCGCTCGAGAAGTTGTTGTAATATTGTACATATCTCGATAAATTGCCGCAGACCAGCACGATCAACCATTTGCAGTCGGAGATATTTTAACTTGAAAAAACAAACAAAAAAAGTTGTACAAAGTATTCGTACATCTTTTAAAATAGAATAACTTTTCTATAATTGTACCAAACAACCTGATTTTTTATAATCAATTAGAAGCATTGGTTTACGAAATGATACGCAAAAAAATTTCCAAAAATTACAATCTACAAGGTTACATGCAAAAATAAAAAAGGCATTTTTCAAAACTTTTTTATTTGGGTACTCAATGAAAATTTAAAATATATGTTTTGTAGATCTATGTTAGTTATACACATACTGAAAATATCATCGAAGTCGGTTGACACAGGAAAAAACGACACGCATCGAAAGATGTAGGATTCTGTGGATTTTAAGCAGAAACTGATCAAAAGTCGTGTAAAACTACGATTTTCACCATTTTTTACCGCTTGTAGCTCGTGTGAATGTTAATCGATTTCGATGAAATTTTTCAGCATGCGTGTAACTAGTGTAGATCAACAAAACATATATTTTAAATTGTCTTTAAAGGCCCAAATAAAAGAAGTTTTAAAAAATGCATTTTTTATTTTTGCATGTAACTTTGTAAATTATAATTTTTGGAAAGTCTTCTTTGCATATCATTTCGTAAACCAATGCTTCCAATTGATTATAAAAAAATCAGGTCGTTTGGTAAAATTATGAAAAATGTAATTCTGTTTTAAAAGGTGCACGAATACTTTCTACACCCAGTGTATATGATTTTGCTCATTTTATGGATATGAAATTGATATTCTAAGGAAAAGCCGCAAGGACACACGGATAACCAATCTTGGCGACAGACGTGCTTCTCGTCGCGGGCGTTCGTTTCGATTTGATCTTCTTCTCGCGATTCGTTGGCGATCGTAATTTTACAACTCTACTGTTATTTACGATTCTCTGTTATTATAAATTCAGTCATATATAGGGCTGTCTGTCAACACATACATACAATACACACATACATCATCCATACTTCAACCCTATAATATAATACGTCATACAATACTGAAATGTGTAGTAATTGATTAGTAGACAGCGGATCTTTGTTGCAATTCGGGTGGAGAATTTTTATTTTGTATACTGGAGTGAAATACAAATTTATTATTTCTTTTTTAATATATTTTTAAATTCTTCTAATATTTTCACTGTTTTAAATTACGTTTACAGTAGGCTTCCGTATAACGGGATAAAAAAGATTGTTTAAACAGACCGTATACGTGTACTTTCTGTGTCAGTAATTGTACCATCTTTTTAAACAATTTTTTAGTCTTGTTATACAGTAGCTGACTGTACTTATTTTGACATAAACGCATAAAATCCGCTGTCTATTGATCAGATACCAATATATTTAATAATGAAAACAATATTGTGAACAATGGCACAGCAATTTTTAACTCGGGGTCACCCCTCATCGTAGCCGTGGATCGTGTGTTTCGTGCCAGAGGGAAAGGTTTGATGAAAAGTTCTGGTTAATTGCATCGGCGACCTTCGCGGCTAGGTATGGCTTCATTCCTAGACTTTCTCCGTGAACTTAATTGTTAATTTGGTCGCGTAAGTTTGATGTCTAAATCCGCGGCCGGTTTTCAAGCTGCTCGGCGTAACGCGCGTTTTCGCTTTGGCAGCTTCAAGGCGATCCTCCGCGTGAACTCTGTTACGGTGATAACGAGAAGTTACAGTAGACTCTCATATAACGCTATAATAATATTTATATCTTCTGCGGCAGTAAGTGTACAGTCGTTTTACGCAATGTTTTGTACATGTACCGTATATTTACTGCAACATACAACACAGATATGTATGTATGTGCCCGTAATTATGAAAGTGGTCTAACAAGGGGAGGTTACCCAATCGTAACGCGCCGATTTTAATGAAATTTTTATATGATACAGAACTCAAAAAAATATTTGACATGCATTTTTCTATGGCTTCCGACATTCACGTGAAAATAGCCTTCAAAATTGGGGTGGAAATATCCATTTTATTCAATATCTTCGAAACTATTAGGCCTCGACGAATAATTTAATTTGTGCGTCTTTGAATAATCAATCTGTAAGATATTTCTTGTCTCGAGATATTTAAAGGAAAAGGATATTAACACTTCACCGGCCGGTGATTATTGCATAATTTTGAAAAATCTATGGTAAATGCCTAAACATTTATTAATGGGACCTTCAATAGCAACAGTAATTTTTATTGTGAACCAACAAGTTACCCTCAATAACGTCATCTAATAGTTTTATTTAAGATTGCAATGTAAAAGAAAATTTTTATGCTTTCTTTTGGCACAGCACAATTATTGAAAATCCTATTAATAGGCTTCCGGTAGGTAAAGTGTTAACTCCAAATGAATTCCATATAATGTTGAAATAACAAGCACTATAGACGGTTCATTTTGGACAATATCGTAAAAATTACATTGAATTAATTTCGTTTAAAGTAACGTGACGCGAAATAATGGGCACACATATTTAATATATGTATACAGTCTTTTTAAACAAGTTTCTGGCCGCGTTAAACGATAGCCTACTGTATTCTATAATTGGAAACATGTATTCGCGAGCCGAGTCTCAAAGCGAACGCTCGCAAATTTAATCTATATTTGATTTGTAATTAATATTTTGTCACGTAACGCGTCTGTTGACAAGAGCGGTCGAGTGTGACGGTGAGCGTGTTACACCGCTCCGAATTCGTAATTTTATATAATTTTAAGTATAATTAACTATTCGGTTTTCGCCGCGAATCGCCCTGTCGCACCGATTTCGCCGCGTTAACGATCCCCCCGTCGCGTGAGAAATTCCGAAATTCTGCTGTTGAACGACGTGACGCAATGGAACAGGAGAACGGATCACACCGTTATTGTTGTACACCGTCGATGTCGATAGACGCGTAACGTTCGCACAACGTAACCAACACTGGAATGCTTATATTAACCTGTTTGCATCACGCGGAGTTATGAATAATATACGCTTATAACCAAATTTTTCCCTTTGTCGCGTTGTTGCGTGCGTGGTGCAACCCGTGGCGCAATCCGTCACAAGTAGATACGAAGGATCGTTGCCACGATCGTAACATTATCGTGACGGGGGCCAGTCTCAATGGACGTAAATACGTCGAAGGTGTATAACAGTGTTTACCGTAGGAGGATTAGAATACAGGATTACCAATTCGTCAAGGGACATAAGTAGAATCGGTTAGCTTGTACAGACAATCAACACCTCCATGCTTTCAATCGTCTCGCAGCTTTCGAGCATTCGTCCTACCACTGCCGGTCATATGACAATTATTGAAATTATAAAGTTGTCTACATGCAAATTGATTCGATAAATCTTTTTTGTTATGTCCGGTCACCGGACACAAAACAAACTTTTTAGAAATGAATAAAAATAACGTGAAGTACCTAGCAGTACTTTATTCTTAAAAATAAAATTGATGTTCCCCCTTTGTATCTAAATCAAAAGTATTACAATAATTTTTGTTCAAGATGTAGAAAACATTAGTTAAAAACCGTATTCTTAGAAAACGCTAGGAAACTGTGATATACCAACAGATAATAAAATGATGATTTTATTGTGCTACGGCATAAAGAAAAATTAATTTCTGGTGCCCAGTAAATAGGACCAAAGCTTCGGATTAAAACTTCGGATTAAAACGTTTTCAAACATTTTCAATTCATGAAATAATGGACGTTGATCGATTTTAGTTATTCCTCGTGGATGCATTTTTCCAACCTTAACTGTCGCGAATTACAAACATTAGAACGCGTCCTGTAAATCCAGTACTAAGTGGGGGATTTGTTTTCAACATTTCTTAATCCCCTTACGGGCAACCGAGTAATCTTTCCTCCGTTTGTTTAAACAATTTCTACACGCTTCTGTGGAAATGACGTGGCACGTCTCGCAATTGACATTCAATGTATGTCGACCCACGCGTCGGTGTAACTATTCGAAGATTCATGAGTATTATGTATATTGAATAGGACGAGAATCGAATGTGGTCGCTGAATCGATGCATTTCTGAAGTCCATATTGAAAGTCTGCCCGACGGGCAAGTCTGATTGTTCCGATTTAATTCATATCGGAACCTTGTGTAAACGCAATAGGTTCTTGCGGACGTCATATCGCCGACTTGTACAAGCATGTTCTTGCACGTTTCATTTCCACAGAGTTTTATTACCTGTTCCTGGAATGTTCCGGCAAAAGACGTCGTTGTTATAGGATTATATGCAATTTCCGAAATAAATTGGTGAGTCGCCGCGGTATCGATTCGATTCGTGTTCCAGGAATAATGTTGTGTCACGGTTATTATATACCGAGTATAAACAAGGAGGGTTATAATTAGAGAAAATCGAGCACGTACGCGCGTTAATTATTCGCGAGCGTGAAGTCCAAATTTGGAATGTGAAGGGCCGAGGATCGTGGGACGTCGAATTCGAGGGTCGCAACTTTCAAAGTGCGAAAATGCTTTTGATTACGTGTTTAGAGAGGCGGTTTATTTAATAGAAAAGAAAACAGTGAGCAGGTCGGCGAATTCGATGAGCCAAGTGTCGTTCAAGGGAGCACGTATGGTGCAGAGTAGGCGAACGGAGAGTATGACAGCGGTGCGGCGGCTGGTGCAGCTGCGAAAGTGTACGGTGCAGCTGGGAGAGTGTACGGTGCAGCTGGGAGAGTGTACGGTGCAGCGGGTAGAGCAGCAGGTACTGCAGCATGTACAGCGAGCGGTGCAGCGAGCGGTGCAGCGGCCAAAGTGTTGTAGTTCCTGGCGACGACTTGGCTACTCCTTGCGGTAACTATCGGCGCTGGGAGAGCTGCGAGCGGAGCCGCTGCCAACGGGGCTGCTGGAGCCGCTATGTACGGGGCTGAGAGCACACCAGCGGATGCCATGGTGGCGATGGCGAGGATGAGACACTGAAAAAACAAACGCAGATGCAATTGCAATTCAAACAATACCGAGACTTCGCTGTTCGGACTTGCACTTTCGGGTTGAATCTAATTTACAAACCACAGCCGACGAACCCTTTGCACTCGGGACTATTTTAACTCGAAAACCAAACATTCCTTCTGGCGTTAAAATATTATCGTATAATAGCTACATCTAATCGAAATGAAACAATAAAATCAAATCGAAAGTTTGTATTGTCCGGTGATTTCTGGACGGGAGTGTACAAGCAATTTTTAGTGAAAATTTCTTAAAAAGAAATGAAAAATAAATGCACCCGGGTACCAGTCCAAGAAAATTCTTGCTAACGACTGGCAGCTCGACCGAAAGACTTAGAGGATCGGGTCGGTTGAACTTCTAAGGCAGTGCGGTTAGAATGGCGAACCGTGGACGGATCCAGGGTGTAGGATCGAGAACGACTTACCGCTGACTTGATCATGTTGAAGCTTAGCGATTGATTCGGTTACTCTGGGGCGAGTGTGAAGAATCGTCGCGGCGTCCTCACTTTATACCGATGTCCACCGCTCTTGTCGCGCGTCGCCGGACTTACGAAAATTTTCGAAGCATGGCGCGCGGCGCGGAGCGGAGCAGAGCGGAGCGAATCGGCGCGGCTTGCGAAAGCCTCGACCTCCGCACGTATACCTGGCCACGACACGTCCTGTATCGATTTCGTTGCTAGCGCTCGCAATTGAAATGCCGGGCGCGCTTCCGTGCGCGATTTCAGCGCGCGATCCTGCGTCGATTCCGCCATAGGCCGTGGCCGCCGCGTTTTCAATTAACGAGCCTGGTGTCGCACCCCCCTCGTTTCATCCCCTCGTTACATTCGCCGGCTCACAGGATCGATCGATCGATTTCGGTGACCTTGATCACCGAACAGGGACGCCGCGACCGGACACGTACCGCGCCAGTATGGTCGAATTATGTAAGCAACTATGCTGGGGAAATTGTATAACACCCTCGACTATTTGTCCGTTCATCCGTCCGTCCGATTGAAAAGCGTAACAAGGTTATAACGGATTACACGGGCCGCGTCTCGCCTCCCACACGATCCGCAGCTTCAATTACTTTTAATTCACTTTCCGCTACCTTTGACCCGCCTTTAGACAGCCCGGTTCACGCTTTCTCGCCGTGCTTCCCCTTTCGATCCACAGAATTACAAACGTCACCATGCGAGACACCTTTTTAGTCGCTCGACGCGATCGAATCGGGAGTAGATCCTTCCTTCTCAGAAAGATTCCAACCACTCTACAAATGCGTTGAACAGAAAAAGTGGACATGCCGGTGAAAAAGCGGGCTTAGGACCAGACGTTGCCTTAGCCCCTTGCCGTAACATTTTCTTTACAGTCGCAGTGATTAAAACGCCTTTATCTCCAAGAATGTTGTAAAAGAGAAAAGAATAAACATAACGATGGACGAACGAGGGTTAAAAAGAAGGGCGTAGCGTTCATATTTGTTTGACTTTGTTTCGAATCTTCGTCGCGAGCATCATTTCAGTGACCATCCGAGAGACAACAATGAAGCCAAAGTCATTTTTGTTTTCATCCTGCAGGACCGCGAAGGATCCAGGAGATGAGACAGTCTTCAGGCGGAATATTAAGCACTTGTTTATCTCCAGTCGCAGCATAATCCTTTCGCTGTCTATTCTCCCGATTCCCAGCGATCCGTGGACAATCCCAACGAATCCGTTCCGCGATTTAGTTTCGATCCGTTCGCTCGCTCGCAGTGTTTCGTTTCGGTCCCGCGGTCGCTGATCGCCGCCCTTCTCTCTCTCTCGATCTCCCTCTCGCTCTCGCTTCGCCGCTGCAACAACATCTTCGCTCTGTCTCTCCTCTTCCGCAAGGCCGGACAACTTCAAGGCGAAGCACCCGGTTTTTTCTCAAGTTCAAGTTCGTCGAGTCGAGAACGGGAGAACGCCTGTTGCTTCCACCATGGGCGCGCCACGGGCTTTTTGCGAGGGGTAATTCTCCGGCCTTGCGGACATCCATATACGCATTGTTCGCTGGTCCAGCGAATTCCTGCGTTTCCTGGTCAAAGGCAGTGCCACTCTTCAATGAAAATTTTACGCCGTTGTTTTTCAGCGTGGGCGTCGAGGAGATTAGAACGAGTTACGTGAATGAATCGCGTGGGTTCTAATCAGACCATTCATTCCGTTGCGGGGTCCTCGTCGATGCTCCAATTTTTGGTTAGCCTCCAATTCATCTAGAAATATAAAAGAAATATAGAATCACGCGAATTTTCAGAGTTTATTTTAAAGAGTTTAGAGAGAGAAGAGTTTTCCGAGAGTTCATTCAAAGGGAATAACGCGGAATTTACACGGAATAACAATTGTCTGCATTGCAAGAAATAGTAGACATATAGACGTCTCTTTCTTGCCTCTCGTTTTTGTTGCGAATGCGTTAAACACGCCGATCACTAACTATGTAAGAGAATATAAAATCTGCAATTAAAAAAAATAAGTTCCGCAAGTTAATAAAAAAGCGCATTTCTTGCTAATGTTTATTGTTAAAAGATAATGAAACCGCGAGTCAGTTTGCAAATTTCAGAGAAAACTTTTCGATTTCGCTCTGACGTTTTTCTCAGTTGAAGATATTCGAGAAAAATGATTTTATTACGAACTATTTGGAACAATTCTGGGGAATGCCGTAAAAGAAATATTGTCAAAAATGTTTGACAAGAGTAAATAAGAGTTAGCCTAATGTCCATGAACGGTTGAGAAGATTGAAGCGCGATTCAGCAATTACGAGAACCCTTATGCGTGACTCAAACGAGGATCGAAACGATCAAGAGTGAAAAACGAAACAGGTTCCGTAATTTCGCGGCCGCACAGGGAGCAGCGTGGCTCGCGCAACTCGGCCCTTGTAAGGTCGCAAGGAAAAGCCGTGGAAAAATCGTCGAGCTCTCGAGGACAAGGTTTTTGCGCGGAGCGAGCGCGCGCGGCACATCGATAAAGGACAAAGCCTGAAGGATAAGGGAAGTTGAACGTTCGGCGAGATCCGGCACGAGATCCTCGACGTGTTTTCGATCGGCGAGGTGGCGTTTTTTCGAAATCGCAAGGACACCGGTGCGCGCCGGATGGATCGCGAAAAGGGGAAAACCAGTTTGCGATTTTGCGGGAAAAAACTCGTCCGAAAGAGCGGAGCCGGTAGCCGCGGCGGCGGCGAGAGAAAAATGAGAAATTGAAAACGGCGAAAAAACCGAATGGAAACCGAGCGCATTGTCGGACCACGCCTGGCGCACAGCTAAACCGGGGGAGGCGCTCTCGAGACCTTGAAGAAATCCGCGGTTTCTTGGGCGCAAAACCTTTCTCGGTGAGTCGGGCGAGGGGAGAGACGAGTCGATTGGTCGAACCGGACTTGGAAAAAATTGCCGGAGCAACGGAAAGGGAGAAGGGGGCGAGTGTATCTCTCTGTTCGTAGGTAGGTTGCTCGGAGGACTGGCTGTTGCCCTTCGCGGAACGATGAAAACGGGTAAAAAGAACGATCCCGAGGGAGAGAAGCCGACGCGACGGGGAGGGGGTTGCAGAAAGATGAGAATCTTCGTCGCGGTGTTCGCCTATATAAACTGCGAATCCTCGCGATTTCGAGTATGATCGTTTCAACTCCCCTGTTGTGCATTCAAGTATCACTTCCACACGTAGCCACCATGTTCAAGACGGTGAGTAGTATTCGATAATTATAATATTAGACTAACAACATAGATTTAAGAGCTAATGTGATTTTCTCGGCGCAGCTGTTGTTCGCTGGATTGTTGGCGGTGGCCATCGCCGCTCCTTCACCGGTTCCGGCTCCGGCCCCGGCCCCTGCCCCGGCTCCAGCTCCGGCTCCTAGCTCCGGCGCTCTGATCGGTGGCCCTCTGATAGCTCCGTTGGCCCCGTCTCTCATCCCGAACATCGCCCCACCATTGTTCTACACCAGCTATCCGGCACCGCTCAACTACGGCTACGTGCCCTCGTCTCTCATCTACAAGAACGTGATCTACTAAGGTGGTCCCGTGACCGCGGCCCACCGGAATCATATCGAATCGAACCGTACCGAACCACATTACCGAACAGCCAACCGATCGATCGACCCTCTGTTCATTCCCCGAACACGAATCATTAATCGCGCGACGCATCCTTTCATCTCCACCTACTTGTCAGACCGTTCCATGGAATTCTCTGTTCCGATAATTCGGTGTGAATAAAACCGCTTAAAAGCAGCCGTTCTTGTCGTTCTGTCTCGTTCTGCGTCGCAACCCTTCCGTTCGATTTCGGACATGACCGCGGACCGTCCGGACCGATCGCTCAACTGCCCGCTTGTCAATGAGCGGCTGTCGCCGCGGGGAAGCCCGTTACGCGATTCGCCGTTGCTTTATAAATCCGATTGCGTAACAGCGAACGTGGGCGTGATCACACTTCAAATGATCGTCGTACACCCACCCGCGCATACCGGTGCATACGTGCACAATACTGCACAAGTAAGGACTGTAGCGGACCTGGCGCTGTGCCGGTGCCCCTCGAGTTGCAGTAGCTGCTCTTCGTGCCTCGTAAGAAGTCTCCTGGCAGGAATTGATTGGGTCGTTCCACTGGCGCTTTCGGTTCCAGCCGAATTATTGGCTAAATTGTATCACGTCACGGCCTAACCGTTGCTGCGAGCGAGGGCCCCGTTTGTCCCTGTGCCGTCTCGGTCCATTAAAAACGAAGAGTCGAGTTTAGATTGGTTTGCGTCAGCGTCCGATGGTAAGGCAACAAAAGCACAATGGACTGGGTCCGAGAGCGTACCTTCGTGAAAACCATGAAAGAAGGTATTCTTGATTCAGCAGATGAGAGTAGGTGTGGTTCCAGGTAGAGTGGGCGTGGTCTCACGGCTCTCGACTCAAGCGGAGCCGGGACGCCTCCTGAGACAGTGTCCGTGTTCCTGTTCGATGCACAAGATTCTGAACCTTATCAAAGCAGAGGACTATTTACCTCGATCCCTCCACGCAGAGTCCCGAGTGGGTGCGATTTAGTTGTCATTCGAAGCGTGGTTCTCGACTCGTGGACGCCTTGCTCCTCGTGGACCCTCTGCTCCTCGCGGACCAGTTCTGGATAATCGGATGATCCGGTAAATCCGTCGTCCGAACGAACCGGACATCGAACGAGAAGGTTATCGCGATCCAGGAACGACGTTAAATACCGTCGAAAGGGACTCGCAGCTCAGTGGATCGCGTCTCTGCACTCCCCCGCGGGCGCTTTTGTTTCGACGAGTTAATTATGCAACGAACAGAAACAATACCGAACGCTTACGTAAAGGTACATGCAATGTCCTCGCAGCTGTGTATGCAGCAGATGGGGAACGGTGCGTTTTTTGCAGCATTATCGTCAGGTCCAGTCGGTTTCGCGTTCATCGACAGGTAAACATCGTCGTTGGAGAACGAAAAGCCGGGGCGGTGACGGTGGATGAGACCGACGACAACCGCTGTTTTTCGCGGATCATTGGGAATCAATCCCTGGCCAGGTGATGCCGCACGATAACGGGATCAATGACGCACGTCCAATGCATTCATTAATTTATGCCGATACCCTCGTTTCAGATTATTCGATTCGGATAGGGTTTGTGCTCTTTGTAAACTACCAACGCTTGCAATCGTATTTTTAACTACACCGACGCCACGCGCCACCGGGTCGGTCGTCGCCGGGTCGGTCCGGTGACGACACTCCTTGCATTCGACGCAAGGATTCCCCGTCATCTGCTCGATCCGTCATCGACTTCTATTCGCATCGCAATTAACGCGTAACTACCGCACCTGTCATAAAATACCACAAAATCAAACTAACTTATACAATCCCCGAGCGCGGACTTTCTATTTCGGATGCGGTTGATGACGCCCTTAACGGTGAAGGTTGATAATACTTGAGGGGTTATTAATACAATATAAAGAGCATCGCGAGAAATATGTAGTGCTGCTTCTGTCTCCGTACGCATTGCATAGGATACGATTCGCACGCTTCGATTGACACCTTCGACTGTCTCATTCGATTTTGGAATCGTGTATCTGTACGCTTGATTCTTTTCATAGGGTGGCGACCATGCATGCTCAACGTGTAAATTGCAGTTAATGTCAAATAAATAAATGCACGGTTGCAACGAAAATTGCACGAGATTGGAAGAGTTTGCCGGAGGATCGGGATTTCAGATCTTGTGAAGGGATTAATGTTTCCCGGTGATCCTATAAAATTATTGATAATACTTGAGGGTTATTAATACAACATAAAGAGCAACCCGCAAAATATGTATTATTGTTTCTGTCTCAAATATATACGACAAATACGTACTTCAATAGAGAAGTTCGCTAAAAGAATGTCTCAGAAAAATATATCTATGATTTTAACATTTCTGGAAGAACAAATCTGGAGCAAGTGATATCGACCCTCATCCGGTAATTCTAGAGTTAATATCAAATAAATAAATGCACGATTGCAACGAAAATGGCACACAGTAGAGATTCGTATAAATCACCGGAGGATCGTGATTGAAGATCTTGTGAAGAGGACGACGCGGGGAAGGGATTAATGTTTCCCGATGATTCTTGTATAAAATTATCGATAATGCTTGAGGGTTATTAATGCAACATAAAGAGCAACCCGCAAAATACATGTATATTTTTGTTTCTGTCTCAAATACGTTCTTCACCCGAGAAGTTCACTAAAAGAATGTCCCAGAAAAAACATATCTATAATTTGAACATTTCTAGAAGAACAAATCAGAAGTAAGTGAGTTTGACTCTCATTCGGTAATTCTAGAGTTAATATGAAATAAATCAATGCACCATTGCACCGAAAATGGCACACAGTAGAGATTCGAATAAATCACCGGAGGATCGTGATTGAAGATCTTGTGAAGAGGACGACGCGGGGAAGGGATTAATGTTTCCCGATGATTCTTGTATAAAATTATCGATAATGCTTGAGGGTTATTAATGCAACATAAAGAGCAACCCGCAAAATACATGTATATTTTTGTTTCTGTCTCAAATACGTTCTTCACCCGAGAAGTTCACTAAAAGAATGTCCCAGAAAAACATATCTATAATTTTAACATTTCTAGAAGAACAAATCAGGAGCAAGTGAGTTTGACTCTCATTCGGTAATTCTAGAGTTAATATCAAATAAATAAATGCACGATTGCAACGAAAATGGCACACAGAAGAGATTCGAATACATCAGCGGAGGATCGTGATTGAAGATCTTGTGAAGAGCACGACGCAGGGAAGGGATTAATGTTTCCCGATGATTCTATAAAATTATTGATAATACTTGAGGATTATTAATGCAATATAAAGAGCAACCCGCAAAATAGATGTATATTTTTGTTTCTGTCTCAAATACGTTCTTCACCCGAGAAGTTCACTAAAAGAATGTCCCAGAAAAACATATCTATAATTTGAACATTTCTAGAAGAACAAATCAGAAGTAAGTGAGTTTGACTCTCATTCGGTAATTCTAGAGTTAATATGAAATAAATCAATGCACCATTGCACCGAAAATGGCACACAGTAGAGATTCGAATAAATCACCGGAGGATCGTGATTGAAGATCTTGTGAAGAGGACGACGCAGGGAAGGGATTTATGTTTCCCGATGATTCTATAAAATTATTGATCGGCGGGATGCAGCAGCGCACGATGCGATCAGCTCCGGCCGGTGCATCCACCCCTTGGCATCGACCGCCGTGTCGGGTTCACCGACCTACGGTTCTCTCCTTACGAACGACGTTGCAATACTCCACAGCCCCGCTGCACCCGCTCCACCCCGTGCATCCCCAGTATATCCGGCCGCTTCCCTATCGTTGGCCCAGTCCGTCGCCACACTTTTAACCGTACCTCCGTTAAATCGGGGCATCGTTAAATTTAACGAACCCGTGTCCGTGGAGCCGCGGATATCGATCCGCCTATATTTGGGAACGAACTCTCTCCGATCAATTGGACGTTTCCTCTTGATTTGCTCGTTTCTCGCTTATTATAGACACGTCGTAGACGTACGCCTCTGTCGACTCTGTCCAGGATGTCAGTCTTTTAAACTAATTATAGCGACGCCGTTATCGCGTACGTTCCATCGACGACGGGAAAAGATCGCGCAGAACAGAGAACCAGCAAAAAGAAATTCAATTACCGACTCGGTATTTCGAGTTCTCTTTTCTAAATAGCAGACGAAAGTAGGAAGACGCCGAATCGAAGGATAGTCAATTCAGACGTCGGATTTTATGCATTTTAGAAAATTCTTAAATATCCATGAATTATTTCCAACTCGCTGAAACGATTAACCCCTTGCCGTACTTTAACGAGCCAGACTCGCTATGAAGGTTTCCAACAAAGTCTAACAAATATGAATTTTACGCGTTTCATTTTAGATGAAATGAAATTGGATTCGTTTGTGATCAATATTTAAGTATTAAACGAAATGTAGTCGTACAGAAAATATACATTTTCTTTTCCCCTCTACGACATTTTTGTGCATAAAGTCGTTCGAATCACTGTAACTGTAGAAGAGAAGGTACGGCAAGGGGTTAAGAAATGAAATAAATGTCGCTGCAGCTCTCTGCACCTTGAACTGAATACAATGAACTCCGCAGTCGAGAATGATATAAGTGTGTCTAAACTGTAATCTGCAAACATGAAAAAAAAATTTTGATGTGACGAGGATCGAACTATGGGACGCAACAATGGGTAAATGTCAAACCGGGAAAGGTTGTGTTAAAGCGCAAATAAACTTTAACATATACATTAATGACGGTTCCCTGGAAAATATGAATTGCTTTCGAAGAATCAGTTCCGTTCGAAAAGAGATAAACATCCTCGCTGTTCTGACGGAATGATATCGACAACGTGGCTCCGGTTGCAACCGATCCGGGACAGGTTTAGCCTGCTGGATATTTGATTTGGAGCGAGGAGGGTTGGTGAATGGAATCGAATTTCCTGAACGGCGGGTTGCGTCGATCCTACCGGTGGTGCGGTTCGGCCTCGGATCGGTTAGTTGCAGTCGGTTCCGCGAGGGTGGAACGCGCGTCGATGGCGGTGCAGCGTCCTCGCGGAGGATTCGTAACCCTCACGTGGTGAAGAGGACATGCGCGCACCCTCCGACGAGGCGCGAGGGTATAAAAGAGAGGAGCGCGCACCACCGAGTCTCAGTCCACCCTCGCAAACACGCTCCACCACAGCGAAACCCGAACCCCGACCCGAAACCAGAGAAGCATTGTTTGACAACGCGCGCTCCTTGAACAGCGCGGCGGCTCCGAACTTCGAACGGGCTTCCAGTCTAGCGAGAAGCTAAGGAAGTGAACGGAGAGCCTAACCCGATAACACAAGGGCAAGTCTTCGTAACAAAGGGGCAAAGGGACAGCGAAGGCGAGAGAGGTTTGCGTACAACACGAGGGTGAGCGGAGAAATTCGATCGCGGCAAACAGCGATTGCTACGAGATCTTGTGAACGTTATGCGACGAGTGCCGACAAGCCAGTTGGATTAACGGTCGGTGACGAGTGCGAGTGTTTGGTCAGATCAGCGTGCGTGGTGCGACCGATTGCGGTGAAAACTATAGCCACGTTCGAGGCGTCGAGAACGAAAGGCCGATCGCCTTTCAATTTCGATTGGATCGCCGGTGGGCCAACAACGATGGAGGACGCGACCAAACTGACCGATCCGGAGGAGGATCGTCGCCGTCGGGGTAGCCCGAGCGAGAAGAGTAAAGACAAACGGGGGAGCAGTTCGTCGAACGCGGTCGAGTCCTCGAGGCGTCGTCGAGACTTCGGCGACGACGAGTGCAGCACGGATAGCGGGTGCAGCAGCGGCGGAAGCATCGGCAGCGCGGAGAGACTGTCTCGCCGCGGTTCCAGCGAACGCCTCTGCCGAGCTACCAGATCGCCGAAGACCCATTGCTATCTGGACCGGCTGCGGGGGAGACCGACACGCTCGCAGGAGCGGTTGTCCAGCGTGCAGAGGAGCACGGAGCGGGTGCGAGCGAAATCATCGCGGTCCTGGAGCCCCGGCGACGTCCGAGGCATCGCCAGGACCAACGAGTCGCTCAGCTACTCGCACAGCCCGACGGACGTGCAGAGCAGCAGCAGCGACAGCGACTCGTTCAAGAAGTCGTTCACCGCGGACACACTTCGCAGAGCGTTCCAAACGCTGAAGATCACCTCGAAGTGGGAAGGCAAGGAGAACAAGCACGCGAAGAAGAGTCCCAAGCGAATCCTGCGCAGCCCCGTCACCTACACCTACGTCAGAGGACTGTCCGGCTTGCCGACCCAGAGGGTCCCCAGGAGCGTGGCCCAGCAGCTCTCTATGCCCTGTTCCTGCCAGGAACACGTCGGCCACTATCGATAGAGCATCGATTCGATCGTTGGACTCTTCGCTTCCTCTCGAAGCCTTCCCACCTGCACGGGTTTCGTGTCAACGCCGGTGCGCGTCGTGGGACCATCGGATCTCGCGATCGAGATCTCCTCTCGCACCGCCTAAACCACGTTTCCAGCGAGACGGAGCACCATCTCGGAGACCAACGACCAATCCAATGGCATCCAACCGCACCGGGAACACGGAGCATCGCAACCCGGGAGGATCCACGCGGCCGACATCCCGCCGGGACGTCCGACGCGGGCGTTCTCTCTTCCCGGACAACGAGGCGGGAAGATTTCGAAAATCGGCGGCGCGGAGTCGATAGCGTCGTAGGTTACTCGCTAACTATTCGTAATACCGAGGATAGAATCACGTAGAGAGAAACATAGTAGTTCCACCACGTATACATACTTATGTACCTTCTGTAGGGACGATTAGTACAACCACAAGTACTTACACACAGAGATGGTACACGCGCAAACCGTTTCGAGCGTATATCGGCGAGAATATCGGCCTATGGAAGAGACGACAGCCGATACCTCGACGAATCGATCGTCAGATTTTAAATGTCGCGACGTGCATTACATATATCGTTATTCCGATAGAATCAGAACACGATCCGGTCCGTTCTGACCAGAATCCGAACCGCGGCGGACGTTGAAATTGCGCCGGAAGAGCGAACCACGCTCTTCTCTTCACCGAAGGCCTATCTTCTTTTAAATAATATCTTCGTGAGAAACGAATTTACCAAGGAATCTTTACTCGTATCATAGGTCTCTTTTATTATCTAGATACTTTCCAAAGGCGCTAAGTCCCTCCGACAAAGTCTCTTGTCATTGATAGCCGTTGTCCGTTGACAACATTCGAAGCGGCGCAATTTCCACGGCCATCGCTGTGCATCGTTTCGAGCACCTCGGTACGACAGAATCTTCGTTTTCTATCGTAGCCGACTTCGGGCGATTCATTTTCTACGATCGACGCTACCAATTGTCTGCGGCTTCGCGAATGGTCAAAATGGACACCGAGAGCTGTTCGGTATACCTACCGTACCGTCTAATCTAAAGTCTAAATCAAACCGCGCGCCATCCCTACGAGCGCATCCGGAGATTGTCTATTTAAATCGCGGCAAATCCACCCCGGACTAAAGGGTGAACCGAGGACGAGGCGCCAGCTGCTGCGCGGCCGTCCGCGACCAATCGACGATCTTTTTCCCCACTTGCGCAACAAAACTCTTATTCTCGGATCGGAAAACGAGGCCAATTTCTCTCACGCGCGCTTCTCGCGCGGATCGTTATTCTTCGCGGAACGAAATCGGAATCAATTCTCGCCGCTTACGAACGTAAGCCACGCGACGTAACATACATATTTATATGTCAATTATGTGGACACGTTGGAATCGCGCGGTGCGACGCGACGCGTCTTCTGTCAAACAGGGTGGAAACGATTGAGAGTCCATTGTCGAGTGCGACTTTCGATCGTGTGTGTACTCGGATACACGTACCGCGGGGACCACGACGTTTGCCGGTGGTACAATCGGGAACGATCGTGCAAAATAAGAAAAAATACGGAGCAAGTTGGAAACAGTGAAAATCAAACTTTTGTCGCGCGAGATTAATCAAATTCGGCCTCCGCGTCCGATCGTTGCCTAACAATTCTACTTATATCCCGCGCCTAAAGGTCACACCGCCGCGAGCGGACCGCGGAGACTTTCGTTGAATTTCTGATATCATGAAAAAGTTTCGTGAAAAGTTCAACAATATTCCACGCGTGGATCCGCGGTTTGTCTCGCGAGCGATCAATCAAACGAAGCGTCCGGATTGTACCACGATCGTCGCAGTCCCCTGCGGGGTAGAATATCTCGTTCGTTAAGGGTACTTTTAAAAACATATCACGATTCGAAGATCGTAGCGCGTTTCGCGCGACGTAGCGTTCATGTTCTCAGTCGCCGTCGTCGTCGTTTTCGTTGGAAGACGACGGGTCGGACAACTGCAGCGAGCGAATGCGGGCGAAACGCGGCGAGAGCATCCTTTGTCTTGTCTCGTCATCGGACCTATCGTGGGGAATTCTCATCGATCGGAGAAAACGAGCGTGAAAGGGCTCGGGGCGAGCGTCGCCGTTTATCCTACGAGTTGCGCGACGTTGTTCGATCGTGTTTTAGCGTCGTTTAATCCCCGGCAGTGCACATGCTTAGGATTGCAATGATTTTTCCCGACGATTCCACCACTAAATCGCGACGCGCGCCAAGCCCTTCGACCCTTCGACCATCGATTGGCAATTATCGTTTATTGCTATTCGGCGATTCGCGGGACAGCGAACGCTGTAATTTGAAACGGGTCTATGCCTCGCGGGCGATTTTGAGCTCGAGGATGTTAGGCTCGACCGAAGAATCGGTGGTCGAAGAGTGAACACGCGAATACGCGGAACACACGTTAACATGCGATCTTCCAGTGCCTTGTAAATATTTGCCACGTGATTGCACGGTACACACATCGCGAAGCAATTGGCATATACGTACGATGAGAGAGAGAGAGAGAGAGAGAGAGAGAGAGAGAGAGAGAG
>CM052196.1:13515333-13603758 GCA_028455805.1 Lasioglossum figueresi | reverse complement strand
GAGAGAGAGAGAGAGAGAGAGAGAGAGAGAGAGAGAGAGAGATTGAACGTTACGCGCGACGTTCTACTTCTCCGAGAGAAGGCGAGGAAAACGGAGCAGACTCCGTCGGGCGAATGCGTGAATGGCAGAATATCTCAGGACTGAATGTTTTGTATTTAAGTATTACCTATGTCGATACTCGTAGTTTACTTATCAAATAAAGAATTTTTCATTCGAACGTCTCCCGAGCGTCGTTTACAGCACCCCAGTGTCTTTGCCGGAAGTTATTACGTACCGCGTTGTCTACCTTTCGATCGACGCCGGAATGTGCGTCCCTTGTCTCGTCGTCTGTTAGGCTGCGGACTACTTTATGAATGAATGTTGCGAAATACAGAGCAGGAGGATAGCCGTTTAAGGATAGGACTGTTTTAGAACGATGTTATTTTATCAATTTGTATCTAACTCCAGAAAATGTTCACTCGGCGCGAAGATCCACGGTCCGACCACTGGACCGTGGATATCCACGCATTTATAAACGTCTGTATTAACCAAAAACCACTAGTACTTTCGCTTTATTTGAATACCATTGTCCTTCTTTCTAGAATCTATGCGAGTCGTCGCGCAAAGAAATCCGCAGTCTACCGATCGACGTCGTTCAAACCTGCCGGTAGCCAATGGCAATCATATTTTTCGAATATTTTCGCATGTCAAATGCGCGAACTATGACCTTTAGAAAAATAACGAACAAAGGCTAATCGAGCGAAACAGGGCGGGGGTTAATTAGGATTAGGCGAAAGGCCAGTGCGATGGCATTTTTCGGCAGACAACGGGAACGACGCCGCCTCGTTCCGGTGTTCTTTGAAGTAGGTGGAAGTGGAGGGGGAACGCTGCGGCCGGCAAAAGTCCAAGGTGACGGACTGTGGCGATCCGCGGGAAACGGCTTCCGGAAAACGGTCCGCAGGAACACGCGAAAACGAGGAAGGACGCCGCTGGTCCGTTTATAGCCACGGCCATGACAGCGTCAACGAGTGACCCACTTGCAGGGGTTTGCACGCGACACCCCGTGACGTCACTACAGCCAAGCGACGCCATTCACGACCCTTCTTTGACCTAGATCGGACGACGCTCGGCCCATCCCCATGAAATACCATAGTTCATTCAAAGATCCCGTCTGCCAAACGGCGGCGCGACTCTTCCGCACACGCCCCATCTATAGTTGGATCCATGGCCTCGTCGATTCTCCTCTTCCTACCGCCACCCCCTAACCAGTCCCGCGAATCGCCATCCCCTTGCAGGTACCGTCTCCTTCGGGAACCGCGGCGTTGCACAGTGCGGACAATTTGCCAAAATTCGCCACTTCTCTACATTTCGTTACCAATGCATACATGTACATAGATAAATATTCACAGAAAATTAAATTTAACGAGATAATTAATAAATTTAACAAGAAATTAACTATTTCTAATAAATAGTGAAAACACTTATTTACCATTCTGATACGCATTTTTTGCGAATGCAATGTATTTCGTAACGTGATATACACGAATATTGAATATTACCAGTAAGACAAAATCTATTTATATACTATACTATACTATATATTATATACTATAATATACTATATTTGTGCATTAAAATGATTGTTATACGATTAATAATAACAACTTCTTCCTAATATGCAGTTTTAACAAAAGAAATTTATCGTACGTCGTGATGTAAACGAGTATTGAGATATGCCAGGTTTGTCCGCACTGTGCGTTTCTACAATATGAAACAGTTGGAGTTAATTAAAAAATTCTCATATCATTTCAACAAACTGAAGAAAATAGTATAAAACAGCATCTATAAATTCGTTGTCATAAATGCATAAAACCCGCAATTAATAATCGATAATTAGCAGAGACACGAATTTTGTCCAACGTCTCGCGATTCCGGCCCGCCGTGCGTCGGAGAACGTCATCGGACCGTTTCTATGTACATATATTTCCCACCGGCTACACTTATCGCCCTTTTCCCTAGAGGCTACCTTGCGCGCGGATTCAACGCCGCAATAACCAACCGATCGGCTCCGAATGACTCGTCTCGAGTTTCTCTACTGACCGGAAACCTATTAATAGATCCTCGATGATCGTGCCGTATCGAAACGATCTCTTCTTTCTAAAAATAAGCCTAGAAGAAATTCTGAACTGATGTCACTCGGGATCACTTCGATGCGAAACGCTCGGTAACAAGTCCTCAGCTGTGAATTATAGACTATCGAGAACTGTCGGGCAATTGTTGGACATAATTAGACTGCGAATCTTTCTGCGAAATAAAATGATTTGCTACATTAAAAACAATATTACAATGTTCTGAAATTTTTCTAGTGTTTCATTATTATATATTTCACCCGACCAATTGTTTCATAAATGCCTAAAGATCCGCTGTCAAATCATAATTAACGTTCTCGTCGTTTTTACGAGAATCCAATCGGTTCAACTGCGCGGTACTTCCATTGTCAAGTGCCCATTAATCGATACAGACATTAGCGACGTCTAAAGAATGCACAATAGGAAAATGTTTCCGGTAAATGTTATCCGACATAATAAAAACTATCCTTATACATAATAACTTGCCCTCCGAAAATTAGCCTCCCTGCAGTAATTACTTTTGAAACGAAAAATAAAGTCGATGCCTTGGAAATAAAGCATAGAAATTTTCTTTTACATTGCAATCTTAAATGAAACTATTAGACGACGTTATTGAGGGTGACTTGTTAGTTCGCAATGAAAATTGTTGTTGCTATTGAAGGTTCCATTAAAAAGTATTTAGCCATGTACCACAGATTTTTCAAAATTTTGCAATAATCGCCGGTCGGTAATGTGTTAAGTAAGAACGTTTTAGAACAACCTCTAAGTTGCAAAGAGGTTTGGTGGAAGATATGTGATCGTGTCGTCGCAGCGACGTTCTTGGAAAAATGGTAAAAGATAAGACGCGAAGAATCGCGAAGAATCGGCAAGAGATTGGGAGCATACTGCAACGCCGACGTCGACGTCGGCGTCGGCCGATGAACGCGTTTCTTTTTCTCTCCTCGTTTGCCCTAGTTTTCCTTTCAAACAGGTGACGTCATCGACGTCATTGAGGAGACCGCCGACAACGCGCCCTAATTCCGAGCTCGCGATTGAATAAACTCGGTTCCAGCTGGTCTCCCTATCCTTCGATCACTCGGCGTCATTGCGCGCACGTACGCACGCATACGAGCCTCTCCGGGACCCCGACACTTCCTTCCTCCTTCGATCCCGATTCATGCAGGATCCTGCGCCGGGCTCTCCCCTCCCCTCCTGCGCAATCATTGCAATTTTATACAGAATTCCGTGACATCTCTCGGATTCCATTGGTTCCATAACATCCGCTAGAATTAGGGGACGTCCCGTTTCATTGTTTCTTCTATAAACAGCGAAATAGGGGATGAATTTCTATCTGCTAATATTCATTGACAGCCGCGTGTTTCCTCGTGTTTTAAGAGTCCGTGCATGCCACGGAAGATCTGTACTTCAGCGATCGTGAGAGGGATTCCGCTTACATGAATAGAGCTCGCACAAGTGGCCCAGCAAGAATCGCTCCGGTTTCGCGAGCAATAGTAACGCAGTCCCTGTATGTTTTCTCCTCGATTTGACACCGATTCGGCAGCGTACCTCTTCTATTTTAATAAAGTTGTTTGCGGGAGGAAGCGTCCTTCGCGATTCACCGGCGGAGCGCGCAATGAATAGGGAACTCCTTTCCTGTAAATAATGAAATTACGTCTGTTAACAAGTACAATGAATTCTTCGAATAATTCGTTTCACTTTGAACACCTTAATTATCGAAAATGGCTAACACGTAGGAAGTGTTGAAGATCTATCGGTGTAGAGAAGAATTAGTTGTGACACAATGAAAAATGAAATATCCACGAGGGATCTCCAGGCGACTGTGCAGCGCGTCACCGGTAGGTCTGTTCGGATAAGAGGAAACGGGGACGCGTTTCGGATCGAGATTCCGGCCCCGAAAACGAGGAGAACGGGGAAAACGGGGAAACCGGGGGAAGCCGGGTAAACTGGGCAACGAATCAATCGGGACGAGGATAATGGAAAATTCGTCGCAGCAGCCCATTCAAGCCCTTGGCGTAGCCGCGTTGCGAGAACGTACGGGCCGGGTCGTTGCGCTTTCCTGATGACGTGCTCGTTGCGTCACGTCGTCATGGATACCCCGTTGTTCCGTCGTCGACGAGCAGCCCGTTCTTCGACGAACCCGCTGGAAATTGGGGCTTCGACCGCGAATTAGGTCGCCGCGTTGCTCCACTTTGGGGCAGAGCGCGAACGTAAGAGCGAGAGCGAGAACGAGAACGAGAGCGGGCCGAATCCGAGCCCCCAACCTCCAACCTCCAACCTACGAGAGGAGGAACTGCTTTCCTTCCTTTCTTCCTTCCCCCCCGCGATGCGCCAACCTACATCGCCGCTGCTCGACGAATCGCGGTTTCGGGATTTTTCGCTACTCGAGACCCGCGTCCCTCTGACCAACCTCGATATCTCGCCGCCGACATTGCCTATCTTACAGATTTTCAACCCTTTGCGGTCCCAGCTACTTTACACGCTTCGTACCACCCCCTCGTCGTACTTATTTCAGCATTCTCGACTGTACTTTCGAATCATTTGAGATTCAAATGAAATAACAGAGGCGCCTGGCCGAATTTAAACCAGCGCACAGCGAGGTATTTGGCCGGAATGACGGAAAAAATCGATATACGTACGGTGTAATTAACTCGCAAATTAAACATTTCTTCCGATCAGAGTATTTTCATTCGCAACGATTTTTTTCAGTTTATGGATATGAAATTGACTTAACACCTCCTCCAATACTTAAATGTTTAGTTATTGATTAGATACCAACATATTTAATAATGTAAACAATATTTTGAATAATGGTATGACAATTTTTATTGAACTTTAAGTCGCCACTCGAGTGCTAAGAGTATTATTTCGAAGAAAAACTGATCGAGACTGCAGAGATGCATTAAATTGTAAAAAGTTTTATTTATTTGTAGATATTATTTCTAAAATTCGTTTTATAGATTCACGTCGATTAACACTCCCACACAAACGATTGAAAATCTCAGTTCCAGGACCAAAATCATTTGAAAATACTTCAAAGGGTTGGCCAAAGAGAAGAAGGAAATGCGTCCAGCGCGAATTACGTCATCGAGACATCTTAGCACTAATTAAATAACAAAAATCCGCGCTGAAATGGCCCGAGATAGATAACACTGTATTTCTACAGTAAAATAACAAAAGGAATCTACAAAAGGAGTCTATAACATCTGCAACTACGTAAATGAATACTTTCGCAAACAAAAGAAAAAACTATTCTTTTGCGTGATCGTTCGTAATTTTTGTGAGAATCTACAACTGTCACATTCTACGTCGTAAAACAATTTCAATGTTTTGTTCGTCTCTTTTAAGCAAACAGCATCACCGCCCCTGCGCTGTCCCGTTGCCAATAGCAACTGCTTGTTACATGCACAAAGCATTAATTAAACGTATCGATCATTA
Source organism: Lasioglossum figueresi (assembly GCA_028455805.1). Classification (NCBI taxonomy): domain Eukaryota; kingdom Metazoa; phylum Arthropoda; class Insecta; order Hymenoptera; family Halictidae; genus Lasioglossum; species Lasioglossum figueresi. Next base: position 13,598,215 of record CM052196.1, on the reverse strand, counting down.
ATCGTGTTCGTTCATTAAACTCATCGAACCAATAAGTAATGTTTAAAGTTACTGTTACAAATAATACATTTCACGTGCAACACCCTAATCGACAAGAATCAAATAAATAAATGGTGCACTTATCGATACATTTGATCGTAAATTGGAGCCACAGGGACGCAGGAGAGGATTCAGTGTGGTGTCTGAGACGAGAATGAAAATCCACCAACGTAGAATCATAATGTAATATATTATTCTTCTTATTATAACACAATATTGCTATCGTTATCATAAACCGTAACAAGTTTTCCTTTCTCCGTCTCTATTCCTCCATCGTTGCCGCGGTGTCGCGACACTCGATCCACGATCCTCGATCCGATCGCCGAGGCAATAGCATACAGATCGTAATAACGTTATTTTCAGCCGAAATATTAGAAGCTTTCGCGCGTTGAGGCACTGTGTATCGTCGACGCGTTTTGATTATCGCGGAACTCCGGTTTTTCGCGAATCTTGTTTCCCCGATCGCTTCACGACCCTTCCCGTTTCCCGCGTCCGCTTCTCGAGCACGAACGAGAACCAGGTGAGAAACGAGATCGACGAAAACGGCTGGAAGAGAGAGAGAGAGTGTAAACGCGAGACACGACGTTGTTGTAAGCGTGAAGCTTGAAATATCGTTAGAAAAGTTGAGCCTTAACGTAGAATGGAAAAGGACACGTCTTCGTCGAAGCGTAAAAAACTGCATAAAAATCCGAGTGAGAAAGAACGCGACAATCTAGAATCACGAGCGGACGATCGATCCTCGATAGACCGGCGGATGTTTACGCTTTTCGATCATAATATTCATTTAATTTCGACCACAAGGTATCTTTCTACAATTCAATAATTTTTTTTGATAATTCGCGTAAAGATCCGCGCGGCCTGATCGTCGATCGTCCGCCGTTACTACGTTTTCGATTGCCCTGGTCCGAGGACCACGGCGAAAGAGGTATGTAAAAATATGATTATCTCGTTCGTCGATAGAGTAAAGGTGCCGCCGTATCGATCCTATCCGCGTGATTCTCTTCCATTCTGTTCGCTCCGTTTCGTTTCGGTTCGTTTTGTTTGCGTGTATTCGTTTCAATAAATTCATTGTCGTTCGTTCATGCCGGTTTCGGAAGCGCGCAGCAAACGAGACACGCTGCGCTGACTCTCTCGTCTGCGATCCTTATCCGTTTGATTTGCGCGCGGCTGGCTCGAGCCCGGTTGCTCCGGCAAGCAACAGCATGCATCATTCTATTAACGATACAGTCGTGGCGTTCAAAAGCGCGGCGCGAGTTTGCTCATTGAAAATTACGAACGGTCATCAACGAAGCGATTCGAACAACAATTTCAGGGCAAAATGACAACGCTGGTTACACGGGCGATGACTCCAGCGAAGCGGCCGACGTCCGTCGAGCACCTGCTCGGCTCGGTCCTGGTCAGCAGAGCTGGCTGGATGGTATCCGTTCGAGTCGTGGAACTTTTATACACGTTCTAGAAAATAGACAACCGATTTATTCAGGCTGCCACTCTGCGGCGATCACGCGGGACGATACCGAACAAGCCTGTCCGCGCGAGTAGACCGCGGATTTTATAGAAAAACCCGCTGTGTACGCGCGAGCGAGCATCTCGTCTAGGTATTAGTAGCCACAACAGGGACGACTCTACTTGCGGAAATCAAGCAGCCCAGGGGCACAAACAGGACTCTGATTTCTAACAAGGAAACACAACCACGGAACATCTACACACATCGCAAAAGTAGTACAGTCAGTCAAATAGGATCCCGATGAAACTACGGCCAATACGACAAAGATATACAGGGTGGTTACGTTTAGGTGGACCAACCTGCATGCTCAATATATCTCTGTAACCAGCTGTACGTGTATGTTCCCTTGTAATTACTCAAGCAACCGAACGACTAGTCGGACAGGCAAGAAAAGAAACAGCTCGTCAACACAGGGGAGTCAATCATAGAAAACGAGAAATCATGCTCAGATATCTTTGAACTTCTCGTTGACTTACCCATCCTATTCACTGAGCACTGGCAGTAGGGACCTTACGCGAGAATCGAATCAACAGAAAATAGAATTAGCTGGTCGAAAGAACGAGATCTATCGTGCGAAAGAGATCTGATCCGTGGAGATTAGTTCGATCATTCGCGAGGAAGAAGGAAACGAATTCACTTACAGTTCGATGTTCTGTATGGTGGATGTGGGGCAGGTAGTGTCCACCTTAACGTGACAATGCTTGTGACACTTCATTTGACAGTCTCTGCACTCGTAGCCCTGTTTGCCCAGCCGTCTCGCCAGCGTTCGTTTGCAGACTTCGCATACCGTTCCACTGAAACGCGAAGATTGTTGTTCGAAATCTGTTTCTCCGTTTTGTTATTGTACCTGCTCCTCTGCTTACCCTGGCATGTGTTTCGCTATGAACGTGTGATCGTTGAATATGTGAAGCTTGGTGCCCTTTTTCCTCCACTTGCTCTTCTGTGCAAGCGACAGAGGTACCAGATAGTGCCTGAAACATATTAACAACAAAGTTTAACGTCGATTTCATTCGAACGGTTTCGGACGGACAATGATAATAGTGCTCCTTACTTTCTGATACCGTTCTCAAGGGTCTCGAGAACCAGCGTGGAGGCTTCATTGACGTACGTTCTCGTCGACGCACCGCTTATACCGGAAGCCTCGCTCAGACTGGACCGCCTCGAGTGCTCTTCCCTTCCTGGTATCGATAAACGAGCTATAAAAACCCAAACCAAACTATCGTTTGCACTCTGTTGCGTTAGTCGCACTGTGGAAAGTAATAGTGTGGGGAAACCAGCAGTGGCAATAGGATTAACACTTTACGCTACAATCGGGAAAGTAATTCAAGATTGTTCAATAACTCCAAAGACGAACAATCGACTTGGCCTGTGAACATCTCGTACAGCAAAAAGCCGATCGATAGACGTCTAGTAGCTAAAGTGTTAACCTTCGCTCTGGTCATTAGCATCGCTTAGGGCTGGTTAGCAATGCAGGGAGACCCCCAAGCTTTCGCCTACGTCTACAGCTTGGAAATAGAATGGCAGCTACACCGATGCGAGAAATTCTCCGCTCGAAATTCCATTAACAGCGGGATCGGGATCGACATCCGCTACACCGATAGCATCCTGCTAACGATACGGGTGATAATACTTACCGAGAGTCGCGCACACCGTGCCACAGGCAGTTAGTACGCATAACAGAGAAGTTCAACTTAAGCTAGTGACGAACATGGTTCTACGCTACTCGAATTAAGCGATGATTTTGTACTTTGATTCAATTTGAACGGTGTACACCTGTCTGTGCTAAAATACTCTACAGAAACAGCGAAAGGGTTAAGCAGAATCGTACCGGATCCAGGATCGCGTGCTCTGTCCGCGGATATGGATCTAGAATGAGGATCCTCGTGATTTAGATCGCCCTCCGGCCCCACGGACCTGCTCCTCGTTTTCGATCTCGTCAGTCGCTTCTTTATGGTGCCGAAGAAGTCTCGCCGTTTTCTTCGGGTCCTTCCTCGTTCTGCAAGAAAGCGATCACCGTTAAGACTCGGCCGGATGAACGTTTACAACTAGGGCTTGCAATCCCGCAGGATCCCGCGTCATTTTTTTTATTGAAAACGAAGCGAGATTGCAAAAATGATCGATGGATAAAATACCTTCGGAATTGGAGGAATTTGGCGTGCTTTCTGGTCCCGACGCTCCGCTGGTGTCTTTCGTTCCATGCTAAAACGGACACAGTTCGCGTTATCGTTCATACTCTTGTATTCACGCGTAATCGATACTTCGTAACGTAGGAGTTAATCGACATTGAACATTGAACACGCAGACATTCGAGCACCGAGCATAATTACCTCTGGAGATATCTCCTGCCAGCTGCCGTGTTCCGTGAGGGCGACCTGCCGAATTAGTTAACACACGCCACGCAGCTGACGATTATTAGTGCACTCGTGATACAGAGGGTTGCTTTTAAAGCTACGGGGGTACAAATATATATCTACGGGGTTCAAATCACGCGTGATCCGCCGAGTTAGAACATGGATGTATCGCGAGAGTGCAGTTTGTATTTCTAAAGAGCAGAAATCAATTTTACTCAACGCTTAAGTACCACGAAATACACCATCGAACACCTGTTTAGCGTCCAGCTAAAAGAGGAATTCTTTCTGTCAAGAATCTGTCTCTGAAAGGTAAACATGCGTTGGACAGTGTGATTGATACGAAGGAAACGTAAAGAAAAATCAGAAAAAAAGACCCGTGAGAAGATAGCGAACAAAGTGTAGAGTTTTCGGCGATTCGAATCGAGATGGAGGTGGTGTGGGTGTGCAGAGTTTATCGTCTTGGATGATGCCATGCAGTGTGTAACGGGTTACCTTAACTACTTGCCGCTCCGGTTGCTGCAAAAGAAAATCGAGAAAAAGATACGGTACAGTTAGTCAGGTACGAGTTAGACGAGAAAAAGGAAAAAGTATTGGCTGCTGTTGCGGATCCATCGAAGCAGAGATTTTATGGGAATACGTACCCTCTGCTGGCTGTGGACGATCAGAGTGCCTTTATTCCCGTTGCTCTGGCCGGTCCTGTAGGGCGAATCGACGGCGTTCCCGTTGGTCAGATAATCTACGAGAAAGCATAGAACACGTTTCAAGTTCGATCGGCGGCCTCGTTGGTTCGCGGTCCAAGCGCGAAGAAATACACTCGTGTGATCGTTCGCGCGATCGTGTACGGGAGACGCTTGAACATTGTCCATTGTTTCTCTACGAAGCATCGGCCATTTCGTTTACCAGATAATTTTTCGCGTTTGGCTAAGTCCCGGGCGGTTATGTAAATCGTGATTTACTGTCACCGTCGCTCGTCAAGATCGGTTCTCTGGTAGCCGAAATAACTTTTGAAGGACTGCGTACCGGGAAACATTCCGATCGGGAGGCGAGCGTGAAAATCATTCAAAATCGTGCTGGGCGTTAAACACGAACGTTAAGGGGCCCATAAACGTGTGTTACGATTCGTCGCGTCGTGGCACGCTTCGCTTGCAGATTTCTGACCGATCGAAGCGTTACACTGTTCTCTCGAGAGTTATTGTTTATTTCAATGTTTAGCGCTCGTATGGGCCGCTTAAGGAAAGAAAGAAGAGGGTATGGGGATAGACAAAGAATCTACGCGCTACACGAGAATGTCTACATGCGAGTACGACGCACAGTGTTTCGACGAAACTGCATTTTTTCTATTCTTATTAACCCCCGGATAGCGGACCATCACGACGTCTATCTATATAGTTGACGATGCCCGGTACCACTCGCAGCAGATTTATTAATTTTGTTAAACATATTTTCGAAGATACTTGTTGAATTGAATTGAGCCGAAATTCGAATCTCGGCACCGCCATCCAAGGGTGCAAGTAGCTAACGCGATTTTTGAAAATAGTTTGATATAGCTCTACGACAGTGATTAGCAACCCGCAGACTGCAGTGGGCCAAAAGTGGAAACTTAAATACTTTGTTGCGTCGCCAGCTCCAATTCCAGTCTGTATTTACGCTACGGTCTCCTAGTGCCTCTTTAACGAATTTATTGCTTTAAGACCCAGGTACAGTTGGTAAGTGTCAGCGGATTTTCAGTTTGGTGGCTTTGAATTAAAATACGCTTGTGATTGATCCGCCATGTCTTTGAAAGTGATTAAATTTTAGAGAATGTTTACTTTCGCCCCGGTTGCTCATCACTACTCTACGACATGGAGTGCTAACTCTCGGAACACTGAGCGGCGTTTCGACGACTCTGGCCGATGAAAACGAGGGCAAGTACGGCGGACCAGTTTCGTTTGACGGGCAGGTGACTGACAAAGCGGTACTCTGCGCCGTGAAACGAAGAGTACGGTAGTTCCCGAATGGAAAAAAAACAGCGAACAGTTTTCCGCGTCGGTGTGTGGGAGGAAGTGTACGGACGCGACACTAATCACTATGATTCCACACTCGTGAATAGGAACGCAATGCCTTTCAGATAATGTAATTGGTAATTACCCCCATCGGACTGAACGGTAGAGTCGTACAAGATAAGTGTGCTGTTACCATTGTTGTAATTTAGACTATTGTCGCTGATGAGATTTGTCGTATTGTAGCTACGAGGAGTCGGTGACACCGGCTTTAGCGTCTCCTTCACCTTGTAAGGTTTGCTCCCAATTTGAGGCACCTCTGCACCCTCGATGAACAGAAACTGGGAAAAGAGAGAAAGAAAAGAGAGAGAGACAGGGGGCGACGGGTCTGGAGAGAAAGCGGGTGAACAGAACAACGGCCCGGCGACGCGGTGTTCGACGAGGCTTCTTCGGTTTCAGGTTTACGATCGGGGTTCTCATTTACCTCGACGGTCAAGGTGCCGGTGATGTCCTCTTCCTCGTACGGCCGACACTGGAGAGGTATGATTTGTCTCTGACTAGGATTCGCTAGCAGTTCGTCCACCCCGACAATTCCCAGACCCAGGAACCGTTGGGACTTGTTCGCGCGATCGTACACTTCCAGCAGAACTTCGGTGGTGTTCCGGTTGACGTCGCTGAGGTTCAAAAAGTACCATCAAACTGCATTCGTTTCATCTACACTTTTGCCTTTCGAAAAAATGACGGAAACACGTTGAAGACAACTTACAACAAGAACGCCTCGTCCCACAATGGGTTCCGGGTATCCTTTTTCACCGAGGTCTGATTCTTTTGCGGTGGTTCGTCTAGCTCGACCACACAGTACGGTTCCGAGGCACCTTGCTCGCCGCCAAGCTCGGACGCTCTCACCACTTTCACTAACAATCTCTTCTCACCCAACGCGTACTGACTCTGGTTCGGGGTCGGGGTACGAGTCCGCATCTGTTGCTGACGCATCTGTTGAGCCTGCAACGATCCGCTGGACGCGCTCTGCGAACGGAGCAGCAATTAGATTCGAGTAATCGTACAGGACTAAGAAATCTTACCATACTGTCGTAATGCACCGGCACGGAGAAGCCGGGATGATGGCTGGATGCTTGTTCTCTCCATAGTCGCGGGCAATTAGGGTATTGGAACAGGTTCAGGTGAACGTTGGTCCCTCTCAGAGCACCGACGACGATCTCTGTAACGACCTCCTGCAGGTGGCTTTCGTCGAGGTCCTTCTTGATCGTCCCCACAGGCGCCAGTGAGACTTTCACCTGGCGAAACGTTTCCGAACAGTGTCAAGGATCGCTCGATCGATTATCCTCTACTTAAATGAACAAACCTCCGGCCACCCGTCGCATTTCAGGTCAAGAAGAAGCTTCTCGGTGATGCAGATGACGTTCAAACGAGCGCGAAAACGGTTCACGTTGACGCGATAGTGGCTGACCTCTAGCTTGTCCGCCCTGCGGCGGAACGCCTTCATCTGCAGCGCGGGTGTAGCTTCGCAGTCGCACGTGATCGTCTGTAATGAAACAGCAGGCGGCCGGTCTTTATCCAGGCTTAAGCGGATTCGAGCATAGATCTCTTATCCGTTGTCGATCGAGGGATTTTCGCATACGTACCACGTCGTCCTTCGAGTCGCATTCGCAAAATATATTGGAGAGATTGGGTGGATAGGTTTCAGGGAGAACCCGGACAAATTCAACTCCAACCCCATGCTGCAAAACCAGTGGTCGATTAAATCCATGAACTTGCTTGCTCGCGAAAATCATTCCAGTGCAACTTAACGATACGTTAAAAGGGATTATCAACGCTTTACCTACTTGGCATCTTCTACCAAGTAAAAATCATAAATCAAATTAATAGACTGCCGAGACGAGTGATTCATTGTCGAGACAATGGAGTCATCGTTCATAGGTAAAGCGTTAAATGCCTGTTAAATACTCGATCGAGAGAGACCCGATTCGCAATCGCAGTGACTCGTTCGCAAACATTTTTTCCCCGTTCATGCACGGTGCAGCGGAATGCCTCGGTTAAATAGGATCACTTGAATACGAGAAGCTTCTTTTGTACGACGATAAACAAGACAATTCAACACGTTTGGACACGAGACGCGTCATATAGATCGTGGACTCGGAGCGCGGCCGAGAAAAAACAGAGGTGGGAAAAACGGTCGGGGACACGTTAAATGTATTCCAGTCGTAAAAGTCCGCCTCGACGGTGGTCGAGCGCGTGTGCGCGCATCTGTCAGGCAAAGTAAAATTGTACGATGTCGAGTGGTTGCGACGAGGCAAGACGAGGCAAGACGAGGCAAGACGAGGCAAGACGAGGCAAGACGAGGCAAGACGAGACGAGACTCGTCGAGTTTCCGTTGGTGCCGCGGCCACCCACGCGCAACCAAAAATTCGCCTCGCCCCTTATCTAGTCCCGCGACTAGCTTGTCGTCTTCGAGACGGTGGCGAGTCGATCGCCGTCTCGACTGGCAGCCGCTGGCTCACCTCATCGACGGAGTTGACGGTGAACTGGTTCAGCGAGCCGACCCAAACCGAGAGCACTTCATCGAGGATCGCAGGGTCGGTGTAGAGCCAGACAATGACTTCGTTGACCCAGCGCACCGCGTCCGGGTCGGCACCGGTCGCGGTCGGCAGGTTCAGGCTCCTGGAGCTCCTGGCGGGGCTAACCAGAGCGCCGGATGTCTTCCTGGCGGTGAGACGCTTCCGAACAGGTGGAGTCGGCGGGACATAAGAGCTGGGAGACGCGGAGGGAATGCTGACACTTCCGATACCCGCAGACGGGTGGCTGCTGGCGGGTCCGCTTCCGGAAGCGGAACCGGTAACACCGCCACCACCTGCGCCACCCAATGCGGAAGACTTTCCGGCCGACGATCCGCCCGATCCCGAGGATGATGCTGGTTTCTGTTTTCCTAAAGAGAGCAACTTGCTACCGCCGAAGATACCGCCACCACCGCCACCACCACCACCGACACCAACGCTATCACCGTGAACGATATGGCCGTCCTTCGCGGCAATTATCGTACCGGAGGCGGCCTCATTTAAAACGAACCGATTGTAAACGTATTTGCCGACGCACAACACCACCAGCCCGAACAACATCCAGCCGAATATTAGCATCGATAACGTATCCATGGTCGTGTCACCAGCCGAGTCGAAACTGCATATCAGATCGTCCACCCGCTCGGCCAAGTCGGCCATATTGCCCCATCGTTCGACCAACCAAGTCCAATTGGATTCCAAAAACATTCTTTTCTATTTTCACCCGCGAGCGAACGCGACGCCCCCCACCAACGACCTATCGCGGGCTATTAATACGCTGCACCTATACCCTGGGCCCCCAGGACTACGGCACTGGCTCCGTCTCGATTTTGACTCGTGCAGCGTCGGCCACGGACGGCCACCGCGGAAAACTCTTTCCTCCGCCGCGTCGTCCGCCAACCTCTTCGCTCCCTTCGAACTGCTTTCCCTCGCGATCCTCTTACTTTCTCGATCTACAAACCGAAAAACAATTGGCTGTCTCTCTCTCTCTCTCTCTCTCTCTGTCTGTCTCTCTCTCTCTTCGACGTTAACTTATCATTTCTTTGACCCATTTGCATCGTTAGCGAACATGCACAAGTTGTTTTCTAGCGGCTAGCTAATCGTTAGAGCGCACATGTAAGCTCAACTTTTCTGCATGTCATTACCAAAACTAATTTCCTACTTAACTTCCTAAGCAACAATTAGCATGCATTGTAGTCATCGTTATCGGCAATAAAATTACGTTTCATTATTTCTAAAGATACGCCTACGCTAAAGCAAAATCGAGCAACTTTTTATCGCCTCTGGTAAAAAAGATAAAGTCAATAAGACATGACAAATAGTTGCTTCAGTGTGGACATTGCTTTACGATGCAAATGGGTTTATCCCATCGATTGTACGAATGCTGTAATTTCCTGAAGAGTGCGCAAGAGTTAACATAGTTATCTCTGCACTCGTTTTTTGGCTATGTTTGGACAAAATAATCTTGTGACCTTGGACTGTACTATACGTTTACACATTCTAAATTGGAAACAGCGTGCCTACGCATGGTCGATCGTCCCGTAATTCGTCAACAGATTACCTCTGTTCGGTATTATCGCATCGATCTGAATCTCTTCAAACGAGTCTAATCTCCCTGATTGTCCGCGCTCCAAAAATCGAGCGATTAGCACGTTGAAAAGCCGTCGATTCCGCAACGCGTCGGCCGCGCCTACACGCCGATCCCTCGCTTATTCACGGCTGGCTCGACGATTGAGCGCTTCTATCCAAGAAAAATTCCAGTGACTTGTTAGTCCGATCTAAATCCAATCTTGATTTCTCGATGAGGTCATCGAGTCGATAAGAATCCAGAGCCGTTCCCACGGTGTCCAGCGATGCGCCAACGTCGACGACGATCCTCATCGCCCCTTCGAGCTGAAACCAGAGGCGCACTGTGAGACGATGAACGCGTACACAATTGCTTTTCACCTTGTTCGGTTGACGAACGAACGTTGGCGCCGATTACGGATTATTCCACGTTTTTCCCGTGCGAATGTACAATCGAGTAGCATGGAAGATGCATAGCAAGGCGAATTACGGAGACAACCGACAATATAAACAACGCCGTGTTACCTAGCCGGAGAGCGTCGCCGATCGATGAATCGATAGTTCTCGTGGAGCGCGATCCGTTCGCGGCTCGCGACGGACGGACAATGAAGCCTAGATAAGCCACGGCGACTTATCACCGGCTCGTCTTAAAGCTCGCTCTACCGCGCGCAAACAACCGCGCTGACCGCGTGGATCGCGAGCGGACCTCGTGCTCGGATCGACGTTGCTGTATCTTACCGATGCTCCGTCACTGTGCGCGTCGCGTCATCTTCTATTCGTGGAATCCTCTCCTCGACTTTCCCTCTCGTCAGTCTCCTCCGATCCACGATCGCTGATTTATCTCGCTCCCTCCCCGGTGGTCTCTCCGATCGGACTCGGATCCAGTGTCCCCGCTTTCACAGCGTTTCTGAAATACGAATCGTTGAGTTGCCGGATCCACTGACCAACACGGTCGCGAGTATCGCGAGAATCGAGCAGAATCGTCCGAGGTGGAAGCTATCACAGTCGTCGTCTATCCACGCGACCAACCCCTAAAACCGTTCGGTCGGTGACGCAGTCGGCGAGGGTGGCGCGTCGCCGACGCATAATCTCGGCCCCAGATCTGCGACCTCACGAGCACTCGTATTGTATCGGGACCGTGACGCATCGCACCGTGTTGCCGATCGATCGATCCGCCTCCGAATCCTAGGCCACCCTGGTCCTCTCTCCCTGCTAACCAGCGGGGGCTAGTTTTTGCGTTCGAGCACGACGCGACTCTGCGGTTCTCCGACACTCGATTGTCGCACACGCTGGACCGTTGCTCCGTGGAGCGCAAGCGCGCGCGACACACCACGGGTTGCTGCGGATTTACCTTAACAACGTTCGATTCGTCGCTGATTCCTCCGGAATTCTGCACGGGTCGTCTCGGGTGACCTGGTTTCCCTGGGACCGATGATGATGGCGGCGAGGCGATTCACGGTCGCAACCGGTCGCGTCCTCGTCGACTTCCGGTAGATCCGGCTCGCGAGGACGTCGACTTCCTTCGCTGCAGAACCTGAGGATCGCGTGCACCGGCCGGCCGGCCGCCTGGTCGGCGCCACCTTCTTCCAGGCTCCCCCTTCAACCCCTTTCCAACTCCCCTTCGACGATTCCTTCGACCTAGAGGCGGACCCGCCGAGACTAACCGTCGCGCTCCAGATTCTCCGACGGTATCGATCCGGACGCGGTCGCGAAAACACCCGCAGGACGCACCCACGGAACCCAGCCGTAGCACCACGTTGCAGCACGCGGCCTTTAACTCTCACTCTCTCTCTCTCCCTCTCTCTCTCTTTCGCCAGTTGTCTTTATGGCAACGTGCGCGCGCGTGTCTCGGCCACGCGGCCTCTGGAAGGTGCGGCCTCTCCCGATCCTGCGAGCGGAAACAACAAACACCGCTCTGCCTCGCGATCGACCAAACTAGATTCCCCGCTATCCCACTTCACGCGTCATTCATTTCTCCCCCCATGCCTTTCTCGCCCATCTGTTCCACTCCCACCCGCCGTTCCGTTACCTTGCGTCATGCTCTCTGGACGGCCGACGACGTGTAATATCGTCGATGTAACCACGATCGGTCAAAGATCGCCGACGACGATCACGCACGCCGCCGCGCCGGTTTCCATTGCGATCCTAGCCGAGACGAAATTAGCCTTGCCGTCATCTTTTACCGTACGTGCGCGCATTTTTAAACTAGACATTCCTCTTCTACCTGTCGCGTTAGCTCCTCTCCGTTCCGATCGTCCGTCAAAATGAAGTCGATCCAGAGTAGACTTTTATGCGAAGTACAAACTTTCTAGCTGAATTTGCGAGAAGCTCCAGCGAAAGAAAAGTTTTCTCTTTCGATGCGCTCGCTATCGTCGTCATCTTTTATCTGAAGGAAATTAACCATTTGCACTCGGAGCTATATTAACTGCAAAATTATATGTTTCTTTCGATCTAGAATATTTCCATTCTGTACGATTTTTTAAATTTGGTGGACATGAAATTTATGTAATACTTCGTATAATACTTAAATGTTGAGTAACTGATTAGATACCGACAGATCTAATAATTTAAACAATATTTTAATTAATAGTACAGGAATTATTAATGTCGCCACACAGACGTCACTCGAGTGCTAAGGGTTAACATACGGCGTGACATTCGAAGAGCTTATCAGATTTTTGTGCTCTTTAAAGAATGATAACTGGACTGCGGATCTTTCTATGTATTGACATCTTGAATTTAAAAAATTTTTCAACAATTGTGAATCTCATCTGTCCAATTTTGCTATAAATACATCAAGATTAGCAGTGTAATAACTATGGAGCCTGTGACCGACATAGCTGCTGGCAGTAACATGGCAGTGTCTTTAAATTCTTCGAATGTTTTTACAGTTATAAATTGCATCTACTCCTTTTTTGAATAAATACTTTTTTTTACAAAAAAGAGACTAGAATCTGACTAGCTCGGCCAGCAGTACATTCGTGGATCGATGCACTGTGGAAGGCAACGCGCGAGTACATTCGTCGATGACTCAACTCCCGCTCGAAACAAATCCCAACATTTTTCAGTCTGTCGAAGAACTAGTTCTACCAGTTTCTCGTTCGAAGTCGAAGTTTCGTGTATTTCCGTACGTCGCACCGGGTCTTGGCGGACCCGAGCAAGGACAGGAGCAACAAGCGGTCCGCGTTGCCCCCGGGGGCGATGCTCCGGGGCCAGTGACATCGGTGGAAGAAGAGCGCTCCTTGGAGCAATCGGTGGACGAGTGTGACGACACGTGTCGTATCTGGACTGCGAATCTTTGCGCTTAAATTCCTTCGACGAGTTTATAAAAATCTGAAAAAGAGTATCCAGGATAGAAAAATCGAACGAGAAGTACGAATGTTCGTCGCGCTGTTGAAACAACCGGAAGTTCCGCAGTCTAATCGTATAAAAGAAAAAGGAAGTACGCGATTATCTCTGATATAGTAGAAAGTTTGAAGCGGTTGCATAAGCGCAGGTGCAATCGGGTTCCCGGGACGGGAGCGAGCGAAACCGCGCTCGCGGTTGTTACACGCGGGCATGTTGAAGTATGTTCGGCGTATACTTTTTATTGTTTCGTCATTCAATTTACATACAAATATTTTCAAGATACGTCTTAAGAAACAGTGTGCTCGGTATCGATTCAAACTCTCTTTCTCTCTCTCCCATTCGCTCCCTCTCGCTTTCAGCGCGCACGAACGCTGCTAAACGTATTTTTCTCGTACAAATTGTTGTCTCGCGGGTCCCGCGATCACTTAAAATACTAGCAAAATAATACGCTACGCGGTTCTGGTGTGCCTCGTCGAGCTCCCCTTCGATGCGTCCGGGATATAATTCCGTTTCGTCGTTGTCGTCTCGCTCGAGAGCAAAGATCCGTCGCCGACACCGATCGACGATCTCGCCTCTGTCGAGCTGTGCATCCGAGCCGCACGCGACAACGATGGTTTCCGGTGGCGAAAAATCATACCATCCGGCGAGGCGGGTCGCTTCTCGTCGCACGAGGCTCGACGGAGCGGTTCGGCGCGGATTAACGAAACGCCCGGCGTGCATTCTCTATTCGAACCATCCGAAGAATGCGAATTGGACGACGCTGTACCGCGCGTCTACTCGCCGCCGTCTGTATATCTGCTTACAGTCGGCGACTATACAATCCCGACGCACTCGAGCCACGCGATCTTTAACCCTCTCGTTATGGGACCTTCTGATGCGCGTCGAACTTGTAACTTCTCCGTTGCAAGAATCGCAGGATCTCCGATCGAGCTATCTCAAATTAATCATCCGCATTCATCGACCCAGAGTATCAAAATCGACATTGACTCGCTCAACGTCCGGTAGTTAGTTACATTGGGGACAGCAGGAGGGACTGCTGAGTAGACTTCGGATCTTTATGCGAAAACAAAATTGTCCCTTCCATTTTTCTTTAATCATTTTAAGAATCTCGTTGAATGCACAAGATCTGCAATCTACCAACAAGTCCGCGAGAAGTACCTTCAGAAATAAAACTGTAAGAGGTACGAAATTTTAATAATAGACCGAATTAGAGTCACAGTCGCCGTTGGTAACGAGAGGATTAACGGAACATTGCATAGCTGCGTTCGTACACGTTCGGGCCAGCCGTGAGTAAAAGTTCGGCCGAAAGCGGTCGTAAAAATGTGAAGCATGAATTGTAGAAAGGCGTTGCATTAGGAACCGGTACCGGTCGATTAATACTGATTTTTGAATATGTATTCACGACTTTCATCATCTCGGTTCGAGCCGTCCCGAACGTGTTCACGCGGGATCGCTGCGGCATTGCATCGCTCGTGTGCATCGGTGCTAAGACGTCATCCGCGTCTCGCATCGGGACGTTTCCGTTTCGACGACGCTCCCGAACGATTCGTTCCATTTTCTCTTTCTCTCTTTCTCTCGTTTCGATGTCGTTCGAGGTAATCTTGCGTGAGAAACGGCGACGAGACGCGATCGGCGGTCAACGCTTCGCGGTCCATCGAAAACACGGCGCATACTTCGACGACCCCTGTTATCTCTAATCGATGATACCCCTAATCGCCGGAGACGCAAGCAACACCGTCCAAACGATGACTAACAGCTCCAATTTTGTATTAATATCCGTACAGGATGTTTCCGAAGCGAACCTCCGCGCGAATTGTACCCATGGTTCTAGGTCGGTTTTATAAAAGTAAAAAATGCAGCGTGAATGCGTTCCGTCGACAGGAAAGCTTCTTGCGGCTAATAAAAACGGGAACTACTAATATCAATCTCTGTGTGGAAACGCTAACAGTCTTTGCGGTAGTAACGAACTACTAAAATGCAACGTATCGTCTTATAAAATATGAACAAACGTACCCATCATAGAAAAGTTGTAAATTCCCCGCGAGTATCGTGCTGTGTGCTATAAATGTAAATAACGACATTGTGTGGAGTTCAGTTGTTTTTCTTTATGCAAAATACAAAATCGTGGACATCACACTATTCTAGTAATACTAAATCATACGTGTATCGTACAAAGTTTCTCGTCCATTTCATTTTATTCTTTTTTTTTTGTTCAGTGCCATAAACCGCGCGCGTAAAATGCACGTGGGTCTGGCGATAGCGATTGGAAACATCCTGAAGAATAGAAAAACGGTTCGAATGAGCCCGCGGATCGCGAAGCGTTGAAACGGGACGCGTGGGGGGGGGGGGGGGGGGTGCACGGGTCGTTCGAGCATTATGATGCGCGTGGCTACCGCGCTCTCGTGCATGTATGTATGTACAGAAGTCGTTGTCCTCGGATAAAAGTAATAGCCGAGACGATAACCATAATCGCGAGTTATCGAAACGGATTCGTTCGGTAAATAAAAGTGGAGCAATAATTAGAGCTTGGTCTCGCCTTTCGTCGCCGCTTCCATGTCATGCACGCGACACGTGTAACAATGCGACGAGTGCAGCGATTTCTGTCTGTTGTTTCGCCGCGCGACACGTAAACCGTTGAACGCGCACGTTGCTTCTTTAATGGCCCTGGACGTGTTATGCCTCGCGATTCGATTCAATATGATGCAGTACGACTCTCTCTCTCTCTCTCTCTCTCTCTCGCTCTCTCTCTCTCATCGGCCCGTCAGTGTCGCTTCTTAAATAATTGCAATCGTAACAAACACTCGTAATACTCGCGCGATAAACTTGCCGTATTAAAATTATCCATCTATGATATATGTATATAAATATACATATATTAAATACAATATAAATGCATCTAATACTAGTCGCTTCCCCTCGATCAGCCGTCTCTCGTACCCCGATTTATGCGATCACGCTCTCTCTCGCTCTCTCTCTCTTTCTCTCTCTTCGCTCTCCGTTCCCGACAAATCTTCCATACAACAATTTCGTACACACACACTCTCTCTCTCTCTTGCTCTATCACTCTTCGTTCTCTCTCCCTGTTTCTCGGTCCTCCGCTCGCTTGGTTCTCAGCCGGGGCTCATCGCGATGCACCATCGTCGTCGGTCGCGAGTACACACGCTCTTATCCTCTAATCGATAGACATCGGACTAGTTTCGTGCGGTTTCCCTGTCGATGGAAATCTTGAATCAAATCGAAGACGTTACCGAAGTATTCCAATACATTGTTAGATTTTTTTTGTCCAGAAAAATCTAGCTGCATTCTCGAATAGGAAACGTTCCTATTGAATCGGTTGCGAGACGGAGGATGTCGGGTAGGAAGTTCTACCACATCCTCCTCGTAGTTCGGACTCGTGTCCTTGCGGCTGTCGCTTAATACTATCTTCGTCGGACTGTGTTGCCAACAGGCATTTTAATAACCATTGTTAAATAACCATTGTATAGCTTGTCCGGGGAGGGCGCGCTTTAAATCCGCACGAACTTTCCGTTGTCTAACGACCGAGGCGTAGTTTCGCAAGGTTCTACCCTCGCTCTGGTACAATCGTAATACACCCCCGCATCGTCGGATCACACTCCCGCTTGGAAAACCGGGGGTAGGAAAATCCGGCGCGTTGGCACGAACTTCGCGCGCGTTCCCCTTATCTCGCATCGCCGAATAATAGTCCGGGAGGTCGATACAGGAAATTGATAACGAATACTGTCATACTGGAAGATCGACGCGGAGAGTCTGGCGCGCGTGACAACGCGCGATTCGATGGAGATGGCGGATCGGTGCGAGAACAGAGGGAATGGCGTTCGACGAAGTCGCGGGATCGATCGGCCTGTTAACCGAACGATTTCACTTTCTACGATCGTGAACGCTTCGTCGAATCAAATTCTTCGACTTTGTACTAATTCGGATCCAAAGGTGCAACCGAATAAACCATCGATTAAATAATAAATAAGGTAAAAGGCTACCGAGACTACGGCGAAGCCGAGGACGATCGTCTTCTCGGCCGGTTAACAGGCGAGAAACCGCTACGATAATCGAAGTAGGTGCGCGTGGAAACTGTTACAGGCGAAACGGGGATGGCAGTGTGTGAATACCGCGTGTCCATGTCCATTTAATGGCCGACAGATGTTATCGCGAAACGCACGAGTCTGAGCGTGCGCGTTTAATCGCCGCGGACGTTCCGTTCTGTTCTCCGATTTGCAGTTTTCCTGGTCGACTAGAAGATTGTTGCGTAAAGCGAGATTCAAAATTTAGACCCGCGGATATGCTTAGATAATAAAAAGACGTCTCTTGTTTCGATAATAAATCAGGAGAAACTTGACGAGGTTGATAACCGTGTCAGTTTATCGAGTCTCAGTCGTTGCGAATCCTTCGCGCGAACGTTCGCGTTTTCTTTCTTTTTCTTTGTTTTTCTTCTTTTGTCTTTTCGCGACGTTAAAAGTTTGACATTCATCGCGCATCGAGAAACGATGGGCGCGTCGTTTACGAAATACCGATAGAAAAAGATATCGCTACACGGAACGATGGGCACCGTTTTATTTTTTTCTCCTCCAGCTCTCTCACCCCCTCTCAACGCCTCTGGCTTGCCTTCTTCTCTCCTCCCTCTTTCTCTCGCTGTCCTGTTTATGTATCATCTTTTTTTTCACGCAAGTCTCTTTGTAGCACTCCTTCGTTCTTTTTTTGCTGTTTTTTCATTGTTTTGCATTTTCGTTAATTGCAATAAATGCCAATAAGCCGGTGCAGATCAGCGTATATACGACTATATTATAGGTACATAGAATATATATGAACTGCAACGTTACTCTTCTCACGCTCCATGAGAATCGTACGGGAGACGATAAAAAAATATAAGAACGGAGAATAATATACAATATCAATATCAAACACGATCGTTCAATCGTCGTGCGTTCAGAGTGTGGAATTTCGTTGAGTCGGTTCTGCGTGAAATAGAAAAATCGGTAAAATTTCTAAAACGCTTCGGATGATCGGTGTTTTACGCGTCGCTGCGCGCGCGCGTCTGTGTCTATATATATGTGTGTGTGTGTGTGTGTGTGTGTGTGTGTGTGTGTGTGTGTGTGTGTGTACGTATGTATGCATGTATATATGTATATGTGTGAACGAAGACGGTACTCGCAAACCGTTTCAGGATTCGTTTGATTCGTTCGAAGCCGCGGCAGTCGATCGGTGGACCGCTTCACGTTTTCACGTGTTCCACGTGTGTTCTTCACCTCTTTACCGTTCTCTTTCGTTTTCTTTTCTTTTTTTCCGTCTTTTGTTTGCGTTTCGCGGAACCATTGCGTGTGTCTCTTGGAATGTAACGAGCTGTGCGTATCGATTTCATATGTACACGGAAATAATGGTCGTGCTGTGTGTGAGTGTATGTGTATGTACGAAAAGCGTGAGAAATCAGACTGGATACAGGAATTTAGAGTTTTACAGCCTCGCAATGTGTCGCGTGCAGCGCGGATTCGACGCGTCGACTGCGCTGTCGAGGCGCTTCGAAATTAGCGAAACGCGAGAATGTGCGCGCAGTCGGTCGCTCGAATCCCAGTCGAAATCACGTCTCGGACTAGAGGCATCTTATTTTTTCAGAAATGATCGCGCGCGCTCGCGTTTGTTCCCGGGGCTGCGCGTCGACCGATATTTACATAAATTAATTAGTCGCGGGTGTCCTCGATCGGCGAGGCGTGGGTGAGGGATGGATCGACGCGTTTCTACGATGATGAACGGTTACGTTCATAGAGATCGATTCCGGCGATCCCACCGAAGACAGTGCACGCGTTCTCGAACGTGGTAGCATCCAACTACCGAGCGGTTCATGATCAAAAGTTGTCTGTTGTGCGTCGAATTGGCAGAATTAGAATCGATTTCATTTTGTTTTTGTTTGTTTTGTTATCCATAAGGGGGCGTCGCTTACCATCGGTTTAGTAAACAACGAAAGGGTACGGTTTTTACTTAGAATGCTAGGCTAGATAATAATGTACTTACGCACGAACGTGCCTGATATACACGGGGTATAAGTCCGCTTCACTCTCGCGAATACGTAGTAAAAAAACCTGTGTTGCGCGCGCGGCCACCGACACGATCGTTTCGGTTGTCCGACCTACGCGATACATTGTTCTCTCTCTCTTTCGCTCTCTGCCTCTCTCTTCTCCCATTGTCGCTTTCCTCGAGTCTGGCCCGGCGTCGCGTCTTTATCTTCTGCTCAGCTCCGCTCTCACAGCTAGAACCGTTCAAGAACAAAGTCACGATGAGCAACTTCGCTGCAGCGAAACGACGAAACTAAGACTGCCTACGATCGGCAAAAACGGCACCAAACGGTTAAATCATCCGATCACTCGGATCGCTTACCGTCCACGATCTCCTGCTTCATCTTCTGGAATTCTTTACGCACTTCCTTGATGATCTCCGCTTTGAACGCCTCCATTTCTTGAGCGGTGAGCACGGCTCCGTCATTCACACCGTTCACTTTCAGCAAAGTGTCCTCGGACGCGGAGCCGAACCTCTTGCGAACCGATTTCGGCGATTCGGCACCGTTCGAGAATTTATTCGACGAATTGTTCTTGTCCCAAGACTTCTTGTCGGGCGAGCTTTCCGGTTCCTGTCGAAGCGAAACGAAGTGCGTGAGCTTGCATGACAAGCTCTAATATTCTAATATTCTACTAATATTAATTGTACTACTAATTCGTAATAGAGAACGACAATATGTACCTGCGGCTGCTCGGGCTGTTTCTTCTCGACGGCGGCTCGTCTTCGCGCCAGAGTCTTCGCCATCTCGTCCATCATGGAAGCCATACTGCCACCTCCTCCTCTGCCCAGCGTACCGTAATTTCCACCGCCTCCGGCATTGCCGCTGTTGTTGCTATTCGAACCGCTGCTATTGTCCACGGTTTGCTGCGCCGACTGAAACCATGCGACAACGATCAACCAAAGAATACATTAACTCGATATAAAACTGACTGAAACAAAAGGTAACTGGATATAAATCTCTGATCCAGGCGAGCGCGAACCTGTTTCTTCTTCAAACGAGCCGCTTGAAGAGCAGCAGCCAACGAGTTGGCGTCCGGCGGTGGATCCGCGTTGTTGCTGTTGGAACTCATTGACCCGGTGGAACCGGTAGGGTTAAGGCTGATGGCGTTCGCGTTTGGCACGGGTGGCGGAGGAGGTGGTGGAGGTGCAGCGGGACCGGTCAACGGTACCATGGGCGGGGGTTGCGGACCACCGCTGCCAACGGGTCCGTAAACGTTCGAACTAACTGTCGGCCCGTGGATTCCACTAGTTGCGGAGGCTGCACCGCCGCCGCCGCCGGCGCTACCGCTGTTGTATTGATTCACGGAGTTCGCGGGTGTTCCATAGGGATTTGTGGCGTTCGACGCGGCTTGCACTTGACCGGTTCCGTACGGTGGCTGTGCCTGGGACACGACACTGTACTGAGACTGGTTCTGTACTGGCTGGCCAACGTTCACGCCAGTCCCGACGCCGACACCGACCACGTACTGCCCCCCGGTCGTTGCTGCTCCACTACTGGCGTACTGACCCATCGAATTCCCACTCGCGTATTGGTTTCCACCGCCACCTACACTGCCTCCACCGCTGGTGCAGCTTCCAGCGACATACTGACTCGTTTGACCCGGTTGTCCGCTCGAGTACGTGTTGGCGATCTGGCCATTATTACCGTAGAAGTTGTTCTGATTCCCGGAGGAATACTGACAAGGACTCTGACCGACCACCGAAGCGGTCGCGTACTGATTATTGTTCGCCGCGGCGTTGTACTGACTTCCCTGCGCGCTCCCGTAGATCGACTGAGCCTGCGGTTGGCTCGGCAAGTTCGTCTGAGACGGTGGAGACTGCGCGTACTGATTCATCATCATCGGAGGCGGCGGTACAGGTGCGTTAAAGTTCATCATCACCGGCGGACACGGTGGCACCGTGCTCGGCATCGGAGGCTGTGGAGGTGGTACCGGAGGAGTACCGCCGCTCGACATTTGTCCCGCCCCCGTCCCCAAACCTCCGACCGGCTGAATTGACTGCATCATGGATTGCTGTGGTTGCGGTGCAGGCGGCGCCGAAGAAGTTCTATGGTGACCAGATTGCTGTTGCGGTGGCTGCTGCGACTGCTGCGTTTGATGTTGCTGTTGTTGCGGCTGTTGCTGGGGCAGTGGAGGGGCTGTCGGTTGTAGTTGCTGCGGCTGTGATTGCGGCTGTTGCACTTGAACTTGTTGAGGTGGTTGTTGTTGTTGTTGCGGCGTTTGTTGTTGTTGTTGTTGCTGCTGCTGTTGCTGTTGACTACCCAGAGGACAGCTCGGAGATATTGCGTTCGGACTACCGGTTGCTGGAAAGAGAATGCGGTTTTCACAACGGTTCCGAGGTCGGCTCTTGTGGCTTCCACTTAACCGTACGGTGAAACGCGATAGATACAATACCCTGACTTTGCTGAGACATTCTGCGCTCCTGGATTATGGCCACGTCCTCCCTGGTCATAGTTCTGTAAACCGGTAACGCATTTCTTAGTCACATGACATAATAAATTCAGCAACGTTGAAATATTACGAACCTGTAGCCCATGTCTTCGTCGTATTGAGCGTTGCCTTGTTGTTGTTGCTGGAAAACAGGTTGCTGTTGCGTGGTCGAGCCAACCGCCGGAGCAAGACTTCTCGATATGTTGCTACCATTGCTAAGCACCTGTAGAAACAAACGTAAAAATCAACGAACTAAGAACGATCGAGTTTGACAAAGGATTGCTGGTATTGCTCTCTGTTCAGCTCACATCGAGCGCCTGCAGCATGGCCCTGGCGAACGCATCGGCGTCATCCTTGCTGGAGAAATTCAGGCCGTACACTTGCTTGTTGTCTCTCCATTGGTGAAACGTGACTGTCGCTTGATTGTACTTGAGCCCTTTGAGGATCGCGCAGTTGATGACGATCTCGTGATCTTGCAGCTTCCTGCCGACCACGCGAAACGTGTTGTTCACCAGATGATGGTACAACTGGACCTTCGAGAGCCCCGAGGAGGTGCCGCTCGGCACCCATTTCTTGTTGACGTCGTCGTACACCATTACCGACGCACGAGCGGACGATATGCTCACTTCGCTGAAACAGAGGGGGTAACAAAAGGACCATTAGAAATTTCGTCCTCGAGTTGCGACGGCTTCGAGATTTCGTTACCACGATTGGTAGTCGCCTCGTCGCGGTATGAAGCGCTGGCTATCGCGGGAATGTTGCTCGGAAATCATCGTGCGTTAGAGAGATTTTTTAAGAACTCGCAGGAAACGATTCTCACAGCCACGGCAGGGCTCGGTCTCAAGGATGATGAAGCGATTCGCGTGTTCTCGCAACGGCGGAAGAACCAGCGGATTCCATCGAGCACGGTGTTACGCTCGATGTCACTTTCACCGTGCCACGGGCCACGGGCCGAGTTGGACGGATTGCTCGCGAAACCAGAACAGAACCGAGCGGAATACGAAAAGATACTGACCACTTCCTCCTCCTCTACCGCAACAGTCAGCCAGGAACGGGCAGGCGTTACGATAACAAGCCGAGTAATATACGCGGAACAACCAACCATTTTTAACCGTGCGCATCCCGATTCCTTCCGCTAGCTTTTCCCGTCCACAGGTGAACATTTCTCGGAACGGTTTTCCTCGGAACAGCTAAATAAAAATTTCGGTTTGCAGAAGATAAGACCAACGCGATGCTATCTCGCGGAGCATCAACTGAGATTTTGCACAATTTTCAGATCCTCTATTGAAAATTACCTCAAGCCGAGTCTAAACGAAGACAACATCAGGACGGTCCACCTAAATATTTTCTTTATTTGCCATTTTTCCTGGAGTTTTCAAGGTCATCGATATTTTTTATTTATATTCTTACTTATGTTGTTAATATGTCTAAACGCGTTTTATTGTCATCTAGAATATGAAAGGAAAAAGTATATACATTTACAAGAAAACAAATATCGATGACCTTGAGAACCCCGGAAAAAAGACCTTGAGAAAAAATAACATTTGTAAAGCATTCACCTAGTGACACCGTTTACGTTGCATTAAAAAGATTTGCTATGTCATAAAAAATAAAGGAGATATTTAGGTGGCTACATATAGGTGGACCACCATGTATATTGTATACGAACCGCTATAAATTCGTGCTATTGTTTCTCATCCGAATGTCAATACTACCCGTGTTTGTAAACTACATGTCAAACATGATATAACCAATAGTAAACCATGCGATCGCTAATGACCACAAATAGATAATCGGTAAATAAGATTCGAAATTGCCACCGATATGCATCGCGAGATAAACACTCGCGTGGATGCTATCGTTTTGGGTCAGGTTTGCTGAGTTTATCTGGACAAATTGATTTACAGTTGTGGAAATACGTGGCGTATCCGTTTGCCGTATTTTCGCGTGATCCGCAGCAGATGAAAGTATCCCACTTAACGCGTTACCGAGTCATATTCATAAGATGTTACAATGACCTCGCACTGCGTACAGCTCTGGCGTAGTTCTGTCTAAACTGTAATTGTATACAAGCATTGCACAATAACACGGTCGTGGTACGAATGTATTTTTGAATGATATCAGGAAAGACATTGGATCATCGTTGTTGACAAACAAAATATCGAATACTACTCCTCCGCGTTCCGAAGTCAGTCGACCGAAGATACTCGGGAGATCAAGATTACAACAAGTTTATGGAACGAGGCTTGCCTATCTATATTATCTGCTAGATGTAGCAATTTCTGTCGAACTTTTTCGATAGCGCTTCAACGAGCTCTATCGCGAGGTAATCGAATGATACATCCCGGAACTGTTTCCCCTCTCTCTCCGATCCTCGTATCGCAACAATAGAGATAGAAGCGTGCCATGGTAGCTTGTAATCTAAGGTATTTCGCGTAATCGCTCGAACCAGATATGAATCACCCTCCGGAGGACGCACGGGAAACCAGTGAATCAGAAATCGACGCCCGATTATCGGGAATTCCAATGACAGCACCGATTACGAGGTATTTTTTTTCGAATACCGGAAGCACCCGGCCGAATTGTCGTGCAATCACCGAGATAATCTTTAAGTGACAGCATAATTGCGAAACGCACGCGCCTGCGTAACAGCGGACGCTTCGCCGGACATAAACAAACGAGTGACATACAATTTTTCGGCGTTGTATTTCCATCCCGGTCTGGCTGGTTCGCGAACTGCAACCGATGCATACGCCGCGTAAAAAGCACACAGGACCAGCAACGGGAAGATGAAGCACGATTTCGCTTTCGGAAGACGCGTGAAGACTTCGGAACGCGAGACACGAAGTTTCCAATTCAAACGATCGACGTTTTACCGCAATTTTTTTTGTCAAACGTCAATACTATAAATCGAAAGACTGTATACTCGTCGTTCCGAAGACATAGACGTTCTTTTTCAACCCTCACCCAACCCCTACGCTGTGTTTTTCAACGACAATAACGCGTACTATTAAGTGCATTTAAACGCGTAGAACGTATCTATCAATTACGTATCCTATGGATGAAATATAATATTCTATTCAAACGTCAAATTAATGGAGCAAAATAATGAAAAATATTTTCACGTCTCTAGCCTATTACGAATTGCTGTGGGAAATGTTGAACGATAGAACCCGATGCTTTGAAAAAGTAGTTTTGCAGAGCGCGTACAAGAAAAGTCTGTGGCCGGTTTGAGACTAGCAAGGTATGGGTTGTCTGCGTCATTGTCAGTTGATCGGCTTTATCGGAAGGTTGATAAATATGATAATACAATCCAAAAATCGATGGAAATCGAACGGTGGAACGACCGATATCGAAAAGAACGCTCGACAGAATTCCCCGGGACCGGACGAGGGACGATAAAGAAAAAAAATGGAAAAACGCGAGCGGAAACGTTCGACGAAAAATGATATCGTTATCGAAGTCCTACCCCCCGGTGAAAACCGAATGCTACACCGGATAGGGATCTTCCCCTTTCGCGAAGCAAAACGAAAACGCCGAAACGCCGTTACGAAACGTCGAAGAAAAATGAGAAGATCGATGTGAATGAGCGAGAAGAAAATCGAAATGACGGGCCGGACAGAGCCATGCAGGCGTGGACGACGATCGGGGACGAAACGAAGCGGTGATCGAAGCCATGAACCCGAGTGACTAGAATCGAGACTCGGGCTTCTCTTTTCTTCGAATGCTATGTCACGTACGTGGAACTTACGTCATGTTTGTCTGACTTGGGAGCGTATGCTATGCCTTCATGCAAGCCGTATTCCTGCTTCTGCACAATATATCACCGATTCCATGAAAACACGCAAGATTCGGGCAGGATTTACGGTAGTTCGACATAAATAACGCACAGGACACTAACACCACCCCAACACCCTGCCTATGCACATCTGGCCGGCCATATTGCCGACTCCAAGCCCATACTCCTACCACCCTTTGTCTCGATGCACTCGCGCATACCTAGAGAAGACACTCGAACATTAAACGTCACCCCACCGCGTCATGTTTCCTACCGAGACGAAACTGCGGTGTGTTTCGACAACTGATTCCTAATTTGTATACGTCGGTAAGTAGTGGTTACATGCAAAATTACTAAACGTGATTTATCACAATGATCGCGAAATCACGATCACGGTCGCGAATTAAACTTCACTCACGCCGTGATCGTGAGTTTTTAATCTAGAATGAATTTGCTCACTGTCATCCTAATTCTCAATGACTTTATCCATTATTTCTCATTGTTTGCGCGATGTAACTCGTAATTTTGTTTTAATATCGTTAATATATAACATACAGTGTATGTCTTGTATCTTGTAACTTGCGCGAAGAACGGTTATGCTCTCCGCCAATCAGAAGCGATCACGAAAATCACCGATCCCTATCGGTAAGTGAGTCTGTCGTGAAAATAGCTTCAAGACTCAGACCGTACACTATGAACGTAGTCCCAGATCATGCCCACAAGTCGCGTTATCTTTGAATCTTTTAAATATACAATTTTTATGCTTACATTTATTTTTAATCATTTATGCATTCGTCATCGTTTCAACTTGAACGTTTCAACGAAACGTTGCTGGATGACCCAATTTTGATTGACCGAGAACACCGTTTTGAAACTTCAAAAACTACCTTTGTCATTGTACTCAAAACATGCTTTCATATACTTATTTTAAATGCTAGCTCAAAAATTTTTGAGCGCAAACATTTAAAATGCCAGCATGGGTTTACCAAAATAAATGTAACTTTGAAAAAATGTCAGATTACCTGATTTATTGTGTACGGCACATACGTTCGCAATTCATATGCGTAATTCTTGAAGCCACATTCACAGTGTACTGGTTCCACGCATGCGCGTGAATGTAAGTACATCTGTGACTACGTTTACGTTAGATGTACTTCCAGTCGCATGCGCATTAAAATTTGTTCTCACAAAAACAGCAAAACTCCGATAATCAAACGCATCATTTTTATTTTGCAAACGGATTCGGCTCGGTACCAAGAAACTGTTTATCGAATCACGCGGAAAAATACAAATCTTCTCCACTTACCGTTAATGCGTTCGATTTAGTTCGATTATCGACTTCGTGTTAGCGAGGGGACAGGGTCCGTCGATCTATCGAACATCATTCTGACGCGTTCAATTGCAATTGCGATATACTACAATACGAGATAAACGGTCATAATCGAAACAAACCTGTTAGCCGAATATTTTCTTTTATTATAAATTCCCTTGAGATTACGTAAACACAAATTGAAATATCTGACAAAGATCCAATTCATATTTCACGCTTAATATATGAAATATTTAACAAAGAAATGTTTGACAATGCGTTCGAATATGTTCGAATTCAAGCGCAATATTTGAGCTCGCGGTTGAGGACCAGCAAACTCGAAGGGAACAAAAAGTACAATTTTATATAAGCCGCCTGCGAGAGTGTAACGGTAACGTTGGACGTTAGATGGCGCGACAATTTGAGTTCTACTTGAATACACGGGAGTTTCCACGGGATTCTGTCGCCGACGCACCTGGCGCATCGACCGAGAAACAGAAACAGCTGTCCGTGGCGAAGCAACTTGAGGAATATCGTCGGTTAATCGTCGATCCAGAATTCTGTGGATCCTTGGCCGCGTTGTCGTGAGATGCGGAGGAGGAGGCCCCAGGGTATCGTGTCTGTCATTGTCCGCGTTACGAACCTACTTCTTGCTTCACCACTCCTCACCACGCTTTAGGCGCTCGCTTCGACAATAACGTGCTTGCCTTTTATTTTTTTTTCACTCACGATCTGGAACCTTTCTCCCCCTTCGCTCCTTTCTCCTTCTCTCTCTCTCTTTTTCCCTCTCTTTCATTAATACGTTGTGCCCCTTCTCTCGGTTGCTTGCTCTTATGCTATCTTTCTCACGTCCTCTCTTTCTCTCTGTCCGTTCAACTGTTCCCCTGTGCTCCTTTCTCGCGTTATCTTTCTCTCTCTTTCTATGTCTATCCCCGTCTCTGTTCCCCCCTTTCCTTTTTACTCTCGAGAGATCTCTGTACGCTTCATCGACGATGTAAACAGAACGATCGGTTTTGGATAAAATTCGTTGGTCTCCCGTACCGCCTCGTGTGCCGTTTACGCATGCATTCGTGTTACGTTACCGTTGCCATCGTCGCTGCTGTTTGCGCGTACACAAAAGTGACGCGCGTGTACCCGAAATACGCGCGCATCAACGTACCAACGACGCGTAACAGATCCACGGTGACGGTGTCTCTGATCGTTACGAATCATTTTCGAAGCGAACTATTCGACTGTGGGAAAAGCTCGCCCGCTTTCCAACGGTCATGATTCTGCTCCGTCGATGGTCGTACCTTCGACGAGGTTATACGTAAACGATCTCCCGCGCTTCGAAACACTCTCTCGTCTCCCACTCGTGTGCGAAGCGGTGGAACCGTTTGATCAAATTGGAACACCTTAACACCCGAATACCGATCGAACATCTGTTTCTGTTTCTTCGAAATATTATGCTAATCCGGTCAGTAAAGAGTTTCGAAAGATTTGGAAACTTCGATGACAGCAACCTTGTGCTCTCTTTTTCAGCTTTGGGCGAATCTGCAGTCTCCAGTAATGATACAGCAGAGGAATAAACCTATCTGGGTCAATTAAGATCCGAATCTTTTAGATATTTGGAATTTTTCTCGATTTTAGCACGAATGAAAAAACGATAGATAGATCCAGATTCCTGGTTAAGTTGTTTCGCTGGGTTTATTATCTTCTTGTATCGTTACCTGCGAGTATCGCTTGCATTTACTTCCATTACTTTGATTACCCGTATACGATAACAAGTTGTCCGCGTGCGCCAATATTGTTTCTACAAGGGAACTTGTTTGCGTTTGCTGTTGCAGCTATATATAATTATGAATACAGTGTAAACACACTTGCGTGGAACATCGGACATGAATAAGCGAACATGGGAGCGTTACCGATACGCATAAGGTTTAACTATCGTATGCTTTAAGACGGACATGGTTTATGAGGATACCGAAGAAGTCGATCAACCAACAAAATCATAAGGAATGGTATTCTATTGGATTCTATTGGATGTTAGATAAGCCAAAAAATGTCCGGTGATTCAGGATGGAGCGCTGTCATTCACCATCCTTCGGAGTTAGAACTACAGAACTGGAACTGGGAAGAAAACGATGGGGAGCAGGAAAGAGAACTTCCTTCAACCGTTGACATGGATGCCATAAAAGGTGGAGGTAGCTGGGATCCGACCACTGAACCTAATGGTATTAAACTGTTTGCTTTATGAATGTCCTTTTGTTCACAACCTTACTGCTCAGGTGTTTCTGATAAAAAATATTTGTTTCGCGCAGGAACACATTCTGTCGACTCCGAAGAAGATTCAGATTCCGAGGACGAGAGTTCTGGTGGCACCGAAGGCAGTTGCTCTTATTCAGATTCGAATTCGGACTCAGACGACGAGAGTAGCGGCGACGAAGAAGAGGAAGATACAGGTTCAAATTCGGATTGCACGTCTGAGCACAGCGAACAAACGTTCTCCATTCAAGAAGCCAATTTTGAATCGGTACGATCGGAAGACGAATCGGTTTGTAAACGAATCTACCATAAAATAACTGTCACTCACGTTGCAGGGCGCGCTTAAATTAAAGATCACTATGAAAGGACCGAAGAAAGAGGACGTGGAAAAGACGCGGTGCGACAAAACCAGAAGGAGCTTAACAAAGAAATCTAAAACTAATTGCGAGGCGAAGGTAAACAATTTTATTTCGTTAGAACGCGACTCAAGTGCGACCGGCTAGTGTCGACAATTTCTTAATTTTCTGTTTAGTCGTCGGAATGCAGCAGCGACGATTCAGACTCGTCAGAGGGTCGCCTGCCATCGCCAAATAATTCGCAGAAGGAACAGCAGCCGCAACAACAGCAACAACAACAGCAGCCGCATCAACAGGAACAGCAACAGCAACAACCACAGCAGCAACAACAGCATCCTCCGCTACAGGAGATAAATCAAGAGGATCTAGCGGCTATCCTGCCGGATCAAGAGCACGAGGACGCTCCGTTCGACGGATTCGAGGATTCGGAAAGCGGACGGCTGGTATCGAAAGCTATAGAACGAATGTCGCTCGGAGCTGACTCGGATACGAGTGAGAACGGCGATCAGAATCCTGTACCTGTGTATAGTTCGACTTTATTGCAGCAGTTCGTCGAGAAAACGGCTTTGTTGTCGGAACCGCGGAAGAGACGGAGCAAAGCGAGTAAAAAGCTAAACGATCCGGAGTATCCTTGCGCTTCGAACGTGTCCCCGGACTCGGGAATCCAGTCGGTGGACAACAGTCCGCTGCACTTGGCAATCAGTCCCGTGAGTCCACCAGCTCCGACGCAGTCACCGATCCAAGCCGTTGTCCCGAAGCCAGCAGTAAACGTGGATCGGGTTTTGTATCCGCCAAAACGGAAGCCTGGCCGACCGGCGAAAACGGTATCGGCGCAACCGCGAGGTCCGGGCAGGCCGAGGCTTAAGCCGGAAATAGTCGAAAAGATCGAGAAGATAGAAAGGACGGAGAAAGTGGAGAAGAACGAGAAGAACGAGAAAAAAGAGGTAACGCCACAGCAAAAGCCTCAGAAGGAGGAGCCGAGTAAAAGGGGAAAATCAAAGTCGGTGCAGCACAAGACAAGTGGTGCGGCCCGAGACCAGAAGGAGAACGAGACCAGCGAATCAGCAAAAAAGTCGAAGGAGAAGCCTTCTGGGGTTTGCCAGAAGAAACGTAATTGTAACGTTTCGAAACAATTTTCGCAGGGGAGGATAAGCGGAAAGAGGAACAACGCGAGTTCCTCCACGCGCGTCAAGTGCCTAAGTAGAACTGTAACGAGTAAGTACAGAAAGAATGCGAGTCAGTGCGACGGTAGGATTTGCAAGAAGATGAGGAAAGACAAGCCCGGCCCGGGTAACAAGTCTACGACGCCGTTGCGCCGACAGAAGCAGTCTTCTTGCGAGAGGATCGCAGTCGATAGGAAGCCTATCAACTCTGGTAGAAGAAGTTTAAAGGAAAACAGAAGTAACTCCGGCCCGTCGTCGAAGAGACAGAGCCTGCTGAAGAAGAACGTCGCGCCGGTAACGCGACGAGTTTTGAAGGAGAACAAGAACAGCAAAAGAACGTCGTCGGCCACGTTCGAAACAAACGGCGTTGGGGTCCAAACTCTGATCTCGTTGCCGGTCGGTCAGGTGCTCAAGTCGGAGAAGGTAGAGCGACCGAGCAATAAATGCGACAAGGCTACGCAACCTATACACAATCATTGCCACAAGCAACATCACCACCACAGGCACCGGCGGCGATTGCCGTTGAATCCTCCAAAAACTCCGATTCGGATCGATCCGTGCATCATCCAAGAGCTAGAAAAACTGATCGAGGAGTTTACCAGATCGTGCAGCTTGGGCCGGAACAACGCGAGCGTCGGTTACTCCGAGTTGCCGCAGATCTTCCGTGTGAAGAAGGTAACGAAGAAGAGGAAAGGCGACGTCGCGTTGAGCGACGACCAGAAGCTAAAGAGGCGCTCGAAGAAGGAGAAGATACCGGCGGGGACTGACTCGAAGAGCGGCGTGAACGCGACCGCGAACTCGAATCCGAACGAGCAGAGGCTGCCCTTGAAGAAGAGACACTATCACGTTTCAAGTCCTCACAGCTCTCAGAGTTCGAACGCGAGCTCCAGCGACCCGACCGCCAACGAGGGTAACTGCACCGAAAGTCACATAGAGGAAGCAATCGAGGCTACGATCACGAGATACAGAGGCGGCAGTTCCGCTTCCTCTTCTCAAGAAGACGCTGTACCGGTCACTCCGAAGAAACGACATAGGGACACGGAGAGCTCGAGTCCCGAAAAATCGGCGACAGCCTCGTTGGAGGCGCTGGATGAGAAACCGCTCAGCCAAGCGGACATACAGCCGCGACGGAAGAAAAAGATTGTCAAGGATCTTCGTGTGACGGTGACCAAGCTCCCGATCGAAAGCGGCCACTCGGAAAGAGCCGAGAAGTCGGAGAGGGTCGAGGGAAAGGTCGAGAAGACGGAGAAATGTGTTAGCGAGTTGAAGAAGGGCCACGCTACCGAGAAAAGCTGCGGAAAGAGCGAGAAAACGATCACCGAGAAATCGATCAAGTCCGACAAAAGCCAAGCGGCGGAGAAGCTGGAGAAGCACGAGCAGTCCTCATCGGAGCACGTCCGTTTGGAGAAGAATATCAAGACGGATTCAGCGGAGTTCAATGCAACCGAGAGTTACGAGGACGGCGAGACCGCTGGAGAAAGCAAACCGCCGCGGGACAATGTTGCACCGAACCTTCCAAACCCGTTGAGCTCGGCAGCAGCCGCCGCGCTGGTGCTCACCAAGAAGAAGATGAGACGACGCAAGGCGATCAACCGCACCGGCTTCCCGACGCTGAAGAAGAGAAAGAAAAAGAAAAGATCATTGAGCGCGAGCGAGACGTCGACTGGCACGGTGACGAAAGCCACTCTGACCAGCGACGACAACGCGGACCTGGACGCGGATCTGGATGGCGACCGGAGCTCGTCCAAAGAAGTTATCGAGGACACCGTTGAAGAGAGCAAACCAACCGTGCTGAGCGCGGAGATGCAAGAAATCGCGTCCGGGGAGAACCTTGACAAGCGCGCTGACGCCGGGAAAACGGTGTCAGAAAAATTCGGCTTGGAGGGCTCTGATTCGACGAAACGGGAGGGATCTTCTCGCGCTTGCGCGAACGAAGTGACCGAGTCTCGCGCTGGTCAGCTGAGGGTGAGGAAGGACTTGGTGGAAGCGGACAGCGAAGAGAACGCCGCCCAGAAGTTCTGCCCGGTTAAGTTCGAGAAGATCCAGGATCTGAGGACATACGACGAAAACGCGCCACTGGAGGAGTCTCTGGAAAGGTACGAGGCGGCTCAGCAGCAGCAACGTTGCGCCGTCGCGGAGGCCTTGGAAGAGAACTCGAAGCAGCCTCCTGAACGAGCTGCTTCGCAGACGAATATCAAGACCGAGCACGCTGCACCGTTGAATGGAAATCAGAAAAAGCGGCGCGGTTCCGCAAGCCCTTGCACCCTGGCGCCCAGAAACGTGAAGCGTCTGCGCAGCTCGGGCTACGACACTGAGAACGATAATTCGTCGAACAATAATGTTCTCGAGGCCGGGAAACACTCGAACGCGACGCACACCAGAAAGAAACAATCCAGATGGAAAAAACGGTATCTGCAGGGCGGTGTGCTGCAAGATTTCGGCAAGGACTCCGAGTCGAAGACGAGGAGCGGTGCCAGTGGAACTGTGGAGGCTGCTGGAAAGAACAAAATAGTTGGCGATGCGAACGACGCAGCCTCCGCTGTTCTTCTATCGGCTTCGTATCAGTGTGGCAAATTCCTGCGTCAGAGGAAAATGTCGTTCCAATTGCGGTACGATTTGTGGTGGTTGCATACACAGTCCAGAGCGCCTGGCAGAGAATCGGTACCATCGTGGAATTACAAGTAAGATCATTGATGATTATTATTATCGTTTGGAGCAATCTTGATCCAGCATTCATTCATCTTTTCTTCTTTTCCGCAGGAAAATCCGTATGAACGTTTACTACGACGTGAAACCGACCACGCTCTACGAGGCTCAAGCATGCGAATGCAAACCGGAAAGTGGCTGCGGCGACGACTGCATCAATCGCATGGTTCTGAGCGAATGTTCCCCGCAGCTATGCCCATGCGGGGAGAAATGCGAGAACCAGAAGATTCAGAAGCACGAGTGGGCGCCTGGTTTGCAAAAGTTCATGACGGAGGACAAAGGTTGGGGAGTGAGGACTCAGCAAGCCATCAAATCCGGGGTTTTCATCCTAGAGTACGTGGGAGAGGTTGTGTCCGAGAGGGAGTTTAAGTCTAGAATGGCGACTAGGTATGTCAACAGAAAATATAGTGTACCAGCTACTGTCAGGTTGGAGGAAAAGTTCTGTCGTATTTGAAATAAGCAGATAATTTTGCTTGTAAATACGACAGAACTTTCCCTCGAACCTAATTCTTACACGAACCGTTAGCCAGAGTATGAAGAGTGTAAAATCGCTTCAGGTACGCAAACGACACGCACCATTATTGCCTGCATCTCGACGGAGGTCTGGTGATCGATGGTCATCGGATGGGAGGCGACGGACGCTTCGTGAATCATTCTTGCGAGCCTAACTGTGAGATGCAGAAGTGGAGCGTCCACGGACACCCGCGCATGGCGTTGTTCGCATCCAGAGATATCAAGCCGGGGGAAGAGTTAACTTACGATTATAATTTCGCGTTGTTCAACCCATCCGAGGGGCAGGAGTGTAGGTGTGGTAGCAGTGCCTGCAGGGGCGTAATAGGTAATGAAACTTAAATTCGATCGAAACGAGAAACGTTTATCGTATTAGCAATTCTTTGACCGAATTGAAAATACTATTCTATTTCGCAGGTGGAAAGAGTCAGAGGGTTCCAAAGACAGTTGTTCCGCTCCCATCTCAATTAGAACCGACGGAGAGAAGGTCGGTCGGCAGACCGAGGAAGAACGTGCGTAAATCGAACGCGGTGCAGTCCGTCAACTCGAAAGGCATCTGTAAATCGCGAAAAGTCGGCGACTCGAGTCTGTTGCATGCTCCTGCGTTGAAGCCGATGTCTCATCAGCAACGTTGTTTTGCGCAACAGCATCACTGCTTCCTGTTGCGGAACTTGGAGAAGGTGAGGCGGGTGAAGTCTTCGGTGAATCAAGTACAAATGCAAAACGGCAAGGCGAAGTTCGGCAACGCGGGTACCTTCAAAGAGAAGAGTCCCGGCGACGCGAAGATCCAATCGGACGCGTTCTTCTCACAATTAACCGCTTTGACCAATACCAATACGAGAACGGTGAGGACGAGGAGGTTGGCACAAGCGCAAGACGATCCGGAGGTGCATAAAACTGCGAAGCTGGCGAAGGTGAATAAATCAGACTCGACAAATCTGTCGCGTAGTCGTGTTTGGTACGGAACCGTAAATCTTTTTTTCATGTTTCAGGTGTTGAAGGACCTGTACAGTGTCGTGGCAACGGCTAACGACGAGAACGGCCAACTGCTGTGCTCGCCGTTCATAACGTTGCCCTCGAAAAGAAAATTACCGGATTACTATGAGAAGATATCGGACCCCATAGACTTAACCACGATCGACCAATGCATCGGAACAGGCCACTACAAAACCGCCGAGCACTTCGATCACGACATGATCAAGCTCTTCGACAATAATGTCCGGTTTTTCGGAAGAACCTCCGAATTGGGCATCGCTGCGGCCAGATTGAGAAAATTGTATCTTGGAAGCAAGCCTGATTTCGTGAATGCGATAACGGAGGCCATAGGCTGTCCTCCTTCTCAAGGATTTTTACCACCTAGAGGATCCACTGCTGGGGAGGAAGACGTTATTAGGTGTATATGCGGGTTGCACAGGTGAAATTAGAATGAAAAAGCTACTAACAGGAAATGAAAATTCCAGCTGGAAGATTCTACTATATAGAAAATCCTTTTTTAAACAGGGACGAAGGTTTGATGATTCAGTGCGAGCGTTGTCTGGTCTGGCAGCACTGTGATTGTGTGAAAGCCGACACCAGCATCGAGTCGTACCTGTGCGAGAGATGCCAACCGCGCCCCGTTGATCTGGAGATACCATTGGAAGGAGACGAAGAGGAGGAAGGCAAGAAACACTATGTCACTTTGATGCGCGGCGATCTACAGCTCAGACAAGGAGACACGGTGTACGTGTTGAGAGATACGCCGGAGAAACATACGTACAAAACCATTCAAAAACCTGATTACGAGCAAATGGACATCTTCAGAATCGAGAGGCTCTGGAAGAACACAGAGTAAGAACGTTTCTTGGGAATTTGGTTATCGTAGATTCGTACAGATGTTCACATAGTTTTGTTCTTACAGAGGAGAAAGATTCGTCTTCGGCCACCACTATTTGAGACCTCATGAAACTTACCACGAACCCACTCGAAAATTCTATGAAAACGAGGTCGTTTGCGCTCCCCTTTACGAAGCAGTACCATGCGATTTGGTTGCTGAACGTTGTTGGGTCCTAGACCCTCATACCTATTGCAAAGGTACTTATCTTTATCTCCCAATTTAAAGTTTTAAGATTGTAAATACTCTATGCGAGAAATTAAAAGTTAATAATGTTGTCGCACATTTCTCCATCCATTCTCCTTTGTATCAAAGGCCGACCGGTTGGATCCACGCCAGAACACACGTACGTGTGCGAGTATCGTGTCGATCGAGCTGCTCGCCTCTTCACCAAGGTAGCCAGAGCTAGGCATCAAGTCTGCACGAAACCATATGCATTCGAAACGTTCCCGCAACGCATTAAACACTATCGAACGTATTTGGTAAGTATCGCAACTACAATGTACGCTCTCGTCCATAAATACGTACCGTAAAATCAGCAAGAAGTGAAATTTAATGCTTGCGAAAATGTTACAGCCTCACAGTCTCGAAGGGATACAGGTTGGAAATAAAATGAGCAAAGACAAAAAGAAAATGAGCAGCCAAGATCTCGACTCTAATCAAAAGTCGGAGTCGAGTGATAGCTCGAAAACGCACGGCAAGGATCAGCTAAAATCTTCTACGAGCAAGGGTAGACGACGATCGAACGAAATCTTGTCTATCACTACACCAGCGACGTCGTACGCTCAGGTAATTATTTAATTATTTTCCAGTTTTTTCTTCTGGATAATAACGTGTGAGAATTCTTCTTTGCAGAGAGAAGAGCAAAGGCGAAGATTAAACAACATTTTAATCGATTTGCTGCAAAAAATGCCGAACAAGAAGGATCCGTTGGATTTGTCGTTCTTATTGGAGAGGAATAGACGGAACCGGAAAAGGCCTGGTGGATTAAATCCGTGACATTGGATTATACAGCAACGATAATGCGGCATTAATCGGCATTCGTACTACGCGATGCGGACCATTGTTAACCCCTTTACAGAGATGTCTGTAATCAGAACGTTCTGCTTCGTCGTGAGTTCAATTGATTCCATTCGATCCGTTTCATGGGGCAGACTGCGAGAAAGTTTCGCGTTCCCTTCTTCTTGCACTATTAATGCGACCCGTCCATTCGTATCATATTTAATCGTGTACCCGAATGCTGCACTGTTCCTCCGCGGAGGACTCGCAACGATCAGGATCTTTTTATATGTTGTTTTTACACGCGCGCGCGAAGCTGTAGAAAATTTCAAGCGGTTATAGATGTAATCGAAATCTTTTACAGTTTCCTAGCATTATCGTTTACGCAATCGCGGATTAGCTTCTTCCGTTTCGCGCTGGTACCGCGTCGCGATATCCGGGAAGAAGATAATCCGCGATCGTCTCTTAGAGTATTGTAACTGTTGTGCCGCGTCAAGATTGTAAGTATCTTCTCTATTAAACATAGGGGGTGACTTGTTTTCGTAAAACGGATCGACTTGGATCAAGAATCTGGTCCCGTAACGCGAGTGTCTTTGAAACAAATTCGATCTAACAAGAACTGTTACTCGTAGAATTCTAATATAATTAGAATCGCGGAATTGTATAAAAGTATTTGTAAATTTCTTTCGTAACGAATAACGGATACACTGAAGTGTACAAATTATACGTTGGCCGACGATCGAAGAATCGTCGACCAGCGAGAGACGCGTGCGCGAGTGTATAAATCACACAGCCGCATGTGAAGGAGTGGATTATAGACCGACAAGAACGAAATCGAGTACATGCGAGGCTTTATTGCACAAAAAGTACCATTATATATTTTTCATAAGCCCAGTGTTATTTGAATTAAGTGTAATATATATATAGGTTTTTAAATTAATAGATAAAACTCTACTAACATATTTAATTTATTATTGATCGCGGATCGAATATAGCTAATCGTTGCTATAACGACGAATATACGCAGGATTTCGTATTTATTATTACATTATGCAGTTAGTAAATACAATACAATTAAACGCTATTTAATACGTATAAGTCTTGTTTTACACCATGGTTCTTTTTTTCTTTTTTTTCTCATTTCTCTGCACCGTATCCGAGATGTTTTGTCGCATAGAAATGGTACTGCAATAACACTTTCTACGATTAGTTTCGGGTTAACGCTTCGAAGAAAGAATATTACTTACATCTTTGTACTTTAGTAGAAATTCGCGATTTGGTCCTTCAACGAAACTACACGAATCGTTTCAATTACGAATTTCATTTAACACTGCATTCGTCTCTTAAAGAATCTCTAACAAAAAACTATCACCTGTCTCGATATCGTTACGTTCAATCAGTATACAGTTCTCTACATTTGCCGAGTAAAACATTGTTTCGAAACGTTATTTGATAGTTTTCACGCGATAATAGAACTTATACAGCTTTGTCAAATATAAAGTACATTAGTAGTTAAGACAGTTCCACACAGTTCTATCCCTTTCGATCAAAAATGTCCGTGCGATTCCAAGAATGCGTTACAAATATTGTCGGATAAATTGCAACGTGTTCATGTGTAAATCATGTTGAATTAATTTACAAATTCTCGTCCGTAGACCAACAAAGTCGGCGGTTGTCGTTGACGATTTACGTTAAGTATGCGTGAAGACTGAATTACTGTTACAGGATATTTCTAGTGGGTAATAGCGCTGATCCGATCTGGGTTGTAAATAGTTTAAACTCCAAATAAATAGAAGATATTTTTTATTTTTACGATTTAAGTTTGTACACTTTTGTCAACAAGTAAATTCTCCGATTACGAATATTAATTTGCTGATACTCTTATTCTATATATTCGACCGGAAGAGAAAATATAGACGAATTTTGTTCATTAGCTCGCGATTCGTGACGTAGTACACTTTGATCGTGGCCGACTTCGAATCGTGGTAATTTCCTCTGCATATCTTTCTTACTTTCTACCACATCCTCTTCAAGCTCACCACCCTTGGCAAAAAATATTTCATCGAACAATCTGAACATCTGATGAAAAAAGAGTCTGGCCACATATCGGGACAGAAAACAATACGTAAATAAATATATTGGCTTATATATACAAAAAAAAACAACAATAAAATACAAAGCAATCGCGGCGAGACCTATTCATCGCCAGACATCATTTAAAAATAGTATTTTTTTACATCTACCGTGATCTGCTTTCTGCATTTAAAAAAATTGCCGCAACGCGAAAGCACAAAAAAAATATTAATGATCTATCCAACATTATCTTAAACTTGTTTGATCGAATAGATTTTGCCAGGAATGCAATTCATGCCGTTTTACGATTCGAAAAGGTACCTTAATTCGAAGTCTCATACGTTGTACGCAAGATTTAAAAAAAGGAGGTAAAAGACAATCATCCTGTAACTATGAGCGAACGATTTTTTTCGTTAGAATCTAAAGAAAAACAAAATATAAAAAGATAGGTACTATTTGCTGGTAACTGGGTTCGTTCCAACGGGTAACCGATAGTTATTAAAATAAAACGAAATCGGTAAGGGGGCTGGATAATATACGTGACAACAGTATACAGGCTTGCCAAAAAGGAGGAAAAAAGGACGACGAAGGAGAAAGTACGTTGGGTAATGAACGCATATCTTTTTGATCACGGAGCAACATGACACAGTTACAAAATAGAATTTTCAATTCGAAAGCGTGAAGCATATTCTGATATACGTTGCAAATTCGACCTCGTTTAATAAAACGTGGATAAATAAAAATCAAGTCTAATAATTTATTCGTGACACGATATTCTCTTTTTTTGTACAACACTGTCATTAGTATAGAAAGATAAGACAAAATCATATACAATATCACTCTCATATGTTGTCGAGAACCTAGATCTGTTTCATTTCTTTCTTTTTCCCCTTATTACATGGTACTTCACTTAATATATGTATAAATAGATTTCCAATAAACGTTCCGTGCAATACGTTTGAAAATCTGTACATATTTACACAATTTTTTCCGAGAGCGATATACCGTTGCAAGTATTTAAATCTTTTTCATGTTAATCGTATATAGCATACATGCGCGATGCTTCTTTTTCTCTTGACAGGTCCCATCGTTCAAAAACGTTACAAGACGTTATACTATACAGGGTGTTTGTTTTATCCAA
Organism: Lasioglossum figueresi; assembly: GCA_028455805.1. Taxonomy (NCBI): domain Eukaryota; kingdom Metazoa; phylum Arthropoda; class Insecta; order Hymenoptera; family Halictidae; genus Lasioglossum; species Lasioglossum figueresi. The sequence continues at coordinate 13,558,214 of CM052196.1, read as the reverse complement.
ATACAGTAAAATATCTTTTAAGGGAATGATGCTCAACATCGGTTACTAAAACTGAAATAGGAAAATCCTACGTTTATGTTATTGTGTGTACAACTCATTAAACTACTGTTAAAATTTCAACGATTTTAAAATCTTCCTCGTCATAACACAACGTCCCTCTATCGTACCAATCAACTTACGTTCAAACGTTGTGTCCGTAACATTACTCCTTTAAAATATATTTCACTGTATCGAAATGAGACAGACACTCCGCACAAGTTACCCCCTTTTGTTCGTTCAAAAAATTATTACGTACGTAATCGAAATTTGCGTCGTAACAAAAAGTTTCTCTTCCAAAAGAAAAATCAATCATGAGTTACAATTACATAATGCTTACAGTTCAATTCTTTATATGCTTTGCATTTCCCAATGCAAATCAGTTTGACGGTGCATGTGTAACGGTGCCTTTCACGCGACAAATCTAGATTGTTGCTTGAATCATGAGAGACCGCAATAACTTCGGAATCTGTATATCGTATACGATATACGAACAGAACATCGTGAATATATTGTCGTGGAAAAGTTTGTCCATTTATCTGCGTGTGCGTGATCAAAACCAATGATTGGTAATGACGACACTCGAGGACGAGGTGTATATTTGTTTTCATATATCCCCGATGTTTTTGAGGGAGACTATATCCTACTGTGGAATCACCAGCTAAAGCAGTTTTTACATTATCCACTGTGTTTGCCTGCAAAAGTAAACCGGAATAGTGTTAAGAATATTACACATCGCGCGAATCAACTTCTTTTCGGAAAAAATGTTTCTCCCGCAATATTTTGTTCTCTTTTCTTTTTTCGTTAACTATTTTACAAGTATCCAAATTGTTTGACTTAGTACCAAGAAATTATTTGAACGAGAATAAAATTACAGCCATTCATAATACCTCACTGTTCCACTCTTGTGACGTTTATCACGGTGGATTATTGTTTTTTCACAGTTTGATCACCGCTTGCGGTTGCCTGACCGCCCTGTAATTGTTGTTGCTGTTGCTGCGGCTGCTGTTGTTGTTGGCCCCAATACTGATTGTAATACTGCTGCTGCTGATTCCAACTGTTCCAGCTTCCGTTACCGTAACCTTGTTGATTGTACGAGCTCTGTCCGTAGCTCTTCCAGCTTCCTCCCCAATGCGAACCCCAGTTATTCTGTCCCCATCCTTGGCCACTCTGTCCTCCTCCACTCGACCAAGTGCCGCCTTGTTGATTCCAAGGTTGCTGTGAACCTGAATAATTTCTGAAAAAAGAAGAAAAAAGAAACAAACTACATTATACAATCGGCATTTTTAAACGGAAAAACAAAAGATCCGGAATTTGAATTACCCAGCTGGAGCCCAACCACCCTGGCGGGATCCCAATGCTCGACCTCTGTCGTTTCCCATTCTTCTATCAATATTACCGCCCCTTCTGTCCATTCCACGATGTACAAGTGGTATGGGTGCTCCTCGTCCTCTCCATTGTCCCGGTGGACCATAGCCTCCACCATGCCTCATATGACCACTCCTTTGAGGTCTGTCCCTCCAGCCCATATTGCTACCGCCTCTCCAGCCTGCATTCCGATTCCTCTCGGTATCTGTAGGCATCGTCTCTTTAAATTCTTTCTCCTTTCTTGCATTACCATATTCTTCTAACGATACTTACAATTATTGCTCCGTCTATCACGATATTCACGGTTGTCACGGTTGTCACGGTTATCACGGTTGTCCCGGTTGTCCCGGTTGTCACGGTTGTGTCGCGTACTGCGGTTATCTCGATAATTCTCTGGTCTTGACTCGAGTCGTGGACGTTTACTCTGTTGCAATCCATAACCAGCTTCTTTTGCTTCTTTGTTGTATTTTCCTATAAGTTTAACACCCTCTTCGCGATTGAGCTCGATCCAATCGACTGCGTTGAAATATTCGCCGACGGCCGGAGCTCTGAAGTTTGCTAAAACCATACACACACACCGTGTCAGATGAAATATATAAAAGAACATACAGAAGTATCTTAGTCTCAACATACCTTTCATTCCCATCAACATAGATTCGGTAGGTTCCTTGCCCTCAACCGGTTTGTGCTTAGCAACACGTGATTTGTATTCCTCTTCGGATGGTATCAATACTATAGCTTTTCTCTGGTATCCACCGAAAGTCTTCATTTTACGTCTTTGTGCGGAAGGGTATATATTTGTCTGTGACAAGATTGAATAAGATATGAAATTAGGTGTTTCGGAAAATCGAGAAGTAAAACGTCCGATATATACCTGATCCAATATATAATTGCGCCTTCTAGTTGGAGCCAGTTCCAATAATTTATCTAATACGCGCGTACACTTCTCGATGAGGACCTCCCATTGATCATTGTTGTTCTCTATGTGAGACAAGTCCGAGTCCTGGAACAATATCATCGAAATATAAAACATGTTACAAATTCATGTGTCTATCGAGCGGATTCAAGCACGCACTTTGATTTTGTCGATTAAACTACCAAGCCCTAGAATGTTGTACATTTTGTAAGGCTGTCCAGCCGCGTGTTTCGTTGCCCAAGTTGTTTTCCCACAGGCGGGTAATCCACACATCATTATCACTTCGCATTCCTCTTTCTTGGTTGGTCTGCGCGGACCGGGAATCTTGGACTGAGAATCCATATTGCCGATTGACATGTAACCTTCTAAAACTTCTTCGGCCCATGGATTTTCTTGACCGAAGTTGCAAGTGAAGCTACAGTTCTTGCTCAAGACATGCGGAAACAATGCTTTGTCGCAGAGTTCTGATTTCGTGATGTTGAATGCAGTTCCTTGGTCTTTCCCATTCACGGTATAAGATAAAACGATATTATCCTCGGACGTTGCGTCGAGGTAACATCCGACAACATCGTCCTTACTAAACTGAAGTCCGTAGTCTTCGGACTGATTGTTCGTCAATTTTTTCCCCATACTACTGTAACCGAAACTGAATTTTTCTTCTCCCAGTTGCATCGACGTATACGGAGTAGACCAGCCCACTCTAACTATGTACGGAATCTCTTCGTTTTCTGTATCAACAGGACAGAGATCTACTATTTTTGCCTCATAATAAACTTTCCCGTGAAGAAAACCGTACGAAGCTCTAGCACCAGCCCACATGTGCGAAAAATAATCGTTGTGCATAGGTGTAGCAGTAAAAAACCCCTCTTTGTCGATAACGAGATTTAAATCCGAATCATCTGAAAGTAGAGAATCCTGTTACATCGTCGTATCCACATAAAGTAACAAAATTTGAATGAAAACTTACACCAAGATAAAGTCAAAGCAGTTTCGTCGATTTCGGGTTCGTTCTCGACCGTCTCAGTTGCCGGTGAATCTTCGCGCTCTTCCGAAGGACTGGGCGACCTTTTCCTTTTCCTGCCCACTTCCATATTATCCTTATCTTGTTCCTTCAAATCTACATCTTCGTCTGCATCCTCGTCGGCTTTCACTTCCTCCATTTCTATATCCTTTACACGTAAACGAAGACAGAATAATAATTTATAAAATAGACTTATACTAAAAATAGTACTGTCGAAAGAGAATTATTGACCCATATATATACCTGCTCTTCCAGTTTATCGTCACTTATATCGTCCAGTACTTTCTCATCGCCTGATAGAACATTTTGACCTTCCATCGAAACATCGTCGGGTTTTAATTCATCGTTTTCGTTCTCGTCAGCATTTTGTTCTTGTTTGAATAAGTCATCTGTTGCTGCTTCTGTTTCAGGAATGTCGTTAGTCTTAACATCACTAATAGGTTCTACAGTTTCCACGTTATCTGTTGTTTCTAGATTCATTTTGTTGCTTTCGACGATGTCCTCTTTAACATCGTCTATCTTACTTTCTTCTGCAACTGCTTTCGATTCATCATGTTTTATTACATTTGCGTCGCTATGCTCTCTCTCTTTCGAAGTCTCTTTCTTTTCAACTGGTTCTCTTATCAAAGTAACCACTGCATGCTGTTGCAATTTATCTATTTCATCTCTGTTTTCCTGTGCCTTCTTTGGAGGCACATATTCTTTCACAGGAGACTTTTTCGGGGACAAATTCTCATTGACAATAAACTTCTTTGGAGATAAATTTTCATTGACAGTAGACTTCTTTGGAGATACATTTTCGTGAACAATAGGTTTCTTCGGAGACACATTTTCGTGAACTGTAGGTTTCTTCGGAGACACATTTTCGTGAACTGTAGGTTTCTTCGGAGACACGTTTTCATGAACGGTAGACTTCGCTGGTGACTTTGTGGGTGACTTTGTATTTTGTAGTTGCACACTTTCATCCGTATCAACACCAGGCAGTGGTTCTTTCACTTCTGCTTCCTCGATTCTATCTAAGGAATCAGTTTTTTCTTCTTGTGAGTCAATTTCTTCTTGCTCGGTAGTTTCCTCCGGTATAACAGGTTCTTCTTGCTCGGTAATTTCTTCTGGTATAACAGGTTCCTCTTGCAAAGCGGGTTCCGAGATTGTAGGCGATGATTCGCGGGACAAATCATTTTGATCTGATTTCTTCGGAGATGTTCGTTTTCTAGAGGAATACGAAGAGACCCTAGAAGTTCTTCGTTTCTTGGTTCCAGGAGTTTCTCGTGGCGTTACTGCCACAACACTTTTGGACAATCTACTGGATTTCTTCGGCGTCTGAGGTACCTTCGCGGACTCTGACTTTTCATCGTTCTCTTGGTTCGCTGTGTCGTGTGTATTGTCTGCATTGTCATTTCCTTTTCCTTCGTCCTCTTCTACGATACAATCACATTGACAAAGTTAAAAAAATGTGTATTTTTAATTCGAACATTACGATAAATAACAAGGACGATGACGAAAGCAATTAGAGTGTACTTCGAGAAGAAGATTATCGATTGACTGTAAAGAAAATTTTCAAGAAGCGTCGCGCGCAGGAACATATGTAAACACGCGAAAAGAATATAAAGTTCTCGCATATATACCTCTCGAGAATACAAGAAATATGTACGGTGGAAATGTTTATTGGTTCCAGCGACGCAAAAGACGCGGTTCATATCATTTTGACTAATCGTTCAGTCGTAGAAAGACATAGGACAAGACTCGATAGAAGGGTAGCTATCACCTGATTCGAATGTTTGTCAACATTGGAGCGAACGGATCGAGAGATCATTACGGGACGAAGAACCCACGTGTGGATGTAGTTGAAACAACGAGAGAGCATCGAATAGAAAGAATAAGCGTAACTTACGGCTCGCATTTTCCTCTTGTAATGCTTTACGAAGTCTTTCAACGAGCACTGACTTGACGCCTTTCGTATCGAGTCCGCGCTGTGAGAGTTCTGTCCTTAATTCGACCACTTTCAATTTTTCCGGATCCATCGCGCGTGATATTCGACAACGGTTGTTTAATCCACGCGCTTATACTCGGTAGAAAATGTTACAGAAAGCCCATACACGCGCCAGTAAACCCGCGTTAAATATACAATATGGCGACGCAACTGCAAACAACGCGTTACGTGTTGTAAACGGATTTTATTGGTCAATGTGGCATTCGTTCGAACCGACGCCAACTTCACTGCTAATGGAATTATTTGTCCCCGTTTGCATCGACATCCTAGAAGTGATCTTATTGGTCACCTTAAGGCGGGACTGATGCTGATTGGTCAGCGGATCGTATATACAGAGTGTTCCCCAGTTCAATCGAAAAACTTCTCCGACATATTCGAGAGATTATGATAAAAAAAGTGGCGTAAACAAAAGACTGATTCAGCTCTCCTACCGAGATACGGATTAAAATTTTCATGTCTCTATTGCTATGATTATTATATCCGATCTATACTCTTTAATATTATTGGATGTTGTTCTACAATATAGGTAGCATATTTGAATGTACAGTCATGGCATATATTTTTTCTTCGCATTTGTTAACAGTTTAAACATGCCGGCAAAGCTTATCTGTTTACATCGCAGAACACCCTATATACGCCGGTTTCATTATTTGTTGCTCTCAAATGATTTCGTAATGAATTATACTGGGAAAAGCGTGTTCGTTTGGTTGTTTGTCAATGTTTTAAGGAAGGACAATGTTCTTTATATTATTCTTCCTTTTCTCATAACCGATTCGATCAACTATTTGTTAATTAATAATCAAACTTGTTTTTTTATACAGATTGTGATACTGACTGCCACCTCCGATGTTTATTAATGATTCCCGAGATTGTTGCACCGTTGTTTAATCGTGTTGTATTCGATCATGAATGCAGTAAATGTGAACTGGTTGCATTCGGTGGAGGGAGAGTCGTTGGTACACCACTTTTATGTAAACACGTCGAAAAAAAGAAGATTCTATGGTAAATCGTTGATCGCACAATCTATGAATCTGATAGATTTGATTTCTGTATTCATGTTTCTTCATAATGTTGTAGGTATACTTGAAAGACCGCCTCTACCATCTTCGATCGAGGAAGTTACTTATAAAATTTTTATGGTTGGTAGATCAGGAGTAGGGAAAACTTCTGTTGTAGCACGTCTTGCTGGTATACAAGAATCCAATAATTATGTAGAAACAAATGGCATAAAGAAGACAAATATATTTTGGCCAGTTAAGATATGGGATAAAGTTGTATTATTCAAATTACAATTTTGGGACACCTCCGAGACAAGCATTAAAAAATATAATCATATATTGCCTGTAGGTAGGATATATTCCAATTGTACAGGAGCAAATATCACAATCGTTTATGTTTCTAGGCCTGCAAGGATAAAGTCGATGCAATATGTTCTGTGTTTTGTTTCGACGATGCCACAGGATTTAACGATGTTCCTTATTTGATGAATACAATGGCTGCGATCAAGGAAAAGCCTGCTAATATTATAATAGGAACTAAGTAATTTAATATTTCCATATATATATTGGCAGAAATATTTTACATGATTTTTAATAACATCCTGATTTATAGATTTAAACCTTGGTCAAGTTCTACAATAGAAGATGCAAGAATCAAAGAGTTCGAAGACAAATGGAAAGTTAAAGTTATTAGACTTGATATTAATAAATTGTCGGCTAGATCTGAAATATTTGATTGTTCTTATCAATTAAATGCTATATGCAGTATTCTGTGGAATAGGGACAAAGAATTTATATCGAAACAAATGGGACAGAATTAAGTAGTCTGTAATTGTGTGTTCATTTTTATATTTTTATATAAATATTAATACAGATATAATTGTAGCAATTGCTATGTATGTATTATGTTGAGAAACAGAGAAAGATTAAGAGTTAGATCAAGACTTCCCTGTAAAAAGTTAAATGGCGAATCAAATCGAAAGATTTTCATTGATTATACTAAACGCCTGCATCTACCTCGTTAAGTAGATTCTTCCGCCGTGTTCAGACAGAGCTCGCCAGCACCCGTTTCCGACGGCATCATATTTTAGGGCGACACAGGTCTCTGCATTATCTATCCGAGATAACAACCTCCCACGTAATCAATTCAAATTAAAATCTACCTCTCAACACTTCTCTTGTTTTCTCTCCGACTCCGAACTTTCATTTTTCTCTAAAACGCCGTGTATCCGGAACAGAAGGGAACGAACAGGAATGGTATTGCGGTTGAAAATGGTTGTCAAATAACTTCAGGAACAGTGATTCGATCCGTAAGTGTGTATTTTCTCCTTCAACACTCGCTCCGTCAACATTCGTCTCGTACTTACGCGTTTCGCAGCGAATTATACACGCAAATCGCTCGAGTTCCAAGCTTCGATAACTGCGGGACGCGACAATTTTTCAAGAATCAGGAGGGGAATACGTTTTTCAGAAAGATTCTTCGTTCCAGGTAGTTTCGGAGTCTCTCGAGTCTGCTTCAGGGGGTTCGATGCTCCAGGTGAATAAGGTTGATCGTTGAGGACTAATTTTGAAAGCGGGAGTGCCTTCTCGTCCAGATTCGCCGAACCTGGAAGCGGAGAGATAGCCATTCCCACGGGGTTCCCATCGATAGGAAGCGTCTCCGGAACTGCCAAAACCCCGTAGACCCCCAACAGCAGCATGGTGATCTGCAATTATTTAAAAAATTACATACCTTTCAAACAATAAACAGGTTTTCAGATCTACTCTTAATCAATTTTCTATGTACTTGCCACAATGTATGGAAATATCATTGCTATAACAATGGAATTTCTGATAAAATTTAAAGTTTTTCAGAAAAGATCTTACGCGTTCATTCCTTTTCATTCTTTAACAAATTTTATATGTTTTATTTGTCGTCCTGACGTGATCAACGATTTGGTACGATTTTCATTCTTCCGTGTTTAGTAGAAATAATTATTAGACAGCGGATTTAAAACGGTAAAAACATTAGAAGAATTTTAAAATACTGCTATATTGTCTTCAACTTATTAAACACATTACGAAAGAAAATAAATTTCACTCCAGATTGTTGCGACTCGGGTACAATAAAAATGTTCTATCTGAATTGCAACAACCTGGAGTGAAGAGTGAAATAGAAATTTACTTTTTCTCTGAATATGTTTGACCCTTAACTTGAAAATGAAATATTTCTTCCGACCTAGAATAATTCCATCGTGATTATGATTTGTTTGATTTTATGGATATGAAATTGTTATAATACCGCATACAATACTTAAATGTGTAGTAATTGATTAGTAGACTGCGGATTTTATGCATTTACGACAAAAATCGTACAATTTAAAACAGTGGAGGCATTTAAAAGATTTAAGGCCACCAGTGTATTAGTTTCACCTGAACAAGATAATCAAAAGAAGAACGAAATTATTATTTGGCTTCTGTGCCTTGCAATCAATGCAAACATTTTGTATTTTGCATAAAGATCCGCAGTCCATTGATTAGATACCAAAATATTAAAAAATTTAAACAATATCGTGAATAATGGTACAGCAATTTTTAGTGGTGACTCTGAGTCGCCACTCGAGCGCTAAGGAATAAACTGCATTCCTCGGAACCGTATTCTCTCGGAGTCCCATTAAAAACCTACCGCGTGAACAGTAATTTTCTTGTCGCAGGTATCCCTTACCTCGATCATGTTCGCTCCGGCGGGTTCGATCGACTGATTCCCGATCTCGAAAACCGTCGACGCTTTTATACGCACGCGACTCACGCGGATCACGGGACGGATGCAGTCACCTGCATCATCTCTCAGGTGCGCTTTGAAGAGGTATTCATCGGGTTGGGGCAACGTCCTCGTCGAATCTTTTTCAATTTCAAAATGAACGACGGACAACAATTTTTGGCAACGGCGCCTCGATCACAACGATCCACAAAATCGAATCGGTCGATCCCCGCGGCGATTGCACGCGGAATCGCGAACAAATTCAAATATCCGCGGAAAGTAAATATTGTCCTAACGAACGCGAGCGAGAGTGCAAAGAGAGAGAGAAAGAGAGAAAGAGAAAGAGAAAACGAACGTTTTGGGCTTCGGACGTCCCACGGGCAAAGGTCTGTTTATCTAGATCCGAGATCCAAGCGCGGCTCGATCGTTCCTGGAATATCTGTCGAAGGAAAAGCAATCGATCGAACGACGAGATACAGATTTTGCACTTGAAATTCACCATTTCGCGCGTCATTTTCTGCGCCAATTGTAATATATACTGAAATCAAGTATAAATTTGTTCCTTCTAACCCCTTGCCGTATTTTAACGAGTCTAACTCGCGATGAAGATTTTAACAAAGTCTAGCAGATACGAATGTTATCTACGAACATTATGCTTTTCTTGTTGGATGAAATCAAATTTGATTTCTTTCCAGGATTGCTAGGGTGCGGGATTTTTCAGTAGTCAAAAGCGCTAGATAAAGGATCAATCTACACCGCTGTCTCCCTCAAAAGTCCTATTTTTACGTTTGCGAGGCGTAATTTGCATTATTAAAAGAAAATAAGCCTCGTAAACGTAAAAGTAGGACTTCTGAGGGAGACAGTAGTAGATAGATCGATCTTTTATCTAGCGCTTTTGACTATTGAAAAACGATTGAGAAATGCGAAAGAAGAACACCCCCTTAACCTCATAACTGCGAAATTTAGTTTTAATAACAGAGTGTGGAATTAAAATCAAGCAAAGTCAAGTATACACGTCGAACGCAGGGCAAATGGTCCTGTTGTAAATTTTACGAAAAACGAGGAAGGATTATATTTATATTTGATAAAAAATTAACAATTCATTCTTGAAAAGGTTATTGTTATTGCACCGCAATAGAGATTTGGATTGACGCGTATACACGTCGAACGCAGTTAACTGGAAATAAATGTAGCCATACAGAAACCATGAATTTTCTTTTCTCTTCCACGACATTTTTCTCGGGATTAAGACCGTTCGATCACTGTAACTGTAAAAAAAATGTTACGGCAAGCGGTTAATAATGTTGATAAATCGGTAGTATTGAATTCCTTTTACCCCCTCTGTCATTTCTGTCACAAATGCAGAAAATCTGGTTATTTCGTTCTCGAGTCGCCCGGAATGTGAATTTGACATGCGAAAGGGTGAATTGAATCGGTGCGTAAGTGAATTTGGTCTGCGTAAGGGTTAATTTCGAGTAGAAAACCTGTATCGAAATGATCGCGCGTTCACGATCCGCCCACGTAAGTTCTTTCTAGCTTGAGAACCGGCTTTCGCCATTTACGGTAGAGCGACGCGCACGAGCGTCGTCGGTTATATCCGTCGAAAACGCACGATGACATCGACGGGGCGTGCGGTCATCGGACACAGGTGACGTCACTGAACCCTCTTCCACTCGATGTGACCCGACTATTATAAACAAGATAGATAGAGAGAGTGTGTGTGTTGTACGTGTCCCACGGTCTGCGACACCATCGTCGTAAACTCTGACGAGTACACCGTTGGGCTGACGTCACCTTGTCCATGCACCTTGACTTTTCTTTCGTCACGCGCCGGCTTTTCTCCATCGCGTACCCTTTGCACGGATGCCAAACGAGCGGAAAATATGATCGACGTCGTTCCATCGTACCGGAATCGTTTACTCATTTTTTTCCACCAAGGGGAAAATACTCGAAGATCGTGTTGATCCTGACTGGTATATGTTGTATACCCGAGCTATTTATTTAAAAGCTCGCAAACTTAAATAACGTAAATATATCAAAGCCGAACCTCGAGAAACAGATTCTGGATCTAAAATGGTCCAACAATAAACTCGCAACCATGCAACTATTTTTCGAGAAAACCGTACGGCGAGGTACGTATTAAAATATTGGAGGATCGCGTACACATGCGGAGTGACTTTGCACAAGAGATTACGTCAAGAGCAAAGAACAAGAATCAATCGATGTTTATTTCCTGAGATCATCTACTTCGAATGCCATACCGAGGTTACTCTTTCGAACAGTTTAAACGACGAACCATGCTCGGACACGCCTGTACGCCTAGCGATGGCGTGCAAAATCAGCGTGATCGAATCGCGGGCGATCTAAAAGTAGTAGGTCGTTCGTAAAGTCATTTTGTTTTGAATAAGTTACATGACATTTCGTTCCATGACCTTTCGCGATTTTTCAGGCAACTTAGAGATCCGATGATCGTAGAATTTCTGTTTTTTATTTGCAAAAAATCGAGTTATACGAGTTTTTACAACTTTATTCGAAATTCAATTTGCTCTCTCTGAACGAAAAGCGAAATTACTTTCCGAACGACCTAATAGCACTTCACGCGATCCCTACGTAGATGGATTTAACGAAAAAAATGTGCGATCTTCTCGTGTTATTAAATATTCCCATACGCACGCGCTGTAAAATGTATAAAACGATATCTGTTTCGCAACTATCCTTCTAACCCTAGATAACTAAGCTTCCGTGCGTCACAGGTTGAATTGACGTCGCCAAATAACAATATGAACATAATGGAACTCTTCATATTCAACAAGGATATGTTACCTCACACTTCAGAATCGCGACCTTTACTTTTTCCTCCGCGATTGCGACCAATGACAGTTTAAAAACAAATCATTTCTACAGCAGCTAGTAAACTAATCCTTCTAACGTCTCAAAGAAACTCGATCCGTTGTGTCCGATTTTGAAAAAGTTATTCGTTTTTAAAAGATGTACATTCAATTTTCCCCATAGATTCGCCTAATTCTTGTCTCCGCTTTGTACAACGAGCTGCTACGCGATCGCGTGCGAGGAAAGGGAACAAGGACCGCGATTCAAAATCGACCTTGCCTCGTTATCCGATAATTGCGAGCGGTTCGATTCGAATGATCGTTCGGCGAGGTTGACGATCGTTAGCCGCGGGTAAACAATTTCGGACGCGGCAACCTTTGGGCATCGTTCGACAACGATCATGTCGAAGTCAGTAACGTTTGAACGGTGCTTGGTGTTCTCTCCAGGATCTTAAATTAGTCGTTGTTCGCCAGCAATTCGCGTGTTTCGACCCAGTGTCCCGGACCGCGGGCGAGCACGCGTTCGCGTTCGATCTCTCGAAACAGAGAAACCCGAAAATACACGGTTTTGACGTAGAACGGGAGTTTCAAAGTAAGCAAGCAAGACCGGCTCGCGGATTTGTTGTTTCTTTTGCGTCCCTCGGCGAGAGCCCGTGCCCACCCCGAGCAAACGAACACCTTCTCGCCTCTCGAGGATCGGAAACACGCGTGTAACAGCGTCGAACCGATATCTAGATTCCCCTAAACGACCACGGGTGGTCCTACGCAATCCTATTCCACTGATCGAAAAACAATGACCGCCGGATGGCCTGGGTCGCTTACATTTTCATCTTTATGTACACATATATCTGATTTTTACGAGACGGCTGAAATTTTCGATGTTCACTGCTGAGGAACCTGTGTGTTGTATGTGTGTGTTCAATTGTGCTGCGATGATCGCTTAGGATAACATTGTTTACTCTGTGGTCTGCCTTATTCTATCAAGAATTATCAAAATGTCCCCATTATTGTGAAAGCGGTCTAAATGAAAATTGACATCACATTATTTTCAACTAAATGAACCGAATTCATTTAGTGTTAATATCCGTTTCCTTTAAATATCGCGAAACAAGAAACACATGACTTACACCATTTTCATAATTATGGGCACAATTGGGACCTTGCAGTACTAGAAATATTCTCACGTGTATTTTATAATTAATTTTAACACATTACCGACTGGTGACTATTGCATAATTTTGAAAAATCTATGGTACGTGGCTAAATACTTTTTAATGGAACCTTCCATAGCAACAGCAATTTTCATTGTGAACTAACAAGTCATCCTCAATCACGTCATCTAATAGTTGCATTTAAGATTGCAATGTAAAAGAAAATTTCTATGCTTTCATTTGGTACAGCACAATTATTGAAAATCCTATTAATAGGCTTCCGGTAGGTAAAGTGTTAATAATGCGGGGAGTGCACGATCGTTTAACACTAAATAACATATCCGTAACATTTCCTTCACAGTTACAGTGATTAAAACATCTTTATTCCGAAAAATGTTGTAGTAGAAAACACGAAACATTTTCATTACAAATATATTATACAAATTTCTAACAGTCAAATTTGTTAGACTTTGTTACGATCTTCATAGCAAGCCTGGCTCGTTAAAATACGGCAAGGAGTTAAAAGTAACTGGCACATGTTCCCTTATAAAACAAGATTGATTTTATTCAGACTTTGTTCAAGTTCGTGATTAAAATAAATTTGTTAGACTTTGTTACGATCTTCATCGCAAGCCTGGCTCGTTAAAATACGGCAAGGAGTTAAAAGTAACTGGCACATGTTCCCTTATAAAACAAGATTGATTTTATTCAGACTTTGTTCAAGTTCGTGATTAAAATAAATTTGTTAGACTTTGTTACGATCTTCATCGCAAGCCTGGCTCGTTAAAATACGGCAAGGGGTTAAAAGTGACTGGCACATGTTCCCTTATAAAACAAGATTGATTTTATTCAGACTTTGTTCAAGTTCGGGATCAAAATAAGAAATGATTTGGAATGTCATCCAAGATCAGCGAGTTTCGAGGGGGACCAATTAACTCGACGTTCTTCCTGTTTATTAAGGCAAAGTATTTCGCTCGTCGACGACCGCGCCGGCAGAGAACGAATCGCGCAAACGAGACCGCGTAAACGTTTACGTGATAAATCAGCCTAAAGCAACGTTAAACTGTCCGGGATGCTTAAGGAAATATTCGTTTCGCGGATTTTGCGAGCCACCTCGAGAGTCTGACGTTCCCATAAACAACTCGCGCGGAGAACAAAGATGTTGATCTTCGGGTTTGATGGTTTAACCCTTCTGGTGGCGGAATTCTATGGAAAATTAATATACACTGCGATTTATATCGAGTACCAACATGTCATCCCTTGTAATGTTACAGTTGGATTGCATGATCCGTGGTTACAGCGTCGCTTGAAATGAAAAATCGATGGGTTGAGAGGATCAAATGAGTTCCAAGAAAACATTGGGAAGGTCCGAGCTCTCGTTCCCAGTGGGGGACGGCATTTTAGACATCGATCAGATCCTGAGTACAGATTCATGGAACCAGATCGACGACTTCGTGCAACGTAACTTCCTGCAAGAAATTCTGAACGAGTTCAACGAGGTGATCGCGCTCGACCCGGAACGAGCACCTGAAGGTAATCCGAACAAAACACCTCTGTCCTATTCAACAATTTATCAAAGAAATTTCGCAAACAAACTGAAATTAACCCTTTCACGACAATGGACGAGATATCTCGTTTCCACGATCTTAAAGTAACGATGAAATCTCGGGAATATCTCGTTCACGATGGTGAAAAAGGGTTAATAATACTAATTTTTCGATACCGAGTTTTATCATCTTCTATCTTCTATATAAATAAAATCGTAAATGTTCGTTTGTTCAAAATCTTAAATCTCCGAACGTTCTTCATCGATTGCTTTGAAATTTTGGCTAAACGTTGAATTCGAATACGCGCGTGTTTTTATATACTTAATCTATAAAATCTATATAAATCTATATAAATAAAAATGTAAATGTTCGTTTGTTCAAAATCTTAAATCTCCGGACGTTCTTCATCGATTGCTTTGAAATTTTGGCTAAACGTTGGATTCGAATACGCGCGTGTTTTTATATACTTAATCTATATAATCTATATAAATAAAAATGTAAATGTTCGTTACTTCAAAATATTTCATTAGTATTTTTTACTTTTTTTTGTTTTATCTTTGTTTTCTAATTGAGCCACAGAAACGCGTGGCCGGGTACAGCAAGTTATTAATAAAATTGTAAATGCTTTCGACGAAGGGTTCGATCATTTGTTACTTAATCTACAAAGCAATTTTGCAAATTACTAAAGTAATTCCGACGTTTCGATCTTCATTCAGATCATTTCTTTTAACAACTTGAGAATATTTTGAAATTTAAGAATACGTAACAGAAAGAGTGAAAAATGCTGGTAATAAAACTGCTCGCTAGCTTTGTGACGAAAATGAATAAATTCGACGTGAAACTGTAATACTTGTTTAATGCATGCCGGTTATCGAGACACTGAGGTAAACAGTAAACATTAGGCAAGAACGTATAAGATCATAGATCTTTTATCATTATTCATTATTATTAACAGAACAGAAGAAAAAGCAACGAGCGGCTCGATCGAAGAGAACTCCTCAGAAAACGGAAGGGACGACTGTCGAAACTAAGGCGAGCAACGCGAAAGCGGCCGGTGGTGAAAAATTGAAAGACAAAATAGAGAAACCGTCGACCAGTAAAAAGAAGAGCGACGAGAAAAGCGGAGATTCCGGGAAGCCAGAGAAGAAAAAGCAGGCGGCGAGCGTCTGCAAGAAAGGAGCCGGGAAATCGGCCAAGGATCAGAAAAGTCAAGGAAACTCCCCGGGAGCCAGTACGATCTCGACCGTGGCAATGTCGAACGACGTGACCAAGACCTGTGATGCGAGACCCAGGGTTAAGCCTGCGAAGCTGTTGAATATGGCGGACACGACGGAAGGGACGAACGAAATGGCGTCGCTGGACGTCCTCGGTGTCTCGTTCGAAGCCAGCGTGCCGAAAGGAGAATCCTCGCGAATCGACATGGAAAACACTCTTATCCAATCGAAATCGAACGAAGATGATTGCGCAGACGAAGAAGAAACGATTTTAATTGACAATAGAGACAAGAGGAGTGAGAGAAAGTCTTTGAGAAGATTGAGACGACAATCTCCCGGAGGGGAGTTATATCTGGATGACACCCAGGAATCAGAAATTATGCAGGAGCATGAGCTTAACGAGACGAAGAAAGAAAGGAAACACCCTGCGAGGAAACCGAAGGGTTTGAAAGACAATGTTGTCGCTGAGATCGCGGAGGAAAATATTGCCAAAGATGGCGGAGGAAAGAGAGGCGGGCGGAAATCTTCGGGGAGATCGAAATACTCAAACGATAAAGAGAATGTTGAGAACGTCCCGGATAAAAGTATGTCGACCAGTCAGGAGAAAATTAATTTGGAAAAGAAAAAAAAGAGGAAGTCTATGAAAGTAACGAAATGGTTGGAGGAACTGAATCCTGAAGAGAAATACATTTCGGACGATGAGGAGCTCGGTAGGCATACGAGAGCGAAGAGGAGGTCTTTGGAAACCTTGAAATCTTCGCAGGAGAATGCTGAGAAGATCGCGGAGAAAAATGTTTCGTTCGAGGAACCCGGTGTAAAGAAGAAAAGAGGGAGGAAGTCTTTGAGGAGATCGAAATGTTTGGAGGAGCAGCATCCTGCGGAGAAAGAAATTTCGGACGATGAGGAGTTAAGCGGACAAACGAAAGCGAAGAGGAAATCTTTGGAGGCCTCGAAATCTTCGAAAGAGGAAGTATCGCAATGCTCGGAGGAAGCCGCAGAAGAGTCAACAAGGAGGAGGTCTTCGAGATTCTCGAAATCTTCACAAGAGGATACTGAGAATACTTCAAAGCAAAATATTTCGAACAAGGAACCTGAAGGAGAGAAGCCGCAGAAGAAGTCTGTATCAAAACCATCGAAAGAGGTTTCTCCTATGGGGAAGCAACTTCCACAGGATCACGAGCAATCTGACGCACGAAAGAAACCAAAGAGGAGGTCGTTGAGAATCTCGAAATCCTCAAAAGAGGATGCTGACAAGTCCGCGGAGATAAGTACGTCGACCAGTCAAGACGAAGCGAATGTAGAAATGGAAAAAGCAGAGAAGTCTTTGGAGACCTCGAAATCCAGGAAAAAGAAACGAATTCGTGGAAAACCCGGAAAGAAAGATACATCGATTGATCACGAGGAATCTGATGAAGGAAAGCAGAAGGAAAAATCGAAATCTACCGAACAGGAGACGAATCCTGCGGATGTAGAGAAAGGAAGTGGGTGGAGGTCGTTGGGAGTCCCGACATTCTGGCTAGCGAAAAAGAGCTACGTAAATCCTGGAAAGGCAAATACATCGATCGGTCACAAGGAATATAATGGAGGAAAGCAGAAGGGAAAATCGAAAGGTACCGAACAGAAGAAGAATAATCCTGCGAATGTAGAGAAAGAAAGAGCTTTTAGGTCGTCGGCAACCTTGAAATCCTCGGAATTGAGAAAGGAGGAATCTGTTGGGGAAAAGCCGAAGGAAAAGTCGAAAGGTACCGAACAGGAGAAGAATCCTGCGAATGTAGAGAAAGAAAGAGCTGTTAGGTCGTCGAGAACCTCGAAGTCCTCGGAATCGAGAAAGGAGGAATCTGATGGGGAAAAGCCGAAGGGAAAATCGAAAAGTACCGAACGGAAGAAGCTTTCTGCGGGGAAAACAGTTCCAAAGGATGACAATTACCGTGACGCAAAAAAGAAAGCGGCGATAGGTAACGGCGTTCGTTTATTTTCGTTAGATCCGTGGCGGCTATATCCTCGATCTGCGTCTTATTCGTTCGGTTTGTATTGTAGATAAGAAAGACAAAAAACACCAGAAATTCTTGCTAGAGAAGAAGAAGGCACGCGAGGCCAGGAGGATGCAGAAATACGAGAAGAACGCGAAACTAGCTTTGTCGGAGTTCACCCATCAAGTGAACACCATCGTGCAAAAAATGGGCTATTTGCAAGGTAGTTGATTTGTTGCATACGTTTCGCGATCGTGTTACTCATTCATCATTCTTTTCAGCGAGCCAGTCGGATTCGAGCGACAGCAGCGTTTGTACCGGTTCTTTTTCTACGTCCAGTTCTGACAAAACTGGAGATACTAACACGTCTTCCGGTTCTAGCGCTTGCTCTGGCTCGTGCTCCTGCTGCACTTACAGCACCTGCAGTCGCAGCTCCTGCCTAGCTACATCAGCTTGTTCAAATTGCGTCAAAGAGCACAAAGAACGCAAAGCCCGCAGAGGCCATCATTGTCATTGTACAAGTCCATGTTCCTGCATTGATTACACCGATAGCTCTGATTTTACTGTCCTCACTGATACTTCCTGAAAGTCCCATGTTATTTTATTTATTATCATTATTTCATGTATTTATTGATTTTATTGCGGTTCTGAATTTCGTACTGTGTCTGAAAGAGTATTATTTAATTTCGTTATTTTTGGATGTTGATATTTTATTTATTCGCACACGCTTTTCAGAATTGATTCTTCGATAGCCGTAAGGTAATATTTGTGTACCACTGTTTATTTATTTATAGAAGGACGCCTTAGAACGTTTCTCTTCGGTCGTAGAACGTCGACTGGTTAGCCAACCAACAAAGCGGACTATGCATGTTTAAAGAACAGCGCTAAGCGACGCGCTTATTTTTATATTATTGTTCGATAACGGTGCGCGTGTATTAACTAAATAAATTACGAATAAAATGTACAAGCAGATATGGCGAGCCATGGTCGCGTTCCTACGCGTGTCCCACGATTTCTCGACATTTTTTACCCGTGAAATTCCATATTTCCGAGTTATTCTTTTCCAGTAGAATCGCTCGTAAGCTTCGGCGAGCTCCGCCCCGTATTCTTTTATACACAGTTTCCACGAAGTAGTATCGTCCGAGGTAAGACGAAAATCCGCGCCGAGGAAAGCGACGGGAACTCGGGGAAACAGATAATTTCTTTGAAAAAACGTTTGTCGATAAACTCGCGCCGCCTCTGACGACAATCGCCTCCGCGGATCGAGGGAAATCGCAGCGGGACACACGGATCGTTTTCTGCAGATCACTCCCGTTTTCTCTATTTATACCGTCGATATGTGGCCGCCCGTTGCACTGGTATGCACGATGCATCCCTATGGACGTCGTATACTTGACACACATTTTAAAAATACTCCCCGGTACAAATTAAATTCCATTTGGCCATTGTGGTGGCGCGCACCCCTTCATCGATTCCGCCCGATACCGTCAGCATTCTATTCCGATTGCTTTCCATACAATAATCATGGGCACCCCGCATGGGCCAGAGCTTAGCCATTTTTCAAATATAAACTTCAATAATTTAAACTTTAACCCTTGCAGTTGTATAGTTGACGTAGTATTAACGTGCAAGATATGTTCAATATTTCCAGAGTTAGTTAAACGACTGATTGTGAGGTCTTTCAGTGGACATTTAACTGTGCAAGGTACCTAGAGGCATTTGCTCGCTGAACAAAAATAATCTTTCCACCAATTGGAAGACAATAGCAACCATAAAACGTCTCCATCTTCTTTTAAACGTTTGTACGTCGTGGGCCGAAACTTACATATACACATTGAAAGAGCCGATCGCGGAATAAACTGCAACAAACACGAATGCAGAATAGGAGCGAATCGATAAACTGAACGAGCCGAACGCATCACCGAAGAGTCACGTGTAAGAGAGAACTTGAGCTTGTCGTTATTAAAAACGAACCGCAGGTGCGATCTTCTAAAAGAGAACGGGAAAGAGTGTAAACACTGGAAAGCATGAAAAAGAATATGGACAAATCTCGGCGTTGAATGATTATATTACACGGCGAGAAAGACTTCGCGCTCGAAATACCAACCGGTGGGAAATCATTAATTTATCCGGCGTCACACGATTCGAAGATCCGCGAGCGCGGTACGAAAAACAATTTAGTTGGCTCGACACCAAAGAATCGCGAGGGAGCGTACTCGATACGGCGAACCTATTAGTGGCTAGGTTCCACGGATTCGCGTTTGTCGCGAATCTTGTCGATCGTCGTACGTTGAACCTCGTTTTCTCAGACACGGCGACGCGTCTAATTACGCTCGCCAACACGTATTTCCTCACAAAGAGAACCGCTATCGTTCTTATGCTTTTCTCGGAGCTGGCCACGATTTTCCATCGGGATTGTAATTCTCAAAATAAATTGAACAACTCCTGAAACTATTGGTACACTCACGAACTTATACAATTGTTTTCTGTAGCATTGGATTGGCAAGAAAGTAATTTCGCTATTTTAAGGTGAAATAAAACCGATTTTCTTTGTGTCCAGCGGTGAACTTTAATCAATAAAATATTTTCTTATTTATTCTCTTTGGCAACAGATCATCGAACAAAAGAGAAAATATCTTATTTATTCAAGTTTATTGCTTGAATAAAAAAAACTGAGCTCCTTTACACCTTAAAATACCGAAATTATTTTCTTGCCAACAAAATATATACATTAAATTTTATTTTATCTCAATTTAATTTTTTTGTATAATTGTACTCTGTTTAAATATTGTTCGATAGGGATTCTTATTGCTTCTTCTGGAGGTGCACACGATTTGAACTCAAACCATCAATTTTTAAAATCAATTGAACGTCTGAAGATATTGGTACATTCGTAAAATTGTTTTACACTGTTCAAATATTGTTTGAAAATGATTCTTATTGCTTCTTCTGGAGGTACACACGATTTAAACTCAAAACCTCAGATTTAAAAATAAATTGAACAATGTTTGAAATTATTGGTCAGTATCACTAAGTCATAAAATTCTTTTACTCTGTTTAAATATTGTTCGAAAATCACTCAAAAGGGGCCCCTAGACGATCAATAATATTGTCAATACGCCTGTCAATAATATTGACGAGGCGCATTGAAAGGGCATATTGACCGTTTAGCAAGGTTTCAATGCATTGCAATATTGTTAGCTTCAATATTATTGTCAACCTACATTGACAATATCATTGCTCGTCTATGGGCCCCTTTACGCTTTTCGGGTCCCATGGAAATCACCGACACAGGTTTCGTCGACACAGTTTTCAACGACTCCAGATTTGACCGACAACGATTCTGACCGAAAACGACTTTAGTCCACGACAATATTATTGGATATTAACATCGTATGACAACAACGTTAGCCGACCACATCTAATTCTTCTTATAGTGTAATAATTATATTTTTATATAGAAGTAAAAGTGTCAGTGTAGAAAAGTTAAAGGAAAAAAATGTCAGCACCATCTTTAGAAACGATATTACTATCGGATAATACCGTCGTCAACGAAAATTGTTGTCGGTTAAATTCGTTAACCGTCAAAGTCGTTGTCGGCCAAAGTTATTCTCGGTGAAAGCTTTGTCAATGAAAGCTGTGTCGATGAAAGCTGTGTCGATGATTTCCATGGGACCCCGCTTTTCCTGGGTGTGCACACGATTTCGAACATTTCCTATGCATCTGTGAAACAACTCTCGACTGTCTCGTTAGAGGTAGAAAAATGTGCGAAAATGGTGTTACAGTAAGTTCATCGAAACCTTCAATAATTCATTGTCTTCGCATCAATTTAGTGCAATAAAAAATCTGAGAGCGTTCAATGGACTGCACTTTATGAAAACTAGGGACATCGAGACAAGGATCGGCCGCTGTCGTAAGGGTGTCTACCAATGTTATTGTCGGAGCAGTGAGAGAGAGAGAATGAAGGGGGTAGAAGATGATGATGGGGTGGATGTCGAAGAAACGTGGAAGGAGAATCACGCGGGTGTTTGATCGTCGACGGCACCCTTTCCGTTGTACGTCTGCGCGCGACGAGCCCGGTCTATAAAAGCGGCGGAGGGCGTCGCGACGCCTCCAGACGCGATACACGCGTACCGCTGAAAATGTGACATCGTCGACCGCGATCTTCTTCGTAATCGACGACGCCTGATGTATACTTGATTATCGTGCGAACGCCGGTCATCAACGGGAGTCAATTAAAAGCTCTGCTATCGCCGTGTAACTGTGACGTCCGATTTTGTTTGGAGCGTCGCGAGTGCTCCGGTGAAAATGTAACTGCATCGCTGCATCGGGAGGAACGATCGATCGCAGACAGCGACGCCGAAAGTTTCGTCGATCGAATCGACAAAGTGCACCGTGACTGTAACAAACACACTATTCGTTTATAGTCAGTCTCCATTCCGATCCTCTGCAGGATATAACGTGGTGAGTTGTCAACTATATCTCTTTAGAAGATAGATAAGTGTGCACAGGTGTTGAGACTCGTGACAGGTCTCTGGGTGCACCGAGCAAATGTATGATAGCTGTCGGAGTTATTGATTTATCAACGAGATCGTTAATTGGTACACATGTCGGGAGGACAACGTGACGCGGTACGAAATTATCCGCGATGACGCGAGACGATAAAACGATCGGATTCGATGCGGTTCAGCCGCCAGACACGGAGCCAGGCCCTCCGGTAGTATCGAACCTTAGTCTCTCTCTTTCTCTATCTCTCTATCGATGCTGTCTCTGCCCAAGTATCTATTTATCCATCTATCCCGCACCTCCCCCGCAAACCGACATTCAGAATAACTCGTTAAACGCGAAGACGTACGCGCGAAAATATTACTTCGCTAATCTCTAGCGGGTGTGAAAATAACCTCGGTAAACAGAACCGCTAAATATACCCGCGTCCAAAACTTGTCCGAGACCGAACCGGTGGGAACTGGTCCGGGACCAAGGAAAAAAAATAATCAAGGAGGCGGCCACGCGAGCCGCGACTCCCACAAATCATCGGGCACAAACATGATCGGGGATTTCGGAACCTCGCGATTCTCTCTGGAAGGTAATTGTCCTTTTTGGTAGACGCGATTTTTCATTTTCATCGATTTTATGGCGAGGGTTCGTAGTAGTAATTGGGAGTATCGAAGGGTCCGACGTTTTTGTGCGTGAGGTGATTGTCCCTTTTGCGAGCGCATCTGGTCCAGTTTTTTTGTTTGCCGAATGAATTACGTCGGTTGTAAGAATTTCGATCCTCGTTGCCGATGTGAGTTTAATCGGGAGTGATCCAGAGTCGCGAATGATCTTGTGCGTGGCTGATTGTCCCTTTTGCGAGCGCATCTGGTCTAGCTTTTTGTTTGCCGAATGAATTGCATCGGCTGTAAGAATTTTGATTCCTCGTTGCTGATGTGAGTTTACAGTAATCGGGAGTGTTCCAGTCGCGAATGATCTTGCGCGTGGCTGATTGTCCCTTTTGCGAGCACATCTGCTCCAGTTTTTTGTTTGCCGAATGAATAGCAGCGACTAAGAAGGTTTCGTATCGATGTCGATATTATAACAATAAATAATTATCCTCCTTCCAAGCACTATTTGCATAAACATTGATTTGAATGGTCTTGCATCGGGTTCACGATGGTTTTGAGAATCGTCTCGCGAGTCTGACGTCTCGGAGCACAAGCTCGTTAGCCTCTGAGCTGTCCAATTTGGTCCAGATTTGATTAGCGAGTCAGTCGGCGTGATTGTAAAGGATTAGCATATCGATTAGTTATTTCTGGTGCGCGTTTATGGTAATTGGGAGGATCCGAAATAGAAACGAAACGGGTTTAAGCGTGGTGCCGCAGCGAAATCCTTGCTATTGATCTAGCCAGCTCGAAAGGTCCTGGGTTCACCCGGCCAACCTCCGGCATTCTACCCCCACCAGAGGGATCCTCCTGTCTCGTCCTTGCGTACACGGACCGACAACCGAATTTCCTTTGATTCATGACTCGGTTCGCGAAAACAGTCTTCCATACCCGCCACAAACCCCGCTGCAACGCCATGTCGTATCGACCCGAAATTATTCGGTTTATTTATACGCGAGGCTTTAAGGACTAACGAGATACTTATGCCTGCTTGAATTGATGCTTTCGTTGAAGGTTCAAAGGACGTTCGGACGCTGGAATTAATTAGTAGGCTCTCCGTCTTAAATTGTCTTGCATTAATTGCTAGAAACTGAAACCAGAAGATTCTTCCAACATTGAACGATTTTAACAAAGTTAGAAACAATATTTTAGGGTTCTCCCTGAAAAGAGAGACACTCTTAACACATTACCGACCGGTGATTATTGCATAATGTATGAAAAATGTATGGTACATGGCTGAACACTTTTTAATGGATCCTTCAATAGCAACAGCAATTTTCATTGCGAACTAACAAGTCACAATCAATAACGTCATCTAATAGATTCATTTAAAATTGTAATGTAAAATAAAATTTCTATGTTTTCTTTTGGTACAACATAATCATTGATAGGTAAAGTGTTAAGTGTTCCCTACTTGTCGCAGTTTATACAAAAAATAGTTATTTTGCCTAAATTTTTCAAAATTCATTGCAGAATGCAAAATAAAATTTTTCTTTGTATAAACTGCAACAAATAGGAGACGCTTGAGAGCGTCCATCTTTTTTTTTTTTTAAACAATTCCAGTAGCGCGAAAGTAACCTGTTTCAATATAACGAGGTAAATCTAGAGAAATTTTCTGCCTCATTAAACGATCAAAGGACCGAAACGAACGTAATGAGAGTAGTTTATAAAATTAACGCGAACAGAGCTCTCACTGTAGGATCAAAGGACACTCGAGAGTCTACAATTAATATAATAAAGCGAAATCTTCAAACAGTCCGGCCGATTGAATACTTTCGAAGCTCCAACGGAAACCGGGATAATTAATTTTGCAATCGAGCGAGTCTGGCTAAAATTATCGACGAAACGATCAACAGTCTTGAACATTCTTGCAACCACCAGCACGCGGATTAGATAAAGCTTCGTGGAGCCGAGTAGAGGTAATTGATTCGGAAATTGGTCGAGCACGGGACGGTAAAATTATCTACGGAGAATAATCTTGAACATTCGCGACGGCAGCAGGTAAATTAAATGAAGCATCGTGGAATCGGATAATTGCTTCGAAGTTGATCAAGCTCGATGAAGATAGAACTGAACCGAGAATAGCCTCCAACAATCACGGACATTTCTGTCAACGGGAGGTAGATCAACAAACCTATGTGAACGGCAGTGAATTTAAAAAACAATTCGTCCTACGATTGCTGATCGAACAATTCTATCTTTTTTAACACCAAACCTATCATCACCGGTCAAACGACCGGTCCCAGATTTCTTTATTCCGCAATTATGAAAATTATGGAGATCTTTTCGTGGTAAATAATTAAATAAATACATTTAATCTTGTTATTTTTATAAGACAACATGTACCGGCTACTTGTAAAGCTCGTTAGTGTTAACCAGCCTATGGTTGAAATAATTAATATTTACACTCCCGTTCATAAATCATCGGAAGTACCATTTTTATTTCGTAATATAGGTCCTTTAACCCTTTGGTGGTGACCCGGAGAGTTAAATATATAATAATAAATGACTAAACGTATTTAATATTTCAATAAACTACCGAAAGTATTGTACGAGGTATTACATCAGTTATAAATCGATCAAATCAAGAGAAACAATACAAAATGAAAATATTTCTTAGAATAGCTCCGAGTGCAAAGGGTTGATAACAAACAATTTTCTGCACCCAAATACGAATAAGTGTCCGGTGACTTATGAACAGCGTTGAAACAAAGCCTCGAGATCTGCGTCGAATATCGATCGGGATCTAAATCGGTGAATCCCGCGGATCTCCGAGAAAACATCGAGGAATCCTCCGGTAGCAACCCGCGTCGCGATGACGTCGGTTTCCGCGAAGACCGATAGAAAGATGGTCAGGGGAGTCCGAGGGGGTGGAGGAGCATCGTGGAACGTCGTAGCAAAGCGAACGGCGAAGTAACGAGTGGCTTTTCTGTTCTCTGATTACAGATGAAACTGCACGAGAAGAAAGAGTCGGCCATCCACCGGGTGCAGGAGGTGCCGCTGGAGGAGCTGGACCTGTCGAAAGAGTACGACGTGGAGAAGACGCTCGGTGAGGGTAGTTTCGCTAAAGTATTACTGGCAACTCACCGTCCGACTCGCACGAGGATCGTTCTGAAAGCCGTCCACCAGGAGCTCACCACGGAGAAGGATTTCTTCCGCGAGTTCCACTATTCGTACCACCTGAGCCCGCATCCGAACATTCTGTGCTCTTACGCGGTGGCGTTCAAAGCGGAGAAGTGTTTCGTGTTTGCTCAGGAGTACGCGCCGCACGGTGACCTGGCAGGCAACGTGCGTGCAGGTGGCCTCAGCGAGGAAGCTTGTAAAAGGATCGCGGGCCAACTAGCCTCAGCCTTAGAATTCATTCACTCGAAGCAGCTGGCCCACCGGGACATCAAGTTGGAGAACGTTTTGGTGTTCGCGACGGACATGTCCAAGATCAAACTATGCGACTTCGGCTGCACGCGAAGAGAGGGTACTCTGGTGAACAAGATCAGGTGCACTTGGCTGCCGTTCCAGCCGCCGGAGATCTACGAGATGGTGAAGAACGAGAGGTACGCCTGCAAGAGGAGTGCCGACTGCTGGCAGTTCGGGATCGTTCTGTTCGTCTGTCTGACCGGCAACCCGCCCTGGCAGAGCGCAGATCTGATCCAGGATCAGGAGTACTCTGCTTTCCAAAGATGGCTGAAGAGGAGGACGACGAAGATACCGCCTACGTTTCGTCGGTTCACGCCAAGGCTGCTCAGGTACTTCAGGAGAGCGTTCGAGCACAAGCCGGAGAAGAGGCCGCACGTCGCGGAGATCAACAAGTACCTGAAGGACTCGTGGTGCGTGAACAAGATCAGCCACAGCGCTACGTCCACGTCGGTCGACGCTAGCGAGACTATAGCTCGCAAAGCTGATAGCTTGCTCTACCTAGACACGATCCTTGACGATCAGAAGAACGTCGATGAGAATAAAAATAAGCTGAGGAAGCTGCTGAACAGCTACGGCCTCGAGACCACTATAGATCAGAAAGTGGTCACCAAGAGGATCTGGGAGTGGGTGATGCAGTGCGATTCGAACGTCGGCGAACCATCTCTGATCGGTAGCCTCGGCTCCGAGGGCATGTGAGGGATGGCCAGAGCCGCCAGCGAACCCTGTCTCAGAAGCGTATCGCGCGAACGGAAGTACAGCCTGGACGGCTTCAGCGTCGCAGCTGATGATCACGCCGTTCCCAGCTCATCCCTGCTTCCCGGCGACGAGCCCACGTGAACGAACACACACGACCCCATGATCGACCATTCATTCCCCGTGGGGTGGCTCTCGGGTCACTCGCAACCAAGCGTCCTCGCGTTCAACACTTTGACGGCGTCCTCGAGGACGATCGATGACTCCCACCCTTCCACATTCGTTCTTCTTGACACCCGTTACCCTCTTCACGATCTGTTCATCGCTACTGTGGAGATGAGACTTTCTGAACCTAAAATCAATCGGTTTTTCTTTTTATCGTGCATGTGTTGAAATTGGGGGAGAGTTACTACGATAGCTATGTGCAATTTAGGTTCCGCTTTGCGACACGTTAACCCCTTGCCGTATCATTTTAATTAAAACGTCTTTGTCAGCAACAATGTGGATGAGGAAAGAAAATGTATCTTTTTTGTATGGCTACATTCAGTTTAATGCTTAAATATTGATTACAAACGAGAATCAAATTTTATTTCGTTTTAAAAGAAACGAGTAACGTTCATATTTGTTAGACTTTGTTTGAAATCTTCGTGACGAGTGTGACTTGTTAAAATACGGCCAGGGGTTAAGTCGAGTCGAACCGGGATAGGTCGGTGCAGTTTGAAGATGCAATAATTGCATTTGGCTCAGATTCCAGAGAACACATTGACACGAAATCCTGTTTCTTTACAAGTCTCTCTTTCTTCTAATTTTCTTCGACTTTCTGTCTCTCTCTCTCTTTCTTTTTCTCTGCGAGCGGACCAATGATCGATGATCGCGCACCACCGATTTTCGTACGCTATTTCAACTTTCTACGCGATAACCCTTTAGTTCTTCTTTCCACGAAACGAATGTGATACGAATAAAATAATAAAATTATGGACTAACAAGTAATCGTTAAGACTGCGCGCGCGGCGAACACGAGAAATGTAAAACTGCGAATCGGTGTTTCTTTCGGTGTCGAACTATAGAGACAATAATGACTGCGGATTTCCTAGTAATTTATTACGTTTACGGTTAATCGTATTATGCATACATATAGTCGAGAAACACGGAGCGATTGTATTTGTATAGCTAGCTGTGTATGTACGTACGGTTACGTACCTTCGCCCGGGGCCTTGCGCGCGAATCGAGGATCGTGGATCGAGCACGATCATGGCACAGAAATGATTTAACCCCTTGCACTATAGCGGCGAGTCTGGCTCGCGGACTGAATCTACTGAATGATTACAGGCGGATCTTTAGGAACAAACATTGTCGACATTCATTGCAAGAAGTAGGAAACAGCTGCTCGATTTCGTCCCGACAAAATTTCGAAACACCGATTTAATGTCGTTTAAAATTTTCCCAAATTTTTCAACAAGTTTCTTTATTGAAACACAATATACATCGGTCGCACTAATTACGTCAGTTTCCTTTAACCCCTTGCCGTACCAATTTATTTACAGTTGCAGCGATTATAACGTCTTTATGCACAAAAATGTCGCAAAAGGGAAAACAAAATGTATATTTATTTAATGCTTAAACATTGATTACAATCGAATCAAATTTTATTTCATCTAAAATGAAACTTGTAACATTCATATTTGTTGGACTTTGTTAACACTTTACCTACCGGAAGCCTTTTAATAGGATTTTCAATAATTGTGCTGTACCAGAAGAAAGCATAGAAATTTTCTTTTACATTGCAATCTTAAATGAAACTACTAGATGACGTTATTGGGGGTGATTTGTTGGTTCACAATGAAAATTGCTGTTGCTATTGAAGGTTCCATTAAAAAGTGTTTAGCCATTTGCCATAGATTTTTCAAAATTATGCAATAATCACCGGTCGGTAATGTGTTAAAAACCTTCATCGCGAGTCTGGCTCGTCAAAATACGGCGAGGGGTTAAAA
This sequence comes from Lasioglossum figueresi, assembly GCA_028455805.1. Classification (NCBI taxonomy): domain Eukaryota; kingdom Metazoa; phylum Arthropoda; class Insecta; order Hymenoptera; family Halictidae; genus Lasioglossum; species Lasioglossum figueresi. The sequence goes on along the minus strand of CM052196.1, from coordinate 13,529,196 downwards.
AGATAAAATTCTCTTTCGTCGTGGTCATTAAAATATATAGGAAAAATCCGGCGAAGAACTGATTATTGCTAAATGAATCGTAGTGCGGGGGGTTGAGGACGAATCGAGAGCACAGCGATTCGAATTTAGCGAACGCGTCGGAAGAGATTAACGAGCGACTATTTAACGTTATTAAACGATCATAGAGTACGCATACGCATAGCGCGCATATATTCTTCTAGCGATTTATTAGTAGGACGAACCGGTAGAGCTAATTTATTACGAAAGAACGGCGCGCTGTTCGTCGTGTCCGCGTGCCATTAGAATGTCCCCTCTGTCTTCGGCGAGTCTTCGTGCTATCTGTTAACCGGGCAAAGACGGAGCTCATCTTTCTCCCTCTTCCCTTTCTTCCTCTTTTCTTACTCGACTCTCCTGAAGACTCTCGAACTCGATTACCGTGCACCGTTTGTAACAGTATTAGTTAAATGGCACACAAACCAACAGCGGATCGTTATCGTTTACCTCTAACCTGTCAACCGGACAATCGCTCGCACCTCGAAATCGTTCATTTTTATCCTCGAGAAAAGAATGTAACCTGCCCGCAAACATCAATACGTTCTGAAAAAGTAAAAAGAGCCAGTTAGCGATCGAAGAAAACGTTCATTTCCATTTTGAAGAGTCGTTGATCGTTCTTGATTCACAAGGATTCACTTTCGAGAGGATTGAATGATAGAATTAGCTGGTACGTAGAATTAAAAATCCTGTAGTATCGTGTTTAATAGTTAATTTTATTATTAAGACCAACAATCGTTTCATACTTTCGTCTCTCGAGAAGTTGCGGCGAATCTGTGCTTATACGAGCGTTTACAGAAGATTGAATAAAAGGAATTGTTCAAATAAGGAACAGAAAGATGAAGTAGCATCGTACGTTTGTTCGCTAGTAAGTCGAACGAGAATTATTTCATCCAATTTCTTTTCCTCCTCGAAAAACGCAACCGAGATGAAATCTCGGCGTGTTTCGAAGCGATCGAGTGGAACGGGCAACAAAACTATGAAATAGAACATTGTTGTGCCATCGCGTTTACCCGGTTAACAGGTTAATCAGGTACTTTCCCAACTGTCGCCCGGTTAACAGCGAAACCAGTGCGCGGCGAAAGCGATCGAGAAGGGGCAGAAACGCGTGAACCAAGACGACGTAAATCGTCGGGCCTCCTTAACGCGCGAAGCAATGTTTTCTATACATATAAACATTATCGAAATAAACGTTGCTACTACATGGAATATCGAAATGCTTTCATCCAGAATCCTGGTCTCATCCTGCGCGTGTATGCTTGCCATTCCTCACCGCTGGAAACCCGTTCCTTGCGGCCAAAATGATTTCTGATGGTCGGTGAATTCGTCTCGACGCCAACTAGAATATTATAATGTTTCTTAAAATTCGTACAACAGAAAAGTTAAAAGTAGCTAAACAAGTCTCACGTCGGACAAAGTTTAAATCGTTATAAATACGAAATTATATTAGTATATCTATGCTTGAAAGGAAAAACGTCGCATGCCACAATTTAAAAAAAAATGAGCTCACACATTAATTGAGCTTTAGAGTATAGGATTTACGTATTTACCAGAAGGAAAGTCATGGCAACAAATTCGAAAGGCTCAGAAGATAATGTAATTTCACCAATGTGTACTATGTCAAAAAATTAGTAATCAAAACATGCGACCTTCTCCTTGCAATCACAAATATTTGCAATATCAATTCAAAGCTTTTGCGATGGTTGGTTTCACTTTGAGTTGATTGAATAATTTGAACGTTCATCTAAAATGGCTAACATTTGAATAGAGAAAGAAAGTCATGGCAACAAATTCGAAAGGGTCAGAAGATAATGTAATTTCACCAACGTGTTCTATGCCAAAAGATTCGTGATCAAAACATGCGGCGTTCTTCCTTGCAACCACAAATATGTGGAATATCAGTTCAAAGCTTTTGTATCAGTTGGTTTCATATTGAATTTATTGAATAATTTGAATGATCTAAAATGGCTAACATTTGAATAGAGAAATTCTGTTTTCAAAATTGAATTTCGTCCGCGAAGAACAGGTTTCCTGCTGATTCTACGCCGATTCGATCTTTGCTCCACAGAGTCATCGATGTATCGAGGCTGCCGCGCAACACCGGAGGTAAAAAAAATTGGAAAAACGTCCGTCGACGACCTACTTCTACCGATTCTCGAGCGATATAACTGTTCGACGAAGTACACGCGGCACCACGTTCGTTCCCGTTTCTTTTCACCGTTTTATCCGCGAATCGCAAACGTGGAAAAGCGCAAACGAGCGACTTGTCGACGGACACTCGACCCCTGACCTTCTTCTTCCACGCTCGATAGCGTGATCGTGCCCGACCTGCCCTTAACCTACGAGAGAAACCACCCGCTGACATCTAGGCAAAGCGAGCCACCCTCGAAACGCTATATTTGGAGACCGGCAAATCGTTTTAGCTGTTGGGCCGCCCGAAGGGAGAGGACGTCAGAGAGCAGGAACAATGCACTTGCTCGCAGCCGGAGGAACACGGATCTTTGCGGTACTCTCCGCGAGCTGATCGATCGACGAGATCATCTTCCCACCCCGTTTTCACAACTATAAAATTAAACAGTTTCATCGGTTTTTGAAAACATTGATGATTTTTCTTACGCCTTTTCGTTCTTTCTAATGTAATATTTGATTCGTTCGGTTTAACGGATTTCATACTGTGGGTCGAAATGGACCCGGACACCGCTGAAGGAGGATTACAATGTGCACTGGTGGAATTAATTCTGGACACTTTTAAATTTTTACTTAAACGCATTTATTCAAATTGTTTAATCCTTTGTACTCGAGTGGCGACTCTGAGGCGCCAGTAACAATTGCCATATTCAATTACCATTATTTAAAACAGTTTTAATATTACTAAACTCATCTGTATTCTATAAATTGTGAAAAATTCAACTGTTGCATGAGAGAACAGGTTCAATTCGATTTGCATAATGTAGAAAAGATTTTATAGAATAAAAATCGTCTGGGTTGAAAGAAATGTCTTGATTTTTTAATTAAAATTGCTTCGAGTTCGAAAGGTTATGAATAATCATTTATATTTTATATTCTAGTCATTGTTTTCTAATATTAGGGCGTCGCTTCTATACAAAAAATCAGTTGCAAGACCATCTACAGCCATACTTTTAATATACAATAAAAATTACAATTTGAACACATCAAATGATGTGCAAGAAAATTAATATTTCGTTGGATATCCTTTGTTTTTTCAGAACAGCTTATTTCAGCTTATTTATTTTTTAACACAGTTTAGATGTTTTTACAAACCAAATCATGTGAAAATATTAAGTACAAACATTATAGATTACAATAAAAATATTACGGCATCAATTTAGCATAGCAGAATATACATTCTCTGCACAAATACGAACTAAAGAATATTTTTATTCAAAGTGTCCGGAATTAATTCCACCAGTGTACTTCCTAGAATAGAGTAATCATTAGACTGCGGATCTTTATTCAACATAAAAATGTTCTGCATTGATTGTGGGAAGCAGGAATGAGATAAAAATTGTTTTCATCCCTTAACGACTTTGTTACATTAAAAACATTACGATATTCTTAAATTTTTCTAATCCTTTACTGTTTCAGATTTCACCCAACCAAAATTCCTTCACAAATGCATGAAGATCCGCAGTCTAGTAATCATAATCGAAGTAATACCACAGTTCGAAGATCCACGTGGTACTTTCTCGCGCAATTTAATTTGTATCCGGTCATTTAGTACATTTTCTGCTGCAATGGACAAGAGGAAACAGTGAGGATGACGCTATAAGTTCAAAAAAGATTAGGCCTTGCCCTTAACCAACAGGGGTGAGATCTCCACTGACGTCTAGGGTCGCGAGCCACCCTCGAAACGCTATATTTAGCGACGAGTGTAATGGGTTTAGTTCCCAAGCCTGCGGAACGGAGGGAGTGGGAGAACAAGCGGAAACAAGGTACTTAATTGTAGCTATAGAAGCAACAAGAGACGCGTGGACCTCTGTCTTCGACACACAAGATGCACCGATCGATTGCAATTATCCGCTGCAACTCTACTCTACCTTCCGTAAGCATACTTCTATCAATCCGAACCATCATCAAATATTAATATTTCCATTTTACATGACTTTCTTCATTTTATCGATACAATATCTCGTACAATACTTCCAGTAGTTTATTAAAATATTGAATACGTTTAGTAATTTATAGAATACCAATTTAATAATGCAATAAATATTTTGGATAATGGTGTGTACAACTATTATTAGTGGACCCTCCGAGTTACCACTCGAGTGCGGAAGGTTAATAAGGATTTTCGGTAATTTTGCTGCACCGAAAGGAAGCTTAGAAATCGTTGTTTTCGTAACAATTCCAAGTTATGAGATTACGATACTGGAGGCGACTTGTTGCTGAAGAGTTTCTTTAAAAATTAAGGAATAGTCGTCGGAATTTATTGAATACAAAAATAATGCAATAAATATTTTGGATAATGGTGTGTATAACAATTATTAGTGGAGCCTTCGAGTCACCACTCGAGTGCGAAAGGTTAATAAGGATTTTCGGTGATTTTGCTGCACCGAAAGGAAGCTTGGAAATCGTTGATTTCGTAACAATTCCAAGTTATTAGATTACGATACTGGAGGTGACTTGTTGCTGGAGAGTTTCTTTAAAAATTAAGGAATAGTCGTCGGAATTTATTGAATACAAAAATAATGCAATAAATATTTTGGATAATGGTGTGTATAACAATTATTAGTGGAGCCTTCGAGTCACCACTCGAGTGCGAAAGGTTAATAAGGATTTTCGGTGATTTTGCTGCACCGAAAGGAAGCTTGGAAATCGTTGATTTCGTAACAATTCCAAGTTATTAAATTACGATACTGGAGGTGACTTGTTGCTGAAGAGTTTCTTTAAAAATAAAGGAATACTCGTTGGTCGGTTAACCAAGGAAAATCGAGACCTACACCAACATCTGCGATCGCGATCCAACATGTAAACAATCAGGTTTATCGCGGAGTAAAATGATTTCGGCAACCACTTCGCTAGAAGGCAGGCAATAACAGGCTAAACAAAAACAAGCCATTCGTATCTAGCCAGCTATCAACAAAAGTGTCGACATCGACAGAAGTGTGAACTGCTCCAGAGAATATAAGCGAACAGAAGTAATTTACTGCAAGTCCATTCGCCTTCCGCGAGGCAATCAATCGTGTTAAGGAACCGTCTTTCCCTGAAGCCGACGCGTTCGTGTTCAGGGAACAGGTCAAAAGGAAATTTTCCGCAGAGCGAAAATTTATCGTACGCGGAATTAGTTCGAAACCGGGGAATCCTCTTTGTAAATACCGATCGGACGATATACTCATCGACGGATAGGTCTACACCGAGTTAACGAAAGCCAAACAACTGTAACGAACAGCCTCGGCTTTTATCGTATCTGGATACAATGCGTATTTCGGGATTGCGCGGTACTATTTCCATGCGGCGTCCAGCTATTCTTAGCGAAGCTCCGACACGCTGCACGAAAATCGTTGCCAGTGGTGCTACAGCTGCGAAAGGTGGACGTTTCGTTCCAATTTGTTTTTCCGTGCTCGTGGAAACCGTTCCCGAGAAGATGGAACCCATAACGATCAACCCGTCCAGCCAGAATTAGTAGCACTTGAAGAAAAACGAATTTTCTTGAAGAACCACCCCTGGAAAAAATGATTGGTCATGACATTTTTAGAAATCAGAGTACATAATGACCAACCCCTTGAAAAAGAAATAGCAGCACTCGGAAAAGAATGAATTTCCTTCGCGAACCACCCTTAGAAAAAATTATTTGGTTCGTTGGAAAGCGGATATTTCATTGCAAGTTATATTTTTGCGATTGCGGAACGAGTCTTTTAGAAATCAGAGCACATAACGATTAACCCCTTGAGAAAGAAATAGCAGCACTCGGAAAAGAATGAATTTTCTTCGCGAACCACCCTTAGAAAAAATTATTTGGTTCGTTGGAAAAGCGGATATTTCATTCCAAGTTATATTTTTACGATTGCGGAACGAGTCTTTTAGAAATCAGAGCACATAATGATTAACCCCTCGAAAAAGAACTTGCAACACTCGAAAAAGAATGAATTTTCTTCGCGAACCACCCCTAGAAAAAATGATATGATTCGTTGGAATGCGGATATTTCATTCCAAGTTATATTTTTGCGATTGCGGAAGGAGTCTTTTAGAAATCAGATCATACAACGACCTACCCTTTGAATAGGAATTGAATTTTTTTGAAGAATCATCCCTGGAAAAAATAATTGGTTATGAATTTTGTAGAAATCGCAGCACATGTGGATTTTTTTAGAAATCAGATCACATAACGATGCACCCTTTTTTCTTGAAGAATTATCTCTGCAAAAAATTATTCAGTCACTACGAAAGGTGGTCGTTCGGTGCGAATATATTTGAGACCGATTTGTTGCTACTGAAAAGAGAGTAGGCTTGGAAAAGTGGCCCTGCAAAAATAATTGAGCAGCGTCTGCGAAAGAGAGTCATAATAATTATTCTACGAATGAGCATTCGCAGCTGCCGAAAATCTCCGAACATTCGGAGACCCCGGATTTTAATTGAATCTAGGTCTTACTTTATTTTCGCATCACTGACGTCAATAGGGAAGAATATAAAATTCTGGCCGACTTCTGGTTCTTTAAATTCTAGTATAAAAGTACAAGTTGGCATCAAATTCCTTGAATAATAATCAGACTTCCACTCTCTGCGTCGTTTATGGCTCGTAAAAGTTCCCCCATAAAGTTCACTGACACATAACACGGTTTCATTCTATTTTTCGTCCGGGCGTACAGTCCACCGCCGGGGGAAAATTCAATTCCCCTGCAATTTTCAGTCCCTTCAACTTGTCTACGAAAATACGAACTCTCGCGATCAATTCGCAAGCACCACCAGCCACCGGTCTAAGAATAGTTCTCCGTATATTAGAGGCAGAAAATTCGTGAATGGCGAAGACAAGCTGATAACGGGCCGTTACGCGTGTCGGGGCATAATATTAATAGAAAGATGACTATGTTCGTTTCTCTGAACCGTGTAAAATAAGAAAAGCCGATATCGATTCGGGGAAGCCGTTCAATTGTCTCCAGATGTCGAGAATTTTTCTGACATCGTCACCATCTTTTTATACGCTTTGCAGGAACACAATCTTACCGTCCAACGGCAGATTAACAGACCGATGACGAGCCAAAAGCGTTTTGATAAATGTTTACTCATTCCCTTGACGTAGCAATTCGACGTTTTCATAGAAACAAAACAGACGATTGTCACACTTTCCTTAAAACGAATTTGCCTAGACTTTCCTCAATCTTTCTCGCAACATTTTGCCGATGTTCGTAGAAGCGATACGTACTATTTATTATATAATAAATAGAAACAACGAAACGACTTCTCTGGCATTTCCCTTAAAGCGAATTTGCCTACTTTCCTCGTTCGTCTTCACAGAAACAATGCTCCCAAACTTCAATTATATTATCTACGCCTTTATGTTTACTATATTATTTGGAACGACTATAAGCAGATTACCGCAAAGATGTCTACTATTTTTTTCTCGTCTATTTTTAATGCTCGCCGAGTTCTCCGAGCAGCTTTGATCAAACATGGCAAATGACAAGACACCGGGGCCGACGGCAAAGGATCTTTGAGGATAAAAAGGAAGATCTATCTATCGCGACTGAGAGCTCCGAGACAAAAGGGTTAAGGAGACCGTGAATTTCTCGACGGAAGAAGAGGAAAATAGGGAAGAATGTCCAGCGACTGGTCGCAGGGGATCATCATCGATCCTTCGGTCCAACGGCCCGACGTCTATTTTCATACGGGCTAGACTATTTATATACACGTACAATGTTCCACTTCTATCGGCCGATGAGAACACCGACTAACCATGCACCGTTGCGCTGCATCCGATGCATCGGCGCGACGATATTTTAATATGTTCTCGCCGAGCGTTTTCATCCGATCGCCGCGCCGCACAGTTCGTCGGCCAAGAGGGCAAAAATTAAAAAATTAATATTTTTAAAATGTATATCTGTTTACATGAATTTATTTTAAACATACCATTTATTCATGAGCATTCGCCAGAAAAATCATACATGAACATAAATAAAAACTGAACATCAATTGCAACGAAAAACGTTCCTTTCGTCATAATCTGACACGCCACTTTTTCTCGTGTTTTAACCTCGAGTACGCGGATGAAAGGAAATTAGTATACAACGTATTGTAAAGGGAAAAATTAAATAATTTGTGATGGATCATTTAGTTCAAGGTGTGCACTCGTTATTTTGGCTCCCTAGCGATTTTTACAAATATTATTTATCGTATTGTATTGATTCAAAGCGATCCGTTTTGTTAAAACGCGAAATCGAAAATTCTTATAACTTTAACTAAGCTTTTCGTAAAAAAGGTAAAACATGTCTTGTGATTTTGTGAAACAAATACAATCGTCATATACTCTTCCCTATACCCTATCACTTTTATTTGAAACATTTTTTTATACCACTCATAGTTTTTAAGATATGGAATTTTGTCCAAAACGGGCATTCCGACGCACTGTGCGCCGTTTACAATCGTTAACGGCTGCCTCCGATTCCACGGGGATCCGAGGAGTCCATCGTGTTTCCCACGTTCTATGGTTTATTCCTAATCCCCCATTCAATTTTTAAGGTGTTCTCCTTTCCAACGATCCAAAAATCAATTTCATTTCGTTCTCTTCAAGTGTTCTCTTGCGAGAAGCAAAGTTAACTCTTTGCCCTACGATTTATTTTTCGGTTTCAGTGACTAGAACTTTCTGTGTACTTTGTAATTTCCTAAAAAAGGAGAAAATTTATATAACTGTACATTAACGAAACTAAAATAGAATTTCATCTCGGTTCAAAGGAAATGAATAACATACATATATCTATTAGTAGACTGTCGATTTGATGCATTATGACAAAAATGGGCACGCATTTTTCAAAGCAGTGGATATTAAAAATATTTAAGGACGTCCATGTATTACTTTCAGCTTGATAGGATAATTGAAAGAAGAGTACAATTTTTATTTGGCTCCTATGTTCTGCAATGAGTGCGAACATTTTTTACTTTGCATAAAGATTCAAAGTCTATTTATTAAAGTGTATTCAGAATCTTCGTAACGAGTTTGAAACGGTATTGTAGGGCAAGTGGTTAAACTGGTATTTCCACTAGAAATCTCTATATCACGTGTAGCAAACGAATCCGGTCCTCAATCCGTGTAACGATTAATGTCCGTTTGCATTTCTGTTTCACGGGTACACGTGACACGTGGAACGTGTTTAGAATCCGTGTACACGGATCTGTGAATAGGGTAACTGTATCGATTACTGCGGTATCCTGTTTCGATCGTACATAATTTTAATATTATTCCTCATTTATCATGAAATAACAATATTTGTAAACATTTTATGGAAGAATGATGTGTTCTGAATGCAGAAAAAAAAGTTGGTGGACCTCAAAACCAAATCTCCTCGCTGAGAACACTTGAAGAGAATTGAGGATGCGTGGGAGCGAACATATACCACCGTCGGCATAATGGTGAACTAAGAAACAAAGATAGAGAGGGAGATATGTTTCTCGCAGGAGAGACAAAGACAGAGAATACGAAACGGCTTGATTTTTCGATGACTTTACGCCCATTTTCTGAAGCGAAGAAGCAATATTTTTGTATGCTCTTTCCGTTGAAATATTCTTCGTATTATCTCGGAGGGGCTCTCAGAGCTCTTTTTTGAGAAAAGTGTACTGAACAAAATTTCTTCTACAAAAACACGCGCTATTCTAACTTTATTGTTTATAAAGTTTTAAGAGAGAAATGGCAAAACAGGGCTCCGAGAGCCCCTCCGAAATAATACGAAGAATATTTCAATGCGAAGAACATAAAAAAATATTGCTTCTACGCTCCAGAAAATGGGAGTAAAGTCATCGAAAAAACAAGCTGTTTCTTTGTCTGTCCTGCGAGAAACATATCTGCCTCTCTATCTTTGTTTTTTAGTTCACCTTTACGCCGATGGCGGTATATGTTTGTTCCTGCGCACCTGTCAGTCAGGTGGGGACTCACAGACCCTAGAGATTTTAAATTGATTGTAACATTGTAACAACGCGTGACAGCGAGTCGGGCCTGAGTGTAATTAAAAATAAAATCTCGTGGATCTGCGTTTTTACTCTGAAAAATGACAAGCCACTTGAGCGATACGTAATCTTATATTCATGAAAAAGATATTTATTTCTATAATAAAATATATTATTTCGGTGGGTCTGTGAGACCCCACCTTATCACTTTCGATACATTTGCCCACCTTCCAACGCCGGGTTAAATAAAATTGAGTATGGAAGTGTTGGAGAAGAGAACGGCCATCCTGAAAAAGGTAAGAAAGGTGGCAAATAAAAATGTTCATACTTCAATCAAAACATAAATATACTCAAAAATATGTTGATCGCTGCTTAGCGGAATGATTTTGAGCGTACAATTCGTTACTACCACAATGTAGAAAGAGTAATAAAACTTCGATTTACAGTTGTCAACGTATAACAGTAAAAAAAAAAAGAAGAAATGCTTTGCTTGGTTCCGGAGCTGGTCCAAGGTAAACATTTTCCTGGAACAGAGTTGAACAGGAAGAGTACACTCACCGTGTGGCGAATTACGGTGCAGGCGAATCTTTCTCAGCAGGGGGTTGGAAACTGGCCCAGAGTCTCTGAAACTGTTCTTCGAAAGGAGCGACCAGAGACGTGTGATTGGTCACGAGGATGTTTTCGCAGTTGCCGAAGAACGCAGACATCGTCCAGTTGGCGCTGCCATGGATCAGGATTTGTTTGTCCAGGACGACGAACTTGTGGTGCATCAGGACATCGTTCCTCTGCATTCTGACCTCGATGCCTGAAACACTTCCGGTCACGGGGAAGGTCTAGGTTTCCGAAGATACGCCCGTAAAGTGATAAGAGAAGCATCGTTGTGTACCGTTATTGTGGAAACAAGCGACAGAAGCGGATTCGTTGCGTGCCATGTGCTGGTCCATTATCACCCGCACGTGCACGCCGCGTTTATGCGAGCTCACGAAGGCCTTCGACAATGTATGGCTAGTCAGCAGGTACATGCACACGTCCAAACTGTTCTTGGCTCCGTTTATGTAACTCTCCAACTGGCTAAAAGGTTGCTCGCGGATGTAAATGCTCATCGGTTTCGCGGAAATACGACTATTTTTAACCGTGGATACGAACTACCCCATTCTATTTATGAATACGATGCTCGGTGCTTAATTAGCGTTGCTCGTTACGCGATCCCACAATATCCCATACGAGGATATTATTTTTAATCTACTCGAACGGATTTTGGTAGACTTGTGGGAACATCGCTTCCTCACGAATTTCAATGAAATTGCAATTTTCATAAACGAACTTTAATAAACTTGAATACGAAGTAAAATCTTATTTTCCGTTTTTAGATTTGAAATAAATTAAAATTGTGCTGAATTCTGCCGTATTTTATATCCTAGCATCATTTGAAAATTTTCGAAAGTTACAATTGCATAAAGATCCGCAGTGTAGTTATAAATCTCGAGAAATCTTTTCCTATACAAGTAATAGGCGATCAGGAATGTAATGGGGAATCCCCATTGGCGTGGGCCGTCTTGGACGCTGAAATTGATGGGGGATTTACCGTAAATAGCGAACAGGACATGTCTTGGCACTGCAAGGGTCTTCAGCCACATGATCTAGACATTGGCCAGACTCTTGAGAGAAGAACATGACCTCTGTAAAATTTGATCCCTGTTCGGTCACATTCCTCTCCGTATTCGCGTGGGATTTGCATTTTCGAAAGTCTCGGAGTATTTTGTACAACTGCCAAACAACCTCTGTGGCAATTACGATTCCTCCGTATAAATAAATTTTTCTCATGTCTAAAATGGAACCCTGGAAGGAAATGGACGGATAAATAAATCGTAAATAAATTCAGCCGATAGAATGTTATTTATTGTTCGAAGGTTTGAAAACATTTTAAACAATTCTGGGATACGTGTTGTAATGCCGATTGTATTCAATCGTATGTACATTATTCAGAAATAAAACAACAGTGAGATAACAATAAAACACCGGCATCTGCAGGCATTCGAAGCACTGCTGCCATCTTGTCCGGCATGCATTGAACAGAATGCGAAGTGCAGGGACAATGTCACGTGTGATCGATATTCTGACAGATTGAATATCTTGTACTAATTGCTAAATACATAATGCAGTTCGACGTCTATTAGCTTACCTATTGTTATCACGAAAAACTTCAATGTTTCCCACGTTGAAGAATCAACTTGAATCGAGCACTGTTATCACCACTAGCAACTTTACCGCCAGACGCTACTTCTGAGCATGCGGTCCATGAGTTTGACTGTCAGTGTTCTCTACTAGATTAGTAACGTAAAAACACTAGTAATATTTTCTAGGGATATTTTATGTTGCGAGGTTTGACAACCGTAGAAAAAATTAGCCCCGCGATTTTCAAACACAACGAATATTTTGGTTCTGGTTTGTGGAAGCACCGACTAGATATAGAATAGACCTATCATCCAATGTATTTCGGTGGCCACGTTTGCCAGGGCCACATGGCCCGTTTTTCTTGTCATTTCCTGTATTACCAACTCGGTTTAGGTCACAAACAGGGTCTCGTCGGTGGTGTTGGCGCTCTAAAATAGGAATAGGATTCCTATACCTCGTTTGTGCTGACAGTTTTCTTAGTGGTAGCACAGACGAGTTTACATCCCGTCGATATCAGAGATTCGAAATAATTCCTAAACTCGCCACTCTAAGTCGTAGAGGGCATACCAAAACCTCTGATTTTTTGAACAGTCGGTATTTCAGAACATGAGACACCAAGTCCCATAAGATGATAGGTCTATTCTATATCTAGTCGGTGATGGAAGCACCGACGAGATATAAGGATAGACCTATCATCTTATGGGACTTCTGGTCTCATGTTCTGAAATACCGACTGTTCAAAAAATCAGAGGTTTCGACATCGACGAGATACTGTTAAAGATTGCCAGCCTTATGGAAGATCGTGTCATTCGAACAATTCGGTGTTTTCTTACGCCCTCTGGGATGCATTCTGGCTGGAGTAAGAAACAGAAGGCCACCGACGTGATCTCGTCGGTAAAGAAGGCCACTGACAATGAGTAGATTGTCGTTGGTGAGGAGGCAACTCGTCACGGAACCATACTGATTATGTATCATGAATTATTACATTCTACACCGAACGTATTCCAAGTTAAGCAGATATTTCAGACGATGTTTTACTTACGATGTTTGTTTTTAAGGTTTACAATAAGAAAAGAAAAACTTAAGGACAAGAAAATCCTAGAAATGTATTGAAGCATAATATTAGGAAAATCAACAGATCCTACTTCAAACATATGAGATACCACAATATGTAATGTAAAAATAATTCATAAACGAGAATTATTACCCTACACTTTTTTATACATAAATGTTCAAAGAAACGATCTGTGGGAACGGAAATATGTTGAAAAACAGAGTGACTGTCGACATCGTTGGCAAAAGGAATTTTTATAAACATTAAACAGCTAAAATTAATAAATTTATCATAGTATTATGTTGAATAAATTAATGCGTGCGAATGTTCATGGTTTAAAAGTTATTCCGTATCTCCAATACTATTAGCCACTTTTACTAAAAAATTAGGTGGTCATATAGCCAAAGGAGTGCTTGTCGACATCGCTGTAAAATGGAATTTTTATAAACATTAAGCAGCCAGAAATAATA
>CM052196.1:13461117-13513957 GCA_028455805.1 Lasioglossum figueresi | reverse complement strand
TGGTTCGCTCTCGTTTCTCACTTTGAAAGAATCAGAGCCTTCTGCCTGATTCGCATATGGCCCCCCGTGGATCGTGGACTTCTTCTCCGATTCGCGGCATTTGCTCCGCAATAGTTACTCGGTATGCATAATTTAGTATAAGTTCGTCATTGTAAGAAAGAGAGACAGGAGGAATATTGAATTCGTTCTGACTCCCTTTCGGGTCCCATGTGCAGCAACCTCCTCGTGGTGAGACCTGGGCAATCGGTATAATCTACTATTCCTAAGAACTTCCAGTATCTTATGAATAAAGGATAACATCGAGCTAATAGCTGCACGTTTAATAAATATGTTGATTTTCAATCAATTTTATTCCTATTACTATTCTCTTCCATAACATTTTGCAATTTCACTTTTCTTCAGAACAAAATATATGTATTATTCAAGCTGGTTCACCCAGAGCCTGAACACTGTCATATATTCTCTGGTTCTATTTAGGTAAAGAGAACGGAACTACCTTACAATTTTTATTTCTGAAATTCAAATTGTTCGCTTCGGAACTTTCACAAGTTCCTCTTCTAAAAATTTTCATATCTCGTTTGAAATTGGTATTCCTTCGATCGGAGGTCCCTCAGGGGCTCACTCACAGATAGGATCGTGAGTGAGTACGGGGAGTCGCGTCCCTGGGGAAACCCGAATCGCCTATAGGCTGCACTCGTGTGCGGGGTTAGTTTGGCTCTCGTGAGCTGGTCTTAGGTTTGCTCTCGTGAGCGGGTATATGGTTTGCAATTGTGTGCAGAATTTGCTTTTATTCTTGCGAAGTTGTTATATTCGCAGTCGTGTGCGGAATAATGTGTTGTATCTACTTATTATTAGTCTGTTTCAGCTAGAATTCACCAAGAAGAGGACACACCAAGCAGTGGACACATCAAGAAGTCTGCGGAGTAGTCTTAAGTTACTTTTATTTGCCGAGCAATATTGTCTTAACGTCACACCAGAACCAGAGACTTCTGCTCTGGTTTATGTTTCTTCTTTGCAAATCAAAGCCATCTGCTTCGATTCTTCCCTCTTTTCGCGGTTTAGTCTTTTGGTCCACAATAATTGCTCGGCTTGCGTGCGTGCGTTAATTTTTAAGAATGTATGTTTGTTTGTTGTAAATATGTCGAGTAATTATTGCCGTAACTTCACTTTGTTCGTTTTTTTGACACAGGCACAGCCTTCTACTGGGTCGGACTTTGTTCGTATGTAGTATGTACCAGATCGGTTGGTACGGGAATTCGCGGTAGATAATATTAATGGGGGGGTTGAAAGAAGTTCACCAATGCAGTACCCCAGTATCTTCGTAAATTTGCCACCCACGTCCGTCGTGGATCGGCGACTTCTTCTCCGATTCGCATCTTTTGCTCCGCAATAATTATTCGAGATGCGTAATTTAGTATAAGTTCGTCATTGTAAGAAAGGGAGCCAGGAGGAATATTGAATTCGTTCTGACTTTCTTCCGGGTCTCTTGTGCAGCAACCTCCTTGTGGTGAGACCTGGGCAATCGGTATTATTCTCTATTTGTAAGATCTTCTTCTATCTTTTGAATAGTGGGTAATATCGAGCTAATAGCTGCACATTTACAATTTTCGATAACACTGTATAGTAGAATTTAAGACTTACAAGATATTAAAACATGTGTCATTCGTTTGTACATGAATTTATTTTCAGCTAGCTTGCAGTCGGCAAAGGGTACATCAACGCTTTCTTCGTTTACCCTGGGCCCACCTTTAGTTCGTTATTTCGAAGTGCTTTTCCAGTCGGTGAACACGACAATTCTTATTTCTGAATTTCAAATTGTTCTCTTCCGAACATTCACAAGTTTAATGCTCAAAATTTGCTTTTCTTGTTTAAAATTGGTATTCCTCCGATCGGAGTTCCCTCAGGGGTTCACTCTCGGATGGGGCCGTGAGTGAGTACGGGGATTAACGTCCCTGGGGCAACCCGAATCGCCTATAGGCTGCACGCGTGTGCGGGGTTAGTTGTGTTCTCGTGAGCTCCGAGGGTTGATTTGCCCTCTTCATCTTGTTCTATTCGCTCTCGTCTGCAAGGATTTTGTTTTACATTCATCATCTTGTATTCGCTATCGTCTGCAGGGTTTTGTTTTGCTTTCATCATCTTGTATTCGCACTCGTCTGCAGAATTTTGGTCTGCTTTCATCATCTTCTTGCATTCGTTCTCACCTGCAGAATTTTGTTTGCTTTCATCATCTTGTATTGGCACACGTCTGCAGGATTTTGCTTTCCTTTCAACCTGATGTCGTATTCGCACTCTTGTGCAT
Organism: Lasioglossum figueresi; assembly: GCA_028455805.1. NCBI lineage: Eukaryota > Metazoa > Arthropoda > Insecta > Hymenoptera > Halictidae > Lasioglossum > Lasioglossum figueresi. The sequence goes on along the minus strand of CM052196.1, from coordinate 13,511,658 downwards.
GGATATGTATTGTGTCTAACAAGTATTGGACTGCTTCAGCTGCAACACGTCCAACGGAGAGGATACATCGGACGAAGATTATACATCGAACGAAGAGGATACATCGAGCGAAGAGGATACATCGAACGCGAAGAGGATACATCGAACGAAGAGAATACATCGAACGAAGAGGGCAGACCACAAAGACAGATGTATTTTCAAGTTTCAGCTTGCGTGCGTTAGTTATTAAGATTGTATATCGTCGTTGTTAATATGTCGAGTAATAATTGTCATAACTTCACTTTGCTGCGCTCGATTTTTTGACTCCGGCACAGACTTCTGCTGTGTCGGACCTTGCTTAATGTACCAGACCGGTTGGCGTCGGTGTTCGGCGTCGATACATTGAGAGGGGTGGTTCATTGAGACCTGTTCACTCGTGTAGCCATGCTACAGTGTCCTCTCTGGTCGTCATCCTACCCGTGTTCATCTCAACGCTTTGCGTTGCTTGGTGACAGGTAGTTGTCGGGGAAATGGGATATCGTTTGAGCACTTCTCGTGGTCATCTCTCTTGGTGAGGAGACGTTGGGTATCGGTTCTGGCCGGAGTTGGGCTGCGAGCATTGTACGCGCCGCGTCACCGTCGAACCAGAGCCTTCTGCTCTGGTTCGCACTTGTTTCTCATTTCGAAAGAATCAGAGCACTCTGTCTGATTAGCATTTGGTCCTCCGTGGATCGGAAACTTCTTCTCCGATTCACATCTTTTGCTCCGCAATAATTACTCGACATGCGTAATTTAGTATAAGTTCGTAATTGTAAGAAAGGGAGCTAGGAGGAATATTGAATTCGTTCTAACTCCCTTTCGGGTCTCTTGTGCAGCAACCTCCTTGTGGTGAGACCTGGGCAATCGTTATTATCCTCTACTTGTAAGACCTTTTTGTGTCTTATGAATAAAGGATAACATCGAGCTAATAGCTGTACTTTTAATAAATATGTTTATTTTCAATGAATTTTATTCCTATTCCTATTCTCTTCCGTAACATTTTTGTGTCCACTTGCTGGTATCGTTGAATAGCACAGGGGCACCATCGAGATACTGTACAAGTCAACGAGAAGTCCGACGGCCGAAAATTGTCGAAAATTTTCGAAAATCTCGATAATTATACTTTGTATTAGGAGAATATGATAACGCAAGGTGGCACGAAATCAGTAGTACAACTCAACGGCAAGTCAGCCGGTCGAAAATTTCTCACCTAATACTAATCATATTCGTGTAATCCAAAATTTGTCTAATTTGCAAAATTCATATACAGGATGGGGAAGAAAGAACACATTAACTGTTGTAACTAATATTCTTTATTTTTCATTAAAAAAATTACATTATTAAACGTGTATCGTGGTACCGATCGTATGTCTGTGACTGTGATCGTGGATCTCGTCGGTGATCGTGGTGAGATGAGACGATGGATCCTGACCGCACCGACGAGAGGCTGCTACAGATGTCCAGCTATATGGGTGGTCGTGTCACCCGAATATTTCGGTGTACTCTTACGCCCTCTAGGATATATTCTGGCTCCATCCAAAGAAAGAGAAGGCCACCGACGTTATCTCGTCGGTGCAGTAGATCATCGAGGAGATTCTCGTCGCGACGCATCGGTGAGAAGGCGAATCATCGCGAAACTATATCGACTTTCTTAAATGTTATATTCTCCGCCATATTTCAGGCGATGGTTTGGTATGATTTTGATACTATTTTCGTCGGTGGTGGAACTTTAAGCGATGTGGTATTTCAGATCACTGTAAGTTTCACATTATCCCCACTGCCACCTGCGCCCACTTACTGGTATCGCTGAATAGCACAGGGGCTGGCAGTCTTTAATAGTATTTCGTCGATGCTAACAAATTAATCACAATTATTTAAGAAAATTGATAACTAATCGATAACTCGATAGAAATTTACATTATCGACATTATTGACTTTCTCAGCATTATCGACTTTATCGACATCCGCCACATTATGTTACCACCAACGCCACCTTGTGTCTGTGATTTGTATCTGGTTATCGGCAAATTTGGCAACCAGTTTGAGCGTTTTGCCGCTACGTCAATTGGCGCTGTACGGAGGCCTTTGTTTAGTTCCTCAATCGAACACCTCGGCGCTGTCATCGCCATTAATGGCGGTTGATTTGAATTAAAATCTGATACTGAATGAAAGATCTCGTTGGTGCTATTAACACGGACGAGGTATGTACCTCGTTTGTGCTATTAAAGACTGCCAGCTTCGAGCCTTACGGGATATATCGTGTCGCTAAAATAATTCGGTGTTTTCTTACGCATTCTAAGATACATTCTGGCTCCAGTCAAAGAAACCGAAGGCCACCGACGTCATTTCGTCGGTGCAGTAGATCACTGAGGAGATTCTCGACGCGACGCATCGGTGAGAAAGCGAATCATCGCGAAACCATATCGATTATTATTAAATGTTACGTTCTCCGCCATATTTCAGACAATGGTTTGGCATCATTTTGATACTATTTTCGTCGGTGGTGGAATTTTTAGCGATGTGGTATTTCAGATCACTGTAAGTTTCACATTATCCCCACTGCCACCTGCGCCCACTTACTGGTATCGCTGAATAGCACAGGGGCTGGCAGTCTTTAATAGTATCTCGTCGATGCTAACAAATTAATCACAATTATTTAACAAAATTTATAACTAATCGATAACTCGATAGAAATTTACATTATCGACATTATTAACTTTATCGACATTATTGACTTTATCGACATTATCGACATCCGCCATATTATATTACTACTAGCGCCACCTTGTGTCTGTGATTTGTATCTGGTTATCGGCAAATTTGGCTACCAGTTTGAGCGTTTTGCCGCTACGTCAATTGGCGCTGTACGGGGGCCTTTGTTTAGTTCCTTTATCGAACACCTCGGCGCTGTCATCGCCATTAATGGAGGTTGATTTGAATTAAAATCTGATACTGAATGAAAGATCTCGTTGGTGCTATTAACACAGACGAGGTATGTACCTCGTTTGTGCTATTAAAGACTGCCAGCTTCCAGCCTTACGGGATATATCGTGTCGCTAGAATAATTCAGTGTTTTCTTACGTCCTCTAGGATATATTGTGGCTGGAGTAAGAAACGGAAGGCCATCGACGTGATCTCGTTGGTGACCATATAACGTTTTGTGTCTCACACAATAACAACTGGTTTTCTTACTCCACACGTATATAATTATTATTTTTCGTCGTTGAGTTATACTACTGAATTTCGTGTCAGTTCCACTGACATCGTGTTCTCCTAAAACAAAAATCGGTTTTTATGTTTTTAGAAAATTTTTGGGTTTCTACTAAGAGAAACGAGAAACAATGTACTAAGTTCTACGCATGCAATGGAAGGGAAATGAAAAACAACCAACTTCTGTGATTTAAAACAATAATTTATTTCATAAAGAACTATCTTATAATACCGCTAAACCTAGTGGACAGGTTATTGCATCTGCTTCCTTTAAATAATTACCGCGTACGGTACCGACGAGTCGTTCAAACGATGAGTAATAGTTGCTAATACTATTCAACGTATTTACAGAATCGCAGTCGCAGGAGATGTTCCACGCCCACAGAAAACAACGACACATCTCTATGTTACAAACTCGTTCGAACAGATCATCAAACGCAATATGGAGCACAATACAATGATATTAACAATTAACGTAGAAATTGAACGAAAGATATTCAACGTTTGCAATTTATATCTAAACATCGAGAACAGAATATAATCTTAACAAAATCCAGAAGATCGTGCAAATCCCAAAGAATCAACGTAGACAACATTTCCTAACAAAATTACTCGTTGTGAAATCGTCCACGATCTTTCGATACCAACCTATCCTATCGCAATAACTCTATGCATAAAGAACCATTGTGGAATAATAACGAACAGTCCATGGAAACGTTGTTCCCAACAAAACAAAAAAACAAAAAAAATGAATTTGTTCCTCTCCGAACAATTCTCAACGAGCGAAAACGTTCGATCACATAGACTTCGTTAAGGATATCTTAAAAAATCTAATTGTAAAAACAAGTTCCCTTTACAATCTTATCAATGATTCTGGCAACCTTGCCGAGAAGCTTCGCTGGAGTGATTTCCGGAACGGTCGAGCCTGAATCCTTCGTGGAACAATGTTCTACAGAAAACAATTGACTCAAACGATCGGGAAAATATTTACAGTAGTCGTCCGTACGACCGAGTCTCGGCAACGACACTAAACACTAGGGGCGGTCGGGTACCCGTAGTTGAAGCAGGGTTTTAAAATCTCGGGTCGGGTCGGGCCGGAAAGGTTACAAAAAGGAAGAGGAGTTGAAAAATTGTGTTTTCTTCACAATCATTAACACATTACCGACCGGTGATAATTGCATAATTTTGAAAAATCTATGGTACACGCCTAAAAACCTTTTAATGGAACCTTCAACAGCAACAGCAATTTTCATTGCGAACTATCAATTCACCCTCAATAACGTCATCTAATAGTTTCATTTAAGATTGCAATGTAAAAGAGAATTTCTATGCTTTCTTTTGGTACAGCACAATTATTGAAAATCCTATTAATAGGCTTCCGGTAGGTAAAGTGTTAAAAATAAAATTATTTTCATACAATGCGATGCACCGTTTTCGTTTCTTGATATAGATTTTGAAAATTTCATGTCATTTACATAAAATACGATAACGTTTAAAAATCTAAAAGACTGCGTACAAAATCAGATTGAGGAACACGACCCGAATTTTCGGGTGTCCGTCCACCCCTACTAAACACAGTAGATTCAACAACGAAGCTCTGACACCGTGTAATCAAGCTTCCCGACGCAATTTCAGGTACCCTCTTCAAGGGAGTCACGTTTCCGTCTTCTCGGGAAGAGCAGCTTCCTCGTCCACCTCGGTCTTCAGGTTCTGATTCATCTCAACCTGCTTCTCCACCTCTTCGTGTTCCATTTGCCCGTCAACGTTGATCTCCTCCTCTTCTTCAGCAACGTCTGGCAACATCTCTTCCTTCACTGTGATCCCATCGTCACAATTCTGCTCTTCAACTTCTGTCGCTTTCACCTCTGTGTTCTGCACAGTTTCATGCGGCGGAGACATTTCTCCAGTACGATGGAACGTCAGCACGTGGTGATCCAGCTCGGCCCTGAAGAAGAACTTCAAGGTGCACTTCGAGCAGTCGTAAGGCCGCGCACCGAGACCGTGTTCTTGGAGCATGTGGTTCTGAAAAATATTCGAAATTGTTAAGACGTGCTCGTATACAATTTATAAGACGTTCTTTGACATTGATAGAGCGATTGCGAACGTAGATACTAATATTCGGACGCTCTTAAAAAGACGACAACCTTTTTCATATTCAAAATTTGACATTTTTTGGGAAGTGCAGCGGACGGGTCCCATGAAAATCACCGATACAAATTTCCCCGACACGGTTTTCACAGACAACATTTCACCGACTCCAGATTTCACCGACAAAAACTTTGGCCGACGACAACGACTTTGACCGACAACGAATTTGATCGACAACGGTTTTTATCGACAACGACTTGTGCCGGCCACAGTATTTTTCCGACGGTAACATTGTTTGACAACAACGTTAGCCGACTGCGTATTTCTCCTACAAACATTACCTCAGTTAGCGTATTCCTGAGATCTGAATCGCATCGTACATATTCATTAGAATTACAATTCTTATTGTGTAATCATTATATTTTTATATAAAAGTAAAAGTGTCGGTGCACCGAACAGTTAAAGAAAAGCATGTCAGCACCATCTTTGGAAGGTACAAATTCTGCAGAAAGTAACAACTCTGTTATGGCAGAAATTATATTATCAAGCAAACGAAAGGTAAAGATTTGTATAGACGGTTATATATTCGACAAAAATATGGACAGAAATGACTTGTACTATTGGACGTGTGAAAGAAGAGGAACAAATGGCAATGGTATATTCTAATAATACATACTTTCACTACCCGTATCCTTAACCAGTTAACCAGTCAACTATTGCGGTGCAATATCAATAACCTTTTCAAGAATGAATTGATAATCTTTTATCAAATAAAAATGTAATCCTTCCACGTTTTGCGTAAAATTTATAATAGAACCATTTGCCCTGCGTTCGACGCGTAGACACGCCATTGTTTGATTTCAATTCCGCACTCTGCGAGGGATTTTTAAAACTAAATTCCGCAATTAAGAGGTTAAAGAAGTTAGAAGAATTGGTTTGCTGCGCAACGTGACCAAAATACTTGAAAAAATATTTCAACGCGAATATGAATATTTGAACATTGTAGTCGCCAGAGTTTCAATCGAATAGTCCAATATTAAAAACGTTGTCATATTTTCCAGACCGTCCGAATATTAATGGTCGTCGCTGCAAGTACCTGAAGACCGATCGGCGCGGTGAAAAGGGACTGGCAAATGTAACAGCTGAGAGCAGCGCAGCCGGCGAAAGTGTGCTCTATCAGGTGACTCTGCAACTGCAGGGGGCTGCAGGCTTCGTAGAGACACAGGTGACATCGCAGTGCATCCACGGAAGCTTTTCCTGTAGCTTCTAGATGCTCCTTTCTGACGTGCTGTTGTATCTTCGCCTCCGATGGGAACGACATCTAAAGACAGACAGTATAAATCAATGAATGAAATCAATCAATCGATAAATGAATTAAATTTATTACAAATGTGGGATGAATGGTTCGTTGTGTTTGCGTGCGGGTGACCGGATCAGGTTGCGACGGACTGTCGCCGATATGTTTAGGAAACTCGAGTGACTGAGAGAGCGCGAACGAAGAGCGTTTAGAACTGAGCGATAGGAGAATGTTTGGTATTTACGAAGATAATCTATTGATGCGAGAAACAAGGTGCAAGCGAGATGGATGCAAGAGGGTGAAAGAGTATAAAGCGTGGAAGTTCGACGGCAGAATTCGGAAGAGCGTCAGAGTGCGAGCCAGTGCGTGTCAGAGTACGAGCGTCTATTAAACACAGTATTATTTAAAAGCGTTGAGTAGTTGAAATCCCTTCCTCATCAATCCTACACAAATTCTCCAATTACCTGGCACTGTATACAGGTGTAAGTGTTGGACCCGGCAGCAGATTTCTCGTGCTCCGCGAGCCGGTGTTTCTCCACCTCTTCAGGATCCTCGAACTTCACGCCACAGTCCTGACATCTTTTATTATCAGTCAGGTTCTCGTCGATCCTCTCTTCAGCCTTGAACACCCTGTCGGACTCCCATCTATCTCTGGACCCGTCCCACTGGGACTCTTTGCTGCTCGGAGCCCAACTTCTGTCGTTCTTTGCTCTAGCGTGTTCGTAGGGGGAATTTAAAATAGGTAAACCCTGGGAGTGGCGGATGTAGCAGGACTTGCAGACTCTCAGAGACTGTCCTCCTCCAGTGATGTGGCTGGGAGGCAGACTTACGAAGTCGTCGGCCGAGTAATCTCTCAGACATAGGCAGCACCCTGGACTCTGGCTCTTCTGGTTGGGACTGGGACTGGACGCGGTGCTCTGGGAGCTGGTGGACGATCTGAGATGATGCCTGGCGTGAAGACGACACTCCAGATCGCTGATCAACGTTTGCCTGCAGACCACGCAGGCGGCAGGAAGATGGGGAAGAGAGCCATCGAGTCTCTGTTGAGGATCAACGTTCTCCAAACTGTGTCTTTGCACGTGCTCGAGGAACTGAACTTCCGTGGCGAGGTTCCCTCGACAGACGACGCAGGTGTCGCTCAATTGGATCTTGCAGTGCTTCTGCAGCTTATGCTCGGCCAGGATAGCGCCAGAAGGGCACACCTCGTCGCAGATGTTGCACTTGTGTCTGCCTCCAGGCTCGTTCGAGGCGTGCTGGATCCTTGTGTGAGACTCCAGCTCGGTCCTAGAGCGACAAACCTCGCCACAGTAAGCGCAGGTCATGCTCAAACTAGATAACGACTTGGTCTGAAGCTTCGCGGGAGCGTGAGCCAACTTCTTGTGCGCTTGAAGCTCGGCGTCGTTCGCGAACTCTCCTCTCTCGCAGAGCTCGCACTGCTGGGACCCTGTGCTGCTGTAATTCGGACGTTTGTTGTTGTTGTCGCGTTGGTTCAGCGAGTTGTTGTTGCTGGAAGCCGGAGAACGACCCCTCTTTTGGGACTTCGACTGAGAAAACAAAGGAAAGTTGCGAGGATTCGGAGATTACGAAACCGTTCCGAACGTTCGACGACAATAAATCATCACACTCACCTCGTCCTGTGTCCTCGGAGGTCTCCCGATCCTCCCGTTCTCCCTGGAGCTGCTCCTGACAGCCTGATGGTCGCTGGAATGATGCGCCTGCGCCATGTGCCTGTCCAGCAAGAACTCCACAGCGAAGCCCTCTCTGCAAATGGGACACCTGTACAAGCTGGTCGAGTGACTAGCCAGGTGAAGTTGCAGCTCCAGTTCCGAGTTGCAACAGATTCCGCAGAATACGCATCTGGGTACAGCGCTGCCGGTGACCCCAGGCGTGGAAGCAGGACTCCTGGCGACGGGGCTGCTGTTCGTGACGGTGGACGGTGCGTGAACGCTCCTGACGTGATTCGCCATCTCCGCTTCGCTTCTGAAGAAGCTTCTGCCTTCTCCGGGCGCGTTCCCTGGCGAATTTTCATTGTTGGGAACGGTGCACGCGTTGCACCGGTAGATCCTGCACTCCTGACTGTGCTTCACAGCGAAATGAACTTGTATAGCGACTCTGGAATCGAACGTGTCCCTGCACAAAGCGCATCTGTAAAGATGATGCGCGTGGCTGTCGAGCAGGTGCCTCTGCAGCAGATCCGGATGAGGGTACAGCTTCTTGCAAGCACCGCAAGCGTACTCCTTGCTGATCTGGCCTAGGTAATGCTTGGTGAGATGCGCCAGCATGTCCTCCCGATCTTGGAAGCTGGCCTCGCATTTCGGACAGGGGTGTCTCATCGCGTCGTTCCTGTGATCAGCCTGCAGATGCCTGGCTAGGTGTTCTCTGAACGACTCGAAGTCCTTCAAAGCAGCACCGCACTGTCCACAGAGGAGGGTGCCAGGATTGTAGCTGCTCTCGGTGGGTCTGGAATGTTTGCTGGTCAGATCGGCCGGCTCCGAGACCGAATCCCTTGTCTTCTGTGTTCTAGAACTCTTGGAGTCGCTGTAGGTTCCGTTGATCTTCGTGTCTCCGTACTCTGCGCCTTCCAGGGGTCCTAATCTCCTGTTCTCGCAGTGTTGCAGTACGTAGTGCTCCGCGTAGGCGGCGGCAGAAGCGCAGGGGATGCCGCAGAGAGGACACATCATCAGCGCCGAACCGAATCCGTCGGTTCTGTGGATCGAGACCAGGTGGTCCCTCAACGAAGCCAACGTCGAGAACTTCATCGTGCATTGGTTACACGTGAACGCGTTCTCGAACTGGTCCTTGTCCGTCGATCTGTCCGCGTCCTCATGATACTTTCTCTCGTGACGATCCTTCGAGGATCCTTCCGATCGCAACGATCCTTTCTCGCGCTGATAACCGGCTTGATCGGCGGTCCTGCTGGGAGACGGAGGGACCGCGACGCTCTCTCCGCTCAGGATCGCCTGGTGCATCGTGTGCACGTGCATCTGCAGCTGCTGCATGCAACTGAACGAGTCCCGCGTGCAGTACATGCAGGCCAGCTTCAACGGAGAACTGAGGATCGGCGTGTTCGACGCGCTGCCGTGCGAGCTTTTCAATCCTGTTCTAGGGTTCAGTGCTAGGTTCAAGGAGGGCGACGGGGAACTAGGAACTGGCGGGGAGGATGTGCTGTGCGAGGACACGCTGCGACGACCGTACTCCACGTCCTGCAGCTTCGTCGCTCCCTGGGATTGATGGTGGTGCTTCTTGTGCGACTGCATGTGCGACGTTAACGCTGCTGCTGTGTTGTATCCGCGGGAACACGCTGTGCACTGGTACGGCTTCTGGGTGTCGTGCGTCTTCATGTGAATCTTCAGATGGTCGCTGAAAGCAGACATTGCGTCCTGTTGAATCACGGAACAATTGGAGGCCTGAAGATTGAGGGACAGGATTCAGGTTCAGCAGGTTGAAGGTCTTCGAGTTGATTCGAATTGCAGAGTTGTAAAGCAATGAGAATCATAGTTGTCTGAATGTTTAATACCCGAGAAGGTCGTGGAAGAGGTTGTGGATCTTAAGCTTCGTACAGACCTCAACATTTTCCGTACGGCGAACGGAACGGAAAATCAAAGATGGGGTTTTCAGTAGTCAAAAGCGTTAAATAAAAGGTCGATCTAGACCGCGATCGTCCTCGAAAGTTCTATTTTTACGATTACGAGACGTAATTTGCATTATTCGGAAGGACACAGCTGCGCATGTAGCTACTTTCATGAAGCTGCGACAACTACACGCTGCCGAATAATGCAAATTACGTCTCGTAAACGTAAAAATAGGACATTTAATAGTCAAAAGCGCTAGATAAAGGATCAATCTAGGCCGCGATCGTCCTGAAAAGTCCTATTTTTGCGATTACGAGGCGTAATTTGCATTATTCGAAAGCACACAGCTGCGCATGTAGCTACTTTTATAAAGCTGCGACAACTACACGCTGCCGAATAATGCATATTACGTCTCATAAACGTAAAAATAGGACTTTTTAATAGTCAAAAGCGCTAGATAAAGGATCAATCTAGATCGCGATCGTCCTCGAAAGTTCTATTTTTACGATTACAAAGCGTAATTTGCATTATTCGGAAACACACAACTACTCGCGTAGCTACTTTCATGAAGCTGCGACAACTACACGCTGCCGAATAATGCAAATTACGTCTCGTCAACGTAAAAATAGGACTTTTTAGTAGTCAAAAGCTCTAGATGAAGGATCAATCTAGGCCGCGATCGTCCTCGAAAGTCCTATTTTTACGATTACGAGGCGTAATTTGCATTATTCGGAAGCACACAACTGCGCATGTAGCTACTTTCATGAAGCTTTGACAACTACACGCTGCCGAATAATACAAATTACGTCTCGTAAACGTAAAAATTTGACTTTTTAGTATTCAAAAGCGCTAGATAAAGGATCAATCTAGGCCGCGATCGTCCTCAAAAATCCTATTTTTACGATTACAAAGCATAATTTGCATTATTCGGAAGCACACAGCTGCGCATGTAGCTACTATCATAAAGCTGCGCAACTACACGTTGCCGAATAATGCAAATTACGTCTCGTGAACGTAAAAATAGGACTTTTCAGTATTCAAAAGCGCCAGATAAAAGATCAATGTAGGCCACGATCGCCCTCAGAACCCCATCTTTGCATTATCGAGAAATGTTAAGGTGCATCCCACACCCTTGCAATCCTAGAATCGAGTTTATCCCAGACGTCCCCAACCGGACGTCGTTTGAAGACTGAGTTAGAAAATTCGTTTCCAATTGTAAAAAAGAGGATTGTAAAACCTAGAGGTTTAAAATTGGAAGAAATTTTTGGAAGAATAACTGCAGAGCTTGGGGAAACAAATGAAAAGGAAGATGTGTGGTGGCAGGATCCAATCCGGGAATCACTGAAGTAGCATATCAACCTGGATCAAAATTACACGATATAGGACGGTTGTCCGGATGGTTGAATTGTCGGCCGGTGACGGAAGCTGACGTCGAAATTTTGCAGATCTGTCAGAGATCTCGCGGCCAAAAATAAAGGGTGTCGAGTCGAGGAGAGGCGAGACGATACGAACGCGATGGGTCAACAATTTTCACGCGGCCGTACCCACGAACGGATGAATAATTCATCCCCTCGGCGGAAAACTAAATCCGTTATAAGGCGAGGTCAGACACACGGTCGCGCGCACACACGGGACGCTCGCGGACCGGTCAGTGTCTCGATTTACAGAAACGAAGACAGACGGCAAATTTGCTCTTGCACTTTACGCCTGAATAATTCATAAGCCAGGATTATCGGCCGGCCAGGCTGGCCACGTCCTATTATCGCCTGTATCGCTTCCCGTGTGTAGTCTATCCGGCTGAGGAAAACGGGAAACCGCCGTGTGTCAACCTCTCCGACACGTTCCCCGCCGATGGTAGACCTTCCGCTCGAGGACCGGGTGTATCGACGAATTTTCACACATTTCTATCTCGAGCGTGGTTCAAATGCAGGGAGAAGAAACGATATGAATTTTAAATCTTGATCAACATTTACAATTAGGTACTTGTTACGGATAGAAATATCTTTCTGTTTTGTCAGCGGCGGATGCAATGCAAACATTTTTTATTTTTCATAAAGAGCCGCTGTCTAGTCGTAAAAGATTGGTGAACTGTGAATTAAGGGGTAATGAAGTTATCTTATTAAAAATTCTATATACAATTAGACGCACTTGGAGACAATGTGCATGAAAAGGTTACGACAAAAAGGGGCACGTACGATTTAAAGCAGTGGACGCGTTAAATATGTACTGACTGTGGATTTTATGCATTTATGACAAAAAAGGGCACGTACGATTTAAAGCAGTAGACGTGTTAAATATTTAAGGACGTCCATGTGTTATTTTCAGCTTAATAGGATACAAGACAGAGGAATACAATTTTGCATTAGGGCCAGTGTCCTGCAATCTATATAATCATAGAAGATTGGTAAACGGTGAATTAAGGAATAATGAAGTTACCTTATTAAAAATTCTATATACAATTAGACACACTTGCAGACAGTGTACTTAAAAAGTCTGTTACGTAATTGACTGTGGATTGTATTGATTTATGACAAAACGGGGCACGTACGATTTAAAGCAGTGAACGTGTTAAATATTTGAGGAAGTCCATGTATTAGCTTCAGCTTAATAATTCTATTATTCAATTATTCAATTGACTCCTATGCTTTGCAATCGACGCAAACATTTTTTATTTCGCATAAAGAGCCGCTGTCTAGTCGTAAAAGATTGGTGAACTGAGAATTGGGGGATAATGAAGTTATCTTACACAATTAGGCGCACTTGGAGACAGTGTGCTTGAAAAAGCTATTAGGTAATAGACTGTGGATTTTATTCGTTTAGGACAAAAAGGGGCACGTACGATTTAAAGATTGGACGGTGGAATATTTAAGGGCGTCCATGTATTGGCTTGAGCTTAATAGAATAATTGACTCCTATGCTTTGCAGTCGACGCAAACATTTTTTATTTCGCATAAAGAGCCGCTGTCTAGTCGTAAAATATTGGTGAACTGAGAGAATTGGGGGATAATGAAGTTATCTTATACAATTAGGCGCACTTGGATACAGTGTGCTTGAAAAGGCTATTAGGTAATAGACTGTGGATTTTATTCATTTAGGACAAAAAGGGGCACGTACGATTTAAAGATTGGACGGTGGAATATTTAAGGACGTCCATGTATTGGCTTGAGCTTAATAGAATAATTGACTCCTATGCTTCGCAATCTATGCAAACATTTTTTATTTCGCATAAAAAGCGGCTGTCTAGTCGTAAAAGATTGGTGATCTGAGAATTAGGGGATAATGAAGTTATCTTATACAATTAGGCGCACTTGGAGACAGTGTGCTTGAAAAAGCTATTAGGTAATAGACTGTGGATTTTATTCGTTTAGGACAAAAAGAGGCACGTACGATTTAAAGAAGTGGACGGTGGAATATTTAAGGACGTCCATGTATTGGCTTTAGCTTAATAGAATAATTGTCTCCTATGCTTCGCAATCGATGCTAACATTTTTTATTTTGCATAAAGAGACGATGTTTAGTTATACATTGGTATGTTTACGTTGGTAAACTGTTAATTATGGGATAATCAAGTTATCTTATTAAAAATTCTATATACAATTAGATACACTTGCAGACAGTGTACTTAAAAAGGCTGTTACGTAATTGACTGTGGATTTTATTGATTTATGACAAAACGTGGCACGTACGATTTAAAGCAGTGAACGTGTTAAATATTTGAGGACGTCCATGTATTAGCTTCAGCTTAATAGAATAATTGACTCCTATGCTTCGCAATCGACGCAAACATTTTTTATTCCGCATAAAGAGATGATGTTTAGTTATATGTTTACATTGGTAAACTGTTAATTAGGGGATAATCAAGTTATCTTATTAAAAATTCTATATACATTTAGACACACTTGGAAACAGTGTGCTTGAAAAGGCTATTAGGTAATAGACTGTGGATTTGATGAATTTATGACAAAAATAGGCACGTACAATTTAAAGTTAACAACTCAACACATGGTGGTTGTCTCATAAAAAATTCTACGAACAATTTGGCACACTTCGAAGACAATAAGCTTGAAAAGGGTGTAAGGTAACAATTTCGGGAGAGAAGCTGTGGGTTATAAAAGATTGGTAAACTGCGAATTAGGAGATAATGAAATTGTCTTGTTGGTGGACGATGATTTAGAGTCAGAGTAATCCGGGAGGTGATTCCCCACTAAATCCATCAGCCGGTGGTCAAGGTAATCACGGCGGAGTGTTTAGTAAATGAAAAAAATGGCCAGTCATTATCCCCGCAGGGGTGGAGCGTGCTGTTAGGGGGCCCGGAAGAGAGGAAATAGAAATAAATGGAGCAGAAGCGAGCTCCATCCAGCGAACTCTCCTCGGATCTCCCACGAGTTCCGACGGCTCTCGACCGTCCACGCTCGCAGAAATTTTATTTACGCCCCTCGTTTGCGAAAATAATAGAAGCTTGAAGGGATGAAACCGTTTCGACCGGTCTCGCGAGGATTGCTACCCTAATGTCTCACTTTCCAACAAGCCTGTGACGGATCACTCTGCTCGTCAAACGCTGGATCGTCTTCCAGAACATCTCCGAACACTTACAATCTAATCTCGATCGAGCGAGCTGACGATCCAGTTGGCAGATCGAAAATAATATAATATATAAAATGATATGTACCGAAAATTTTTTGTTAAACGAATTGATCTCGTTTCGTCTTCGCTTGGCAGATGATACGAGCGCGTCGCGCCGGATCGATCGTCGGCGATCTACGTCGCGCACCGAGATCCCCCGTGGCTGCGGGATCTATGTGAGAACCACGGGGGTTTTCACCCTTTTGTTGGGTCACCCAAGCCGACCGTCAAGCCACGAGAACGAATAGAGATGTGGCGTAAAGATCAGCCGACGCGATTGTAATAATGGCTGACAGGAGAAGGTCTCTGTTAGGACTTCGACTCTTCGTTCCGAGCGACCAGCAATCCCCGGAACCGTGATCCAATTTAAACAATACGTGGTTGAATCAAGAAACTCGCTCGATCATTTCCTATGGATCCATTGTTGACTGCGATGTCGTTACAGGTTTTTTGCACTCCAAATTCACCCCAAATGCAGTATTTTTAAGTAAATTTAAAAAAAAATCAAATCAAATCAAATCAAATGTAAATGAATTCTTACGAAATACAAAATTTTATTCATCGCAAACATGTGCATGAAAATCGAATCAAACGTAAATTAATTGTTACGAATTACAAAATTTTGTTTGTTGCGAACATGTGCATGAGAATCAAATTAAATGTAAATTAATTGTTACGAAATACAACATTTTATTTATTGCAAACATGTACATGAAAATCAAATCAAATGTAAAAATAATTAAAGTAATAAAATAATAATTTTCAAGTAAGTGCCAATTCATTAACTTTGTAATGTATGAAAACTCTGTGAAGATATTCATATTCATTGTAGCCATTTTCTGATTGATCAATTTTTAAAATGAAAGTACATATGTGTATTTATTAAAGCTTATCGAGTATTTATGTTTCCCTTTCAGAGATGCTTTCAAGTGTAATTAATTTTAAATATTCATCATCGATGAAACTGATTGGCAAAAGGTTGAACTTGATTTAAAAAAGGGTGAATTTGGAGAGGGAAACCTATAGAAGAGTTTAAGCTCACTGACATTATTAAAAAAAGTGAATTGAAAAATGGGAAACATTACAAAAATTAATTCAATCGATTTCACGCAGAATATTTGAAGTTATAAAACACAAAGGAGGTTCAACCAAGTAATAAATTATTTTTATTTTCTTTTTTAAAAATTTTGTATGTAAAAATACCTAACGAACCTATGTTTATTTCGTCATTCCATTGAGCTGTGTATTTTGTTAATTATATTAGAATGAATAAATAATAATAACTTCCACGCAGAATATTTGAAGTTGTAAAATAAAAAGGAGGTTCAACTAAGTATTGAATTATTTTAATTTTAATTTTTTATTTAAAAATACGTAACGAACCTACGTTTATTTTGTTATTCCATTGAGCTGTGTATTTTGTTAATTACATTAGAATGAATAAATAATAATAACTTCCACGCAGAATATTTGAAGTTATAAAACAGAGGGGGTTCAACTAAGTATTGAATTATTTTAATTTTAATTTTTTATTTAAAAATACATAACGAACCTACGTTTATTTTGTTATTCCATTGGGTTGTGTATTCTGTTAATTAAATTAGAATGAATAAATAATTCTAAGTAAAATAAAAAATACAGCATTAAAGACAACATTAAAGACAACATTATGTCAAAGAATTGAAGTGAACCTATCATTACTTCGGCCACTGTAGTGTTTTGGATCGCTGGATCGAGGGACGATCCAGAGATGATGTAGGGACGGCCGGCGAAGGGGATGCGAGTTCTGGATCGTGATCGGAGTCGTGAGCGCGGCGTAAGAGTGTAAGGCCGGTCGGACGAGCGGGAACGAGGCACTTGACTAATGTTCTACCTGTTGTCCCGTAACACCTATGCGCCTACCTGTCCGCCGCTCACCTGGACAAGCGGGGGCCCCTTCTTCTCGCGTGCACACGTAGCATTCAGGAACGGCCGGTTGCGCGCAGGGACGACGGACACACTCGAACACGAAAAAGGTGAGCGCCGGTTAGGTTCGCCACCCTCGCGTTCTCCAGCTTAGCATTTCAATACGCGAGAAGACCGAGTGAATGCGCTTCAAGGATAGAAAGAGAGATAGAAAGAGAGACAGAAAGAGAGATAGAGCGAGAGAGGGGAGAAGATAAAGACAGGGAAAAGGGGACGTCGAGAAGAAAACCTTAGGGGGAGAGAGAGGAGAGCCACGTGAGAGAGTAAAGCTTGACTAATGCGAGCCGGGGCCGCGGTCGTCGCGCGATCATTACTCATTTGTCACCCGGTGGATCGGTCCCTCGGAATATCGGGGCCCTGTGTGTTTAACCCCCACTTTACCCGACTGTCTACGGGGCCCGTCGCTTTCACAACTTCCACGACCCACCCGGGGATGATTGATTTTCCTACGGAAGATCTCTCCTCGACGCGACTCCGTTTCCGCGACTGATCTCGAATCGGTTTTAGAATCTGCGCTGCTCGGATCTGTCCGATAATAGCTGCGCTATGGATCCCCTTAACTCTTCTCTCTGTGTACGGGCTGCGAGTGTACCGCAAAAGCGGAAATATAACGTTGACGAATCGAAAATTTTTAAAAGTTTTCCAGGAATGCTGTCTGTGCTATGCTTCAAATTTTTTAAGTTTTCTTTCATTTTCTGTCAACAATTTATGGGGTAGAATTAACACTTTACCTACCGGAAGCCTGTTAATTGGATTTTCAATAATTGTGCTGTACCAAAAAAAGCATAGAAATTTTCTTTCACATTGCGATCTTAAATGAAACTATTAGATGACGTTATTCAGGGCGACTGGTTAGTTCTCAATGAAAATTACTGTTGCTATTGAAGGTTTCATTAGAAAATGTTTAGCCATTTGCTATAGACTTTTCAAAATTATGCAATAATCACCGGTCGGTAATGTGTTAATAGGATTTTCAATAATTGTGCTGTACCAAAAGGAAGCATAAAAATTATATTTTACATTGCAATCTTAAATGAAACTATTAGATAACGTTATTGAGAGTGATTTGTTCGTTTACAATGAAAATTGCTGTTGCTATTCAAGGTCTCATTAAAAAGATTTTAGCCATGCACCATGAATTTTTCAAAATTATGCAATAATCACCGGTCGGTAATGTGTTAACATTAGAATGGCAGTACACGGAGAGAAGGTTGATGAATAAGTTTGGATACTGTAGAAGTGGGAATTATTGATTTTCCAGATAAATTATTGGTAGATTGGTATGAGCAAAATAAAAATTGCATTAATCTCGTGATACAGGAGCCACGATGGTATTTATCTCTTTTCTAAATAATTTCAATAAGTGAGAAGTGATGCAACAGGATGGAGGGTCCAGGAAGATAGGGGGTAATGGTTGAGCATTTACTGTCGCTGTGCGGCGACGGTGTCCCGAGTTAAAGGTACGAGTCTCCGGCTTACCTCCTGGAGAAAGCAGCCTCGCAGTGCGTGCATCGATATCTTCGATCTCCGGTGTGCAGCTTCACGTGTCGATCTCTGCTGCGTTTGTGTTTGAATAGTCTGGCACACCAGCTGCACCGATACGGCATTTGATCGCCGTGGCTCTGGAACGTTAACATACCTATGATCTATCTATCGGATGGACGTGGACATCAATAATCGGGTGAATAGAACCTCCCGACAAATTTATAGGAGTTTACCTTGACCCCTTCGCACAGCCTCGCACAAATACAAATTTTTGGGAAATTACAATTTGGATAAATTAAATTCTGCACTAACTAAATTTTGGACTAAGTAAAATTTGGGCAAATTAAATTTTGGACTAACTAAATTTTGGACTAAGTAAAATTTGGACTGACTAAATTGTAGGCAAATTAAATTTTGGACTAACTAAATTCTGGACAAATTAAATTTTGGACTGATTCAATTTGGGGCAAATTAAATTTTGGACTAACCAAAATTTGGACAACTTAAATTTTGGACGAACTAAATTTTGGGCAAATAGAAATTTTAGACTAAGTAAAATTTGGACTGACTAAATTGTAAGCAAATTAAATTTTGGACTAACTAAATTCTCGACAAACTAAATTTTAGACTGATTCAATTTTGGGTAAATTAAATTATGGACTAAACAAAATTTAGAAAAATTAAATTTTGGACGTACTAAATTTTGAGCAAATAAAATTTTGGACTAACTAAATTTTGGACTGATTCATCGATTTGGGGCAAATTAAATTTTGGACTAACCAAATATTGGATACATTAAATTTTGGGCAAATTAAATTTTGGACTGATTCAATTTGGGGTAAATTAAATTTTGGACTAACTAAATTTTGGACTGATTCAATTTGGGGTAAATTAAATTCTGGACAAACTAAATTTTGGACTGACTCAATTTGGGGCAGATTAAACTTTGGACTAATCAAATATTGGATACATTAAATTTTGGGCGAACTAGAGTTTGGGCAAATAAAATTTCGGACTGACTAAATTGTAGACAAATTAAATTTCGGACAAACTAAAATCAGAACGATTGGAACATTCGAATCTTTTGATATGAGACTAAATACCGAATGTATAAATTCGATACAATAATCTTTGTGATTTGATTTGGCACTGTAATTTCCGCAGTGTTAACGCATCGAGTGCCCGAAGTTCTGCAATGTAAACGATGAAACGATAAGATTCCCATTGATAAGAATGACGAACACGGAACGAAATGATAGGACGATTAACCAGTGGCTCGCTGGGACGCGTTAGAGGTCCAGGAGACGAAGAGAGAGAGAGAGGTGGGAAAGAGGATCGACAAGTAAGAAACTTCTCGTCGGAGAAGTTCCCCTGGTTGTCACCCAGGTAGATCACTGTGACCGATATGATGGCGAACGGGTCGGGTCATTCTCTTTGTCCGGTCGTTTTTTCCTCTTTATTTCTTCCGTCTTCGTCCCTGCCTTGGCACGATATGCTCTCTTTTCGTAACTCCGCCGGGGTAAGCTCGGCACGTACGACTTTCGAGCCGTTTCGTCGGCTCCTTTGAAGAGACAATCCGGACGGAAGGGCGAAGCGATCGTTGGTCGTTCGTCCTGGAAGACGAACTTCGCTGTCATCCAGCTCCGGAAGCCGGAGGAGAGACTCTCCAGGAGAGAAAGCGTCCAAGAAAGCTTTGCCGATTGACATTGATCGCGGAACCATCGAGCAAGAAGCGCGACACGATGTCGGTCGATTAGACAGCGTAGAAACTTTTTTATTCGACTTCTTGTTTTTTAATGAGATGGACGTCTTAGATCATTCCACGAGTCATGCTCTTTTTTACTGCGCTTCAAGTGTACGATCAATGTTTTTCTCGAGCCAAGTTTTTGTGGAAACTACTTTCCTAGTTGATTGCCATGTTGATGTAAAAATCACACTGAATCAATACAACTTATTTAATCGTGCAAGAATAGAATTTTGTAACATCGCAGCTTGTAGATCCTCGTATAATTTAGTTAGATAACAAATAGCAGTGAAAAATTGATTTTCAAGTTTAGAATATAAATTGCTGTACGACCGACGTGACAATGTGTATCGCGACAATAAATTTTGTAACGTCACAGCTTGTACAGTGCCGGACAAAATGATAGAACATTCGATGTATTTGTATATTTCATATTATATGATGACTTCTTCGATTTCGACCTTTCCCCTATCACTCCCAGTCAGTTCCGTACTTCTTCTCGTTTATCTCCACCATCTTTCAAAAATGCTAGATGAAAGATCGATCTAGGACGGTATCGCCCTCAAAAGTCTTATTTTTTCGTTTACGCGACGTAATTTTCATTATTCGGAAGCATACGACTGCGCAAGTAGCTATTTTACTAGCTGCAGGCTGCGGAATAATGCAAATTACGCCTCGAAAACAAAAAAATAGGACTTTCGAGGGCAATAGCGCTCTAGATCGATCTTTCATCTAGCGTTATTGACTACTGGGAAACCCTATTTTTGTATTATCGAGAAATAAGAACGCGAATCCCGTACCCTTGCAATTCTGAGAAAAGGAGTCTACTCCCTCAACCCGCTGTTGGTAAGATGGGAAAATGTATCGAAAGTGGGGTCTCACAGATCCACCGAAATAATCTATTGTATTATAGAAACAAATACCTTTTTCATGAATATAAGATTAGGTATTGCTTAAGAGGCTTGTCATTTTTCAGAGTAAAAACGCAGATCGACTCGCTGTCACGCGTTGTTACAATTGCTGAGATTCGTGGTAAAAGGATGAGAAATAATTTAAAGTTAGAAATATAAATGTAGTTTAATGAAGGTGGCAATAGCCAGTCGGCACGTCCGCCTACATCGGAGATTTACAGTAGAGTGTGTTTTTGTTTTTTACGTCTTTTGTCACGCGCTGGTCTCTCTGCACAAAAACGTTTCTTGTCGCTAGATGGCAACACAGATACCGAAATGGGAAAACCAAGATCTCTCAAGATTCACAACCAGTTGGATTTCGACTACTATTTCGGCTACTTTCTAGTAGCTCCCTAGCAAGGACTGGCTATATAAAAGAAAGCAAATGCGAGTGTGGCCACCAGAATCAAGACCTGAACCACATCTTGTGGAATTGTTCACTATACAGAGCATCTAGGGAAAATCTCATCACTAAACTACAACAGTTCGGATGGAAAGAACCGTACAAAATCGAACCATTTCTGCAAGGACTCAACATCCCTGCGTTAAAAATCATATCTACCTTCCTAAAGACTAATGACATATTCATTTAACAATATCCAGACTAATGTGTACAAAGCAAGCGCCTGCTGCAAGCGCCTGCTGCAAGCGCCTGCTGCAAGCGCCTGCTGCATACGCCATGCAGTGCTCCAAAGATAAAGTTCCTACATAATGTATATTTAGTTATAAACTAGTATAGTCTATTCTTCTATTCTATTGTTGTTACACATACCGACTGATTTAACATATTTTAACGTTAAATAGTTTTAAGTACACTAACCTATGCAATATTACAAAAGTAAGCTCCTATGTAACTAAAGATGTATGGATCCCTTCAGGATCAGTATGTAAGTATGAAGTATGATGCATGGAATCATGGACGTATGACTCACTAAACATATATATATATATATATTTTTCTTTTATACGTATGAATGTATGCATGTACACCATGCTTCCCGGCTAATGGACAAAACAGTCCAATGCCGTATTATTTCAATAAAGTCAATATAAGATCAAGATTGTTATATTTACCGATATATCCAACAGCAATGTTACAATCAATCTAAAATCTCTGGGGTCTGTGAGACCCCACCTAACTGACGGCGGGTTAAAATTGTATGGAACACTTGAACCGTCAGAAAACGATTTGTGGGACGAGCGTGGAGAAGGAAAACTTTATCAGGATGATCGAAGCGGTATCTGGAACCGCGATTCAGCTCGCGTGCAAGCGGCTTTCATCGAGTTTGAAAAGTCCCGAGGAACCCGAACCTGGACGAGCCACCTGGACGAACTACCTGACCGGTACAACCTGTTATGGCACACGGTACAGATTTTGACCCGAAGATGACCCGGCATCGACGCGGAAGAGAATCTCTCTCTCTCTCTCTCTCTCACTCTCTCTCTCTCTCTCTCTCTCTCTGTTTCTAATGCCACCGACATGCAAAACAGAGAAATCCGAATTTGCCACGCGTCAGCCACACCTCTCCAACTACTCGCGATCCTCCGGAGGCGGTTTGCACTGACAATGAGTTAGGTTCAATCTGGAATACCAGTTCCTGCTACCTGGACCTTGCATCTGGACTTTATGGCGAAGATAACTGACTTCTTCTACCTGGCTCGTGCAACTTCATTTCGTTCCGGAGATAGTTAACTCGTTCGCGGAACATCACGGTCAGATCTCGTTCAATTAAGATCGGGAGTAGTGTAATGGTTCCAGCGAGACACTTTAGGGAGAACTGGATTTACACCTTGATCTAGTGTTTCCTTTGCAATGCGATCGTCGAAGATTACGGTTGCGTATTTATGTAGACATTGAATATTCACATTTTCTTATTACTTTGGTTAGCGTAAGAATGAATGTTCCACGTTCAGTTCCGGTTTTCTAAATAGATGATTTGGTTACCTGTTCGTGCTTCTTCAGGTAGCTCAGCCTCGGAAAGGTGCGATCGCAGAATTGACAAGGATAAGGAGCGGTAGTGTTGTTGCCGTCGGCGTTAACACCAACGTCAGCGTCGACTTCAGGTTCCGACGGGAAGCTAGCAGACGTGGGAGTCGCGCAGGACGATGGCGTCTCTCCTCCTCGACGCGAGTTTGGCCCGCCATCCTCGCTGTGCCAAGACGAACTTCCGGTCCCGAGTGCTTCTGCAATCAGAGGTAAATGTCTCGATCTAGAACCAGTTGGAATCCGATAAAATGTGCAGCGAGCGTTAAATATTTTAACTCGAAAATGAAACATTTCTTCCGACCTAGATTAATTGCATTTCACATGATTTTTAACTTTTCATGGCGAAAACTTAATGCTAGATTTCATGAATTCTTTTCATAGATTTTTAAAGTACATTTTAACACTTTACCTGCCGGAAGCCTATTAATAGGATTTTCAATAATTGTGCTGTACCAAGGGAAAGGATAGAAATTTTATTTTACATTGCAATCTTAACCTCTTAACTGCGGAATTTAGTTTTAAAAATCCCCGACTGAGCGCGGAATTAAAATCAAGCAATGACGAGTATACACATCGAACGCAGAGCAAATGGTCGTATTATAAATTTTACGAAAAACGAGGAAGGACTACATTTTTATTTGATAAAAATGTTTTCTATTGCACCGCAATAGAGTTCTGGATTGACGTGTATACACGCCGAACGCAGTTAACTGGTTAATACCTCATACATAAATGTTTAGTAATTGATTAGGTACCAGCATATTTTCAACAGTTCAACAGTTTTCTGTCGAACGTGTTTATTGTTAATGAAATTGTCAATGCTTTCGGCGCAAGGGTTCGATCATGTGTTACAAACATTGTATGTTGTACAAAAATACATGTTTGTAAGCATTAACAATTTTATAATATAAACAACATCTTGAACAATGGCACAGCAATTTTTAGCGGTGACTCTGAGTCGCCACGAAAAGTATTGGAGTATTGGATACTTTAACTCGAAAATGAAACATTTCTTACGACCTAGATTAATTGCATTTCACATGATTTTTATCTTTTCATGGATACGAAATTGATATAACGCCTCGTACATAAATGTTTAGTAATTGATAAGGTACCAAGATATTTTCAACAATGTAAACAATATCTTGAACAATGGCACAGCAATTTTTAGCGATGACTCTGAGTCGCCACGAAAAGTATTGGAGTATTGGATACTTTAACTTCAACTTTGACTCTGAGTTGCCGCTCGAGTGCTAAGAATCTGTTTACTATTTGAAATCTTAGCTTCGACTGTTCCCGAAAGGAAAATCTGTGGAACCCCTAAAGGAAACCAAGGTGCCCTCGTATCTCGAGACTCTTGAAACAAAGTATGAAATGAAATACATCAAAATCTCTGTTTAACAACGAGCAATAAGTTCATTGGGCTTGTAACTTATTGATAATTGAACAGTGAGATTCGACAGAGTACCGCAAAGAGTTGAAGAAGGTAATTGTTATATTTAGCATGAAGATCCGCGGTCTGGTTATCGGTTACGGCGTCGAAGGGCCGATCGAAGTGGAAGAATGATCGATGGCGAGGTTGATAAGCTCGCTGTCAGTGGTCGTCGGGTCCGAGCGCGATCTTTTTCGTAAACAGGTTTCTAAATGTCGTAAGAGGGACCAGTTCTTCCATAAGCGTGACCTTACGAACCTCGATGTAGGAACGTTACGAGGCCAGGCTGACCTCAGCCTCGCCCGTTATACGTCCCTTCGCATTGTTTTCGTAACGAGTGTATACCGTGTGCTATACGGTGAAACTGGTACCATTAACCCGCGTGGCTCTCGTCAAGAAACCGCCGCGAGATCCTCGAGGACTGGTCCCCTTGGCCCGCGGATAGAAGCGTTTCTCTCGCGCGGGGAATTCGCGAAGCATTCGCGAAGCATTCTGCTACCCTTTTATCCGCGGATCCAGTCCGCACGTTATCCTCCCTGGGATCGTGTTAACGCGCCTCGCAATTTTAGCCCCTCCTAACACAACGAACGCTAAGCTTTTTCTTCTATCCGCTAGCGATAGAGAACAATCGCGACACGTCCCGCAATCTTCTTGCTTCTTGCTCGCCCTGAACCGATTACTGGCGATTCTACTTCCCTGGGATAACAGTGCTGTCGTCGTTTACCGCAGTCGCGATTATTTCGTGATCATTTTTATTTGGAAGTCGATTTCGGGAATCGAGCTTGACGGGGAGTTTTATTCCCGTTGTGACGGAACAATCTTTTTCGTGTTATTACCGCTGGCTTGCTGGATCGATGATTATTTTGGATATACTGCGGATTTGATGCGTTTATGACAAAAATGGGTACGTCTAATTTAAAGAAGTGGAGATGTCCAAAATATTTAAGGATATCAATGTATTTGTTTCAGCTTGATAGGATAATTAAAAGAAGAATAGAATTTTTATTTGGCTCCTGTATCCTGCAATCAATGCAAACATTTTTCATTTTGTATAAAGATCCGTAGTCTAGTGATTATTATTTGACGACCAAGATTTTCATCGCATAGAATTCAACGATTTGGTAGAGTCAGGATTAATGGATGAACGAATCACAAGAGATTTTATTTATGTTGTGATGGATCAATTTTTTCTCGCATTATTGCCGCTAACTTGCCGGATTAATGATTATTTGGCAACCAAGATTTTCATCGGATAGAATTCAACGATTTGGTAAAATCAGGATTAATGGATGAACGAATCGCAAGAGATTTTATTTATGTTATGAAGGATCAATCTTTTTTCGCATTATAGCCGCTAACTTGCCGAATTAATAATTATTCGGCAATCAAGATTTTCATCGGATAGAATTCAACGATTTGGTAGAATCAGGATTAATGAATGAACGAATCACAAGAGATTTTATTTATGTTATGAAGGATCAATCTTTTTTCGCATTATTGCAGGTAACTTGCTGAATTAATGCATATTCGACGACCAAGCTTTTATCGGATAGAATTCAACGATTTGATAGAATCAGGATTAATGGATGAACGAATCACAAGAGATTTTATTTATGCTATGAAGGATCAATCTTTTTTCGCATTATTGCAGATAACTTGCTGAATTAATCCTTATTCGACGACCAAGCTTTTATCGGATAGAATGAGGATTAATGAATGAGCGAATCACAAGAGATTTTATGTACGTTGCGGTGGATCAATTTTTCTCGCATTATTGCAGGTAACTTGCCGAATTAATGATTATTTGGCAACCAAGATTTTCATCGGATAGAATTCAACGATTTGGTAGAAGCAGGATTAATGAATGAACGAATCACAAGAGATTTTATTTATGTTATGAAGGATCAATCTTTTTTCGCATTATTGCAGGTAACTTGCTGAATTAATGCTTATTCAACGACCAAGCTTTTATCGGATAGAATTCAACGATTTGATAGAATCAGGATTAAGAGATGAACGAATCACAAGAGATTTTATGTACGTTGCGATGGATCAATTTTTTCTCGCATTATTGCCGCAAACTTGCTGAATTAATGATTACTTGACGACCAAGCATTTATCGGATAGAATTCACCGATTTGGTAGAATCAGGAGTAACGGATGAACGAATCGCAAGAGATTTTATTTACGTCGTAAGGAATCTTAGTAGGAAAAGTCATTCATAAAACTGTGTACGACCACCGACAAAGATTCGGAAAAATAAAGATACAGGTAGAAACGATTGAATTTAGGGCCGAAAATAAATGAAGTGAAAGATCCAAGATGAATGAAGTGAAAAGATCCAAAATAAATAAAGTGAAAAGATCCAAAATAAAGGAAGGATCTAGAATATCTGGAATGCCTAGAATAAATGGAAAAATGGGGAGAAGAAGTAGCGTGAACGTCGGGCAAGAATTTATGGCGACTATATTGCGGTCGTAGGTTCCAGGTAGAACTGGAAGGCATTGGAGTAGACTGGTCTGGCCGTGGAAAGAAACGCGTAATAGAAGAAACCGTCGGCGAAGGAGACATCCGGACGAGGCGAGTCGAATAATTAATAATTGCCAGGAATGAAGAGACTCCCACCGGCACGGATAGAGCAAAGTGGCCCTGGTAAACGGTGGAAATGACTCGGCTAGTTGGCCGTTTCCTCATTTGCCCCGGTCCACGCTCTGGATCCGACACCCACCACTGGATTTAAGAGATTTTACGGAATATAGCGGCTCCGACCAACAGGCAAGGAGACACCCAACGAGATCGGATCACGTGGATCACGGTTTAAATGGCTCGCATCCTCCGCCCACGTCGCGTTTTTCCCATAACAAGCGCGAGAGATCGCGTGCGAGTAATCTGTCGGCGTCGCGGTAATTGCTCTAATCGCTCATTATATTTTCACCGTCCACCTTCGAATTATACACCGTACGCGCGTGACGCTGCTCAATGAAACCCTGGGCGATTCTAATCGAGAGCAGCACAAGACACTTCTCTTAAACGTTTTCGAAAAGGAAACTTTCACATTTTATCCATAGAAAAATGAATATATTTATTCGTATCGCACTTCAACATTCAGTAGTTAATGCAATGTAAGCTTGCGGAACGTTGTTGTGCTGGTCTTTTCACGAACATTCGAATAAAAACGGAGAATGAGTGCCAGTCTCGCAATAATGTCTGTTGAGTGAGATTCTTTTTCGAGAAGAACCCTTTCGTCTATATCCAGTGCATTGAAGGATCTATTTAACTAAATTTAATTAAAATTAATATTGCAGTGTGAAGAGCTAATTCCTCAACCCTTGTGTAGCCAAGCAAAATTATTTAAAACCTTTCTGTATTTAACATGTTTGCGTAGTAAAGAGTGGATATTCATCCAGAACAATTTTGTGTTATTTTTTAGAGGAACATTAACAAATTGAAAGTTGAAAGAAATACATTAAATGGGTATCACGGTATCCGATTGACTACAGAAGGGTTAAGCCCTCAGTTTAGGGGGAGAATAAAATATTTCAAGAAAAGTGTGAAGATTGTTAAGAGACGAGATCGAATGCAATGATGCACTTTTCGGTTACCGGGGGTAAATCGAGAATGCAAAGCGTGGCTTCCTTAATGGCGCTGCGAGATGCTAGGGAGGATTCGTACATTTCCGGGGCGCGTTCCACCGCAAGTAACCCCCAAGATGCCTCTGTCGATCAGGTGTTCCTCCGATTGTGCAACAGAGATCTCTTGAACGTATCGGGGCACTCGCCCAATTGGCATGCCGCGTGACTCACAGCGGCCGCAGCGCGCCCCTTCTTGCAGAAAGAGAGACAAGGCGGATCGGGTGAGCACGCAATAAATAGAAACCGAGCTGCCGAACGGCACCCAGCTGATCCGCTGTCGTCGGGAATTCGACTGCGAGACTGCCAAGAGAAATCGGACGGGAACAATGCCGGTCCCCGTTCATGGAGAACGCCTCTGATCGACGCACAGGCATGCGAAACACTTATTCGACCATCGAACCGCGCACCCTCCTGAAGGTTCACCTTTTCACCTTTTTATTCAATTAATCGCTCGATAATGATCTTGCACCATTCGCATGTGAGATAGACTGTCGTCTCTTCTGTGTATTTCCTCCCCCAAATAACTGTCCTTCGATTTTACTGTTGCAACCCCTAGGATGATCAAAGAAGGCATTTCTTTGGGAGGTGTACCTTTTTGCTTTGAAATATTTTCAGGGAGTAGAAGATGACACCCTAATAATTTTTCAATTTTACTGTGGCAACCCCTAGGATGACCAAAGAAGGATCTGTTTGGGAAGCTTTCCTTTGCTTTGGAATATTTTCAGGGAGAACAAAAGGTGGTAAACTGATAATTTTTCAATTTTACTGTGGCTACACCTAGGATGACCAAAGAAGGATCTGTTTGGGAAGTGTACCTTTGCTTTGGAATATTTTCAGAGAAAACACATGGTGGTACCCTGATAATTATTCAATTTTACTGTTGCAACTGCTAGGATGATCAAAGAAGGCTAAGTTTGGGAAGTGTACCTTTGCTTTGGAATATTTTCAGAGAAAACACATGGTGGTACGCTGATAATTTTTCAATTTTACTGTTGCAACCCCTAGGATGACCAATGAAGGCACTTTTTTGGGAAGTGTACCTTTGCTTTGGAATATTTTCAGAGAGAACAGAAGGTGGTACCCTGATAATTTTTCAATTTTACTATTGCAGCCCTTAGGATGACCAAAGAAGGTACTTTTTGGGAAGTGTACCTTTGCTTTGGAATATTTTCAGAGAAAACACAAGCTGGTATCCTGATAATTTTTCAATTTTACTGTTGTAACCCCTAGGATGATCAAAGAAGCCACTTTTTTGGGAAGTGTGCTTTTGCTTTGGAATATTTTCAGAGAGAACAGAAGGTGGTATCCTGATCATTTTTCAATTTTACTGTTGCAACCCCTAGGATGACCAAAGAAGGCACTTTTTTGGGAAGTGTACCTTTGCTTTGGAATATTTTCAGAGGGAACAGAATGTGGTACCCTGATAATTTTTCAATTTTACTGTTGCAAGTCTTGGGATGATCAAAGAAGGCACTTTTTTGGGAAGTGTACCTTGGCTCTGAAATATTTTCAGGGAGGACAGGAGGTGGTCAGGGTTGATCATATTTCAATCTCAAGGGCTGCAAAAGAAAAAACTCACGTAAAAAGCTCCCAATTTTTTTCCAAAAGAGAATGGACAGTACTACCACTGTCTAGATCCTCCAGATCTCTTTCCATCAGCTCGTTAAGAAAATACAATCGGGTGCCGGTGAAAGTTTGGCAGCTCGTGCAAAGTTAGACGATCCCTTAGCATCCTTGGGCGAAAGGGGGCCGATCTTTAGATGATCGGTAGACAAGGACGCAGAGGCTCGCAAGGGGATTCGAGGGGGTTTTATTTAGAGTCTCGATTCCGTCCAATCAGCGGCGATGTGTCATCGACGCGAAAATAGTCGCACTTAACACTGGCAGCTCTTTTCTGCCGCGACCTGCCGATGCCAGCCCTGTTGCATTGTGTTTTTGTCTTTGGTAACGTGTGTGCGTGTTCGCGCCCATATACAGTCTCTCTCGCTCTCTCTTTCTCACTCTCTCTCTCTCTTTCTTTCTCTTGGACAGCTCTCGTCGCGTGTGGCTGCGTAATGTTGTCACCTCGTGCCCGTCGCTATTTATAGGACGCTTCGACGTCGCTTATTAATAGGGGGCCGACTTAACGCCTTCGTTAATTGTGACTTATGTACGGGACGCGAACTCCGTCAGTCTGCCAGTGGTTTGCGCGGATTTACAAACCGCCATTGGCGTGGCGACAACCGGCCGACTGACTTCCTCGATCGTCTCGATCCTTCCCCTTCTACAACCTCCACGATATCAACCCCCAAAAATATTCGTTTGCATTGAATTGGCCGGAGGAAGTTCATTTTTCTTTGGAACTTAACGCCCCTTAATGCTTGGTTGCGGGGGTTCGTTTTAAAATTTACAAAACAGAATAATGTAAATCAGCATGTTCGAAAGTGCATTCCACTGAAAAACTAAATCTCCGGCTGAGGGGTTGGTCTTAAAATTTAGAAGACAAAATATTATAAATCAGCATGTTCGAAAGTGGTTTCCAGTTAAAAACTAAATCTCTGACTGAGGGGTTGATCTTAAAATTTATAAGACCAAATAATATAAATCAGCATGTTCGAAAGAGGTTTCCAGTTAAAAACTAAATCTCTGGCTGAGGGGTTGATCTTAAAATTTAGAAGACAAAATATTATAAATCAGCATGTTCGAAAGAGGTTTCCAGTTAAAAACTACATCTCTGGCTGAGGGGTTGATCTTAAAATTTAGAAGACAAAATAATATAAATCAGCATGTTCTAAAGTGGTTTCCAGTTAAAAACTAAATCTCTGGCTGAGGGGTTGATCTTAAAATTTAGAAGACAAAATAATATAAATCAGCATGTTCGAAAGTGGTATCCACTTAAAAACTATATCCTTGGTTGAGGGAATGGTTTTAAAACTTCCAACACAAAATAATATAAAACATCATGTTCGAAAGTGGTTTCCAGTTACAAACTAAATCCATGGTTGGAGGGATGATCTTAAAATTTACAAGACAAAATAATACAAATCGTCATGTTCGAAAGTGGTATCCACTTAAAAACTATATCTTTGGTTGGGGGGATGGTTTTAAAATTTCCAAGACAAAATAATATAAATCGTCATGTTCGAAAGTGGTTTCCATTTAAAAACTATACCTTCGGTTGGGAGGTTGGTTTTAAAATTTTCAAAACAAAATAATATACATTATCATGTTCGAAAGTGACTTTCACTTAAAAACTAAATCTCTGGTTGGGGGGTTGGTCTTGAAATTTACAAGACATAATAATATAAATCATCATGTTCGAAAGTGGTTTCGAAAAGTGGTTCGAAAGTGGTTTTCACTTAAAAGCTAAATCTTTGGTTGGGGGGTGGGTCTTAAAATGTACAAAACAAAAATAATATACATCGTCATGTTCGAAAGTGGTTTCCACTTAAAAACTAAATCTTTGATTGGGGGGGATGGTTTTAAAATTTACAAGACGAAATAATATAAATCTTAATTTTCCATCCCCTTATTAAAATGTTCCTGAATGGCTTCAACGTTATCCACGTGGACGGTTTCTTTAATTAACGTGTTCATCTATTCACGGACTAGAAAATTCCGCTGTTAAACTGACACTGCTATTCGTATTAATATGCACGACATATAAAAGTAAAGGACAAGAACACGAGGAGATTAATTAATCGAGCACCGGAGGGATGAGACTTGAAGAATAGATGTACGAGATTAAAATTGCAAAGAAAATCGAGAGCCCATCCCATCGCGAAGAATCCTAAAATTTCATGAACGATTCGGGGAAATTATTTCTACACGGATTAATCGAAATTTAAAGAAAAACTTTAAACATTCAGGGTTGCAGGATATTTTCAATCGATACCGAATCGGAGACTTTGCGTAATCGATCAGTGCGCAACGATGGCGGTTCGGTCGGAAAATTCCCTCTGAACCCATAAATTGCTCTTAGCAACGAACGAGTTAACCGGCAATTATTAAATCGGATTGAGCTCGAATGAGCAGCACGCGTGCGGGCGCGACGCGTCAAACAATTCGCTCGCGCGGAGTATCAATTAAAACTGCGGAACAACACGATTAACAATAATGTACCTTTCGATTTCTGTTCGTCCTGGATGGGTTCCTTGTGAGCTTGAATTTTGCCGATCAGCAGCTCGAGCCTGGAGCTGTTTCCTTTGAACAGCATTCTGAGTTTCGGATCAAGCACCCCTCGAGCGTGAACCTGTTCGATCCACCATCACCCTTTGGCTCGTCGAGCGAAACCGATTCACCGGTGGTTCAATGCCGATCACAGAGCTCGCGGAGCTCACAGTTTCCAAAGGAGACGATCACAGAGTTCAGTTTGCGCAGGAATCGATCACAGAGCTCGCAGTTATCAAAGGAATCGATCGCGGTCCTCGGTATCATGCCACGAATCGAATCCCTTTGATTTCGACACGTGAGATCTACGAGTCACTGATACGTCCGACGTGATCCACGAATTTCCGGAAGATCGGCGCAGAGGAGATGACAACAGCAGTGAGAGGAGTAAGGAGGCAGGATCCTCCGGGAGGACGATCGATCCGGCCTCGATCGTTCGATCGCAAGGACTGACGTTGACGCGCGAACGAGCGAACGATGCGAGAGCAGAGAGAACGAGCTAGCGAACTAGCGAGCGAGCGAGCGAAGCAGCCAGCTGGTAACACTGTGAAACGCGCACTAACCGGGAACCCACAGTGACTATTATCGCGCACGATGCAAACCGACACACCAAGTCCTCCTCCTGACAGCAAAAGAGTGCCGCGTTACCGTACGTGGAAGGAGAAGGGACCACAAAAGCCGGCACAGAGAGGCTAGGGAGTCCCCTGGGAAACCAGCCACCGCATTGGACGGTAGGCGGGATCACACACTAACGAGTACACCCACCTTCCGACTACCCACCGGCACCTATTTAACCTTTCATCCACCTAATCCACCTATGTGTGCCCTTTCGACGGAGAAGGTGAGCGACCGGGAGCCGCGGTTACCGTTCCGGCTACCGGAAACCCGCCCGCTCCTCGCATAATCAATGAGACAAAACGCTTCTTTATCTTCCCCCTTTTTTTCTGTTTTTAACCGCCCGCGGAATCGATCTGTCCTCCATCTGTCGCACGGACGCGCGAGAACAGCTTTCTCGAACGACACGAACATTTCCGAACGATTCTAACGAGTTGTCTTGGCCGTTCGTAACGATTTTTTTTTTTCAGACGTCTGTCCGGTTTAAAATGATTTTCAAACAGTTTCGACGATGTCTGGAAATCTGTAATTATTTGCGAACTCTCCGAAGCTCCCGAGTGCGCTGAACACATATGTATATCGATCCCCTCGAAACTCTTCTTCTTCGAAATTGAGATCCACCGGATGCCCATGCATTCTCCAATGATTAAAATATTGACAACAGAAGAATAAGCTTTTCATTCTGATTTCAAAGAAATTAGTTACATATGCATTTAATAGTACTGTACGACACTTGTATCGCGTACAATTCTGGGGTTTTGAGCTTCTTCCGGTACGGTTTTATGATTTGATGATTTTATGATGGCTTTCGCAGTTTCTGGGTCCTCTCGAATCGTTTAAGTTGTAGCAGTAAATGGCGACACCCCGACGATCTTGGATTTGAACGTTATTTCAAAAGCGTCGAATACTTTGTCCGGCACATTGCTGGGGTTCCTCGGGGTCCCGAAAACATACAGCCGGTAATCGCCGAGGGTAATGAAAGAAAATGCCCGCAAGCAGGGCCCGTCTCGCAATAACGTCGGACGGCGTCGTTAACGAGGCGACGGGACGGCGTCGCAAGAAAATCGACGTCGTCGCATAGTTTCCGGTGAAATCTATTCGAAGGTTCGCCAGCGGGGTTCCTATCAGGGATCCCGATCGTCTGCAGGGCTCGCTGTTTTCGAGATTGGTGCCGCGAGACACAGAAAACGAGAAAAGGAAGGAGGGAAAAAAATAGGGCCAAGGGAAGAAAGCGAAATACCGCGCGCACGGACCCCCTGCAACCCCTGTGAAATCGACTGGAATGGATTCTCACACGCGGCTGGAGCTCTGTACCACCTTATGGGGGCCAACAGAGGAGCACCGCGACTCCCTATGGGGATCTACGGGGATCCACGAGGTGCGTCTTGCAACCCGTGCCCCGTTTCGAAAAGGCGCGAGCAGCGCCCACCCATCGCGATTATTTATCTCGTTGCCATCGCGACACTTTAGGTGGTCCCGATCCCGTTCGAGAACCATTCACACGCACCTCTTCGACTTTGCTAATGATCGGCTACTCCGAACTTATGGCTTCCCACATCCAGTTCTTGCTGGAAAAAAGTTCTCCTTTCGTTTCCTTATTGTTCATTTCTTTTAACCCCTTGCCGTACCTTTTATTTTACAGTTACAGCGATCGGAACGTCTTCGTTCCCGAAAGATGTCGTAGAAAGAAAGAGAAAATGTATATTTTTTCTATTAAATTTTATTTCATCTAAAATGCAACGCGTAACATTCATATTTGTTATACTTTGTTTGGAACCTTCGTCACGAGTCTGGCTAGTCAAAATACGGCAAGGGGATAAATCGAAAATTCTGTTCTCTTGTTACGTAGACATAAATCGGAAGAAGAATTGTTAAGAAGTTGTGTTCGACCTGTGAAACGAACATGGTCCGCACGCAAAGAATCATATTACGTGTGTTTAGCGTGCGTTTATCGACGCGGGTTACTCATGGTTTTCCCGTGAACCACTCTGAGGGGTAGTTTGAGTCATCCTCGTCGCTGGAAAAACCAGATTACTAATTCCTCGGCCGATAACAATTCGCATCGAGGTCTAACACAATCGTTGAATTACAAAATCTGTTAAGGTCGCTGAGGGTAGTTCGCCACAAAAATCATCCAAGCGATAAATGTTTCGTATTGATAAAATTTCCGCGATTGAAGCGCTGCCATGACAAGAGGCGAACAATGGTCACACTCTCTCGCGGCCGCGATTTCCCTCGGCCATTTTAATTACTCTACCTGCGTCCGTCCACGGTGTCGAATCATTATTGAGCCTCGGACGTGGACGCTTTCTGCCCGATCGATTCGATTTATCTCGCAACTGGACCGAATCCGTCGCTCGACTAGACGAGAACCGTTCGCAACGATGCGAAATCGCCGCATGAGAAAAACCAAAGTAAACCCGCACCGCTGCTCTGCCATTACAGACCGCCTTAGGCACGCACGTCCGACGATTCCTCGGACCCTTCGTCGCTCTAAGCACCGGAGAATTATTGCAGGGTCAAGCGACCGTAATGACCCTCATTCGGGGCACCTAATCGCGCCATTCAGGTATCGACGGGGCCCCTCCAAATTGCAGAAATGGCCCTTCCCGCGAAGACAATGATCTTCGCCACGATTATGGTACCGTTTCAACGATAAGCTGCGCTTACTCCTTCTATTTCACGATTCGGGAATTAGTAAACTACATTTTGCTTTCATTATGGATTTATAATAACACGAACAGTTGCAAATGTAAGCTAAACTTTGTTTTATCGCATTTCAAGATTGTGGAATCCATCTTTTTCATTACGAGAATGGTTTGTTGTAATACTTCATAGTATACTTCAGTGCAAAAATAAATGGTTTGTCGCGATACTTCATATATTATATATGTGATATATATTATGGTTCCGTTTCAACGATAAGCTGCTTACTCCTTCTATTTCACGATTCGGGAATTCGTAAACTACATTTGCTTTCGTTATGGAGTTATAATAACACGAACACTTGCAAAAGTAAGCTAAACTTTGTTTTATCGCATTTCAAGATTGTGGATTCCATCTTTTTCATTACGAGAATGGTTTGTTGTAATACTTGATATAATACTTCAGTGCAAAAATAAATGGTGTGTCGCAATACTTCATATATTATATATGTGATATATATTATGGTTCCGTTTCAACGATAAGCTGCTTACTCCTTCTATTTCACGATTCGGGAATTCGTAAACTACATTTGCTTTCGTTATGGAGTTATAATAACACGAACACTTGCAAAAGTAAGCTAAACTTTGTTTTATCGCATTTCAAGATTGTGGAATCCATCTTTTTCATTACGAGAATGGTTTGTTGTAATACTTGATATTATACTTCAGTGCAAAAATAAATGGTTTGTCGCGATACTTCATATATTAGGTTGGCAACTAAATTCGCGACCTTTTGTTTCGTAATTCTTTTATTGGATCATTTTAAACTCATTCAGTGGCCATTCCGTTTGGACTGTATATCATTGAAAAGCTCTGAATTCTGCGATTAATCTATATAAATAAAAATGTAAATGTTCGTTTGTTCAAAATCTTAAATCTCCGAAAGTTCCTCACCGATTGCTCTGAAATTTTGACACAACTTTGCGTTCGAATGCGCGCGTGTTTTATATACCTAATCTATATAATCTACATAAATCTATATAAATAAAAATGTAAATGTTCGTTTATTCAAATTCTTAAATCTCCGAAAGTTCACCGATTGCTTTGAAATTTTGACACAACGTTGCGTTCGAATACGCGCGTGTTTTTATATACCTAATCTATATAATCTATAAATCTCTACATCTGCACAGACGATGAAACAGCAAAAAATATTGTATACCCACAAACATTGTGAAATTAAACATATTAGAAACGTGCGTTTTCGCTTCTCTTTCTTTTCCATTTAACCAGACTGAGCCACAGCAACGTGTGGCCGGGTACAGCTAGTTTGATACAAAATACTCGTGCTTAAAAAATACATATATATATATATATATATATATATATAAATGACTTTGTTTGAGAAAATGTGAAGGTCGCGAACTTAGTTGCCAACGTAATACTTCAGCGCAAAGGAACTGGTACACACTGATTCCGTTTTCTTGAGGATCGTCTTCCGCGGGAACAGCGTCGGCAGCGAGCGGTTTAAGGTCACGCCGCTAAATCTGACTGCGGCCGAAACTTCCGAGAAACTATGCGAAACTTCGTGTTAAATGGCCCGCAGGGTTTCACGGGATTTGCGGGTTTCCGAGCAATCGAAATCGCTCTCCGAACCCGATGATTGATTTCCTCTAGAGCGCCTCGCGAGGTGCAGTTCCTCGAGAACCTCTGTGAAAAACATGAGACAGTCTCGATCAAGGTTATCTAGATCTCGGCGACCGATTCATCAACGAAAAAGAAGTTAAACTTCTTTAACTTTTCCGAGTTAGACTCGAAAATTCTGAATACAATTTATATTTTTATAGACATTAACCATTATAGGCATACTGTATAGGAAATAACCCTTAGCACTCGAACGGCGACTCCGAGGCGCCACTAAAAATTGCTGTACCATTATGCAAAGTACTGTTTACATTATTAACACTAGATTTACGGGACCCGTCAAAATGACGGGTTCTAATATTCTAAATTCGCGATTATTGAGATTGTAAAAGTGCTTTCCTGAGGAATTATTTACCAAATTTATTTCTTTGGGTATATACTATTGGAAAAATAGCCAAAAATTTGGATAGACACGTTCTTGTTATGTTTATAAAGTAATGTGAAATAGTTATTTCTACAGCTCGGTAAACCTAGTGTTAACCTCTTAACTGCGGAATTTAGTTTTAAAAATTCCCGACTGAGTGCGGAATTAAAATCAAACAATGGCGTGTCTACGCATCGAACGCAGGGCAAATGGTTCTATTATAAATTTTACGAAAAACGAGGAAGGATTACATTTATATTTGATAAAAAATTAACAATTCATTCTTGAAAAGGTTATTGTTATTGCACCGCAATAGAGTTCTGGATTGACGTGTATACACGTCAAACGCAGTTAACTGGTTAAATATATCGTATTGTACGACGTATTATACCAATTTCGTATCAATAAATTTTTTAAAATCATAGGGTATGGAAATATTCTATGTTCAACGAGGGGATTCTCTCAATTGTTTAGATTTCGTGTACGAGTCGTCGATGAGGCACAAGAACTGTCGCGTTTCGATGGTTTTTGTCTCACCGACGATATCATCTGTTCGAGTACGATGACAACCGACGAGGTAATCGACAGAGTTTATAAACCTCGCCGTGCCGGTAGGTCATCGAACTCGTTATTACTGTCGCGTGGGCCATCATATCCTTCGATCCTAATGTCAAATCCGTTACCCAATTCCTTTGTCACCCTTGAAGATCCTACCTGTCCAATTTCAAAGACCCCGTTCCTAATTCCTTCCGAAACCGATGGCCCACCACGCTATAAAAGAGAGCGGCATGTACGCTCGCTAGTCTTCGCTCTTCGCTCTTCGCTTATCTTCTGCCATCTTCTTCGCCGTCGACTGATATCTTTAATAATTCTTTTATAAATTTAAATCTTCAATTTTTTATTCTTCGCTTCACGCTTGTGAACGCTATCTTTCTCGATCGACTGATCGCTCTGCGATCCAATTCTCTTTCTGGTTCTATTATACTTTGTTCTATCACACTGTTGTTATCTATTTCTCTGTTTCCCTGCTGATCCTCTCCTGTTTCCGTTCATCTCTTTTCCGCCGAGACGCAGCTCGTCTCATCTCCGCTAAAGTCCGTGCATTCTATGTCGGAAATGAATTTTCTCATTTTTAGAAGAAGTTGCGAGGCGACAAAAGGAGTTCTAATGAATTTAGTGGAACAGATTGCGGCGTAACGGGGTAAGTTGAAAAAGGAGATATTTTGACGGAGGAGGAGAGGAATTGGGAGCGACGACGACGGTCGTCGCGACGCACGTTGTGGGTGGTTCCGTGATAAGGCGCATGTGCCGAGGTTCGGTGTCTCGTCACGATCGACTCCGCCTACGCGGCCACGACGATGCACGCGTTTTCCCTTTTGGCTCGTTCACACGCGCACGCGACGCTTCCGTCCGCCCCGGAGGTGAATCGCGTCGGATCGCTGCTCTTCAGCCACCCACGCTTAGGCCGCGTCCACACGTTCCTCTATCCCCACCATCGAACAGACAAGGGAACACGCAACCCGTGGAAGCGGCACGCGCGATTTCATTCATGCCTCCGAGCCGCTCGTACGAGCGCTCTTCCCTCCAAACGAGAAACTGCGTCACTCGCGAAATGCTCTCACCTTTTGCTATTGCCTCTTCAAACAATATCGATACTCAGATCTAAGAGATCATCTAAGAGATCTAAGAGCCATAGAAGCAACAACCCTCCAGACAGAACAACAATCAACCGAAATCCCACTACAAGAAATTATTAACCCTTTGCACTCGGAGCTATTTTAACTTGAAAATCAAACGTTTCTTCTGACCTACAATATAGACATGAAATTGATGCGATACCTCATACAATACTTAACTGTTTAGTAATTGGTCAGATAGTGTCATATCTAATAACGTAAACAATATTTTATATAGTAGTAAAGGGGTTACTAAGGGTAACTAAGGGTTAATCATGTAAAAGAAAAAACCAAAGAAGAATGGAATAACATATGCAAGTCTGAACCATCAAAAATACATGATATAATCACAAATTTTATTCTAGACATCTAACGCGACCATACGAGCAGAAAAGAAAGAATTGTTTTTTCCCGCCTAAGAATTGGTTATTGCAAGATGACACATGAATTCCTCGTAATTAATAATTGCAAACTAAGAATGTTAGAACCCGTCATTATGACGGGTCCCGTAAACCTAGTGTTAAACCTTTAATAAGAAGAAAAATATCGATACTTTGCGATCGACTATCACTCTGAAAATCCTGGACAAATGACGTAATTAATAGAAGTAGACTGGGAATCAACCCTCGTGATAACATTTAGTACTATAATTTCAAACAGTGTAGAGATTAAAACAGTTTAAGACAATCACAACGCGTTTCTTACAACCTAATGAAACCATTAAAGAGAGAAATTAATTCCTACTTGGTTCTCATACTTTGCAATTAATCCAAACATTTTTGATTTTGCATTTTTATTCTGTCTAGTTATAATTGGACTGTGGATCTTTATGCAAAATAAAAATGTTCTATCTAAATTTCAACAACCTGGAGTGAAATGGATTTCTTTTCTTAATATTGTAGAATAGAGACGGGGATACATGTCTGTGTGTGTGTGTGTGTGTGTGTGTGTGTGTGTGTGTGTGTGTGTGTGTGTGTATGAATGAGCGAGTTACCGATGGCTCCCGCGAATGTCCGTTAAATAAAGAATATCGCGTTTGTAAGAAGACGATCGGCCGAGGCTTCGTTTGTTCGTTAAATAAAAGAATATCGCGTTTGTAAAAAGACGATCGGCCGAGGTTTTGTAGTCTTTTATGGAACAGCTTATCGAAAGGTCGGAATAAAATATTGTCTGATCCTCCTCGAGCATTTTTCCTCTCTTACAATATGTTTAACAGGTGAAAAATAATATAACAGTATATTTAAATTCTTCTAATTTTTTTGCTGTTTTGAATTACACCTACTCATTTCTGTCATAAATGCATACAATCCGCTCGGCGAATAAAAACAGTTTACAGTCGGGAAATTGCGATCACAGTGAGAACATAGAACGGTTTCAGGATATCGGTAGACCTTCCACGGGGAAATGAAAATTGCAGATTTTGCAGGAACCGGTGGATCAGAGAAAAACAGTTCTGCGGCCGGTGCGGAACGACAAAGGTATGCTAGTGTACCGATTTGCGGTCGGGAGATCACACGGAAGCGGGAGGAATTGGCTCCGATTGTTCGCGTGGCCTGTGAGAACGCGGACGACGACGTTCCTTCGTGAATTTATTAGATTGAGACGCTCTCACGCGAGAATCGCGAGCAGATTCGTGTCGCCGCGCCGAGGAGCCGATCTCCGCGCGCGTTGACGATCCGCGACGCTTTCACGATGCCGGTGAAATTCGAGCGAATCGCGCACGAGTTCCTTCGATCTTCCCGCGACTTGTCGATCGCAAGAAATTATAAATAATTCCCGTAATTTCGCTCGTTTACCAAGAAATCCTCAGAACCTGAATCAATCGAACCATTTCCAATAGAAATTTTAATTTCTTCGTTTCAATATTTTTGATTCGGATCAGTGGAATTCGAAATAATTTAACTTTATACAAGGTGGTTCACGCAACATGCACACCTATATAACTTCCAAAGTATGCTTTGCATGAAAAAGTTTTGTATACAGAAGTTGCATCGTCTGAAGGAGTACATTATGTAGTGTGTTTATTTTTTTACAGGTGGAAGCGTTTCGGAGATTTGAAGGTCGAGTTTGATTCTTTTAAATGGAATACTATATTTTTTATACCAAAATATATGGAAGAATGTCGAATTCTGAGTAAAAAAGCGTTGATCTTTATTAGCCTTAAACCTAATAGTTAACGAGTAATTTCACTTTATTTCCTGAAAATTTTCTTCGCGTAATATCAAGTTAGAAATTCAACCTTATCACAGATTTCCGCAGGACATCGTGATAGCCGTTGTCTTGTTTATAAACATTGTCACGTAAACATCCCGCTGTCCTGCGAAAATCTGTGATAAGGTTGAATTTCTAACTTGATATTACGCGAAGAAAATTTCCAAGAAATTTTCGTTAATTATTAGGTTTAGGGCTAATAAAGGTCAATACTTTTTTACTCAGAATTCGACAGTCTTCCATGTTTTGGTATGAAAAATATAGTATTTCATTTCAGAAAACTAAAGTCGATCTTCAAATCTCCGAAACGCTTCCACCTGTAAAAAAAAAATAAATGCAGCGCGTAATGTACTCCTTTCAGACCAAGCAACTTCTGTATACAAAATACATAAAATTGCTGTGTGCAAGTTGCGTGAACCACCCTGTATATTTTCAAGCTTTAATTTCCAGTATAAAATTAACTCTAAATTTGCTCTCGTTCGATAGGGAACCTCGAAACGCCTATCGCAACCAGGCAATCATCGACAAACAAGTCCAGCCCATTGATCTCGTATCGAACCGGTTCGAAACAGTTCACGGGAAAACCCCGTCGTCGAGCAGTCTAGAGATTCGGTGTACTTTGAGCTGGTATCGTAAATCGACTCGAATCTTGCTCAAACAATGGTGAAACGCCTTCCACAGAAGAGACACAGAACTAGCAGAGTTATCTGTTTGTTCAGCCAAGATAAATTCCGTGAAGTCGAATTTGTACCTCGAAGAAGTCGTGTTTTCCACCGGAAGTTCGGAGCTATCGGCAATCCGTCCACAATTAGGCATCGCGACAGATTAGTATGTTATCTCCGTTCTTCCCGAATGACGAGATAGAAACGGTGAAGACTGTTCGTAGCGTTGATACAGAGTTTCCTTCGATACTAAATCGCTGGAAGACGCCGGCTCCCAGTTCCCGAGGCTTCCCGACACTGAGAAATGCAAATTTCGAGCATTAACCGGCGAGCAGTCTTCCTACGACAAGAGCGACTTCCGGTCAAGGAACATAAACTCCTGGAAACTGCCTTGGCAGCCGCGAGAAACGCGACGGACCGGTGGCTGTTGGCTTCCACAGCGACTTCCGGCGAGATTCGCTCGTTCCTACGCACCTCCAGTTGCTAAAAGAACCCCTTCATCCCCTGACGAGCCAATTAATTCAACCCTCTGTGGCCTGGCTTCGAGATTCGACGTTAATTTTCAATGTGCGCGATGCTCTCGGCGAAATCGGCCTATTAAAATGTAATTAACGCATTCCGTGCAACGCGTGCCACCGACGATAAACGTTGAAATTATGTATATTCATGTATATCAACGAGAAAAAAATTTAATTCTGTAAGAGTAACGAGTAGACAATTAAGGATTCCTTATTTATTATTCACGGGTTGTAAGTAAGTAACAAGGTTGTAAGGGTTGAAATATGGGGAAGGGTTGATCGCCGAGATGCTTCGAGTCTCCGCGATAAATTTAAAGCTGAATGGATCTGGCTAGGAAGAGGTAACCGACACTTCCGGTTCGGTCCGAGGGTAAGTTCAGCCACGGTCAGGAAGCTACGTCCAGAAACGGAAGCGGCTACCCTCGGCAGACGTTGCACCCTCGACGTGGTTTATCTTGGCCGCCATCTTGGAAGCCAACGGCACCCTTTCTTAAGTCGTGGAACCATTAGTCTACGGCTTTACGACCGCTGATTAACGGTCGAGAACGAGAAAGCTCCACTCCGGGACTCGTTAATTCACGTCCGCGGACGAATCGCGACACTGTTTCGACTTTTCGCACGAATCTCACCGTCCAATCACGTGGGGACAATTAGTCGCTAATTTTTGCAAAGTGAAAATTCATTTATTATTTTTTGTTCCATTAGCTTCGAGCTTCAATGGCGACTCGGAGGAACCATTGAAAATTACCACAGCACAATTCAAACAAATATTTATGTTACCAAATTTGCTAGTATCAAATACAGTGCTAAAAATTGCGTAAGTTACTAAAAATCGCATAAATTGCTAAGAATTGTTTTTTCTAAAAATGGGAAACCGGGGTACGAGGCACTGTTTCAACTTTTCGGGCGAATCCCACAGTCAAATCTCGTGGGACAAATAAACGCTATTGTTTTCATTCATACTTTAGTCCCTAGTAAAAGTTCTGCTAAAATTTTTGTACGTAAAATAGAAACAAATGTGCTCATTTATTCGTTATCTTCGAGCTTCAATGGCGACTCTGAGGAACTCTGAAAATTACATCGGCTCGATTCGAAACAATATTTACTTTACCAAATGTGCTGGTATCAGGAGACTGCATAAATGACTAAGAATCGTTTTTTCTAAAAACGGGAAATCGGGATACGAGGCAATGTTTCAACTTTTCATTTATTCGTTAGCTTCGCGCTTGAATGGCGACTCTGAGGAACCTCTGAAAATTACCACAGCGCAAAAAATTGCATGAATTATTAAGAATCGAATTTTCTAGAAATGGGAAAGCGGAGAAACGCCCTCAATTTCGGTAATGGCACCTGTTAGAGCTAGACAAATCCGAGTCGCCGATATCTTCAGACCGCATTCCCTGCTAATGCGCCAGTCCTAATGACGTTCGTTAATTACTCTCCCCGAGGATTGTCGCCACGACTGTACAGACCCAGTCATAATATTAAAGACACGTTCCCGGAATTTCCGAAAGCAGGGATCGTCGTTAGACACGGTCAAGTGCGGAATCAGGATTAAGATCGTTTCGAGGCAAGTTGGGAAAACACAGGGATCGGTGTTTCCCGGGACGACTGGAAAGTGACTGGCAGGTTTCGAAACCTCCCAGATGGCGTGTCGAAGCGAACTCGCCGAGCGAAATGATTTTGTCAGCGGACAAATTAGTTTTCCATCCAGCAACCTCGGAATTCCGGTAGCTGTGTGCCAACAAAGAGATCCGACCACCCTGCGCGCGCCCTTTCTCGCGGCGAAGCTACGGGGCTGGACCTTTCAACCCCTTTTCAAACAAACCGCCCCTCCCCTTTCAATTAATTCGATTCCCCACAATCTTTTTCGCTCAATCCGCATAACAAATCTCTCACAGTTGTTTCTCTAAGAGATACCGAATGACAAGGTTTCTCTCAACACAGTATTCCACAATTTGTCGAAAGACTTTTTGAAAATCTTACGTCCAATTTCTTATTATTGCTAATAGGCTTTCCAGTAGAAAAAGTAAGGTTAGTAGCTCCAGAACTTTTGCCAGAAGATAAAGGCAATAGAGAATTCCCCGGGCGCTTAATGGTTATTTGAAAATTGTGGATCACACCGAGCGGTGGTCTAGTTTATTAGGATAATTCGCGCCACGGCATCCCTTATTTCGAGGCACTAGCCAGCTGGAGAACGCGATCCC
Organism: Lasioglossum figueresi; assembly: GCA_028455805.1. Lineage (NCBI taxonomy): Eukaryota > Metazoa > Arthropoda > Insecta > Hymenoptera > Halictidae > Lasioglossum > Lasioglossum figueresi. The sequence continues at coordinate 13,466,904 of CM052196.1, read as the reverse complement.
CTGAGAGACCGTTGATGCACCGTCCGGGGAGGTTCTCCGCCCGAAGTTTTTATTAACACGAAACTTTTCGGGAACTAGACGTTGTTAAAATATTTAGAAACTGCGCTTGCGAATTTAGTTCGTCAGAAGCCGGGGATCTTTTCAACGCTGTAATATTAAAAATCCGATTGGGACAGACTTTATCGGCGACTAAAAATAAATTACTATCCTTAGATGCCGAATAAATTTTGGGGTTGCAATTTTTCTAGATAGCACATATTTATTTCTGATCGATGAGTTTGGTGTTAGATGTGAGAGAGGATGTTATTTCATAAGCCAGGGAACTTTTCAACGCTGTAATATTAAAAATCCGATTGGGACAGACTTTACCGGCGAATAAAAATATAATTACTATCTTTAGAAGCTGAATAAATTTGGATTTGTAATTTTTGTAGATAGCACATATTTATTTCTGATCGATGAGTTCGGTGTTAGAAGTGAGAGAGGATGTTATTTCGCCGGCGACCACGGCAAGAATCCTCCAGGAAACGAACCGTCTCGCGCCGATGATTCCTGAATCCACCCTTAATATCGACGCGGGCGAGGCTCATTTATTTTTTACGCGAGGACCAGCACCCCGCACCAGGTTTTTGTGGGCTGCGACCACGAGGAGGTCAAGCAGGTGAACCTTAATTCGTTGGGGGCCAAGGTATCAAAGGGGGCCGACCGAATCCTCCGGAGGATTCAACGAAACCGTCATTAAGGGCCACCGAACCGTTCACTATACTCCCGTCGTCTCTCCATTCCGTGTGCCCGTCTCTTTCGGGAAGAACAAACGGCGACCACTATTGCCCATCGCGATTATTTGCCTTTTGCTTTTGTTAGACCCGTTCGTTGTAGCTTATTGCACTCGATTAGGTAGCCGATATACGGTAGCCACGGAATCATTTTCACTCGAGACCAATGGGCTACAAACTGTTTGACGATCTTCTTTGTTCCGCCAACGATGTAGCATTAACCCTTTGCAGTCGGAGCTATTTTAACTTGAAAATTAAACATTTCTTCCGATCTAGAATAATTCCATTGTATACGATTCTTTTCATTTATGCATTTATGGTGTACAATAATTTTCAAAGAATGCAAATGTGTCAAATTCGACAGAATTTAGTACGATTTATATTTATTTTGGACCTACACTTGTTATTACCAATGAAAATAGGATTTTATTTGGTATAATTTTTTTTAAATTTGTCTACAAAAATTGAAACGAATGTTGAGGGTTAAGTGTTTTCCGTCGCGATAACATAATAATTTCTTTAGCGAAACTGGCTTCTGACGAGTAGATGGCTACACAAAGATGACCGAATAATCTTTAGAAAATGTTTAACACCTGCCTCTAAGTATTACCTTGAAACGTTCAGAAGATCGAGTGCGAACAGAATAAAATCTTGACGATCTTAATACATTACCGAGACCGCACATTATCGAGTGCGAAGAGAATAAAATCTTGACGATCTTAACACATTACCGACCGGTGATTATTGCATAATTTTGAAAAATCTGTGGAACACAGTTAAACACTTTTCAATGGAGCCTTCAATAGCAACATTATTTTCATTGTGAAGTAACAAGTCACCCTCAATAACGTCACCTAATTGTTTCATTTAAGATTGCAATGTAAAAGAAAATTTCTATGCTTTCTTTTGGTACAGCATAATTATTGAAAAACCATTAATAGGCTTCCGGTATGTAGAGTGTTAAAAATGAATATGAGTCGAAGAAAACAAAAAAATCAAGATGTCTAAGGTGTATCCAGATAAAAATTGATTCTCTGTCAGGTTAGAAGGAAATGAGAATCAGGTGGTTCGTCCAATTGTGGGGCGACAGGAAGATCATTAAAATTCAATTAAATAGCGTGGATTAGTCGACAAAGGAGGAGTCAGCTAAAAGTGAGGGATCGAAGGCTAGATTCCAATTATGTAGTCCGTGATTAAGTCGCGTGCCCCTTCGTCATGGTTAGCAACGAATCATCGGGCTATGTCGAAACCACTGATCACCTGTCCCTTCGAGGTCGTCGGTCGCGGTGCACGGGCACTAAAAAACGAATTAAAACGAAGAAACTGCAGGGTAAAAGAAGCACCTGACGAAGGCGGATCTGCGCGGCACCTGCCCGCCTCGACTTCACTCCGGTGGACCAGAACGACCCTCTAATAACTTTCCGAAACAATACTTCCAATCCAATGATTTCGCGTTAATTTACAATAATTTCATAATTGTACTTATTATAACTAGACTGCGGATCTGTATGCAAAATAAACATTTTTTACCTGAATTACAGCAAACTGGAGTAGAACACCAATTTATTTTTTCTCTTGATACGTTTAACCCTTTGCAGCTATTTTAACTTGACATTGAAACATTTCTTCCAATCTAGAATATTGCGTATGATTCTTTCCTCGTAAACAATTAATTAATAATGTAAACAATATTGTCTACGATGGTACAGCAATTTTTATTGGTGAGTCTGATTCACCCCACGACTGCTGAGGGTTAATATTATAACTAGACTGCGGATCTGTATGCAAAATAAACATTTTCTACCTGAATTACAGCAAACTGGAGTAGAATAGTAATTTATCTTTTTTCTTGATACGTTTAACCCTTTGCAGCTATTTTAACTTGACATTGAAACATTTCTTCCAATCTAGAATATTGCGTATGATTCTTTTCTCGTAAACAATTAATTAATAATTTAAACAATATTGTTTACGATGGTACAGCAATTTTTATTGGTGAGTCTGACTTATCCCTCGAATGCTAAGGGTTAATATTATAACTAGACTGCGGACCTGTATGCAAAATATACATTTTCTACCTGAATTACAGCAAACTGGAGTAGAATAGACATTTATTTTCTTTGTTAATATTTCTAATTCGTTGCAAATATAACATTATTTTTTAACATTCCTCTAACGTTTTCAATGTTTTAAATTGGACCTGCTCATTTTTATCGCAAGTGCATCAAATCGGCAGCACTAAAAAATTTATTGTTGTTTCTTTCGAAGGGGGATGTTTGGAACGTCATCGGATCTAATAAAACTTGAGACTGTCAAAGTACGCTACAGGTACCAGATGGGAATTGGTTTCTCCGCGCGAGATCTCTGCCAGCAGGGTGGAAACGAGGTTCGAGGGGGTTGCAGATAGATCGAAGGTTAACGAGACGACCATATCTACTTGAATGTCGCAGGTACGCTGGCCTGATGCTACTTGTTGCTTCGGGAGCATGTAGCGCGCACACAAATTCCCGCAGCAATCCACCCCTGACTGGGATAACGCGATAGATCATCCCCCGATCCTCCGACTGGCGACGATCCTCCTTGACAAAAGAACCAACCGAGGCGTGGCGTGATCTGTGTGCCGATGCGTTTTTCCCCATTGATAAAATTCTTCTAATCTCTTACCCTGAAGTTTGTGACTTTCATGGATTTATCGAGGAATAAATAAGTGAAATAGGATTTAGGTATGTTATCGTTAGAAATATATTATTAGGTCGTTCGGAAAGTAATTTTGTTTATCGTAATTTTGTTTTTATTACTAGACTGCAAGATTCGCAAATCTTTATGCATTTATGGCGTCTGAAAATTTTCAAAAAATGAGAATCAACCGTGCGTGGCGTGATCTGTGTGCAGATGTCTTTTTTCTTCATTGATCAATTTCTTCTAATCTCTTATCTTGAAGTTTGTGACTTTCATGAATTTATCGAGGAATAAATAAGTAAAATAGGATTTAGGTATGTTATCGTTAGAAATATATTATTAGATCGTTCGGAAAGTAATTTTGTTTATCGTAATTTTGTTTTTATTGCTAGATTGCAAGATTCGCAAATCTTTATGCATTAATGGCTTCTGAAAATTTTCAAAAAATGCCAGAACATATCCTTCGACAGAATTTAGTATAATCTCGATATACATTTCAGATCCACAATGACTACTAGCACTGAAGATTTATATATTACTTTTACGGGATCGTTAAGTTACCTGAAAAGTCGCAAAAGATCATTCAAGAAAATGTAATACAACTTATTCTAAACGGTAAAAAATCAGCTTTCATTTTCTTAATAGACTGTAATTCCACGCACTCATTTTCGTCAATAATACACAAGATGAAAAGGTATTTTCTAATTAAAAAGGTCTTGCTCGAGGGTAGGCAGGAGACGAGCAAAGCCATAGTGTTTGTAATTCGACGATCGAGTGTCGAACAAGGAATGCGAGGAACAACAACGAGTCTCGCTCGTTAGGTGTCGGTCGAGGTGCCTCCTGGGTGCCCACCGGCTGGGACCTAAATCTCAGATTACAATCTCCCGAGGGAACGGTGCCAAGAACGGGCTTCTCTGTACCCTGATCATCGTGTTGTACACGCGCGAAAGCAATGAGCAGAAGAAGACTAAAGACAGAGAGAGAGAGAGAGAAAGAGAGAAAGAGAGGAAGTGTAAAATCCATGGTTCGTTGCGTAGGGTGAGAGAAAGAAAAAGAGAGCGAAGGGAGCATCAAAGGGTGAGAGCACAGGCCGAGAGACAAAAGAAAGCGAGGGAACGCATCGCGCGAATAAGAGTCCGAGGGAAACCGAAAGAAAACGACGCGGTCTAACGAAAAGACAAAAAGACAGAGAGAAAGAGAAAGGGGGGGGAGAGAGAGAGAGAGAGAGAGAGAGAGAGAGAGAAAAGAAAGCGGCGTGACTCGAGACAAGCATCGGACCAACGCGACGGAGACAAGGGAACAAAAGGGAGAGACGCTCCTCGCAGCGATAGAAACGGATAAAGGAAAACGGGCGATAAATAAGAAAAAAACGAGTCAAAGGGATGAAAGATACGCGCGCGGGGACCAGATAAAGAGATAGGCTGGACGGGCGGGGTAAACGGGGAGAGGAGGGGGGTGGGTACCTTCAGGAAGAGAAAGGGGAACGACGAATAGGGGGGCCGGGAGAGATTAAGATGTCACGTGCACACCGAGGGACAAATACGGCCCGGAAAGAGGATACGTGTGCCGCACACACGTTCGAGAAATCTATGTAGAGAACCCGCTCTCTCTCTCTTGTAGAACCCGTGCGTGGAACCCGCTCGTGCCACAGTCGCCACCCGGACCGGTGTACTCTCCTCTGGGATCTCTCTCTCAGTCTCTCTCGCATTCCAACCCGCGGGTCACAGATAAGCCCTTAACCTTCCTGCTACTTTGACGCAGACCGGCTCACGATCAGACCTCCACCTACATACGTCGCTACCACGGAATCGCGATGATAACGACGACCGATAACGCTTACACTGCGTTTACCCATTTCGCACAAGTTCAGACGTCGACTCCTCGCATGACGCTCATTCGAACGACCTATTTCCGATTGGAAGGTGTTAAAATTTATAATACAAGGAACGATCGATTCAATTTCAGTTTGTTTATAAAACCGTTGGTTGTTTGTTCATGGTATCCTTTAATTTTCTAGCCCGAATGATCCTCACTCGACGTGTCACATTGACATTGAAGACGTGGTTTGCTTGGGCTTTTCTCGTTATTCAATCAATTCTGTTTAGTTAATTTACACAAAGTGCGGTTTATTTAAATATATAATCTAACAGAAGGGTTGGAAATCAATATTTGGTATCCTATTATCGTTACTAAAGGTTCTTTGATGTCTTCATTTGACGTGTCACATTCAAATCGTAAAGACATGATTTGCTTGTTCTTTTCTCGTTATTGAATTAATTCTGTTGAGTTAATTTCCACAAAATGCGGTTTATTTAAATACATAATCTAATAG
>CM052196.1:13444872-13461017 GCA_028455805.1 Lasioglossum figueresi | reverse complement strand
GCAGATCTCTTTACGCATTTATAAGAAAATTGAGTAGATGAAGCGAACAATCCTGGTACTTACTTACTTCCTCGTACTTACAGCGTGCAGGTAAATTTTTAGTAAGAGTGCGCGAGAACCAGAAATATCGGAACGAGTCGAAAAGAACTCGAATCGGGTTGGTTTCCCGAAAATTTCAGAAAATATGACATGTCACTCTCGAAAAGAATTTGTGACGAACAATATTCTTCCAGTGCAAAGAAATTTGTATAATAATTAAATTATAGACTGGCAGATCTGCATTTGTATGCATTTATAAGAAAATTGAGTAGATGAAATTCAAAGTTGTTGGAAAATTATAAAAATTGAAGACGTCCAATATATGATTTCTCCTCTATTTGGTTTCTACTTCTTGCAATCGACGCAGACAATTTTTATTTAGCGTGAAGATCCGCAGTCTAACAATATATTCATAAACATACATATACAGAATAAATTATTTCAAGAATCCCGAGAAATTCGAGAATAAAGTTTTTTGAAAAACACCGCTGATTTTTAGCAAAGTCTTAGGTACAAATGATATGTACCGTGATGCATTAATTCCTGAGAATTCGAGCCAGCTGAATATAATTAGACAAAACCCGTCGCCTGCTGGGTTAGACTGGATGGTGTGAGCAGGTATCGGGCCTGTTATCAGGCCGAATTCTTCGCGGATAAGTGGAGGAGGCAGCAATAATCTCTCGGACGCGAAGATTTCCAGGGCCGTGTATCTCGGGTGGAATTGAATTTTAAATGTGCTGCTCTCCCTCCGCCTTGGTTGATCAACGAGAGTGTCTGGAGCGAAACGCGGGGCCGTGTAGCATTAACAAAATTTTTAACTGTACCCTGTAGCACCGACAGGATCGATGCTTCTTGCTGCGCGATGCACACGCGGTGTGTGTGCACGAGGTGCAACAACTCCCCTCTGATAAAGTCCGAGAGCCTGAGGAATCGGGGACCTCCTGTCGCGTGACACGGGGAACGGTGTCGCCTCGCCGGTGTTTCCCCAACACCCACGCGAGCTCCCCCCAATCCTCAATCCCCTCGGAAATAAAGCTGAATCTTCATGAATATGAATAAGACACGGGAACCAGAGGAATTTCTCTCTTTCTCTCTCCTCTTCTACCCATGGTTCTTCGTTAATCGAGGAATCGCTCGAGTTTCTCCTTTAAATTCGAAACGCCATTGAAGGCCGACGATGGGAGATAATTCGTGATTAACGGCGACAGATTAAAGCCCCCGCCTCTCGGTACATCCTTGCCCCCGCGATGCAAATGCTGAAAGAATTCCTAATATGAATGCCACGGCCCCCTTCCGATCCGGAGACTGCGCAACGTGCTTCTCTCCGTATTACCATTTCGATGCCACAGGCGATTTACACATATGCTGTTAGATAATCTGTTCTGGCCGAAAACAGTTCCAGAAGTAATCTCTGTTCATTCATTTTTCCTCTAGAATTTTAACCCTCTGCACTCGGAGCTATTTTAACTCGTAAATCAAACGTTTCTTCTGACCTAGAATATCTCCATTCTCTATGACTTTTTAAATTTGGTAGATGCGGAGTTGATACAATACCTCATACAATACTTAAATCTTTAGTAATTGATTAAACACCGATATATCTAATAGTGTAAACAATATTTTAAATAATACTACAGCAATTTTTAATAGCGCCACAGAGACGCCACTCGAGTGCTAAGGGTTAATTACGACGACCTAATTACTTTTATTTTATTCGATTTTTCAGGCTGCTGAAAATACATCGAATTCTAATACTATTGTATATTATTCCATTTTTTATCAAATAAAAATGTAATACTTCCTCGTTTTTCGTAAAATTTATAATAAAACCATTTGCCCTGCGCTCGACGCGTAGACACGCCATCGTTTGATTTTAATATCGCACTCTTTTCCTCGGATTTTTAAAACTAAATTCCGCAGTTACGAAGTTAACCCTTTGCGCTCGGAGCTATTTTAACTCGAAAATCGCACGTCTCTTCTGACCTAGAATATTTCCATTCTATATGATTTTTTATATTTGGTAGATGTGGAATTGATATAATACCTCATGCAATACTTAAATCTTTAGTAATTGATTAAACCGATATATCTAATAGTGTAAACAATATTTTAAATAATTGCACAGCCGTTTTTAATAGCGCCACAGAGGCGCCACTCGAGTGCTAAGGGTTAATATTCTTATTTTATATCAGTTTTATATCGATAAAATTAAGAGAATCATATAAAATGGAAATATTTCTGGCCGGAAGAAAAATTCGGTTTTCGAATTAGAATAGCTCCGAGTGCAAATGGTTGATAAGAAAAAATGAGGGGAGAAGACGAGAACTGTTCTGTCAACGAGAAACCGAATTTCACAGTTCGGAATTGGTTTTCTGATTCGCTTATAAGAATCCGTGTAAGTCGAGGAGTCGCTGTGATTAAAAGAAAAATTGATAGCGACGTGGACGAACAAAAGGTGCTTTCGTCGAGGGTCCTGGAGATTATGATGACTCCGAGCGCAAGAAGATCGATCAGGACGTTGGGAATCGATGGTAGCGGATCGAGGAGCTGGGATCGAGTCGGCTCCGAGTCTCCCGAGTAGCCTAAGTCACGTTTTCCGTGGGAGCAGAGCGAATCGTACGGAAGGAGAACGGGGTGACAAGACAAAAGATAAAAGAAAAGCAGACGCGCGCGGTGAGGTCGTCCCGTGGACTGTGGGAATGGCCGGGGTCCGCTCTTTAACCGATGGACATTCCGTTCTTGCCATTTGCAGAAAACATCTTCATTTTTTCCCCCGTCCACACTGCCTGTCTCTCTCTCTCTCTCTCCTCTTTCTTCAGCTGTCGCAGCGTTAAATCTCTCGTTACGCGCTTTTTGTTTCGTCACCGTAAAGAAACTGTGTACACCGATAGCGCGCAACTCGAAGCACAATTTCCCCGAAACGAAATCTCTGTCCCCGAAAAGAAACCTGTCAGCGTTTGTTAATCTTTTTACCGTGAATATTTTACCGATCCTGGACCATCCATCCGGCTCCGTTAGAATTTCTATAAATTCAGTCCGCTTAAATAAGCGACTTCGCCCGACGCCGCGGCGTAATTGACACTCCGAAATGTTTCGAATAAGACCGGTTAAACCGCGCCGGGTCACCCAGGATTTAATTATATCACCGGGGTCGTTTAAAAGTCTCCGGATCTTTGAAGAATCCGCTAATCAAACCCGATTTAACCGGCCAATCGGCGCCGAGCTCGGTAATCAATTGCTCGGAAAAGCGACACGTATTTCGCGCCATCGAATTGCTTATTCGGAAAACGCTGGGTCGATACTAGAACTAATTATCTTGAATAATATTATCCATTAACATTTAACATGTTGCCTCATCAAAATAGCGAGACTAAATTTATTTGAATTTTGTGTGGTTCGTATTATTATTATTATTATTATGTACGGACCGAAATCCATTTATACAAATGTTTAAAATACAAAAGAAAAACAAAAATGAAAGTCTTAACCTAAAATTACTTATAAAGGGACATGCCGTAAGCTGTAGGAACACAGGTATTAAATTAACATATAACTGTACGAAATTTTCTCTTGAATGATTGCAACGACCCATTGAAAAAGTCAATATTATATATTCAGTCAATATTGATATAACGAGGTAGAGTCCGCAATAATACGATTTATGGGATCCATTAAACCATATCTGGATTTGTACTTAATTGTTTGAAATCCTGCCCTAGTTCTCAAAACACGTTCAGTTACGTAGAAATCGAGTATTACAATATCTGCGCTACTAAATATATTTATTTAATCACTTACCGCGAAAGCATCTTCGTAATTTCACTAATTGTGAAATCGAATACCTTAGAGTCCATTTTCGTTAAGATTATTATTGCACTCGTGTACACTGCTCAAGAAATTGAATGATACCTTTGTCATCAATTAACTTCAATCGTCCAAAAAGACACCAGACATTTTAATTCGATCCAAACGTTCAGTCTAATTATTCGACAGTTTAGTTCTAGACAATATACTTTCGATTTACGTTCCAGTATCGATAGAAGCGATGATCGGAATCGAAACAATACGTTTCGGACGTATCGATCTCTCGAAACGGGAGAAAGAATAATGGTTCTCGAGTGGAATCAAATTAATTTACTTTGATCGAGGAGCCTCGGATCGCTGGTTATCGACGCAGGGAGAATCGAGAGGATGACTGGGTGGAGCATAGTCACCGTAGAGAGAGAGAGAAAGAGAGAGAGAGAGAGAAAGAGAGAAAGAGAAGGAGACGGAGGAAGGGGGCCAGACCTGGCGCATATCATCTTAAAGTTTAATTGAGTCTCGGTCCCAGGAGGAGCTAACACCGGAGCCAATCTTACTCGGCGCGGGCCCTTGGGAATCGGGACCCCGTCCCTGCACCCTTCCGCGCCGCTCCTGCATCCTTCGCGTTTCCTGGCCCATCCCGGAGGATTATCCTGATACCTCCTGACAAGACCTCCTACGCCGTCTCCGAGGGTCATCATGCTGATAAAAGCTTCTTCCGAAAACCCGCTTACTCCTCAAGTTTAAACAAATACAAAAATTGCTGTCTTCGACCCGTCCGTGCTTTTTACTAGGGATGGGATCAAGTTCAATATGTACTCACAAATTCGAGTCAATTTCAATAACCAAGGTTTACGGGACCCGTAAAAATGACGGGTTCTAATATTCTTAATCTGCGATTATTAAGGGAATAGACTCGATGATTTGTGTGGTACACCACACACCGCTAGACGCATGTACGTACACGAGAATTGCAAGGGTCCGGGATATGGAAAATAGCGTCTCGCTAATGCATATTGGGGACCTCTCCATAGTCGCAATCGCTAGATAAAAGATGCATCTAGCGCGCTTACTATACCAGAAAGCCTAATTTTGCGTTTTTCAGGCGACATTCGCATTATTCGACAGAATTTAGCGGAGCCGCAGGAGAAGAAATGCTGGCGCGACAGTGCTGCATTTTCATTTGTTCCAGCATTTCTTCTCCTGCGGAAAAATCTTTTTACTATCGGAAAAATGGCCAAAAATTTGGATAGACACATTCTCGTTATGTTTATAAATTAATGTAAAATAGTTATATTTAGACCTCCGTAAACCTAGTGTTAATAACTCCTAAACAAAGCCTTGGACGCCATTTTTGCAAAGGAAAACGATGCTTCAATTTTGAGACACCCTGTAGAGTGCACGCGACCATTGTTTCCCGGTTACGAAAATGTTGTACAGTCCCGAATCGGAGGAACTCATGCGACTGCCAAAGAAGCCTAATTTTTCCACGGAAGCGAAAAATGTATGGCCAATCCGGAAAGCCCGTCGCGCTCTCGAGGAAACGTCGACACGACGGAATCTTCTCTCGCATTAAGACGGATTAATTCGCCGGAATCACCATTGGGATTAAATTTCAGGGGATGAAGATGACGGCGTGCTCCAAGGGTAGCCACGGAAAGAAGTTTAAACATTTACAAGTAATTCGGCAGCATCTCGACCTTGCTCAGAGGTTTCGACTTGGCTCTCGAGAGGGTGGTGCGAGTAAGAGAGAAAAAGAGAGTGAGAGAGGGGCGGGGGTGGTTCGAGGACGAGAAACCTCTTGCGATGAATTACAGGAGGTCCCGTGGGATTCTCGGGGAGAGGAGAATCAACCCCGTCGTGCTTCGTCTTGCGTTAATTTCGACTTCGACCGGCTGCGTGACTTGTTCGGAGTCGGGCACGGGCCAAGGTTAACTGTGCTTGTGAAATAAAAGTCCCTTATCAACCCCCTTGCTAACATTTCTTCCGATAACGTCCGTACAATCGTGAATTTACATTAACAAATTTAATTATACTCGTGAGGAATTCTTTCGGACGGTGTAATAAATCGTGTGCGACTATCGAGGGTCTACCGTACTTCCTCAGTGCCGTTGAATCATTTAAAATTTACTGTTTAACGATTACTAGACTGCGGATTTTAAGAATTCTTCATAAAAATGGCTACGCACAAGTTAAAGCAATGGCCGTATTAAAAAGATTTAAGGACATCAGTGTATTAGCTTCGGTATAATAAGATAATTAAAAGATTGAGAAATTTTTGGCTGTGCGTCTTGCAAACAATGGAAACATTTTTTATTTTGCATCAAGATCCGCAGTCTAATGATTACAAATTACGGAAGGTAATCATGATCACTGATTTATTTCAACGGTGATCGATTACATTAAATAGTCGATTACAAAGGAATTAATTATACTGCCCAATTCTGCATCTGACCGTACAAATTTCTAACCCTTAGCAATTGAGGAGTGACTCAGAGTCACTCCTCAACTTCACAATATCGTTTACATTATTATATATATAAATATGTTGGTATCCAATCGCTTACTTACATTTAAGTATATTACGAGGAATTACACTAGGTCGGAAGAAACGTTTAATTTTCAAGTGACCTACCACTGTCGGTCAAATGACCGGTTTACTATTTTTCATCTTGCAATTATTGAAATGACGAAGTTAATTACACGGAAATTGATATCTTTATCCAAGCACATATCGTATAATAAAAATTGCACGAAGTCTAAATAAATAGAATCTTACATTTAAGCATATTACGAGGAATTATTCTAGATCGGAAGAAACGTTTAATTTTCAAGTGACCTACCACTTCCGGTCAAATTACCGGTTTAATATTTTTCATCTTACAATTATTGAAATGACGAAGTTAATTACACGGAAATTGATATCTTTATCCAAGCACATATCGTATAATAAAAATTGGAAGAAGTCTAAATAAATAGAATCTCGTCATTTTTGCAAGCTAAAACATTTTAATCGCTGCAAAGGACCAATACACGGTTTCGGTAGATTCTTCAAGGTAATAGAAATCTGCGATTGCACCGATCGTTTGGTCCGATAAAAATTAGCGAAGGGTGGCGCAGGCGTGTAAGGAGATTTCGTAGAACCGCGAGGAAGATCGAGAACGAAGATCGAGAACGAAGATCGAGAACGAAGATCGAGAACGAAGATCGATCGGGGCACCGGTGCCCCCTTTGGAGTAACACGCGCCTTCCGTGTTTCCCGTCACCGGGGCGACGTGTATCCCGTCGAGGCTATGGGGTCCATACTTTGTTTTGTGCCCCGTTCGCCCGCGAAGATATCGGGTTACGGCACCACCTAATGGCATAAAGGGTACGCGGGCACCGTGCCCCCGGTGTGGGGCCCCATCGGTTCACCACGGACAGGATATCCATTCTATATTATATGAAATCCTGGGCTCCGTTTGTTTTTTCTTCCGTTCTCCTCGAATCACTCGGGCAAAGCGACGCGCAACGCAAAACCGAAAGAAGAGGGAGGGAGGGTAGAATCGGTTCGAGAAAGGGGTGACCGAGGGTGGGGCACGAAGAAAGGGCGGTGCTGATTTTGGTCTTCGAGGCCCCCATTGTAGTGCGCCGAGGATATCCGATACTCTCCGCTCGGCCCCGAAAACACCGCCGCGAAACGGAGCGAGACCAATTCCGACGATCCACCCTTCCTGGAAACTTTAGAACATCCGCCGGAATCATCGATTGACGGAATCCGCCCCCTTATTCCACCCCCGCGCCGATACAACCGGCCTCGGTCTCGGTTAATTAGCCGGATTACGCACTCGGGGACCCGGACCCTGCTGCGTCGGTCTCCCGATCAAGATTTTCCACCGCAGATCTCGATAAATCAACCCCTTCAATATACGTTCACAGTCTGTCCCACAAGAGCGCGCGCGCGTGTCGACGATGTTTCTTTAAATATTCATATCTTTGTAGAAAACTTTGTACGAGTCGAATCTATATGCGCATCAAACATTAATACCTTCGTACTTGGTAAGGGGGTAGAATCTCCTCCATTAGCAATTATAGCTTGGCACTGTCTCGACTTACTTTTAACTAATTTCTCGGCGTACACTACAGCTAGCGACCTCCATATTTTCCGAATACGGTGTACAAAAGTTCTTATTTTGGTAATATGTTTCCCTCTCAGCTTGTCCCTTATTATGGACCACACATTTTCTATTGGGTTCGCATCTGGGGATTGGGATTGCCAAGATAATACGGTGATGTCGTTTTCAGCTTTTCATTTAGTACCAAATTGATGGTTTCGCGTACGCTGCACACATCTCCGAAAGCTCTGTTCTTTTCATTGTCAGAAACAAAAGTGACAAACATTCAGCCATGGCGTATTAAAGACATCTGCGTTTATTTACATTATTCAGCAGATTTCGAAGATATCCTCGACACGCTCTTGTGGGACAGATTGTACATTAGCCGTACAAAAACTTCGGATAGAAAAACAGAATTCTATTCCCGTTTAAGGGAAATTAAATGAACACGTCTGCAGGATTCTTATCCCGTCGTTCTACTTTTACCTTGATCCTGCGAACTAATTATTCATCTGGGAAGGTTCGCCAGTAGATTGGCGAATTAAGTGCACAAAGGGTGTTCGATCCCATTTCCCTCGATCCAGGATCCCATTGTCGGGCGAACGGCAGATCAGATAGCGGGTGAACCCGATATCCCGCGGGTTCCAGGCGAATACGATAATTGCCGCAAAAAAGAAATCGACATTATGCGTCGGAATGTTTTTTCGACGTTTAACCCACGCCGCGTATTCACCTGCGAGATCGTAACCAGACACCCCAATCATCTTGTCACGGGTTATAGAAACGTGTACAAAGGGTGGCACCACAATAAACCGCCCCTGCGAGACACCAAGGGCCGACCACCGAATACCCGCCCCATGGATCTCCGCGTTCTCTCACGAGAGAAACCGTCTCCCGTCTTTCATCTCTCTCTCTTTATCTTTCTCTTTCTCTCCCTTGCTCTCGCCGTGTCCTCGTTTTCTCAGATTCAGAACTTTTGTTCCGAAATCTCGGACGTTCGTTCCTCTCCCAGAAATTGCAGCTCGCCGGTCGAACCTCGTTCTATCGATTATCGATCTCCTCGACGATTCAGCTAGTTCGAGGCGAGCTTGAAATTCTACTCCTGTTTTTGTATCATTTCTAGCAAGTCGGCGAAAATTGCCATTGCATTATTCAAAACAGTTTTAACCCTTAGCACTCGAATGGCGACTCTGAGGCGCCACTAAAAATTGCTGCACCATTATTCAAAATATTGTTTAGATTGTTAAATATATCGATATCTAATCAGTTACTAAACATCTAGGTATCGCATGAGGTATTTCTATCAATTTCGTATACATAAAATTTAAAAAATCATAGGGAATGAAAATATTCTAAATCGAAATAAATGTTTAATTTTCGAGTTAAAATAGCTTCGAGTGCAAAGGGTTGGTATCATTATTATTGTGTGTATTGTATAAATTGTATTATATAAATTGCAAAAAGATCGACTGCTGTATGAGAAAGCTAATGTAAAATAGATTACATAGAATTGAAATGATCTAGGAAGAAAGAAGTGTCTAGATTTTGGAATTAAAAATTGTTTCGAGTCCAAAGGGTTAGCATTGTCTAACAAAGGTTGGATAGGACCTATTCAGATTTCACGAAATTTTGATGATAAGATTACCAAACAATTTGTTAAGAAAATATTAGTGCAATTTTTGGGCGACCAGAGCCAAGTCGAAAGGGTTAGTCTCGAGGATAGTTGGGAGAGGAGGCGATCGAGGGTTTTTCGAGCGTAGGAATCGGTTTCTTTCGGTGGTTGTGGGATTGGTGTAACAGGATTCGTCGGTGCACGCTATCGGAGGCAGCAAGGATATCCTCATCGAGTGGAATCAGGAATTATTCGATCGAGCACGTAACACAGAAACCGGAGGAAGCGTTTACCAGGGCAGAGGGTGGTTAGCCGGCGGCGGTGGTGGGCGGACGGGGAGGTATAATGCATTGAATTAGACGCAAATGCACCCTGGACACCAATTGAACGGGCTTCCTGTGCTTCGTGCTCCATCTCTCCCACGGGGACCACCGTCTTTCCTGGATATAACACGCGTGTATACCGCAGTATACCCGGACCCGATACCACCCTCAATTCTCCCCGCCTTGCTACGGCACTGTTCCGCTAACCTCGCGGAAAACTTCTCCACCGAACTGTCCGAAACACTGTCCATAGATCACAGCATCCGGCTAATTGATTACACCGCGCAATATGAATTTTCATTTTATCCGGCTGAAAATTGATTTTAATCCATCTTAAAGCAATTTTATTCTCTCTGAAAATTGATTTTACTCCAGCTTGATATCGTTTTTGTATTTATTTTTCGTGCTCCTTACGCCCTCGACTTTAGAGAAATGTTATTCTCTCTGAAAATTGATTTTACTCCAGTTTAAAATCGTTTTTGTATTTCTTTTTCGTACTCCTTACGCCCTCGACTTTCGAGAAATTGTATTCTGTCTGAAAATTGATTTTACTCCAGCTTAAAATCGTTTTTGTATTTCTCTTCCGTGCTTCTTATAGCCCTCGATTTTCGAGAAATTTTATTCTGTCTGAAAATTGATTTTACTGCAGCTTAAAATCGTTTTTGTATTTCTTTTCCGTGCTCATTATGCCCTCGATTTTTGAGAAATTTCATTCTGTCTGAAAATTGATTTTACTGCAGCTTAAAATCGTTTTTGTATTTCTTTTCCGTGCTCATTATGCCCTCGATTTTTGAGAAATTTCATTCTGAACAGTCTCCTTGATTAAATTGATCTGTTTTGATGTTATATGAAACATATTCAGCATTCCTTGGAAGCGACCTGTACTTGGGTAATAACACGCACGAAGTCACGTCTGCTAATAAAACTTGGGAGCACGCATCGTTCCGTTCGGTATACACGAAGCGATCCTCCTTGACCCGCCGAGATTTTCGAAAACAACCGCGTGCCGAAACGCTGAGGGACTGTCGTTACATTTTTCTTTCACCTGTCTACACCTGCGGCGCGCTAAAATTGCGCAATTATGCTCGCAAACGCTACGCGTCATCCTTGAGCATTTGCCTAACGGCCGGTAAAAGGATCTCGGACAAACCTAAATCTGAAATTGCACGTCAAGACTGTCTTATTATCTCTTCAGGAGTCGATTGATTCTTACAAGTTGGATACTCTCTACGTCTTTTCACTATGCATTTATGACAACAATCAAGAATAAAAAATACTGATGAAGAATTAAAAAATACTAATACATTATTTTCAACCTGTTAAACATATTAAGAAAGAAAATGAATGTTTCATTCATTGCAGTTGGTTGCAATTTAGGTAGAACATTTATATTCTACATCAAGATCCGTTGTCTACTAATAACCAACACAAGGCTCTCGGATTTTATGCATTTATGACAAAAATTAGTAGTTTTAAATTAAAACAGAGAAACATTAGAAGAATTAAAGAATACTATTACATTATTTTCAACCTGTTAAACACATTAAGAAAGAAATTGAATTTTCAATTTAATCCAATTTGTTTTAATCTAGGAAGAACATTTTTATTCCGCATCAAGATCCGCTGTCTACTAATAACCAACACAAGGCTGTCGGATTTTATGCATTTATGACAAAAACTAGTAGTTTTACATTAAAACAGACGAACATTAGAAGACTTAAAAAATACTATTACATTATTTTCAACCTGTTAAACATATTAAGAATTTTTAATTCACTCTAATAGTTTCTTTTAATTTAGGTAGAACATTTATATTCTACATCAAGATCCGTTGTCTACCAATAACCAACACAAGGCTCTCGGATTTTATGCATTTATGACAAAAATTAGTAGTTTTAAATTAAAACAGAGAAACATTAGAAGAATTAAAAAATACTATTACATTATTTTCAACCTGTGAAACACATTAAGAAAGAAAATAACTGTTTATTTCATTCCAGTTTGTGTTTCAATTTGGTTAGAGAGTTAGTTATCTACTAATAATTATGCAACAGAAGACTGTCAAGAGTATTTTGATAGAATTGAATAGAGGCAACCGCGGTGAAGTATGACGGAGTATGACGTGCATGGGATATCGAAATTCGTGGCGGAGGATCGGAAAAATCGTGGGTTCCGATGGCAACGGAGGGAAGTTGGCGATGGCGGTGGTAGGAAGCCGAAGAGGAAGCAGGATCCTCGAAGGATGCGGCTAGGGCCAAGGGATCGGGCGTGGAGCGATAAGAAGGCACCCGCAGGTGTAATTATGATTACCGCAGTGCGGAGAAAGACGGAGTATTGCGGGGCTCGTATGGCAGCCGTGGGATCGTGGGAAATAGGAATCCTCGAACGGCACTTTCGCGTCTCCGGCTCGAACCTGCCAGCCGGCGTCGACCACCAACAACGCTGTTTTCCGATTGTTGGTCCCCTGACGTTTCCAGCCGCGGCTTCCTCGTACCACGGTCGACGCGCGAGCATATCCTCGCCCGTCCTCGATAATCAAATACTTCCAGAATTCCTCCGCTCTGTCTTCCCATCCATCCCTCTCCTCATCCACTATCCCACTCATCCGACTCTAAATAGAGCGCCAAGCTCCGGAAATGCATCTGCGAGTTCGTTTAACCCATCGCACTCGAGCGGCGACTACCATCGTTCACAATATTGTTTACATTATTCTAAATATGCTGGTATTGTAGAATAGAGACGGGGATACATGCACATGGTGTGGCAATTAAATTACGAGATTGGTGTGAGAAATGTGATTTAGTGCAAATAAAGTTACATTTAACACTTTACCTACCGGAAGCCTATTAATAGGATTTTCAATAATTATGCTTGACCAAAAGAAAGCATAGAAATTTTCTTTTACATTACAATTTTAACACTAGGTTTACGGAGCCTTAGAAATAACTATTTCACATTACTTTATCAGCATAACAAGGATGTGTCTATCCAAATTTTTTGCTATTTTTCCAATAATATATACCCAAAGAAATAAATTTGGTAAATAATTCCTCAGGAAAGCACTTTTACAATCTTAATAATCACAAATTGAAAATATTAGAACCCGTCATTTTGACGGGTCCCGTAAATCTAGTGTTAAATGAAACTATTAGATGACGTTATTGAGGGTGACTTGTTAGTTCACAATGAAAATTGCTGTTGCTATTGAAGGATCCATTAAAAAGTAGTCAGCCATGTACCATAGATTTTTCAAAATTATGCAATATTCACCGGTCGGTAATGTGTTAACTTTTATCCCTTTTATCATACTCTCCTCCCCTATCTATACATCGCTGCGTACGTATCTTCCATTGTTCGAAACAATGCTGTAGGTCATCAGCTGTCAGCCTCTTCAACAACTCTGCCGTTTTTGTTTTTACATGTTCAACAGACCGAAAATGCGGTCCTTCAATGCGCTTTTGACTTTTGGGAACAGATAGAAGTCACACGGTTTCATATCCATAAAATGAATTATTCTAGGTCGAAAGAAATGTTTCATTTTCGAGTTAAGATAGCTCCGACTGCAAAAGGGCTAATACGAAACGTACCTCTGCCGGTCAAATGACCGGCTTTATATTTTTCATCTTACAATTATTGAAATTATAAAGTTTCTTACAAGCACAAATTGTAATAAAAATTGCAAAAACAAAATTGAAATAAATACAGCCTTGTCATTTTTGCGTTGACCTCCTCTCTGTGTTTGGGGTGGAAATGCACCCGAGGCTGCAGAAACCGGAATTGAAAATGTCCAAAAATTTTCTAGGAATTTGATACGTTTAAAATTGTTAAGTATTGTATATACTTATCGTCGAAAAATCGTTCAAATATCACAAATACCTATATACATATAGGTTTCCAATTACACCCCTGTACAGGTTAACGTTAGAATTGTTATTGCGGAGATCTTCAGACAAGATAAAAATTGTCTGCATGAAACGAGATGATAATAAAATATATAGGGACATTTTTTAAGCAAAGGGGTCTTCCGTTACCATTTTTGGAACAAAGATGAGGTCCTTCATCGCTTTTCGAGCAAAGAGAACTTGCTTTACCATTTTCGGCGCGCTCACGATCTTCGCGGACCTCGCGCTTGAGAAAAGAAAATTTCCAGGCAAAATCCGCGAGCGCCACGCAGGAGGAAGGGGTGAAGTCGATCCGGAAGGTGCAACTTTCAATTTCCAATGGTCGGAAGCCGGACGTCTCGAGGCAATCGTTCCGAAAGCACGGATAACGAGAAAACCATGACGCCTGGCGTGTCTCCTGGTAAGAATCGTGGCGAAAAAAGAGTCGAGTGTTGGATAATAGGCTTCGGGGGTGGGTGTCGGCGGTTCGCCTCTCGGTCGGAGCAGTTAACAGCCGAGTTTTTCCAGCATGGAGCCCATGGGTCCCAGCCACGGCACCCCGAGGCCTCGTTCCGACCTATGCTTTATACGCGTGACCCACCCCGAGAGCAGTTTCTCTCTCCTCTCTCGCGCAGCTCGCAGCTTCGCACATACGCCCGACGGACACCACACGAGAGAGCCTTAGCGAAACGCGCTCTTGCGAACCCGGGGGCTTGACGAATGGCCCGAATTCGGCCCGGAGAATACCTACGCGTTCTCTCTTCTACGACCATAAATCGAACACGCCCGAGGACCGCGAGAGGATCGGGGCGGCTGTGCAGCGCCGATGAAACCGGAGAGTGTAATCGAATGCGGGGGCGGGTTTCGCGAGGGTACAACGTAATTGGCGACAGGGACGCTTCTCTTGATGCCCGGAGACCCCGTTCTCGCAAACGTTTGGCCGGCGATCAAATTTATTAGCCCTTCGTAATCGGAGATATTTTAACTCGAAAATTAAACGTCTCTTCCGATCTAGAATATTTCCGTTACCCATGATTTTCTTAATTTTATGCATACGAAATTGGTGTAATACCTCAGGTAATTGGGTAAATAATATTTTGAATAATAGTACAGCAATTTTTAATTGTGGATCTTTATGAAAAATAAAAATTTTCTATCTAAATTGCAACACAACTTGGAGCGAAATAGAAATTTATTCTTTTCTCTTGATATGTTTAATCCTTTGCAGTCGGGGCTATTTTAAGTTGACAATGAAATATTTCTTCCGACCTACAATATTTTCGTACCCCATGATTTTTTAAATTTTATGGATATGAAATTGGTGTAATACTTCATACAATACCTAACTGTTTAGTAATTGATTGGTAGACTGCAGATCTATATGCAATAACGGGTCCTTTTAAAAAAATGCTAGGATTTAAAATAGGACAGAATTTAGTACGATTTTAATCTGTTTCAGATCTAAAAAGGCTACTACCACGGAAAATACGATTCTATTTGATTAGATACCAACATGTTTATAATAATTCTATTGACCAGATACTAACACGTTTAATAATTCTATTAAATAGATGCCAACATGTTTAATAATGTAAACAACATTTTGAATAACGGTACAGCAATTTTTAAAATGTTTCATTAAACGCACCGTGTGATAAATATTTAGTCAAACCGTGTATCAGATGCTAATCGACGCACGATTTGCACTCGAGACAATTTCTTCCAATTAGCGGCGGTCGATCTCTCTCGCGGGCAACGGAGGATGATCTCGAGCCTAATCGATCGATCGGCGATCGTCGCAAAAATCCGAGACGTCTGTTGCGTCGATCGCGCGACCACTCTGCAACATTGTAGCTCGCGTCGAGTTTCGAGTCGTCATTCGGTCCGAATGAACGTGTAAAGTTCGATCCACAGTGTCTACAAAATCAATACACTTTTCGACGTATGAAAATTGAATATCTGGTTCGTTCGTGGAAAAATTGAGAAGCTTACTCGTCGAACAATTTCCCGAACGACGCGCGTCTCTATTTTCCACGGTGTTACCGACGTGGACGATCCATCGATCGGTTGTGCAACGAGCTTAAAGGA
This sequence comes from Lasioglossum figueresi, assembly GCA_028455805.1. Lineage (NCBI taxonomy): Eukaryota > Metazoa > Arthropoda > Insecta > Hymenoptera > Halictidae > Lasioglossum > Lasioglossum figueresi. The sequence continues at coordinate 13,445,179 of CM052196.1, read as the reverse complement.
TCTCGCGGCGTCTCTCGCCCGTTTTATTGTCCTTATTCCGAGCCGGAGCCCTTATCCATCATCTTCTCCTTCGATTACGATCCACGACATCGAGTCGAGAGCCGAGGCCGGCTTTCGAGATCTCGAACAGCGGCGCGAGCAACAGAAAACGAACGAGAGAGGAGTCGCGGCACAAGGAACAAGAAGAAATAAGGGGCGAGGAAACGGAGTGTAAGGAAACGCGAAAAATCGTGTGTTAGGAGCCGTTGTCCACAACAGCAATGTACAACAGCGATGTACAACAGCGATGTACAACAGCAATGTACAA
>CM052196.1:13412913-13438317 GCA_028455805.1 Lasioglossum figueresi | reverse complement strand
ATGATTTAACTACACTTGGAAATTTGTGATATTCAGAAATGATTTAATTACACTTGAGAATTCGTGATATTCAGAAATGATTTAACTACACTTGGAAATTTGTGATATTCAGAAATTATTCAAATACACTTGGAAATTTGTGATATTCAGAAATGATTTAACTACGCTTGAAAATTTGAATAACAGAGTTCGTTCACAAAATGATGTATGGTGCGAGTGTGATCCAGATGGATGCAGCGTGAAGACACAGAGCAATTCGGGTAGGTTTCCATCGTCTTTGCGAAACCAGGACCCGAATCATCGTCTTGGATCAAAAAACTGGGGCAAGGTTGGCCCAGCGGTGTCTGTACGAGGCGAGAATGCAGAAGATGGCGTGCTTAACATGCGCAACGCAACAGAACCGGAGAGAAATCGCCCTCGAGTTTAGCATAATCTCCAGAGATAAAAGATCGGCGCTTTGCGATCCTTTCTGGGGCTGATTCGGCCGTCGAAATCGAAGCGGAATGCTCGAAACCTGCCGTTGGTGAAACTACATAAGAAAAAAATCTAAAATTGATTAAGCTAAAATAGACGCAAAGTAATTTTTGTGACGATATTGCAGATTTATTTTGAACCGTCTGTTGTCGATGGAAAAATGGATTTCGGATAATTCGACCGGAAGAGAGGCACTCATGGAGATGTTGGTAGAGATCGGTCAGCGATCGAGGCTCCCCGGACCGTGAAACGGGAGTAATGGTCATGGATTATTGTCCGCGCACGGAATTTCCGAGTCTCGAAGCACCCCAACGCCCTACGAAAACAATAATCCCGGGTAATGATGATTACCGAGCACTCAGCCCCGCCCGGATTAATTTAGCCCATTTGCATTCGTAAGCGAGCTGCCGAGCGGATAGTATTACCTTGTCGCGATCGCCGGCAGCGTATGCACAGCCTGCTCGCTCGAAATATCGGTAGTATCGTGTTTGATGGACGTCCTTTGATAAACGGCCCATCCCGAAAACACACAGCCCCCGAGAAAATTCGCCGGGAACTCGACACGCGGTTCAAGAAAGCCAAGAACACTCGCAAACAAACATTCAGAATCACAACCTAACCGATACGGTGAGAGAAAAAATTTATTTTTGGAAAAAAAGCTACGAGAAAATGTTGTTTCAATGGAAAAATTTATTTTTGAATCCTTCACGAATGAGAATTCAATGCGAACCGATTGAATTGATTGAATTGATTGATTGGTGCCTTTTTCTTATAACCTAACAAACTGTGAGCCAAAAAGCTATTTGTAGAAAGAAAGCTACGGACGAAAATGTTGTTTCACCGAAGAATTTATTTTTGAACCCTTCACCTCCTGATCCTAAAAGAGAATTCAGTGTGGACTGATTTTTAAACAGACAAATAATCGATCGAGAGGGGTTGGTGTCTTTTTCTTATAACCTAACAAACTGTGAGCCAAAAAGTTATTTGTAGAAAGAAAGCTACGGAAAAATGTTGTTTCACCGAAGAACTTATTTCTGAACACTTCAAGTCCTGATTCTAAAAGAGAATACAATGTGAACTAATTTTTAAACAGACAAATTAGGGGTTGGTTTCTTTTCTCCCTTGCTAAAAGTAAAGATAGCGTTGTTGGTGATCGTGGAATTGATTTTTTGGGCGTTGTGGCTAAATTTTCGAGTGAAAAAAGCCAATGGCGGGTCAAGAGGCGATGGGTTTCGTTTCTCTAGGCGACAAAAGATCGCCCGAGCTAAATTTCGGTGCAGAACGAAAGAAAGTCGGGTGAGTAATCGGATGTAAATGGGTCAACAGCTCGATGCGGCATCGCGGCCGACGCGCGCGAGTTCGAAACGCCGTTCATTAAGCGTTTGGGCCGCTTTCCAATTCGAGATACGATGAGAACACGGCCGGCTGCTCTGAGTCAACCGGCTCGAATCATCTTCGGGGTTCTTTTGCCCGTCGAAATTGGCACTCGAGGCTCGTCACCCTTGCGCGATTCTTCTCGGGAGCGTTGACGCGCGGGGATCCGTCAGCTCGGGCCATAGATCATCTTTGATCCACGTACACTTGGCATCCGATGGACTCGACTGCACATCGCGCGAATCGAAACATGCGGATTGAAAACCAATTCGAAATCATACAGAATTCATTATTTCTTTGTATATAGTTTCCAGGATTTCTGGAAAAATATAACATGAAAGTATGTGGTATAAATGTTGTCTTATAGAAGTGGCAGCACTAAATTGAATGAATGCTTATAATTCAAATGTAATCGACCACGCGAGATTAATAAAAATCCGACAGACTGAGAGCAAAGGAACCGATGGAATTACTTAAGCGAGAGACCGATCGCTATTGCAATCCGCATTAAAACTACTGAGCCAGCAGAATCGAGAGTTCCCTTTCCGCGTCATCGAGGATGCATAATGTATGTTACAGAACCATGAATGACCCATCGCCACGATGAAAAACATTAATGGATCGTGACCCTGCGGCTGCCCTCGGAAATTGCTTCTTCTCTCGTTTCGGAGCCTTCGGAGTCCGACATGATGATTGCAAAGTCGTCGCTCATTTGTACATTAGGTTCATTAATTTGAACTCCATCAAAATTCAACGTGCTTTCAAATCCTTATTTGATTTCTTGAATATTGACGACTACTGTGCGTAAATCTATGAAATTGGGTTTCCTGTTATTCCAAACGATTCCTCGACTTTGCCACGATTATAATTCCAGAGATAAGATAAACGGTGGGGTGCAGGGGTGTTGGTAGGATAATTCGGCGAGTTAAATGGCGGCACCTACGGCTGTTGAGTCGGTCGCAAGTTCTTCAATTCCACCCCGTAGGATCCGTGTTCCTCGAAAAAGGGTCCGACATGATCGCGAAGACGTCACTCATACGCTACATTAGGTTCATCAATTTGAACTGCATCAAAATTCAACGTGCTTTCAAATCCTTATTCAATTTCTTGAATATTGAAGAGAAATATAGCATTTATCTGTGAAATTGGGTTCCTGGTCGGCACAATAATTATTCCAAACGATTCCTCGACTTCGCCACGATTATAATTCCAGAGATAAATTAAACGGTGGGGTGCACGGGTGTTGGTAGGATAATTCGGCGGATAAATCGGCGAGTTAAATGGCGGCACTTTCGGCTGTTGAGTCGGACGCAAGTTCTTCAATTCCACCCCCTAGGATCCGTGTTCCTCGGAAAGGGGTGTGGAGGCTCGTTCGTGTGTACCAGTTGCCGCGGCTTTCTTGCATGACGGGGGCGTTGTACTTCCACCCCCTGTGTCTCTACCCTCTCTCCTCTCTCCTGTTCGCTCTCTTTCTCTCTCCCTTTCTCGCATGGCACCCGCGGGAATTTAGACGAAAACTTTCGCCGGGCCGGCCGGAGGCGAGAGAAATTCTTACCCGGCGCCCGGAAACTTTTGCCGGCGACGTACTTTGCCGGCCGGCGCGCGGCGATTCCGCGTTATCGCCCCGTCTTGCGAGGGCTTTCTCCCCGTTATCGTCCACGCCATGGGAGAAGCCTGGAGAGACTCGTCAATGGAAACTGCAGGTCCAGCTCGGATCACCCACGGAGATTGAATCGTTCCGTGATCGCCGTCGAATCGCGGAGAATCACTCTCCACCCCTCGATCTCCACCCTTCGATCTCCACCTCTCGATCGAACTGCGGTCTTTTTCTTGGAAGAACGGTGACCCTTAGGTGAATAGTTAATTCGGACATTGAGTACTCGATAGCTCAATTACGGAAGAGCTGGACCTCTATCTTGCAGCCTTTCTTTAGGGCATTTTTAGTCCGGAATCAATTTCGCAGGGAGTCAGTCTCCATCCCTTGAAACTGCAGTCTTTTTCTTGGGAGGATGGTGTCCCTTAGGTGAATAGCTAATTCGGACATTGAGTACTCGATAGCTCAATTACGGCAGAGTTCGACCCCTATTCTGCAGCCTTTCTTTAGGGCTGTTTTAGTTCGGAATCAATTTTGTAGGGAATCACACTTCATCCCTTGAATTGCTAATTCGGACGTTGAGTACTCGATAGCTCAATCACGGAAGAGTTGGACCTCTATCTTGCAGCCCTTCTTTAATGCTTTTTTAGTTAGGAATCAATTTTGCAGGGAATCACACTTCATCCCTTGAATTGCTAATTCGGACGTTGAGTACTCGATAGCTCAATCACGGCAGAGTTGGACCCCTATTCTGCAGCCTTTCTTTAGGGCTTTTATAAGTTTTTACTTTTTTATTTCGCAGGGAATCACTCTCCATCTCCCTTGAACTGCGGTCTTTTTCTTGGTGTGGGGTTTACATTGGAAACGCTTACAGCCGACTACAACAATAACGAAATTCCAATCGGAGAACGCAGTGGAGGTCTCCATTGTCAATAAGACGGGACGGGTGGGTGGTAATCGAAATCGAGAGTGAAAAATCGATGACGACCATGACCGCCGAATCGCGATCACGTAAATTTTGAAGGTGAGAACAGAAGGGGTTGCCAGGGAGAATTCTCCGAGCGGAAGAAGCTGCCTCGGCGCGTAAATAAGCGCGTTGGCTTGCGGGGGTGTGCGTGCTCTCGCGGCATTCACGCGAGAAAACTCCCTGGAGAAATAACCGGGTTGTGTGTAATGTACGCCGAGGCAATGTAAGGGGGTGTAAAGGCGGCGGCGTTGTACCGGAGGGGGTGGCGAGGCCGAAGAACGCGCCAGATGGAGGAAGAACGAAGAAGAAGAACGAACTGGGTGGAAAGAAGTTGGAAGAAGAGGTGGAAGAAGAGGAAGAAGCCGCGGATACACCTCGGCAGGTGCGAAACGCCATCGCACCTCCCCCGTCCACTACCCCCACGACATGTATTTATTATTTTATTAGCGCCGGGGGCGGAAGCTATGAAAGCGGAAACGCCGGGGAAACGGAACAAGACAAGGCGCCATGGGATGGATGTTAATTCGTTGTGCGAACACGGAATATTCGAGGAAAATATTCTACTTCCGACACGCGCAACCGATCTCTCTCGATCTTCGCTCACTCTTAATTCGAACTCATTTATTCATTCATCGCTACGTTGCGGATTAAAAATGTTCGGATTCAAAGCAGTAGAAATATTCCGAGAATTTAAAAATACTGCTGCACGATTCCTTCGATTTCTAGGAAGAATTCGTGCACTTGAAATTTAAGTTCAAATAGCTTAATCGAAGGGGTGGCGATCTCTGTTTGATTATAAAGGTGAGAAGCGGCTATCGATCGAGCACAGCGCCACGGGGAAACAGTGAACTGCGAGAAGACCGCGATTGTGTATCGCCGGTCGGTAAATTAGAGAGCTACCGGTGAGATCAAAGAGGCGTTCGCGTCGAGAGGTAAAAGAAGATGTTTTCATCCCCGTTAAAAAAGAAATTGATCATTTTCGAACCGATGGAACAACATTATTATTTCATTACATCGGATACGATCTCCGTAAATTGTCTCGCTGAAGTAATTAAAAATTTCGATGTTCCCACGAATCCACCCTTCCGTAGGAAACAGTTAAAAATTTCGATGTTCCGACGAATCCACCCCTCTGCAGGAAACAGTTAAAAATTTCAACGGAGGAGCGCAACAAAAGTTCTTCGTCCAATTGACGTGGCCACGAATTCACTCACTATATAAAAAATTTCACCGCAGAAGCGTAACAAACATTCGTTTTCCCCGGTTCACCCCGAAATCGAAGGGTGATCGCAGAAGTGTATTCACCTCGCAGAGTTTTGAAAACTTATTAAACCGCGAGTCAGCTTTCCGAAAAGCGATAATCTGCGCGGATAAGACACGTGACGGCGACGCGTCGGACAGTGACGGAACTTTATTAAATAATAAGCGAATTAAACCGACAGCGGGACGGCTGGCGGACATTTAAAGTGCACGTCCGTGTCCGTGCGCGTTCTCCCTAATTATCGTCGAGTCTCGGTGATGCCGGTCGTCCACGACGTATCGTATCGTATGGTGTCGTGGACAAAATAATTTCCCCGCGGTGCGAACCACCCTTCCGTTTCTTTGTTTACGCTCGCCTCTGTCATTTTCACGCCGATCAACCCTTACACTCTAATCCCATTCCCAACCCCATCCCATCCACGAGCTTCCGGTTCGTCCCCGGCTTTTTCACCGTTCCGTCATACCACCTTTCTCTCTCCTCTCAGTTTCCACGAGCGATCGATGCCGGTTTGCACGCGCGATTGACACCGTTTTCACTTAACGTCAATTAGGCGAGCGGGATCCAACGACACCGACGATTCCGACGGAAGTCCCGAGGATCGACGTACCCTCGGAGATCTTCCAGCTTCCGGCAGAGCCGTCTCGGGAAAAAATGTTCGAGCCAGAAACGCGCGGAGATTTCGTTTCAACCCTTGTCCGTCCCTCATTTCGCAAACAGAATCTGCCCCTCGGTGTCAAATTGGCACAGTGATAAACAAATCGATGAAATAACATGGTAAACAATTAGTTTTCGATGTTTTTTCAGAGATACTCGCCCACTCCTGGTTTTTTTTTATTCAAATTGATGAGTTAACATTTACATCTTAGGTTTTTCGCTTATGTGTAGACGGAAAATGTTTATTTTGGATAAAGATCCGCTGTCTAATTATGTCTTGGGTTTTTCGGATATGAGTAGACAGAATATGCTTATTCTGCATAAAGATCCGTTGTCTAATTATGTTTTGGGTTTTTCGGTTATGTGTAAACAGAAAATGTTTATTTTGCATAAAGATCCGCTGTCTAATTATGTTTTGGGTTTTTCGGTTATGTGTAAAAAGAAAATGTTTGTTTTGCATAAAGATCCGCTGTCTAATTATGTCTTGGGTTTTTCGGTTATGTGTGGACAGAAAATGTTTATTTTGGATAAAGATCCGCTGTCTAATTATGTCTTGGGTTTTTCGGATATGAGTAGACAGAATATGCTTATTCTGCATAAAGATCCGTTGTCTAATTATGTTTTGGGTTTTTCGGTTATGTGTAAAAAGAAAATGTTTATTTTGCATAAAGATCCGCTGTCTAATTATGTTTTGGGTTTTTCGGTTATGTGTAAAAAGAAAATATTTATTTTGCATAAAGATCCGCTGTCTAATTATGTGTTTACATTGAAAAAATCAAAGTGACGAAGTTTCGGACTTTACCTACAAACAACAGAACAGTATAACTTATTTCGGGAGAACTGTGTCAAATTCACACAAGGGACGGGTGAGGGTTAACACTAGGTTTACGGAGCTCTAGAAATAACTATTTCACATTATTTTATAAACATACCAAGAATTTGTCTATCCAAATTTTTGGCCATTTTTCCAATAATATATAACCAAAGAAATAAATTTGGTAAATAATTCCTCAGAGAAGCATCTTTACAATCTTAGTAATCGCAAATTAAGAATATTAGAAGAACACTAGTAAACCTAGTGTTAAAGGGCGAAGGGCCGGTGAGATCCAGCTGGAACGCATTGTTTGCATGAAAACGGTGCGGTTCGGCAGAAAAATTCTCGGTCTCGAAATTAGTTAACGATTTATTTTCCGGTCATGAATGGATTCTGTGCGTTTATTACGACTAGCTGCGTCGTGTAATTGACAAAGATATGAATTTTGTCCAGCTTTTTGCGATCCCGCACCAGTGTGCGACATTTTGAGGATGCTCTCTCGCGCCAAGACAGATTCTTAGAGTCTGCGAATAATGTATGACCGAGCGTGAGACGCTCCGTGGTGGCCAAAGATGGACCACAGTTAAATTTTCAACGTGTCCACCGAGGCTGTTAGGATTTAGTTAATCAGGGACGACGCTGACCGTCTTCCGTCGAGACCAGAGACACCTAAACCAGACCAGATCCCTTCCGGATGAATATCGCTGTATACGACACAATTACGAATATTTTTAAACAGAACTAAAGGGACTTCCAATAAGAGTCACAGATCTTTCAATTGTCACAGCTGCCATGTTCGTTATTCAATTGTTAGTGTCGCATGTTATTTTTACTCGTTAATACTCGGCAAGTCATCATGGATAGATACTCAGTTGCACAACGCGTTGAAATGGTTAAAATTTATCGCTTTATTGAAATCGAAATTCAACGATAGAATTATATCGAGAAATGCGGCTGTCGATTGGCCTCCAAAATCTTGCGACTTGACGCCATTAGACTTTTTCTTGTGGGGCCATGTTATGTCTCTCGTTTGTTCCAATAAACCACAAACTGTTAACGATCTTAAAGCAAACATAATTCGTGTTATCGGTGAGATACGATCTGATTTATGTGCCAGAGTCATCGAAAATTGAGTTTGTCGTATTCACTCCACCAAACGCAATCGTGGTGGTTATTTATATATTGTATTTCACGTATAATGCCATCGAATGCACTTTAAAATAAAGCAGCGAGTACTAGATTGTCTTCCGTACGTTTCGTTTTACTTAAATTCGAAGTTCTATCGAACTTATTGAAATACTCTGTATAAATTCGATAGAAAAACATTGCGCAGCTCGAAGCAGAAGTGTCGGATAATTTAGTATACGGCGTAGATCGCTATACACGACACAATTGCGAATATTCTTGAACAGAACTATTATTCTAAACCAGGGTTGTGCTTATTCAAATACATTGCAATTGAATTACGCAATTGGATTACATTGTATTTCAATTATACATATAGTAATTTAACTACATCGTAACTGAATTACATCATTCAAACCTTTCAACCAATTCAATTACTAACTATTTCAATCAGATGTGTAATTGAAATACAATATAATTAAGTACTTTGAAGAAGTGCGATATATTTCTATGTTTTTCTACTTGTTTGCTGTCTATGCGGCGTATTTTCTATTCCTCGTCCTCGTAATTCGTAATTCATGTAATATGTAATTACAAAGTATTTTACAATTGTACTCCAATTTCAATCACGATTTCAATTGTAATTTAATTGAATGAAGATCTGAATTATAAATTACAATATGACTGAATTACGATGTAATTCAATTACTCTGTCATTATAATTCCTGGAGTAATTCAATTGTAATTCTGCGCAACTCTGTTCCAAACTCGAGCAAATTCAACAGAAAAACATTGCGCAGCTCCGAGTAGAAGTGTCGCATAATTTTTCTTCAATGTTCGTCGGATTTTCGGAGCTCGACATCTACGTCTGTGAAGTAGTGTATCTCCGCCGAAGACTGGTACGATGGTAAGACGTAATTAGTGCTCGCGAGAGTCCCAATTAAGGAGGAAAAGGGACGAGACAGAACACGATACGCTCTCCTGTTACGGTTACAGAGCCGGTTGCTGTCTGCGGGACTGGTGTACGCGGATGCCGATTAATCACGAGCGACTAACCCTTTGCCGCTTTGCGAAACCAACCCCGAAACCCCAATTGCAGGGTTTCCGCCAACCTGATCCCGAGATGTCCGACAATCGGGCGCACGGGGTCCGGCGTAGATCTGGCTGCGTATAAACATCCGAAATGAATGAAATGAATGAAATGAATTCCGAAAGAGAAAGAGAGAGAGAGAGATAGAGAGAAGTGGCTCGAGGGACAACAAGCCGCGGGGGTGGCTCGACCGTAGGGGAGACTAAATTAAGAGCAGAAAGAAGGGAACAGCTTCGAGCGATCCCCGAACCCGAGAGAAACGAGCCGAACGCTCGTAATGCGAGGCGCTTAAAGTTGCAATGGGTCTCCCGAGTATAAAGAACGGTGGCCAAAGGGGGCACACGGAGAGAAAGAGGACAGGATCGAGTGACTGACTGACTGAGACCGAAAAGATGCGACCCGCCTAAGAGATTGGGAGAGAGCACGGCGAATCCGGCGCTTGTCCATTGGGAACGATGTCGATTCAAGGTGCCCCGCCATTTCCGACGATTTCTCAATCTCGTTCGACCATTCTTTAATTGCTGTGACACCTGCACGCGAAATTCATCCCCTATCGGTCGGCGCAGGGTTCGCGCCGTGCTACGATACAGAAATGCGGCACCGTAAGGGGACAGCGTAAACTGTGAAATCAAAATATTGGGTTGGCAACTAAGTGATCGCGTATTTTAAGTAAGAAGGAAAATTCAAAATTTTTACTTAGAAATATAACTTTATTCAATTAGGTATTGTCCGTTTTTGTCGATGACCTTTTACCATCTTTCAGGCAGTGTCGTAAATCCATGTTCATAAAACTTCTGATGTTTGCTAGCGAAAACTGAATTAAATGTGATTTTACATCATCAGCGTCATTAAAAATTTTCCTATTTAAGGAGTTCTGCATGGAACGAAATAAATGGTAATCTGAAGGCGCAAGCTCAGGGCTATGTGGCGAATGTTACAACAATTTCCAATAATTTTTGGCGAGTGATCAAAGATGTGTGGGGCTTTGCATTGTCATGCTGGAAAACAACACCCTTACGATTTGCCAATTCTGGCCGATTCTTGAACCGCATCGCTCAGTTTCGCGAGTTGTTGAACGTACACGTTTTAATTAATCGTTTAGTTTTTTTTTTATTTGGCAAATCGATTTTGAAACTGACTTTCTTTCAAGGCTTCATTCAAGGATTCATTTTTGTGTGCTTGCGATGCGTTCTTGCCATTTCGGAAATAATACGATAAAATATGTCTGAAATGCACGTCTTGTTCTTCCATTTTTAAATTGGGATAAAAACGAAATTAAAGGTGGAAGTCCAAACAACAAGAAAACAATATAGGTTAGGTGCTTTGAACACGTTGACAAAATAAAAGAATGTGCAAAGACCACCTATTGACAAAATACGCAATCACTTATTAGATGCCAACCCAATACAATTCGAACCGTTCGATAATTAAAAATATTTACGCGAAGCTTTTCTATATTGTTCTCTGTGTTACTCCGATATCGATGTATACGATTTATCATTTATCGCACTTCGATTTCGGTTTCTGGTGAAGCTATTATTTCTGTTTGCAATATACCTAACGGCCGGCCCTAAAAGCTAAGGCAGATGAAAATTTCTGCTGATGAGATCACAGAGAATGTTGAATGCGGTACAGAATTTCCTGCCGAAATTGAATTTAGAACCAGAAGGAAAAAGCGTCATTTCGACTATGAAGAAGCTGTCGATGAACCCTCATCACAGGAGAATATATGTAAAATAAACTTTTTCACGCTTCTGGAAACTAAGAAAAGAAGAACTTAAGAGAAAATCGACCGCACGGCCCTGGGTCGATGGTTCCATTCAGGCACGAGAAAGATCAAGATTTACGTAGCTCGATTCTCGTTCTTACCGATGAACTCGTGACCGAGGCAGAGCACAATTAACAGCGTCCCAATGATCGCGACACAGGGTATCGCGGTTGATTCTTAATGAATCTTACCGAACCCATTACATCCGAAGTACTATTTCACTGGCCGAAGGTACCGGCAGGGTAGGTGGCAGAGAACTTGAAGGGTTAATTAAGTGTTTGCTCGGTCGACAAGCGCCTCGTGTGTACTGGCAAAGTACAAACTGTTTCCACGTGCACACGCGGATCCTATTAAACCCACCAATCGTTCGTTCCCCCTCTCTCTCTCTCTCTCTCTCTCTCCCTTTACTCGTTCCACCTGATTTTCTTACCGCGGGGCTGCTGGTTTGTAACAAATTTTCAGCCTGTTAAACAAACCAGATATCCCCTTTTGCCGGCCGAGGAATAATACCGCGCGGCGGTACCCGTGTACACGACTTTTAATTGAATTCTATTGATTTCCCTTATAATTAAATGGTGATTTATCCGCGGCCGGCTCAATAAACAAAATTTACACGGCACTGTCCGTTAATTAAAATTGTCAGATACAGTCCAAGTTAAGCAACATCGTTTATTATCGTCGCGGCAATCCCCAACCTCCCCCGCCCTCCTGTCACCCCCTCCCCAAACCGACCACCGCAATTGCAAATTCGATAAAGCATTTCGATGTTCGTCTCTCGCCGAATATTCAATCTTTTCACCGTTGCGCCAGACGAGCCGCCATTAAAACGCATTTGACAAATAACAGCGGCCGGCTGAACCCCGGGCGGTCTTTGTTGCGACACCGAAATCCTCTGTGCTAATTACAAGAGACACCGGTTATATGGAAACTCGCCTCAACTTTCGATAATTCGAGCAATATTTAATCCAACCATTTTTATCGCCAAAGTTGTACCGCGAGTTGAACTCTTCGAGGGCGCAGGCGATGTTCGAAATTAAATTCGAGAGAAGTCTGAGAATGTAATGTTCAGGGCTAAGAATCCTACAGAATCTAATACGATGGCACAATAAAGAGTTCAAACAGTCACTGATGCGTTAACCTTCAGTTACCCGCACTACATTTTCTACATAACTCTCTCTCTCTCTCTCTCTCTCTGTTTGCACAGAACTCTCTGTGTACATGACTAAATAAATTTTTATTCAATGAAGTAACCACTTCGATGCGAAATCAACATTTTCTAGCGGAGACGGCACCGCTATTTATACTTGAAACACTAAATTCAACCCTTAGCATTCCAGTGGTGCACTCTCAAAATTGTTGTACCATTATTTAAAATATTGTTTACATGACTAAATAAATTTTTATCCAATAAAGTAACCACTTCGATGCGAAATCAACATTTTCTAGCGGAGACGGCACCGCAATTTATACTTGAAACACTAAATTTAACCCTTAGCATTCCAGTGGTGCACTCTCAAAGTTGTTGTACCATTATTTAAAATATTGTTTACATGACTAAATAAATTTTTATTCAATAAAGTAACCACTTCGATGCGAAATCAATATTTTCTAGCGGAGACGGCACCGTTGTTTATACTTGAAACACTAAATTTAACCCTTAGCATTCGAGTGGTGCACTCTAGAAGTTGTTGTACCATTATTTAAAATATTGTTTACATTATTAAATATATTGGGATATAGTCAACTAACACATTTAAGTATTGTATGAGATGTTGTATCAATTTCATATTCATACAGAGAAAAAAATTAATATATACAGAATGGAGGTATTCTGGGTCGGAAGAAATCATTCGTTGTCGATTGCAAGTACTGTACGCGAGAAATAAAAAGTTGAGAAACACTGATATAAAGACCGAAATAATATATTGTATTATAGAAATAAATACCTTTTTCATGACAATAAGATTAGGAATTGCTTAACCTCTTAACTGCGGAATTTAGTTTTAAAAATCCCCGACTGAGTGCGGAATTAAAATCAAGCAATAACAAGTATACACGTCGAACGCAAAGCAAATGGTCCTATTATAAATTAACGAAAAACGGGGAAGGATTACATTTTTATTTGATAAAAAATTAACAATTCATTCTTGAAAAGGTTATTGTTATTGCACCGCAATAGAGTTCTGGATTTACGTGTATACACGTCGAACGCAGTTAACTGGTTAAGAGGCTTGTAACTTTTCAGAGTAAAAACGCAGATCCGCGAAATTAAATTTTTAAATACACTCAGACCCGACTCGCTGTCACGCGTTGTTACAATGTTACAATCAATCTAAAATCTCTGGGGTCTGTGAGACACCACGTAACTAACGGCGGGTTAAGAAACACTGATCCAAAGAATCGTGAAGAATCAGAAACCGATGGATTTGGGGGAAACGGTGTCGACGAAAAATTCTGTAATTACGCGATCCGGATGAACAAAGGGCGTGCGGATGGTAGCGGAAGTAGCAGCTGAAGGGAGACATTCGCATCTTCCCGATGCGTCGGCCAGGGTGGTTAGCCCGCGGGCAAAGCCCAACCCTCTCGGTCTCATTCACGGGCCAGGGAACCAGCTCAACTTCCTCCTGCACAGCTCTAGAGCCGACACTGAAGTTGAATCCCTGTGTGTTGGTCGACGGTAATCGAATCACCGCGGCCGCATCACGGAATCCGCGGAAACTCGTTCGTCGTCCGGCCGCAATTTCGATTACGCTCTCGAGGAGCACGCTGTTTGCTCGGCCGGCAAACAGGCTCAGCTTGTCCTTCCGCCCTCGATCTCCCCGATTAAAAATCTCCTCGGCTACAACCACTGTTGTTCGCGTCGCTCGATATCTTGCCGCAACCACCGATTTCGGCGAACTAGGTTTTTCCGTTTCTCTGTCCGGGAAACAACCGTGGAATTTCCAAGAAATTCATCCTGTTTTCACCGTTTCCACTTCTCTCGCAGCTATTCTCACTTCCAACGTTTCTTTCCGATGGAAATACTTTCAACCTACAGCGACCAGCATTCGGACACTCTAAAAAACTAAACTAAAAACTTTGTGACTTTCATTTTTTCAATGCGAAACGTATAACCGAAAAATTAAAAAAAACATACAGAAAAACAGTTTGAATTAAAACGCAACTTTTAGTATTTTCTCTACGATTCCGATGACCGATCACGATTTTTTTAAAGAATCTCTTTTCGCGTCACGGTAACTCTAATTGCTCTAACTTCTCAAGAAAGTTCAAATCGTAGATTCCAATGTTAACTCTTTGAAGCACACGATTTTAAAGAAAATAAAAACCCAAGTTGCACAGAATTTTTTTTAACCCTTAGCACTCGAGCGACGCCTCTGTGGTGACATTAATAATTGTATCTAATCAATTACTCAACATTTAAGTATTGTATGAAGTATTACATCAATTTCATATCCACCAAATTTTAAAAAATCATACAGAATAGAAATATTCTAGATCGAAAGAAATGTTTAATTTTGAAGTTAAAATAGCTTCAAGTGCAAAGGGTTAATATCAATATAACTTCAAAATATATCCCACTATGCATAAAAAGCTAAGGAAAAGGTGGGGCAGTTTTTAATCCGTCTAACACCAAAGATTTAAAAAAGTTATCGTCTTTTTGAGAGCGTCCCAACATTAATGGGAATCACTGTATATGATTTTTTAAATTTTACGCAGTGAAAGTGATTTATTAAGCACGAATATATTTATTCTTTCTTATGAGAGCATCTTTAGTGTACTTACATCGCGCAGAATAAAGTGCATTGACCTCTGTCCACCGCTGAAGAAGAGGACCTTTCCAGCACAATTTCACAAACACTATCGCGAATTTCACGAACAGATTCGACACATGCAGTTTGACGTTCGCGGAACGACTGAATTGACCTTAGCCGTTGTCATTTGGGCGACGCACATTTTCCACAGGTAAGATTATGGGTACAATACTCCCTCCCCTCGCGATTAGTCCTTTTGTCAACCTTTGAGGTGCGTCATTCATAAATCTCCTGCCTTCTCGTGGATCTTTACGGAAACTTCTATTTTTATCGATTATTCTATGGAAACGTGAGTGAGCGAAACATTTATTTCGATAACAAAAATGTTCTTTATCTAAAGAATACCTCGAAGGACAAAATAAGCAACAACGTCTTCGGCTGTCTTGAAAACAATTTCGTCTGTGTTAAAGTCAGTTCTAATTGGAAGCAGAGTTGGGCAAAAATTTAATCAACGATTGACGAATAACTGCATCAATCGATTGAATAAATCGTCGATTTTTCAATGATTATCTTTTTTATCGTACACATTAATCAATCAATCTTGATTAAAATGTTAATCGATTAATGCTCAACTCTGATTGGAAGCAGATTCACATTGTTTAAAGGAGCGAGTCAATTGTTCTAAAAATTATACAAATTAAGACGAGGATGTATTGTGTATTTAATTACACACGAGTGTTATTAACCCTTAGCACTCGAGTGGTGACACAGAGTCGCCATTAAAAATTGCTGTACCATTATTCAAAATATTGCTTACATGATTAAATATGTTGGTATCTAATCAATTACAAAACATTTCAGTATTGCATGAGGTATTCTATCAATTTCTGTCCATTAAATGAAAAAAATTATATAAAATGGAATTATTTTAGGTTGGAAGGAATGTGTAATTTTCGACTTAAAAAAGCTCCGAGTGCAAAGTGTTAATACAATAAAGATGTACTTTGTTCAAAAAATACCTCAAAGGACAAAATGAAGAACAACATTTTCAGGGGTCTTGCAAGTACGAAACAATTTCGTCTGCGTAAAAGCCAGTTCTAATTGGAAGCAGATTCGAACGGCCGAAATGGACCGTGAATCCCATTGTTTAAAGGAGGGAGTTAATTAGTTGTCCAAGGGGTTCCGGGCTGTTTATCGGTTATTTAGGTTGTGTTCTTTCGGGAGGGAGGCCGCAGGCTTGCCAGGAAGGGCTCTAAACAGGATAAAATTTACGCGTTTCGAGGCGAGGACCAGAAGTAGGAACAGGAGCAGGACCAAAGCTCCCGTGGGGACGCGTGCGCATCCCCGGCACACGGACACCGCTGTCCTAGATCAATCAAACGAAATAGTTAATTGTGTCTGTGACAATATTCCTGTGTCTAGTAATGGACTTGGGAGATTGGTCGAGTAAAACCGAGTGAAACCGAACTGGGTCCTCTGTTACCCGGCCGGTAATCGAATTACGTAAGCGTATGTCGAATTCGTGGAAATTCGTGGCCGTGTAGGAGAGCGCCGAATATGCAGTCGATTCTGAAAGTGTCCCCGGGGTCCTATGGGAAGCCTTAAGCCTGCCGAAAGACTGCTTCGATGCCTTCAATCCGGCTCGAATTAATCCCTGACCCTTTAAGTCGGTATCGTCGCTTCAAACGCAATGTAATAATTACATTCAGGGTTTAATGCATTTATTACAGCAATTATTGCAGCAGTAGTACAACCCCCTGCCGTATTTTAACGAGTTCCGCTCGTCATGAAGATTTTAAACAAAGTTTATAAATAACATATAAAATTTGATTCGTTTGTAATTAATATTTAAGCATTGAAATACATGCAGTCAAACAGAAAATATGAACTTTCTTTACTCTTATACTACGTTTTTGGGGATAAAGACGTTTTAACGAACATGTTTATTTCGCATGAAGATCCGCAATCTACTGATAAACATTGATTCGCTCGTCACAATATTGAAATATGTCGTTGTTAATGTAGGTTCCCAGTCAGGAATCGTTAAAACGTAAAGAAAATGGTGACGCAAAGGGCGAACAACCGCGAGAGCTAGACAAGCCGAGTTCTAAATGAGCGGTCGGGGGTCGATTGTTTTCGGTCGCATAAATATTTCAGAGATAAATAATTGCTCGAATTATCCCCGTCGATTTACGAGTCGTCGAAGACCTCGAAATTTAATGAACACGAATATCATTTGCTCCCGGTAGAATCAAGCGGAGACATCCATTATATACACAGAGCGATCGAATTGCTCTACTTTCGGTCAATTATTCAGCGGCAAGTAAACAACGCGCGAAAATCGGCCGGGAGAGCTGGACTTTAATTCCGAAACAATTTCGAAGCTGCGCTTGAAACGGGTTTTCTGAAACTTTTGTTCGGGGAACTTTCACCCCTTATCTTTTCCGAATTAACGCAATTATTTCTAGTTGCTCGAGTTTGCTGATTAGCAAAGAGATTCCGTAGTTTCGCGAAAATCGCGGTCAACGCGCGGTTTGTCGGCGAGAAATCGTCCGCAAACAGGGTTCAAATCCTGGATGGTGTAGGTGTACGAGGCTCTATCTCGCCCTCGGAGCCTGAAAAATTCACCCCCGCGTGTTTGCGGGCTTGGGAAGCGTCGAGGCCGAGAAACAAGAAGGGTGGCGGAGCGGCGTGCGCGACCCTCTTTATCGCCGAGACTTCGCCGCTTGTTAGGATCTTCGAGATTTTTATGGGTCACGGGACTGCCTAAGAGCACAGTACGCTCTCTCTCTTTCTCTCCCTGTGTATCGGAGCTCTTCGACCTCGGTTTTCGTGGTCTGTCGCCCGAGTTATCGCCCCGAGAACAAGAGAACGCGGCCCCACGGTTCGGAGAGGAAAACTTCTGATCAAAACTCACCGCTGTCGAGGCTGTTCTGGTTCTCTAGGTCCGGCCCTTGCACCGACGACGGCCTGCCGTCCTGGAGGTAGTCTGCAAAAAGATCGCGCCCTTTTCATTAGAAAGAAAAAGGTGAATTACGAATTTTCGCAATTCTTATTGTTCGTCGATTTTAGCATATTTCAGGTCTAACATGCAATTTTGTATGCACTGGTCCGTAGAATGCAAGAAGATCGTGCCCTTTTCATTAGAAAGAAAAAGGTGAATTACGAATTTTCGCAATTCTTATTGTTCGTCGATTTTAGCATATTTCAGTTCTAACATGCAATTTTGTATGCACTGGTCCGTAGAATGCGAAAAGATCGTGTCCATTTCATTAGAAAGAAAAAGGTAAATTACGAATTTTCGCAATGCTTATTGTTCGTCGATTTTAGCATATTTTAGTTTTATCATACAATTGTTATTTCCATTTTGTATGCACTGGTCCGTAGTCTGCGAAAAGATCGTGACCATTTCATTACAAAGAAACAGGTAAATTACGAATTCGTGTAATTCTTATTGTTCGTCGATTTGAACATATTTTATTTCTAAAATACAATTGTTATTTCCATTTTGTATGCACTGGTCCGTAGTCTGCGAAAAGATCGTGACCATTTCATTACAAAGAAACAGGTAAATTACGAATTCGTGTAATTCTTATTGTTCGTCGATTTGAACATATTTTATTTCTAAAATACAATTTCTATTTCCATTTTGTATGCACTGATCCGTAGTCTGCGAAAAGATCGTGTCCATTTCATTAGAAAGAAAAAGGTAAATTCCGAATTCGTGCAATTCTTATTGTTCGTCGATTTCAACATACAATTTTTATTTCCATTTTGCATGTACTAGCCCATAGTCCATAGTCTGCGAAAAAATAACACCCTTTTCATGTAAAAGAAAGAGGTAAAGTACAAAGTACAATTTCGATTGTTCGTCGTTTATATTTTATTTTGAACGTATAATTTTTTTCCGATTTCTATGGGGTGGCATCGAAGGGCAGATCGTTTCCGTCTCCTTTGATCAGTCCCTCCGAAATCCAGTGGCGTAACTCAGGCTCCGTTGGACCCTAATAGGGGTCAACATTGAAATTTCATGGGACTTGGTGCGATCGAGCAGAACGAAGTCGGGACACGCGGGGGTACAAGAGCAAAAAGGGAGGGGGAGGGAGTTTCAGTTCGCGTTCTGGCATGGACATGAGCATGGGCACGAGTATGGGCGCATACGACCCTTTTGCCACACGGATGCGTATAATACGAGAAAGGGGTGGAAAAGAGACGAGGTGATCCCATGGGAGCCATACCCCGGTGATATTGGCTCCCATAGCCCATTCCTGCGCATAGGAGACCGAACCACCTTGGGCCAACATCGAGGAAAACTGGCCAAAATTCAAATTTCCCACCGGACGTATGCGCAACTTTAAGCGTAACTTGCGCGAAACAACCACGGGCTCGCGCGACTGTGTTCGTGATCCAAGTTTTTCCGCGTGTCCGTGTGCGATTATCGATAAACGGTCTCGGACAGGTCGGGAGTTCCACCGAATCGCTCATTTCACTGTTGGTTCGCCGAATAAACCTGTGGATGCAAGGAAAAACGCCGCTTATCGCAATTCCATAACATTATTCAGTTTATGCATTAATTGAACTGTATAGCATAAGTTCTCGAATTGTAAGGAGGCTCGGCGTGATGCTTCGTCGCTCGCTCGCAGCGAACCGTCGACGATGTTTATTTAACAAAATCACAACGTAACACGCACATTTGTTAACAAAACGTTAACGCGACACGTAAGTCAATAAAAACATAGTTAAACATATGACATGATCGTAAATCGATGGAAACACATGTAACGCTTAAACGTAAGACACGGCCTGCACACTCAAAAACAGTCGTCGCACGGTGGTGTAAACTATTCTTACAGTATTTACCAGGAAAATAGTCATAAAAACAAATTCCAAAGGTTTAAAAAATAACGCAATTTAACCGATGTCCTCTTTAACTAAACGGCAATATCTCGAAAGTGAAAGTACGTGACATGCGATGTTCTTCCTGGCAACCACAGAAAAAAGTTTGTCGCTCAGTTAGTTCGACCTAGTGGAATTTTCGAGGAGGTTGGTTGAAAGATTACAATTAAATGAGTGTGACGAGGAGGAATGTTGGAAATGACGGTATCGCGAAAGTCGATTCGCGAGGGTGTTTCATGCGACTCGGGGATGCGGGTTAATTGTTTGTCCGAGCGCGCGAATAACTCATTGATAAGACGCGGCGCATGAGACGGCGGAGACGTCGGGTGAATTACGGGCTAAGTAGTCGGGGCATGAAAAGCTGCGGCACTCAAGCTGCTGGAATTATCATCGCTCATAAGTCACCGGGTTGCGAACATTGCAGCGGGTGCAACGGGTGTGCAACGGGTGTGCAACGGGTGTGCAACGGGTGTGCAACGGGTGTGCAAAGGGTGTGCAACGGGTGCAACAGCAACAGCAACAGCAACAGCAACAGCAACGCCCGGTGGTCGCAGAAACGCGCGCGCCCGCGCGGTTCGCGGTTTCAGAGAAGAGATAACTCGAATAAATAACCTGGAAGTCCGCGGTGTACAATAGTCTTTTTTTACGAGTATGACTTTTGGGAGTTCCAAGGCCGCGCTTGGGACACTGTTGGTAATCAGTTTCTCGTTGCTACCGAAATATACCAGGTGAACGAGCTTAAAAATAAAAAAAAATATAACGCGAGGGGAGCGTGCGCGCACGTACCGCGTCGCGCAATTTCAGGATCCGCCATTACGTCGGGATCAGATGTGTCCGTTGTATTGATCATAAAAATGGCAGCTTTTAACCCGCTGCCTTCGACTGCCTCTCCGTAGACACAAGGACCGATCAACTTTTTATGCAAAGATGCAAGGCGAATCGAAGAATTCTAAATTTAATTAAGCGATCCTCAAGATTCAGAGAAGAGAGACGTTGAGTTAGGTCATAACGAGGGTTCGCAATAGATGTTCACCCGGTTCAATCGTCGACGAGTTTAGGAGATAACCAAGGAAATGAAAGAATTATTGCGGCGAGAGCCGAGAGAAAGCAACCCTTCCCCCAGAAAACGTTTCCAACTCGATATCCAGCTAATCCAATCACTGCCGCGTTTCAACCCCTAAAAGAACGCTAACACTCCCCTCGGCAGTCGGTAAAACCAACCCCGTGGCTCCCCAAATCCCATAAACAACCGGCTCAACCGCCTAGAGAAGCCAAAATTAACTGTTCCGATCATCAATCTTACGACAGCTGGCCTAGAATTACATCACAATTTAACAAGTACGGTTACACCCTTGGTTTCGTTTATCGATACACCTGCGAACTGCCAAAACACTTTCCTTGATCCTCCTTTAATCAGTTCACTTGCTATGCACCAATCTTAAAAATTATTTTCACTGTACTATACCTTTCTAGCATCCTCCAAAAAAATCTTCAACCCTCAGACCTCATTTTATTAGTTTCTACAATGTCCACTTGCAATGTGCACCAACCTTAAAAATTATTTTCACTGTACTACAATTTGTAGCATTTTCGAGAAATTCTTCTAGTTTCTACAATGTTCACTTGTAATGCAACAACCATAAATAATATTATCACTGTACTATATTTTCTAGCATCCTCCAAAAATTCTTCAATCATCGGACACTAATTTAATAAGTTTCAACAATGTCCACTTGCAATGCCCCAACCATAAAAATTATTTTCCCTATACTACACATTCTAGCATCTTCCAAAAAATTCTTCAACCCTCAGACACTAATTTAATCAGTTTCAACAATGTTCACTTGCAATGCACCGACCATAAAAATTATTTTCACTGTACTACACTTCCTAGCATTTTCGAGAAATTATTCTAATTCCAACAATGTCCACCTGCAATGCACCAACCTTAAAAATTATTTTCCCCGTACTATACATTCTAGCATCTTCCAAAAAATTCTTCATCCCTCAGACACTAATTTAATAATTTCTACAATGTCCACTTGCAATGCACCAACCATAAAAATGATTTTCACTGCACTATCCTTTCTAGCATCTTCCAAAAAATTCTTCAACCCTCGGTCCCCCTTTAATCAGGTTCTTCCTAATTCTAATCTGCAATGTTCCCCTTCGTGGTAGCATTTCCCGTCTTCGGAAAAACTTTCGGGACGAACCGTTGCATGCAGGAAGCTGTCGCAGCGAGTTTAGTCGAATATAGGTGGGATCCCGGCAGTTCGAAAATTTGCCGGGTTACCCATTCGGGATTCAAATCGCGCGCACTCGTCGACAAGGGTTCGACTGTTCGGGGTCCTCGACGTCATTACGATTCTCGCCGGTGGGACACGCGCGCACTACGTATAGAAATTTCGACGGCACTCGAAGCTGTTGGGAACCGGTTTTGGTTTTGTATTAGCATGTAACTCCGGCAGGAGTTGAAGTTGCGATGGCTTGTGGGTGGCTGGGGCGAACGTAGGGAGGGTAATTACCTCCTTGGGGAGTGTGGCCCCCCTTCTCTCTCCCGCCGACCCGCCGCGGTGTAGCCGGGTATAGCCCCAGCACGGGTACAGAGGCTTCCCACTGCTCCCAGTGGTCCCGTGGGAGCACAACAGCGACTCTCATCCCGCTGGTTCTCATTCGACCCAAATTGGATTCCCTGCTCTCGCGCGCGCGTCTCTACCGTCTCTTTCTCTCTTACCTTTCTCCTGCAATTTCTTTCGGTAGCTCAATTATGCAACGTCTCCGATATGCGTCACGACCGTCGCTGGATGTCGAAATCATGACGGGCTCTTCCTCTTCACCCGAATCCTTCAGTTCAATGACCATTCGCGAAGCTTGACCGATCCTTTCCGAGCACGGAATATTCTAAAACTGGAATTCATTCAGGGTGGTAGATGTTTTCTTGAACCTCTGTGGGTTCTTGATTAATACCCTGTTGTCTGTAGGTAGACTGCTAGTAGAAGTAAAAATTTGGTTACGGTCTGATCGATCCATTTTGATCAGAGAATGTTCTAAAGGTGACCACGCGCAATGTATTCAGATTAGTAGACATTTTCTTGTACCTGTGGGTTCTTGATTAATACCCTGTCGTCTGTAGGTAGACTGCTAGTAGATGTAAAAATTTGGTTACGGTCTGATCGATCCATTTTGATCAGAGAATGTTCTAAAGGTGACCACGCACAATGTATTCAGGGT
Source organism: Lasioglossum figueresi (assembly GCA_028455805.1). Lineage (NCBI taxonomy): Eukaryota > Metazoa > Arthropoda > Insecta > Hymenoptera > Halictidae > Lasioglossum > Lasioglossum figueresi. The sequence goes on along the minus strand of CM052196.1, from coordinate 13,415,317 downwards.
GGTAGACGTTTTCTACTATCTCTGTTGGTTCTTGATTAATACCCTGTTGTCTGTAGGTAGACTGATGGTAGAAGTAAAAATTCTGATCAGAGAATGTTCTAAAATTGACTACAATGTAATCAGTATGGTAGACATTGTCTTATAGCCATAGATTCTTAATTAATACACTGTTGATTGTGTAGGTAGACTGCCAGTAGAAGTTCGTAAGTTCATGTCTTCAGGATAACACACATTTTGTTAGGATCTGATCAATCCATTCTGAACAGAGAATGTTCTTTAAAGTGACCACAATGTATTCAGGATGGTAGACATTGTCTTATTGCTGTGGGTTCTTAATTAATACACTGTTGATTGTGTAGGTAGACTGCCACTAGAAGTTCATCAGTTCATATCTTCAGGGTAACACAAAGTTACGGTCTGATCGATTCGTTCTGAACAAAGAACGTTCTATAAGTGACCACAATGTATTCAGGATGGTAGACATTGTCTTATTGCTGTGGGTTCTTAATTGATACACCGTTGATTGTAAGTAGACTGCCAGTAGAAGTTCATCAGTTCATGTCTTCAGGATAACACACATTTTGTTAGAATCTGATCAATGCATTGAACAGAGAATGTTCTAAAAGTGACCACAATGTATTCAGTATGGTAGACATTGTCTTATAGCCATAAGTTCTTAATTAATACACTGTTAACACTTTACCTACCGGAAGCCTATTAATAGGATTTTCAATAATTGTGCAGTACCAAAAGAAAGCATAGAAAATTTCTTTTACATTGCAATCTTAAATGAAACTATTAATGACGTTATGTAGTGTGACTTGTTAGATCACAATGAAAATTGCTGTTGCTATTGAAGGTTCCATTAAAAAGTGTTTAGTCGTGTACCATAGATTTTTCAAAATTATGCAATAATCACCGGTCGCTAAGATGTTAATTGTGTAGGTAGACTGCCAGTAAAAGTTCACCAGTTCATGTCTTCAATTTAACACACACATTGTTATTATCTGATCAATCCATTGAACATAGAATATTCTAAAATTGACTAGAATGCATTCAGGATGGTAGATATTGTCTTATACATGTGGGTCCTTGATTAATTGTCGATTGCACAGTACATTGTCGATATAACAAAGAATTCTTCAACCCTCACATACTAATTAAATAAGTTTCAACAAAGTCCACTTGCAAAGCACCAACCATAAAAAGTATTTTCACTGTACTATACTTCCTAGCATCTTCCAAAAAACTCTTCTACCCTCAGACACTAATTTAATCAGTTTCAACAATGTCCACAGGCAAAGCACCAACCTTAAAAATTATTTTCACTGTACTACAATTTCTAGCAGTTTCGAGAAATTCTTCTAGTTTCTACAATGTTCACTTGTAATGCAACAACCATAATTACTATTATCACTGTACTATAATTTCTAGCATCCTCCAAAAAATTCTTCAACGATCGGACACGGTCGGTAAGATGTTAATTGTGTAGGTAGACTGCCAGTAAAAGTTCACCAGTTCATGTCTTCAATTTAACACACACATTGTTATAACCTGATCAATCCATTGAACATAGAATATTCTAAAATTGACTAGAATGTATTCAGGATGGTAGATATTATCTTATACATGTGGGTCCTTGATTAATTGTCGATTGCACAGTACATTGTCGATATAACAAAGAATATCGACATTCGTCTAAACGATTTTTGGATGCGTCAAAGTTAAATTGAGTACGATTCTCGATTCCTAATACGACGCGGTGGGTGTTGGCATGCATGCGACAGTAAGACTAGCCATGTAGCAGGCCAGCATCGAGAAGCACACGCGAGTAAAATGTGATACGGTCTCCCGCGACTAGACCTTCTTGTTCCGTCATTATAAACTCGCTCTCCGGGCACCGCTATATTCCCCGCCTCATACCTAATACGATTGTACTCGGAGCGGTAAACTCGTGCAGCTGCAAATGCAACTGCGACCGGATGAAGCGCCCGCGGTTCCGAAGCCATCGCGGATGTACGCTGGATTAGTGTTTACACGCGGTGCCGCTGTCTGCTCGATCATCTGCAACGTGTCCGGCCCAGAAAACCTCCCCGGCAGCGTCGTGGCTTTCGATCGATTCGCAATGACAGTTTCGAAAAGTTAATACGACGTGTTAATCACTTTCCACAGAAAATATTCTTTAACGTGTTAATCGGTTTCCACAGAAAATATTCTTTAACGTGTTAATCGCTTTCCACAGAAAATATTCGTTAACGCGTTAATCGCTCTCCGCAGAAAATATTCGTTAACGTGTTAATCGCTTTCCACAGAAAATATTCTTTAACGTGTTAATCGCTTCCAACAGAAAATATTCGTTAACGTGTTAATCGCTGTCCACAGAAAATATTCTTTAACTTGTTAC
>CM052196.1:13139559-13412813 GCA_028455805.1 Lasioglossum figueresi | reverse complement strand
ACGTGTTAATCGCTCTCCGCAGAAAATATTCTTTAACGTGTTAATCGGTTTCCACAGAAAATATTTTTTGACGTGTTAGTCGCTTTCCACAGAAAATTTCCAAAATCCTTTAAGGAATGCTATTTGGAACACATTCGTGCATATAATCATAAAAGTGGTGTAAGTGAAAATTTAAATAAAAATTAGTTTATCAGTTATGTCACATCACACGCGATATATATTATTTTATAAAAATTACAAGACTGAATTTATTCCAATCGTTTAGAATTTTCATAATAATACGTGCTCGAATGAAGCAATTTACTGAATAATTTCTAATGGAAGCGCGTCTTTATTATTTCAATAATTAAAAAATAAAGAATGTGAAAGCAGTCATTTGACCGGGGGTGGTGCGTTTAGAGTAACACTCTAATTGAAGAGAAGCTAGTCTGAACATTTCCTAAGTGGTGCAATTAAGATGACTCCGAAAGAAGGATGACCGGGCAAGCAAAAATTTGAAAACTCGGTTGCTCTCTGTGGAAGCGGCGGAGTGCACTCTGCAGCAAGATAAGCGCAACAGAGCCGTAAAAAGCGTTTCACCGGCGAACAAAAGACCGGGCAGAAGAAGGAAGGCAGAAAATAATTTTCCGTTTCAGACCAGTTCCGGAGCGGTTCCGTGGGGATCTTTGCGAGTCAGTGTGACGGGTCGGTAGGACTAGTTGGTGTCCTGCGACTGTCAGGAGCAGCTACCGTTTCCGGTAGCCGGGTGCATCGTTGGTTGCAGCGGGTATGGCAACTGTAATTCGCGGGGCAAACGAATGAGAAAGCTTCCTCGGAAGTTTCCTCGGCTTGGCTAATAACTCGAGGCCGGTTCTCCCAGCTCGGCTCGGCTCGGCTCGGCTCGGCACGTTGTCGAGGCGTTTTAGTTCTCCGCGGTAAAACTTGGTAACTCGAGGAGATAAAGGTAGTCAGTGTCCCGAGGCCATACTAACGATCCTCTCTCGGCTAGATCGCGCGCTCGTATCTTCACGGTCTCATCTTTTGCCGAGGCGATCTCGTCTTCCCCGAGCTAAGTCAGCGGGAGAGCTTCGTCAGCCTTCCCTGGAAATTGTCTCGCGCCCCCAAGATTTCGCGTTTTTCTTTCGGAAAACACGCCCCCTCACCGACACCGCCCTCTCTCCTCGTGATTCGTGAATTTCGTCGTAATTTCCGGGCATTAACGCCGCAGGAAAATGGTCCGTCTTGCCGTCTACCAGGGTACCACCTCTCTTTTACATTACTTTAATCGGTTTTCTTGATTGTGTGCCCCGTCCCGGACCCCCTATTCGAAAAACCGAAGCTCCTTTGTCCGAGGAAATTGGATCCCCCCCTCCGCACACCTCGCGGCGAATTCTACCAGCCATCGTGGTCATTGCCTACGCCATAACGCCACCGATTTTCGCGAAATATTGTCCGTCCTCGCGTTCGCTCGATCTGATTGCAAGATGGTGAATTCTACGGTTGCAAGGGTGCGGGATGCGCCCCTTCTCATTTCTCGATAATGCAAACACGGGGTTTCTCAATAGTCAAAAGCGATAGATAAAATATTTACCATTTTTACGTTCACGAGGCGTAATTTGCGTTATTGGTAGACTGCGGATTTCATGCATTTACAGTGAAAATGAATGAGATAAAAACAAAATTGTAAATACGTTCGATAAATTGAAGAATTGTGTTACATTATTTTCGACTTGTTAAGATTATTGATAGATGAAATACGTTGTTATACGGATTCCATTTCTTAGAATCGACTTAGAAAAATTTTATTTTGCACAACAATCCGCTGTCTAATTAATAGGCAGCATGTAGCTGTCGCAACTTTATAAAAATAGTGCAAATTACGCTGCCGAATAATGCAAATTTCCTAAATTGATCTTTTAACTATTGAAAAAATCCATCTTTGCATTAGCGAGAAATGAGAAGGCGCAACCCCGCACCCTTGCAATCCTGGAAACAGGAGTCTACCCTCTTAAGTAGCGGGGAAACTATAGAACTAAACGGCTGGAATTACTTGGCGGCCTGGAAAGATAATAGTAGAACCGTCTGTTGTATCGGCGTAGCTCATTTTCAGGAACCATTTTCAGGGACCATTTTCAGAAACCATTTTCAGGAACCATTGTAGGAAATCGAACGATTTCATTTATTTCTGAACATGTTGGATAAAAATTTGATTGAATCGATGATTGAAGAAACACTTCGAATTTCATCAATCGTTGTCGGTCATTTGCGCGACGCTGTTTAGCTGATTACTATGTCGAAGGATCCCGCGTGATTCGCGGGACTCGTTCGACGGGAGGTGGTTAATATGTTAATCCAATTAGGAAACAAATCCACGGACGCCCGTTTCACACGAAAATCAATTAGACGATGACGTCGAATGGGCTGGAGAGATCGGTGTCGGGCCATCGTTCCACGGTGGTCATTAGCGACATATTTCATTCGGAGTAATCATAGACTGTTCGGCGCGCTAATAACACCGAGTTCCCCCGTTTAATTGTCGCGCCTTAAGTAATACGAATTTAATGCGCGTCAGAATGCGCCGCGGCGTGTCCCTGCTGCCCGATCAAGCTGCGACAGGATATTATAGATTATCATTCGCGATCGGGAGTCCAATACGTCGAGGAGGGCCATTTAATTAAGTAGCGTCCGATGGAAACCGGTGATAATAACCGAGGCCGCGTTTTCATCTCCGAAACGCGTGTGAAATAATTAAAATCTGCTGGTCGGAAGTATTTCGTGAAAAATGTATCGGACATTCAATGTTCACCGGCCGAACCGAAAAACCGCGAAAAAATTCGTAAATGGACGTGTGGCTGGATAATTCAGATAAAAAATCGACGTTCGCGGGAGAAACGCGAAAGCGGACTGGTAGGCTGGTTCCAAATTTGATTTTAATCGTTGCTACATCAAAGCGTCGGTCACATCGAGATTAACGCGCTCGATGTTCCAATGGTCATCTGTCTCTGTGGTTAATGCGATTTTAATCGAGCTTGTGAGCAGCCACGTTTCTTTCAATTATTAAAAGAGGGACCGTTTTCTTTTGGAGGGGCTCCTTGTGGGGGTAATTACTAGACAACGGATATTTAATACAGGGTGTTCGACAACGGGTGGGAACCATCCCTTAAATTTTCTCCCACCTGTTGTCGAACACCCTGTATAGAAATTGATTTGCTTTCGAAACATGTTGAATAGGTTGAAAACAATATAACTAGACCGCGGATCTTTATGCATTTATGAGGAAATTGGTTGGGTGAAATATAAAACAGCGAAAGATTCGAAAAATTTGAGAATACTGCAATGTTGTTTTTAATGTAACGAAGTTATTAAGGGGTGAAATCAATTCTTATTTTATTCCTGCTTCCCTCGATAAATGCAGAACATTTATATTTTGCATGGTTTCAAATTCTTCGAATGTTTTCACTGATTCCAATTACAATCAATAAATGCGGAACATTTTTATTTCGCATAGTTTCAAATTCTTCGAATGTTTTCACTGATTCCAATTACAATCAATAAATGCAGAACATTTTTAATTCGCATAGTTTCAAATTCTTCGAATGTTTTCACTGTTTCCTATTACAATCAATAAATGCAGAACATTTTTATTTCGCATAGTTTCGAATTGTTCTAATTTTTTCACTGTTTCCAATTACAATCAATAAATGCAGAACATTTTTATTTCGCATAGTTTCAAATTCTTCGAATGTTTCCACTATTTCCAATTACACCTACTCGTTATTGCCATAAACGCATTGAATCCGCTGTCCAGTAATTACGATTTTTGAGGGGCGAAGGTTCCTCAGGGAGGATTTCCGTCGAGCACTCCGGAATATGAAACACGTGTGAGCGGGATCAGGATGAAAGGCAACGGCGACCTTTCCGAACGGGTCCGAACGGATCAACCTACTTACAGAATTCTAAAAAGACTGATCAGGTCCGCCATCGATTTCTTGCTATGTCTAAATTCGCAAGAATCTGAAATTCTCTTATTAGCAATTTGAAGAAAGTCCGAAGGTATCGGACTCTTTAAAAAGGGTTTAACGACAGCCTATCGTCTTCATTAATCGCCAACCCTCGTTCTGTACCTCCGACCCGCAGGCAACCAATGATTTCGGCGATAGATCCGGGCAAGAACTTTGCTCTTTACTCTCGGAAGATGCTATAAATTGTCACGGAGTCTGATTAGCTGAGTTGCACTAATTTAGTGGGACTCTACGACGTGTTCCCTTGGTGTCCTGTTAGATATTCCTGCGGGCCACGCGGGGACATTATTGTCCAGCGATCAGCTAATTCGAGTGCCGGGCACGGGCATAAAGAAATCATGGTCGGAATGAAGCGGGCCACAATCGAGTGGAAGAAGAAAGGGCGGCAGGAAGGAAGGAAGGGATCGAAGGGTATTGCGGTGTCTTTTCAAGCCGGCGCGGCAGATTGCTCGCGTTTCATGGAGAACGGCGATACCCCGGACACCCGGTACAGTGTCATCGGCACATGCCACTGTTAAGGGCAGGCCCGTCCCGGGGGATCGTCGCAAACAATAGCAATAGGCTAGCCAGAGTCCAAGAGGGAGAGAGGGAGAGAGGGAGAGAGGGAGAGAGAGAGAGAGAGAGAGGAGAGAGTTACCCTTGGAGGAGCCTCAGGGTAAGTCCTAGGACGAGGTCCTGCGCCAGTATCCTTCGACCTTCCCTTCCCCTCCGTGAACGGCCGGGACGAAGAAGACGAAGGAGGCCGCAGAGCGAAGGGAGAACACGGCCGCCGGAGAAGGAGAGAAAGTATACCGTCGGGAAAACTTTAATTTCTTTCTGAGAAAGATGGCTGTTCCTTGTATTTCGCCGCCGCACGAGGATCGGCATGGTGTGTGTGTGTGTGTATGTGTGCGCGCGACCGTGTGCCCCGATGTGCGCGGATGTGCGCGTCCACCAACACTGCGAAACGCGGCAGCACGAGGACCCTCCACACCTTCGAGCGGCAAGCTCTGCGCACCGAGATAGGGACACCGGTGGGCTTGGTAGGAATTAATTTGGCCGGATGTCCCTGCTGGGACGTCTCTTCGCAGCCCCGAACCGTTTGCCCGCGACCACTTTTCCAAACGGACCTACCGAGACCCCGAAAAATCAGCTCCCAAGACCCCGCGACGTCGGAATCGATCAGAACCTGGACAATTCTAGAGGACCTGCGAGCAGACTCTCCGGATCTCGTTTGGACCTCTTAATTCTGCCTGAAGCTGTCGAATCCTAGCTGGATCACATTGTTCCCGAAAAATCTGTACCAAGACCCCGCGCAACAAGCCTTCTGCGTCTAAAGGACCCGGAAGAACCTGTCTGCAACTTGTTTGAACCCCTTAATTCCTCCTGAAGCGATCAAATCCTAGCTAGATCACATTGTCCATTAAAAATCTCCATGAAAAAGCGGCTCCTGGAACTCCACGCTCTCGAAATCGTCCAGAACCTGGAGAATTCTAGAGGACCTGCGAGCAGCCTGTCCGAATCTCGTTTGGACCTTCTAATTCTGCCTGAAGCTGTCGAATCCTAGCTGGATCGTATTGTTCCCGAAAAATCTGTACCAAGACCCCGCGCAACAAGCCTTCTGCATCTAAAGGACCCGGAGGAACCTGTCTGCAACTTGTTTGAACCCCTTAATTCCTCCTGAAGCGATCAAATCCGAGCAAGATCACATTGTCCATGAAACATCGGCTCCTGGAGCTCCACGCCCTCGAAATCGATCAGAACCTGGACAATTCTAGAGGACCTGCGAGCAGCCTGTCCGGATCTCATATGGACCTCTTAATTCTTCCTGAAGCTGTCGAATCCTAGCTGGATCACATTGTACCCGAAAAATCTGTACCAAGACCCGGCGCAACAAGCCTTCTGCATCTAAAGGACCCGGAGGAACCTGTCCGCAATTTGTTTGGAGCACTTAATACCTCCTGAAGATATCGAATCTTAGCTGGATCACATTATTCCTTCGGAATCGATCAGAACCTGGACAATTTCGTCTAGAGGACCTGCGTGCAGCCTGTCCGCAACTCGTTTGGACCTCTTAATTCCTCCTGAAGCGATCAAATCCTAGCTAGATCACATTGTCCATGAAAAATTGGCTCCTGGAACTCCACGTCCTCGAAATCGATCAGAACCTGGACAACAAGCCTTCTGCGTCTAGAGGACCCGAAGGAACCTGTGCGCAACTTGTTTGGAGCTCTTAATTCCTCTCGAGGCTATCAAATCCTTATAGTGCGGGGGGTTAACTCCTGCTTAGATCAGTCGATCTTCAAAAAATCAGCTCCCGAGGCTAGCTGCTCTAAAACTGATCAAAAGGCTAATCCTAAGAGTCTCGCGAGCAGGATTAAGCGTTTCCAGAGCCTAGAGTGTATCTCGAGGAGTGGAATCTGGAGGTGATTCGAACGCTCTTCAAGCTATTAGATCCTTCAGGATCTTTCGAGAAGTCCGAAGAACTTGAAGAGGTTCGCCGTCGAGAAATACACTCGAATTCGAGGGATTTTTTGGAGAAATTGACCGCGTCTGTTGGCTTTCTTTTTAATCGAGGCTTTCAGAGAGGATCCCATCACCCTGGAAGCTAATCGCTGCGAGATCAATCGCTGGAAATTAGCGACGGTCGGACCCTGTGTATCGCGGGTATCGATCGAGGTCATAGTTCGGGGCGCGAGATGAACTATAAAGCGACGCACACACCTGCGTATCATAAACATGACGCCACGAGGCCGTAAGCTCTCGGCCCCACGTCAGCCCGACGCAGCCAATTAGTCGAGGAATTAGCGTGACTACGATCTCGAAATTATTACGCTAACCGTGCCTTCCGTCGGTGCAACCTCCGACGAAAAGGGTTGCTCTTCTGTCTGTCCTAAAGGGTCGCGCGTAATTCAGCCCACCGCCACCACCACCACCGCCACCACCCCCGCAACCCATTTGTGCCTCGCTCGGAACTAATGTTTCTCTGTCGAGTTGAATCACAAATTCGATGAAAACGATGTACGGACGCTCGCGAACCATGGGACACTGCAACAATGCGACCCGCCAATTCGCTCGATCCTTCGGAAAATTCTTCTTCCGAGCGTTACGGTCCGCGATAAAGAAAATTTGTCCTCTGAGTATTTGTGAAATTGTATTATAAAAGTTTGAAAAAGTAGATAATCTTTGGAAAATTTCTCTCCGTCAACTTTTTATTCCCTTTTTTATCAGTCTGGGATGCATTTGCGCCATATTCACAGAGAGAAGGTTGAATAATTGAGTCTACCTCTCCGCCGCGAATCGAATCAACGAAAGTAGAACGGCTATTAACTCCAACTTAACACTAGGTTTACGGGACTCGTCGAAATGTAGGGTTCTAATATTCTTAATTTGCAATTATTAAGATTGCAAAGATGCTTCCCTGAGAAATTATTTACCAAATTTAATTCTTGGGGTATATACTATTGGAAAAATGGCCAAAAAATTTGGATAGACACATTCTTGTTATTAATAAACAATGAAATGTGTTTTCGGCGCACCGTTCGATCTCACCCAACAATTTACTTGACCCGCTATTTCGTAAAATGTAATTCTAGTAACGTAGCCTCAAAAATTTTTCTTCAACGTTTCGATCCTAATTCGGATCTTCCTCAGGAATTACTTCACTTCTGTGAAAATAACTGCAACATTCTTGTTATGTTTATAAATTAATGTAAAATAGCTGTATTTAGACCCCCGTAAACCTAGTGTTAAACAAATTTATACGGGTCTAGCGAATTGTTCAAAACTAAACCACCGCTGACCCGGCTATTAGTCAAATTAGACGCTGCATGTAGAATGAATCGTCGATTCGGAATTCCAGGGAGCGTCGGAAAGTTGCCAAAAATATCGTTTCGATGTTCTCAATCGCGTTTCCGAGCGGATCGTCTGCGAAGTATCGTTCTCCCTGGAAGAAGAAGAGGAAGAAGAGGGAACGGAAGAAAGGGTTTCCGGGATGCGACGAGGGGGTAAAGAGGAGAGACCAGAGCCTCGTCCCACGGAATGGCGTCACAGCTCAACGAGAGAAAGATTAGCATAAAGTTAGCGCGGCGCCTGATACCTATATGTTCGCACGAAAGTTAAGTTGGCTTGCGCGCTACCGGCCCTCCGGTCCCCAGACACTCTGTCCCAGCTCCGTCACATTTCGATACGAGCTTAATACCGTATTCCGGAACATCATCCACCGACAGAATACAATTTCTTCGTCTGCGCTCTAACGAACTTCGACTCGCGCTGAAATATTCGACCGGAGACATACACATCGCTGCACGATGTTTTTCGAGAACATCTCGGAAACTAACGCCGAGGGCCGGTACGCGTATGGGAAAAACATGCTCGGAGTCAGGCCCCGAACACGTGGGTGTTAAAAATATTCGTACACCCTTTAACCGCTTAACTGCGGAATTTAGTTTTAAAAATTCCCGACTGAGTGCGGAATTAACGCTAGGTTTACGGGACCCGTCAAGATGACGGGTTCTAATATTCTTAATTTGCGATTATTAACCCTTAGCACTCGAATGGTACCTCAGAGTCACCATTAAAAGTTGTTGTAATTATTCAAGATAATGTTTACGTTATTAAGTATATTGGGATCTAACCAATTACTAATCATTTAAGTAGTGCATGAGCTATTATATCAATTTCATATCCATAAAATGGAAAATTGATTTTCAAGTTAAAATGGCTCCAAGTGCAAAGGGTTAAGATTGTAAAGGTGCTTCTCTGAGGAATTATTTGCCAAATTTATTTCTTTGGGTATATATTATTGGAAAAGTAGCCAAAAATTTGGATAGACACATCCTTGTTATGTTTATAAAATAATGTGAAATAGTTATTTCTACAGCTCCGTAAACCTAGTGATAAAATCAAGCAATGACAAGTATACACGTCGAACGCAGAGCAAATGGTCCTATTGTAAATTTTACGAAAAACGAGGAAGGATTACATTTTTATTTGATAAGAAATTAACAATTCATTCTTGAAAAGGTTATTGTTATTGCACCGCAATAGAGTTTTGGATTGACGTGTTTACACGTCGAACGCAGTTAACTGGTTAAAACAGAATAACCTTTTTATAATTGTACCAAACGATCTGATTTTTTTATAATCAATTAGACGCATTTGTTTACGATATGACATGGCAAGAAGAATTTGATAAAAATTATAATTTACAAGGTTGCATGCAAAAATAAAGAAAGCTTTTTGTAAAACATCTTTATTTGGGCCCTTAATGAAAATTTAAAATATATGTATTGTGGGTCTATGTTAGTTATACACATGCTGAAAATTTTTTGAAATCGATTAACATACACAGGAGCTACAAGCGGTGGAAATGCTGAAAATCGTAGTTTTACACGACTTTTGATCAGTTTTTGTTTAAAATCCATAGAATCGTATATCTTTCGGTATATTTTAAATTTTCATTGAGGATCATTGATTCATTGATGATCATTGATTTGAGAATCATTGATTTTCATTCCCAAATAAAAAAGTTTTAAAAAATGCCTTTTTTATTCTTGCATGCAACCTTGTAAATCATAATTTGTACATCTAATCGAAATAAAACAATAAAATCAAGCTGGAAGCTTGTATTCTTTAATTACTATTCCGTTGATGTCTTCAAAGCAAAATACCTTGAAATGATAATATATAGCGATTTTGTGCATTCGTGACAAAAATTAGTGAGCACAATTCAAGGTATATAATGAACAGACAAAAATAACTTAAAAATGTCAATTGTGTTACAACTAGACTGCGGATGTTTATGCAATTTTCAATTTTTGTAGACAAATTTTAACCCACAGCACTCGAGTGGCGACTCAGAGGCGCCACTAAAAATTGCTGCACCATTTTTCAAAATATTGTTTGCATTACTATATATGTTGGTACCTAATGAATTACAAACATTTAAATATTGTGTGAGGTATTATATCAATTTCATATTCATACAGAATAAGAATGAATATAGAATGGAATTATTCTAGGTCGAAAGAAACGTTTAATTTTCCATTTAAAATAGGTCCGAGTGCAAAGGGTTAAGACAGTGGTACCAAACCAAATCCTATTTTCTTTGTTAATAACATCTGTAGGTACGAACTAAATAAAATAAACATACTAAATTCACAGTCCAGTTATAACAATATTTCTTCGCTAGTGTAGGACAGGCGAGGTGGTATCGGTGTTTTGGTGTGGCGGTGATCCGGCGCGTACAGGGAATCGAAGAAAATGTTTTTTTGTTTCGTTCCGCTCCTAATTGTTTCCATTTCGTAATCACGATTCAGCAGACACCCCGCGGATAAAGTGTTCCCTGTATTGTTCATAAACATCTGGCATTCGGGCTCGCAATAAACGCGCGCGAACGGTCTCGCGTAAATACGCGTGTTCGCGTGTAAAATATGCGTGCGTGGCAGCGGAAACATCCAGAGCGCGAGCGAACGTATACACACGGCGCGCATTGTAAATCAAGCCGAGCTGTTCCGCTCCGATGTGTATACACACTCGCTCTCGCGCGGCCCCGGGTTTTCGCGCCGGGCACACGCTCGCTCGCTTGCTCGCGGAAAAATGCTTGGCGCAAAAATTGCATGGTTTTTTAATCTTCGTGGCTCGACGTAATTATTTTCTTCATCGTCAGAGCGGGCGGCGAGCTGCCGCGCCACGCTCCTGATTCCTCGCTCGTAATTACACCCTTCCGCGGAGAACCCGATAACACACCACCTTCCCAAGGACCAGACCGCCTCTAACTTGTAACTTTTTTCATTTCGCCGTCGATCCACAGTCGGGGAAACCCTCGAACACTTTACCTGGACTCTCCTCCACGCTGCCATACTAAACGATGCGCGCACGGTCACGATCCTCGATCCGCCATCCACGATCCTCGATCCACGGAACTTCGGCTGATCAGGAACGACCCGTTCTACTGCGGTAAAATTCATTTTTCGGAAACCCCCCGTTCTCCATAATTGTTTCAGCGTTACTTCAAGGTTTAAGGTTGTGGTACAGCAGGTCGTTGCATTCGTCTCGACGCCAGCCGGAGTATTGCGAAGTCAAAAATAAATCTCTAGGTCCAATTCAAACCAACGGGTAGATTAAAAGTATTATATGTAACGATTAAAGTATATTTATAACGACTAAACTGCAGATTCGATGCATTTAGGACAAAAATCTATAGGTGCAGTTCAAACCAATGGGTAGATAAAAATATTTTCTTTGATTCCTATTTCTTGAAAATGATGCAAGCAATTTTTATTTGCATAAAAATTAGTACTCATATAATTACCTTTTTTGCATGAGCATTATGCTGGAAATATGCCGATTAATAATTGCGCTGATCGTCGATGGTAAAGTAAACTACAAAACGGAGATGACGATATTGTAAATGAAGAAGGTGATGGACCAAATAAACTGCATGATTATGAAGTCAAAAATATTTATAAAAATTAAATTGCAGATTTGATGCATTTAGGACAAAAATCTCTAGATGCAATTCAACAAATTTTGATTTACACGAGCATTATGTGATGTTAGGAATGTATCGATTAATCATTACACTGTTCATCGACGATAGACTCCAAAATGTAGATGGCAATCTTGTAAATGAAGAACGTGACGGTCCAAAAAATCCAATTTTGCACCCACTGGATCGATTACGAAGTCAGAAATATTTATAATTACTAGACTGCCGATTTTATGCATTTACATGAGAAAAATCAATTTAAAGCAGAGGGTGGAATAATCAATTATTATTTTGCATAAAAATTCGTGCTCTAAAAATTACACCAACAACGATCAACTACCAGGTCCAATCAGCATTCTGTTTGCTGCGATTCTGACGTGCGACGGTGGTCCGTCGACGATTGCCACGCAATTCCGGAGTAGAATTTCGCAAGGAGTCGTAACGAAACGCGTCGACGAATGCGAACTCATCGCGATATCTGTAAAATGAAATTTCCACGCGTATCATCGGGAATTTGTTTCGTATTGCAACGCGGCCGAGAGAGCCCGTAGAACTTGAGGAGCTTCTACGCGAGTTTATAAATACAATTCCGCGTTTCCGCGTTAATTACGCTATGGTAATTCCAGGTGATTCTACGTCCGCGCAGACGTTCGCGTGCCAATTTACGGTCGCAATTCTACGGCTGTGTAATCTCCCAGGCACAATTTCAGCTGTCTACTGGATCACAGATACCGGGTCCCGGTTGCGTATCGCGCCGCGCATAACGCGCTGATGCGGCTCATCGTTGTCGCGCGCGTGCGATTTTCCGCGTGCGACGTCGCGAGACTCGTCGCGTCGTCCTCGATCGTTGCGATGCGATCACATACAAGGCGAACGGTGTTCTACCTTGGTGAAATTTTTACGAGAAAGGAAGCCGCCTCCAGGGCTCGTTCTACCGGTGGAACGCTCCCGCCGCCCACGCGTTAAACCAAACAAACGTGCGCTCGTGGCGAGACAACCAGTAGGATGCGAAAACTGTGATCAGAAGACAGCGGATGTTTATGCAATTTTCAATTTTTGTAGACGAGTTTTAAGAAAGTGGAATAAAATAGTCTTATTTTCCGTGGTAGTAGCCTTTTAAAATTTGAAATCGATTAAAATGTTTATGCAGTTTTCAATTTTTGTAAACGAGTTTTATGAAAGTGGAATAAAATAGAATCTTATTTTCCGTGGTAATAGCCTTTTTAGATTTGGAGTCAATTAAAATGTTTATGTTATTTTCAATTTTTGTAGAAGAGTTTTAAGAAAGTGGAATTAAATAGAATCTTATTTTTCGTGGTAGTAGCCTTCTTAAATTTGACATAAATTAAAATCGTACTAAATTCTGTCATTTTTGATATCCTAGCAATTTGTGAAAATTTTCAAAAGCCATAATTGCACAAGCATCCGCAGTTTAGTGATCGGACACCCGAGGAAAGCTTTGTCTAACCGATCAACAGAAACGAAGTTTTGCTATATCGTTAACGCAGCGATTTTATGAAGAATAGTCGATCTACCATTTATTACTTATTTTTCGTAAGGCTAGATTTTTCAGGAAGAGAGATGTTTTAATTCAGCATACTATTTATTTCAGTGTATAACACCAATTCTGAGAGAACTTCAAGAAGAATCAGACACTCGAGAAGAGCTTCGTCCAAACGATTTACAGAAACGTAGTTTTGCTAACGGTCGATCTGTTATTAATTAATTATTTTTCGTGAGACCAGATTTTCCAGGGAGAAAGTATTTTAATTCAGCATACTATTGATTTCACAATACCAACGTCACGCTGAGAGAACTCTAAGCCAATCCAATGGATCGAATGGAACTGTCCACGCGAGCTAATACGAAACAGAAGAATCTTTCTAATTCTTGTCTGTGACAATTTTTGGCAAAAGCAGATCGATCGCGACAGTCGAATTAGAAACGGCTCCTCGGAAAAACAGTCGTGCTTTCTGGTTGACAATTACGATCGATGTCACAATGGTATCGCGAGCGAGAGAGCGAGTCATCTGTTGGCGGTGCGTTTTTACAATTCTTGTTTCTTTTTTCGCCGAGCCGTCCCGTGCAAAGCTTGTTCCAGCGAGCGAGTAGAGTCCCCGCATAGAATATTCCCTGTTCGGTGCAACGTGGATTCACGGGGTGAAAAAAATTACTTCGTCATTAAAGAAGATTCCAATTTCTTTCAGCAACGCGCGCACGGCTGGCAGCGATTCGAAGCGTTCTGAAGCAGCACAGGTGAATCTCCTCTCTTCTCGTATCGACGCGCGAGTGTGCTGGTTCATCCGTGCTGGTTCATCCGTGCTCGCCCACAGAGATCCCTCGTGCAACTGCTAGGAACGAGTGGATCGGGAGAAAGAGAGAGAGAGAGAGAATGTGTGTGTGCGTGTGTATGCAAGAAAGAGGACCTCTAGCCAGAAAGAGGGTAAGGGAGAGGGAGAGAGAGAGACCTATAGTCGGTCCCAAGGGATACGTAGTGCCGTGGCACGGCCCGAGGCAGCTCGTCACCTGGGACAGCCTTATATCGGCGAGTACAGTCGCACCGAGAAAGTGCCATTGTACCTAAAGCCGTTTTCCTTGCTCTTGATCAAGAGCCATTCGAGAACAACCGCGACTCGTGCCTCGAAATGTTCTCTCGCGGGGGCGCGACGCTGATAGATAATGGACGGGGGCGGTAGGGTGCATCGTATTAACGCCTCCCTCTTTCCCAAAGTATCGATAGAGCCGCCGTGTGAGCCGTCGTGTCGATAATCTCGAGGCTATACCAGATCACCCACCGCTTTTCGCCTGACATCTTCCCGGTTCCGTACATTGTTCCTCGAAAAATTAACTCCCTCCTCTGTACCATCCTACACTGGCGACAAGGACAGAATCTATCGACGCTTTCGCTTGTCGCCCACAATGGTAACGAAAATGTTTTATCGAACGCAACGTATCTGCGAAATGTTGAAAGAGTTTAGCAAAAGTAACGAAAACTCCATCGCGGGCAAACCGCATCGGGAGGGTCCGGGAGGTCAAGCGAAGGTTGCGGAGCCTTCATTAGCGGTTTGATCGCGCCGGGATACGTGGGAACGTGTAAAGAGGAAAACCGCGGTCGCGAGGAGACTGCGAAGGAGAAAAATCGAATGAGGGATAGAGGAGAGAGAGCCCGAGCGAAACGAAATCGAGAGAAACGGAAAGACGGCAAAGTACACAGCTGCGGGAGGAACGGAGAGGGCGAAAGAAATCCAAAGAGAGAAAGAGAGAAAGAGAGAAAGAGAAGAGAGTGAGAGTGAGGGTGAGAGAGAGAGAGAGAGAGAGAGAGAGAGAGAGAGAGAGAGAGAGAGAGAGAGAGAGAGAGAGAGAGAGTGGAAAGTGCGAAGAGGCAGCGGGGCCAGATCCCACGGGAGTCCGTGCTCTCCTCTGGCGCTGCCAGCACTCGGGAACGCGAGAGAGCAGAGAGGAGGGAAGAAGGGAGAGGAGAAGGGAAGAGGGAGAACTAATCAGCTCGACGCATGCGCACTGGGCTGGTCTCGCGGTCCCTCGGGATTCCCCTGGCATTCCCCATAATATACCCTCGCCCAACTCCCCTCGCGCGATCCCCTCCCCCTTCCCGTCCCTTCCCGTCCCTCCTCGTCCTCATCCTCCTCATCCTCCTCATCCCTTGGCGCCCTCTTCACCTCCGCGTCCTCTTCTCCTCTTGGATCCTACGTCGCGGTTCTACCAGCTACAGGACTTTCTACCTTCCCACGGGAAAACCACCTTCTCCCCTTTCTCTCTTTCCCTTTTTCACTCTCTTTTTCCCTCCATCTTCCTCTCTCGCAGTATTTCAGGCTCTCTTTCTCGCTTTTTGCCAAATTTTCTGTTATTTCCTGGTAATTTTTCTTAGTACAGCAATTGCTTAAATACGTCGACGTCTTGCGTTACGAGAATCGATTCGAATTATAATACAGTCATTTTGAACGGTCATCGAATAGGGACAATTGATAAGCTTCCGGTGGTCGAAGTGTTAATCTTCGAGACTCGGAACCTCGCGGCTGACCATGCACGGTCGATACTACTGATCGGAAGATTCGGAGCGAAACGAGCTCGCAACCTGTTAACCCTACGCCCCGCATCCGCGAGATCTGCAACGAAACCATGCAATTCGGAACGGAGAGCAGACGACGTCGCGCCTTACGACTTCTGCAGACATTTTTGTTAGGTCGTTCGGAGAAGTTTCGTCGGCCTTGCAGGCGAACTTTCAAGCGACGACGCGACGCTACGGAGCACAGAAGTTTGAACACGATACACTTATATAAATGATGTCTAATGGTAATGCTCGGTAACAATGGCCGGGCGACGCGACGTGTCGACTCTCTTCGACGTACAACGTCTTTTCCTTTGTTCCATGTTGATCAGGCCAGGTTTGAGATTTGTTTCAAGAGTATATAGGAAACAATCCTATTTATTTGTAAGTATGTGCGCAAGTTGAAAAATAAAATATTTTATTCGATGCGGTAATTTTTGAAAATAGTATCTTACTTTGAGATATCTTGAAATATTCAAGATACTTGGATTTTCTCTTTATCTTCAATTTATTGTAAAGTATACGTGCAACTTGAAAAATAAAATATTTTATTCGATGCGGTAATATTTGAAAATAGTATCTTATTTTGAGAATATTCAAGATACTTGGATTTTCTCTTCATCTTCAATTTCAATTTTCAAGTATGCGTGCAACTTGAAAAATAAAATATTTGATACGATGCGGTAATTTTTGAGAATAATATCTTATTTTAAGAATATTCAAGATACTTGGATTTTCTCTTCATCTTCAATTTCAATTTTAAAGTATGCGTGTAACTTGAAAAATAAAATATTTGATTCGATGCGGTAATTTTTAAGAATAATATCTTATCTTAAGAATATTCAAGATACTTGAATTTTCTCTTTATCTTCAATTTTAAAGATTATTGCTGAAAATAATGGCTCGGATTCAATACGTTTATGAGGATAAATAGTTCCCCAACGACAAGATACACTGTATGTTTATGCAGTTTCTCAGACCAATACAACGACGCGAAATGTAAAATATTTTACTTCGGGTTTCAGATTGTTCAAATAGAAATATTTTATTTTGTGGTTCAGACAGTTAAATGAAAAATATATTATATTATTTTCGAAATTGTATGTACCTTATTTAAAATACTATTTTCGTTAACACTTTCCCTACCGGAAGCCTACTAATAGGATTTTCAATAATTGTGCTGTACCTAAAGAAAGCATACAAATTTTCTTTTACATTGCAATTTGGGGATTATCGCATAATTTTGAAAAATCTATGGTACATGCTTAACCTTTTTTAAATGGGACCTTCAATTGCAACCGCAATTTTCATTGTGAACTTACAAGTCTCCCTCAATAACGTGATCTACTGGTTTCATTTAAGATTGCAATGTAAAAGAAAATTTGTATGCTTTCTTTCGGTGCAGTACAATTATTGAAAATCCTATTAACCAGTTAACTGCGTTCGGCGTGAATACACGTTAATCCAGAACTCTATTGCGGTGCAATAACAATAACCTTTTCAAGAATGAATTGTTAATTTTTTATCAAATAAAAATGTAATCCTTCCTCGTTTTTCGTAAAATTTATAATAGAACCATTTGCTCTGCGTTCGACGTGTATACTTGTCATTGCTTGATTTTAATTCCACGCTCAGTCGGGAAATATTAAAACTAATTTCCAAGTTTAGAGGTTAAACGGACAAACAATCGATCGAGAGGGATAGGTATCTTTTTCTTATAACCTAACAAATTGTGAACCAAATAGTTATTTGTAGAAAAAAGCTACGGAAAAATGTTGTTTCACTGAAGAATTTATTTCTGAACGCTTCACCTCCTGATCCTAAAAGAGAATTCAATGTGGACTGATTTTTAAACAGATTTTTAAAACTAAATTCCGCAGTTAAGAGGTTAATAGGCTACCGGTAGGTAAAGTGTTAACCCCTAGCACTCGAGTGGCGCCTCTGAGGCGACACTAAAAATTGCTGTACTATTATTTAAAATATTGTTTACATCATTAGATATATCGGTATCCGAGCAATTACTAAACATTCAAGTATTGTATGAGGTATCGCATCAATTTCATGTCTATGAAATTTAAAAAATCATACAGAATGGAAATATTCTAGGTCAGAAGAAACGTTTGATTTTCAAGTTGGAACAGCTTCGAGAGCATTGGGTTAAAATACGGCAAGCGGTTAAGGAATAACGTCTCCGCGAAGAAGAAGGTCCTGTCTGCGATCCTGCAGACGCATCATCGTCGCTCGATGATTGTCCTGGGAGCATCGACTGCGAACAGTATATGTTCTGTGGAACAGTATACGGTTAACGCCTCGCGCCTTGTCCGGAGACAGAAGAATCCGAGGGGGTTGGCATCTGCGCTTTGCTGGGTTTTTCCAGCGGGAAGAGAGTTGTTGTCGCCGAGCCGGCGAGTGAGAGTGCAACCCCGCTGGGTCCTGATTATTCGAGCAACACGCTGTGTGTGTCCCCTTTTCCGTCAGAGCGAGCGCAGCCAATTAGGAATTAGCGGGGCGCCCGCGTGCGCTATCGAGCAACAAAAGCAACCGCGGGGACGCGGACGAGGACGATGAAGAGGATGAGGAGCGAACAGGAGGGTGGTTAAGGGGTGCTACCAGGTTTCTGATGTGTCTCGTTCAGAGACAGGTGAATGGGGAAACTGTTGCTTGGAAACGATATCCATGTATCGAAGAAAAGCTGAAACTGCTACTGCTGTTGGGTGCTGGCTGGATGGCTGGATGGCTGGATGGCTGGTGCGATCGTGTCGCGCGTCCTCGAACAATCTAATTGTCCTCTTTGTCTCGGGGACAGACGCAGCGAGCGATTGTCAGCTCGATTCTCAGCCAGACCCCGGATGGTTTGCTCCGGTTCCTGGCGAACGTTTCACAGTCCCAGACTACCATCGGCAGACTCCCCTGGAAATTGCGCGATATACCAAGCCAAAGCGACCACCATTGTCGTTTCTTTGCGGTTCGACGGATGCTAGATCATTCTTACCAACGCTCTAAACAGTACTCTCGTCGCGAGATCTTTTAACCCTTCGCCCCCGGGACTGTTAACGCATTACCGACCGGTGATTATTGCATAATTTTGAAAAATCTATGGTACATGGCTAAACACTTTTCAATGATACCTTCAATAGCAACAGCAATTTTCATTGTGAACTAACAAATCACCCTCGATAACATCATGTAATAGTTTCATTCGAGATTGCAATGTAAAAGAAAATTTCTATGCTTTCTTTTGGTACAGGAAAATTATTGGAAATCCTATTAATAGGTTTCCGGTAGGTAAAGTGTTAATAAGAAAACTGAGGACTCCTCGAACCCTCCGAAAAATTTCAAGAAAACATTGTTTTCCTCTTGCTTCGAACAATTATATGATCTTGATATAAACATTTTCTGTTCTCTCCCATCCCCTCACATTGGTAATTTGCATAATTAACACTAGGTTTACGGAGGTCTAAATATAACTATTTTACATTAATTTATAAACATAACGAGAATGTGTCTATCCAAATTTTTGGCCATTTTTCCGACAGTATATACCCCAAGAATTAAATTTGGTAAATAATTTCTCAGGGAAGCATCTTTACAATCTTAATAATTGCAAATTAAGAATATTAGAACCCGTCATTCTGACGGGTCCCGTAAACCTAGTGTTAATCACGAAAAACTCCTCTTTTTTTCTATGCATGTAAATTTCTTCATCTCCTTGCATATTTTCTTCCGTCATTTTCAATCCATCTTTCTCATTCTCCTCCCTCACTGTTTTTCACCTTATCCTCTGAATTCCTGGCCATTTGCTCATCTTCAAATTCGAATTTAATAAAATTATATTAAATTATCGTCGCTCGCGTTCTCAAGATCAACAGCGAAGTGCAGATTCTGGTTTAATATTCTTGATCGAAAGAATCGTTGTAGACCAAGCCGGCGATGTTACTGTATCTTGATATTATGAATGCTTCCTTGTATTCCATAAATTTGTTACAAATGCAAGATCTACGGTCTAATTATAAATGTAGAGGGGAGCTGCGCGACGAGGAGGACGATGTCTGAGAAGGCCGGTGGAAAAGGAGTCGGATGGTCGGAGAGAAGTTTGAGGAGCCGAAAAGTTGTCGAGCCGATCTCCTGACGGATCGAAATCTCTGGCATTAAGAAAATGCGGGATCTCGGCTCTCAGGGGGAGGCTGCGAGGTCCTTCGACCCGACGCCGACCGAAAGAGACGACGCCGGGATGCTGGGGAGATTATGCGAGAGCTGCTCGGGGGAAATCGCGCGTACCGTGGCTGCTAAACAACACCGATAGGCGGGGATAGTTCTTCAGCTTCTTAGATTCTCCTCTGCACCCGCCGACTTGTTGGTTTAATTAAAAAGAATCTTTGACCGACCATTATAGAAAATACAAAAGCGAGTGCTAGGCTCATACGTACCTAGAATAAATAAATTATGTAAGGAAAAGCCGAGAAGCCGCAAGGACACGCGGATAACCAATCGTGACGTGAAGAGTTTCTTGTCGCGAAAGTTAGTTTCGATCTGATCTTCTTCTTGCGATTCGTTGGCGATCGAAATTCTAAAACTCTACTGTCATTACAAATTCAGTCATATATAGGGGCTGTCTGTCAACATCCACACATGCACACATACAATACACACGGATAACCAATCGTGACGTGACGTGTTCCTTGTCGCGGCAGTTAGTTTCGATCTGATCTTCTTCTTGCGATTCGTTGGCGATCGAAATTCTAAAACTCTACTGTTATTACAAATTCAGTCATATATAGGGGCTGTCTGTCAACATCCACACATGCACACATACAATACACACGGATAACCAATCGTGACGTGACGTGTTTCTTGTCGCGGGAGTTAGTTTCGATCTGATCTTCTTCTTGCGATACGGGGTGATCGTAATTCTAAAACTCTACTGTTACTGTCGACTCTGCGTTATTACAAATTCAGTCATATATGTATATGGCTGTTTGTCAACACGCACACATGCACACATGCACACATACAACACAGACGGACAACCAATCGTAACGTGACGTGTCTCTTGTCGCGGGAGTTAGTTTCGATCTGATCGTCTTCTTGCGACACGTTGGCGATCGTAATTCTAAAACTTTACTGTTACTTTCGATTCTCTGTTATTACAAATTCAGTAATTTATAGGGCAGTCTGTCAACACGCACTCAAACACGCATACAATACACACATACATCATTCGTATACTTCAACCCTATAATTAATTACCAGTGCAATCATTCGCGAACTGTGTTAAGGGGATGGAGAAGGTAGATTCGCAGTTCGAGAAAAATCTTATCAACCGCGAGGAGTCTTATATTCCAAGAAGAACGGTCTGATTAAACTAAGCGAAGAAGAAGCAGATTCGCAAGAAAACTGAAAAAGATTTCGGCTTATCTACGCTGGCGCAGGACCCCGAATTTGAATCTAAATGCAGCCTGGTATAAGCCAGTTAACACTACCTCAAACAAAAATCCTACAATTACATTCTCGGCTTTCGAGAGATATTTCAGGATCGCGAAATGGCGAAATGTTTGTTCCATACGGAGCGAGAGGCCGACGAGGAAAATAATTCGACGTCGGATTCGACCTGTTCCCAGACACTCGTGGAAACGTCGTCGGGTTGTGAAAGGGTGAACAAATGTCCCTGGGAAATCCTGAGCCGCTAACGTTCCGTCATTTTATTCCGAGGTAATGAGCAGCGTTGGCGGAGGAGGGCATGTATTAAAGAAACGAAGGAGCCTCGATGTTTTCAGGCGAGCAGGTAAAGAGAGAGAGAGAGAGAGAGAGAGAGAGAGAGAGAGAGAGAGAGAGATAAAGAGAAGTCGAGGAAACGAGAGAAGAAGAGAGAGAGAAAGAGAGAAAGAGGCATCGAGGCATCTCCCGCGGGAGTCGGTGGCCTCCTCGGGGATACAACCTCGTTCCGAGCTCCTCCAAGCCGGTTTTACCTTCGAGTATAAAGCGCGCGCAAGTACACTTGGCGAAAGGTAACCTGAAATAATAATCGGCCAGTGCAGGGTGGAGCGGATAAAAGTCGGATCCCGCTTCCTCCTCGGGGAGGAGAGGATCGAAAGAGCACTCACTCTCTCTCTCTCTCTCTCTCTCTCTCTCTCACTCTTCTCTCCTCTCCTCTCCGAGCTCTAACCCGCTTCAGCCCGCTTCAGCCCGCTCCAGACTCGAAAAAGGAATCTTTCGAATCGGCCCTGCTAGTTAGCCAACAAACCGGAGGAAATAAAGAAATTCGAGGCGCAACCTAACCCGCCGGCCGATGATAAATGAAAACAATCATTCAGCGGAATCGGGTCAAGTCGCCTCTCCGCTACCGAGAAAACTTGCTACCGAGTTATCCGACCGACGCACAGTGGTAAAAGTTTCGACTGTAGGTGGGCGAAACTAGATTTGAATAATTTATATTCTCTCGACACTTGATAATTACAATTAAAATATGTAGCGCGTACACTCCCGCTACATAAATCACCGGATACTTACTTATCTTCAACA
Source organism: Lasioglossum figueresi (assembly GCA_028455805.1). Taxonomy (NCBI): domain Eukaryota; kingdom Metazoa; phylum Arthropoda; class Insecta; order Hymenoptera; family Halictidae; genus Lasioglossum; species Lasioglossum figueresi. The sequence continues at coordinate 13,390,756 of CM052196.1, read as the reverse complement.
AAATGATAATTGAAGAATACAAACTTCCAGCTTGACTTTGTCGTTCTATTTTACGATTAGATGTAGCTATTATACGGTATAATACATATACTGTATAATTGAAGAATACAAACTTCCAGCTTGACTTTGTCGTTCTATTTTACGATTAGATGTAGCTATTATACGGTATAATACATATACTGTATAATTGAAGAATACAAACTTCCAGCTTGATTTTATCGTTCTATTTTACGATTAGATGCAGCTATTATACGGTAATACATATACTATTTGAATAAATGTTGAAAGAAAGAAATTTATGTTGATTTTTGACAATGCCGTAAAAATGACATACGGTAATACATATACTATATACTATATACTATATACATATACTATATAATTGAAGAATACAAACTTCCAGCTTGATTTTATCGTTCTATTTTACGATTAGATGTAGCTATTATACGGTAATACATATACTATTTGAATAGATGTTGAAAAAGAGAGATTGATGTTGATTTTTGACAATACCGTGAAAATTACATTGAATCAATTTAGTTTGAAATAATGTGACGTGAAATAACTGATAAACCACTTTCATTATTATGGGCACGTACATATGTTTGTTATTATGGAATTGAACCTAAAGATTATGAAAAGAAAATGTTTTTTCTTGGTGAAGCGTGTGAAAATCAAAAAAAGGACTAATATAAATTATTTAAAGAAAGAGCGGGTAGAATATTCGCGAATTTTCTTTCGGATTTCCGGGGAAGAGTGTTATGCCGCGGAATGCATAAACGCCCGCGGAAAATGTCCGCACTCCGGTCGTTTATTTTGGGTGGCGGGGATCGATGTAATTCGTTTAATTGAGATTCACTGCGCGTTCACGCGCGGACGCACCGAGAGTTGACAATTTTTCGGCTAATATCCGATTCATTGCTACGTATAATTTTTACGGATTCCCGCGTTCCCGTTCTCCCGGGCCCGGAAGCGTCCTTCCTGAAAATTACGCTGACTTTCTAACCCTGAACGCTACTATCGACGATAGATAAATCGCAATTGTTTGATAGCTGCAGTGTATGATATGTCCCACGCTGCTTCTATTGAAAAAAACATTTCTAACCAGTGGAACAATGTTTTGCATGATGAATGTAGATTATGAAAATGGCTATGAAAATATGTATGAATTGTCTGATAATCGGCGAGACATTGTTGCGCAATGATGAATTGATTAATAAATTTATTAACATGGGAAATATGTACGAGTTTACCTAGTAATTACACTCCCGTCCATAAGTCTCCGGACAATGATTCAAATTTATATATTACATGAAATAAAAATGGTACTTACCAATTGTTTCTAATGTAAGAACATGTGAATCAAATCTGACCAAAATATCCTATATTTTCTAAATTTTAATGTCGCTTCTAGAGCTGTCCATAATCATCCCACAATTTCTCAATCTCTTTTTTCAATATTTATTCAAATAGTATATGCATACGTTTAATTTTGCATTGAAATATTATTGCACAATAGCTAGATTTATTCAAAATAAAACAATAAAATCAAGCTGGAAGATAAGTAAGTGTCCGGCGACTTATGGACGGGAGTGTACATCATTGTATGAAAATCTGAGAGAGTTGAAACCTTGTAACATTGTATTTCGTTCGCGAATGAAAAATCCTCGTTGCAGGAAAATTGTTTAAAAATGTTGAACCATGCAAAGGGAGCGGATATTATACGACGTGCGATCGGGAAAACCATCCGCCCCCTCCCCCGTATCGTTAAGACACTATTGTTCACCACGTGTACTTTACTCGCGGTATATCGACATAATAAGCAAGCTTGGATCACCTTTGCCACCTGAGCCCCTATTACCATTCTGAAAGGAATTGCCGCGGCCTGCCACTTCTTCTCCACCCCATACGCTATGCACGATGTCCCTCCAACCGGAAATAACCACCCCGTGAAATTTCATGCGACCACCGGATGGGAAACTGTACCCTTAGGCGGTGCAATTTTTCCGTAATCACTGCCATCATCCTCTGTTCCAATTTCTAATTACGGTGGTACGAGTTTCTGTCGCGAAAAAATAAACGCGAAACGATGTTCAATCCTTGATCTCGCGGGGGAAGAAAAATCAGCGAGGCTTGAAAATTAAACGGGTTAATTTATTAAAAAGCACAAGTGCGCAGGGGTTGTCCTACACGAAAATACTCTATTCTAAAAAAATATCGGCGTGGCGAGGAAATTGATCTGACACACGGGTTAATTTATTAAAAAGCACAAGCGCACAGGGGTTGTTCTACTCGAAAATCCTCTATACTAAAAAAAATCGACGTGGCGAGGAAATTGATCAACCACACGGGTTAATTTATTAAAAAGCACAAGAGCAGAGGAGTTGGTCCACTCGAAAATACTCTATTGCAACAACAATATGCAACAACAATTGCAAGGAAACCACAGAACAGAGATTTAACCGATTGAAAAACAGCGAATTCGTACAGCGGAAAATTGCAATTTTTAGAAATCAGCTTACAAAATAAATTCTTAATGCACTTTCCAAATGGGAGGTTCTATGTCTATTGGTTAACGTCGTCCGATTCATTTCCACCCAAAAAACGCGAAACGATATTCAATCCTGGATCTCGCAGGGAAAAAAATCAGCGAGGCGCGAAACTAGATCAAACAAACGGGTTAATTTATTAAAAAGCACAAGTGCAGACGGGTTGGTCTACTGGAAAATACTGTATTCGTACAGCAACAAAAACTGCAAGGAAACCATAGAGCAGGGTTTGAGCTGATTAAAAAACGCTCTGTGCATACAGCGAAAAAATTGCAATTTTTAGAAATCAGCTTACAAAATAAATTCTTAATGCACTTTCTAAATGGGAGATTCTGTATATATTGGATAACGTCGTCCAATTCATTTCCATCCAAAAACGCGAAACAATATTCGATCCTTGATCTCGCAGGGAAAAAATGTCAGCGAGGCGCGAAAATTGATCGAACACAATGGTTAATTTATTAAAAAGTACAAGTGCAGGAGTTTAACCGATTGAAAAACGCTCTGTTCGTACAGCGAAAGATTGTAACTTTTCGAAATCAGCTTGCAAAATAAATTTGTAATGCACTTTCTAAATGGGGGGTTCTGTATCTATTGGATAACGTCGTCCGATTCATTTCCATCCAAAAACGCGAAACGATATTCAAGGAGTTCAACCGATTGAAAAACACTCTGTTCGTACAGCGAAAGATTGCAACTTTTTGAAATCAGCTTGCAAAATAAATTTGTAATGCACTTTCTAAATGGGAGGTTCTGTATCTATTGGATAACGTCGCCCGATTCATTTCCATCCGTTCCCAAATGGAATCTCGAGCCACGACCAGCAGCAACAACAGCAAGGGAGGGGAGCGAGAGAGAGAGAGAGAGTGAGGAGGGGAAGAAAATTCAGATTTAGCATTGTCTCGGATTTAGCACACATCGAGGGACGACCCGCGGAGGATCGTTTCGAGGAAGGAATTCATTCTCTCCCTCTCGAGCGAGAATGCGCTCGAAAATCCAGTCATCGCTCGGAAAACGAGCGGAGTCATCGGTGGGGCGGTTTTCTCTGGTTCGTGGCTGTGTGTAGGAGGGCGTGTAGGTTTGGAAGGATCCACGAGAACTCGAGCAACACCGAAGGATCCGCCGGGACGAAGGAATCCCATATTCATAGAGTCTAAGGTGGGTCTGGTTGCTTCTTGAGCGGCTACGAACAATGACGACGCGTCTGAACGCATTGTTGCGTCGCGGATAGTGCAAGGCAACGTCCCGCGAGAACTGATAAAAGTAATGCACCAGAATACGCCGACTGCACGCGCGCCTCCCTCTTTCTCACTCTCTCTCACACACACACTCTCTCTTTTACACTTTCTTTCTCGCTCTGCATGCCCTCCTGCGATTCTTGGCCCATTGTTGCGTGCATAACGACGGTTGCCTGGCAGCAATACTTCATTGTGCCGAGTATTCGAGAGCAACGCGAAGGAGATCCACGAGCATAGATCTCTGAACGGGGCTGAATGTAACCGGTGCGTGTTGTTGGTCTTTTAACTGGCTCGCCGGGGAGTGCATGCTGCGCACGTAACCATTGGGGATCCTTTCCTCTCCTTCCACGGTTTTTTTCACCGTTACTTTCGCTCCTCTTTTTTCTCGATTTTTCGTTTTTCTTCCCGAAGCTACCATAATGCCCGCGATTCGATACAGTTTCCATCGATCGACCGTGCGTCGAGCTTGTTTGCTGGACGAATTAAGCTATCTGCTTTTTCTCTAAATCTATTTATTATCGAAAAAAATGTTTCGACCACGTTTGTATTTAAGGAATAGCTGGAAATCGAGTGTAACGTCTTTGACGAAAATCAGTATGCAAGTTTGAAGCGAATATGCTCGGTGGGGGAGCAGAGGATAGAGCGGGTAATTCATCGGCGTGGATAAGCCAAGACACGAGAGTCGGTTAATTAATTTTTAATCGTTCGACTCACCCTCGGAATGACGACTGAACGCCCGCTGCAGCTCCTCCTCCTCCTCCTCGTCCTCGTCGTCCTCTGTAACGGAAAAATTATTCGCATCGAGGCCGGCGAACTTTCCAGGGGAGGGAAAAGCGCGACACAGTGGAGGAAAGAGAAACGAGGAAAAATAGAAAAGAAAGAGAGGCAGAAGAGAAAAAGAAGGAGAAAGAGAAACAACCGACGGGGGCTCGCTGCACTCCGGGACAGAGAGAGACAGAGAGAGAGAGAGAAAGAGAGAGAAAAAGAGAGAGAAAAAGAGAGAGAACAGATTTACGCAAACATTTGATAACGGTGGAAAGTATTTAGTAACACTCACGCTTAATTCCCGTTGTCCCATTATCCTGCTCGGTTACCTCCAGGACATTCTGCTCGTTCCCGTCCTCCCACTCCTCGTCTCCTGCGGAGAGAGAGACAACCGACCATTAATTCCGTCTCATTTGCATATCACCGGCCAAGAATGAAATCTGTATTTGCGCCCCGGAAAAACAGGCAAAAACAACCACCGCACAGCAACGCGCAGCACCGACACCGACACCGCAGCTAACATGAATATGGATTTCGAGTAACGCCGACCAGACGATTAATAATAAGCTCTTAGGGCAGTGACGCGACCGACCAACAGAATCCACGGAAAAAGTATCGACAAGAGCCGCCTACGACTCTCTCCGATGTAATCCCATTAATTCCATTTCTTCAACCGATTTTATCCCGTGTTTCTCTTCTTTTCGCAATTAAGACTCGACAACCATCCTGATCGACGGCCAATGCATTATTCCGGAACATTATTATTACACAATTCGTACCATATACAATTCCCGTCAAACAATCGTCTTCGACGGAATTTCTGTTTAGTTCTACTCGTTGTAATCGATGCCAACAATTTTCGTTAAAATAATCAGTCTAGAAACAGGAACATTACCGTCTTTGTAATCTACTCGTAATCGATGCAAACAATTTTCGTTAAAATAATCATTCTAGTAGTAATTTGAGAAGAATGAAAACAGGAACATTATCCTCTTTGTAATCCTCTCGTAATCGATGTCAACAATTTTCGTTAAAATAATCAGTCTAGAAACAGGGACATTATCGTCTTTGTAATCTGCTCGTAATCGATGCAAACAATTTTCGTTAAAATAATCATTCCAGTAGTAATTTTAGAAGAATGGAAACAGGAACATTATCCTCTTTGTAATCTACTCGTAATCGATGCAAACAATTTTCGTTAAAATAATCATTCTAGTAGTAATTTGAGAAGAATGAAAACAGGAACATTATCCTCTTTGTAATCTACTCGTAATCGATGCCTACAATTTTCGTTAAAATAATCAGTCTAGTAGTAATTTAAGGAGAATGGAAACAGGGACAGTATCGTCTTTGTAATCTACTCGTAATCGATGCAAACAATTTTCGTTAAAATAATTAGTCTAGTAATAATTTGAGAAGAATGGAAACAAGAACATTATCCTCTTTGTAATCCACTCGTAACCGATGCAAACAATTTTCGTTAAAATAATCAGTCTAGTAGTAATTTAAGGAGAATGGAAACAGGGACAGTATCCTCTTTGTAATCCACTCGTAATCGATATAAACAATTTTCGTTAAAATAATTAGTCGAGTGCGGATTTGATGTAATTATAACTAAAATGAATAGCTATTATTTGAAAGAGTAAAAAGATTGAAAGAATTCAAGGGTATCCATTCATCGTTTACAATTTGTTAGAATGATTGAAGAAAGAACGAAATTTTAATCTGGTTCCTGTTTGTTGCAATTGATGCCGAACATTATTATTTTGCATAAATATCTGCAGTCTAATCAGTCTAGTGAAAATCAGACTAGTAATAATCCGAGCAAGTCAATGTTGAGCGTGTGCCTTTACGCGACGGCTAACCTAAATGAAAAAGTTAAAAGAATTCTTTATAAAAATACAGCAATAGAAATCGAAAATATAATGATGCGACGGCTAACCTGAATGAAAAAGATGAAAGAATTCATTATAAAAATACACCAATAGAAATCGAAAATAAGATGATCACAGCGTATTGTTACATTGTCACGCGTGAGCCGGACTCCAGTCGCGCTAAGTAGAAACGGCGCGTAATGATCAGCCGTCCCGAAAGATGAGATCCAACAGAATCCGTAAGCGGTGGATCGAGACAACAGGATACAGTCTTTGATTAATTGATTCGTAAAGTCCCCGGACGGGCGTCGTTTACAAAGAATCGCCGTGTGCACGGTGTAACATCATAAACCGTTCGAACGGTGGGTATATCGTTGAAAAAAAACAAAAAAAAAGCGAGAAGCGGTCAGCCCGCGAATGGGTTAATCAGTCGACGGGGTTGACGAACGATCTCGTTTAGGTAAAAGCTGAGGCCAGTCGGGTTTTACAAAAAAATCCGCATTCGACACCTTCGGAAATGCTGGCAATCGGCCGGAGTGGCAAGTTGCTCGACTGCGGGGGTGGTTGAGCAGCGAGAGAGAAAGAGAGAGAGAGAGAAAGCGAAAGAGGAGCGGCGGAGGTGGGTGAATGGAAAATAACAAACGACCTGTTGGCCACGTGGACAGGGGTGTAATTTTTTAAGTTTAATTTTGTGGTCCCGCGTGACAAACGGATGGCTCCGGTATACGGCAGCCACGTCACTGCGCTCCGCGGGTATATTTCATTCCGAAAACACGGCTCGTCGTTTCGCGTTTGATGATATACAACAACGAACGGCCCGGTCGCGGCCCGACGAAGGACCGGCTCCACGGCTACACACTCGATATGCATTACGATCGACCCCTTTAGCGAAACATTCGAAAACTTCCGCCGGAGCATAAATTGTCTGCAGCGCGGCTAATTTCTAAGCCAAAACAGGCGAAAACTTAATGCTACATTTCATGAATTATAATCTTTTCATAGATTTTTAAAGTACATTTTAACAGTTTACCTACCGCAAGCCTATTAATAGGATCTTCAATAATTGTGCCGTACCAAAAGAAAGCATAGAAATTTTCTTTTATATTGCAATCTTAACCTCTTAACTGCGGAATTTAGTTTTAAAAATCCCCGACTGAGTGCGGAATTAAAATCAAGCAATGACAATTATACGCGTCAAACGCAGAGAAAATGGAAGGAGGAAAAACGAGGAAGGATTACATTTTTATTTGATAAAAAATTAACAATTTGTAGCGGCCATCGGCACGTACAATAAAACATTCGGCGTGCAAATGGTCGGGACGGTTTATGAGGCAAGCGACAAGGAAGCTATTTTTGAGAAAGCCGTTTCTTAGCACAGGCAATTTAGTTATTTTAGACAATGCATGTTTCGTCATAAAGAGTATTCCGTAGCCAGCCTCGGTAGCAAATCCTAGTGTCGTAAACCCCCGAATTTCCGAAGGGTCACGCCGATCGAAGTCCGACGGGCCCACTCATGGCCATCGCATGTTCCTCGCGGACCCGGAGGAAAATCCGTTACATCATAAAAAGACCCTACGAGTTTCGTTTAAAAGGAGCCGCGGAACGCGAAGAGCTAAGAAGCTATAGAGACGTGGTGATCAGAACACTGCTTAAAGATCTAATAAAGAACGTTCTCTAGAACTTGCGTCAAACTTATTTACCGAACACCCTAGCTTCTTCAAATTCATTCTTGTAACGATTATTGTTATTGCACCGCAATAGAGTTCTGGATTGACGTGTATACGCGTCGAACGCAGTTAACTGGTTAAATGAAACTATTAGATGACGCTATTGAGGGTGACTTGTTAGTTCACAATGAAAATTACTGTTGCTATTGAAGATTCTATTAAAAAAGTGTTTAGCCATGTACCATAGATTTTTAAAAATTATGCAATAATCGCCGGTCGGTAATGTGTTAAAAGTACGTACGCATGCAAAAATTGACGAATAAATTCCTGCCACTTCGAAAGAAAATAATTTGAAGGTTATATATATATATATATATATATATATATATATTATCAATTATAAATAGATCTAATTGTAAGCAATAATAGTTGAGTCTGTGAGGTTAAAATTATAAATATATGTACATAAATTCATTTTTTTGTTTGTAAGTTATATTTGTTCAGTGTATGCTGCGGATATTCTTAAAATATATATTCTCCAGTTATCATGTTCTTATATTTCTTCCTTTCTAACTTTTCAAAAACCAATGTTAATAGATACTACAAGTTAAATTTTATTTCATTCTAAATTAAAATTAATAGACTTGTAATTAAAGGTTGAAATTATTAGTTACTATTCTACAACCAGTTTAACCAGTTTAACCAGTTAACTGCGTTCGACGTGTATACACGACAATCAAAATCTCTATTGCGGTGCAATAACAATAACCTTTTCAAGAATGTATAATTAATTTTTTATCAAATAAAAATGTAATCCTTCCTCGTTGTTCGTAAAATTTATAATAGTGCACATTGCCCTGCGTTCAACGTGTATACTCGTCATTGGTTGATTTTAATTCCGCACTCTGTGGGGTATTTTTAAAATGAAATTCCGCAGTTAAGAGGTTAATAGATGTTAACTTAAATTTTATTTCATTCTAAATTAAAATGAATAGACTTGTAATTAAAGGTTGAAATTATTAGTTACTATCATACAACCAATTTAAAGGGACAGTCGACCGACAGACGTCAAAGGTACCGCCCGGGGTGTCGCTTATTGTATTCCTATTCTTTTTCTGGAGATATGGTTTGCTCGGAAGAAAGATTCGTGGATGGTCAAGTATAGGACGGAACGAAGCGGTCGGCAGAGATGAGACACGAAACAACAGCGCGCGTTTCATGGGGATGGTAATCGCGAAAGTTTGATGAGGCTCCCGGAGAAAATTCCAGCGACCATCGACTTTATTGGAAAGCCTCGGGAGAGAGAGCCAGCTGAACGTCCTCCCATAGACGGAAGGAGCATTAGCCCCGGTGACGAGAAACAACGGGCGCATCGGAGAGCAAGGGAATGGAAGCCGGTCTTAAATATTCCAGAAGACATCAGCCAAGGCACCGGTGGCAACCACCCTTCGATTGAACCTTCGCACCCTCCGCCCTGTCAGCTGTCAAGGCTTCTGTCGAGCCGGTGCGAGCGTGTCTCGCCGACGATATCAACGGTTAATGGTTCATCCATCATCGAGAACTCCGGGCACCCGAGCGAGAGGAGTTTTCCGTCGGTTCCACTTGTCCCGCTAATTGCCGCCGATTCCACCCCTAAGAACCGGATCTCTCGCGCCTACTTTGTCAATTCAGACAATATTTATTCGAATTGCTCGGGATTCTCAAAAAAACTGAAAAAATTCCCAGACCCGCGTCAAAGTATCTGTGAAACCTTAGATTTTTTCGAAATTTTCGAAACGACCGAGAGAGCGACGAGAGAGAAGTGAATAATCCCAATGTTCTCTAAACTACTTAACCGTTTGAGTCCCAAGCAGCGCGATCGCGCTCTTCAGATTTTGTGTCGAAAAATCCCAGTACATTTCGAGCGCTGTGGACAACTGACGGTGCAGTCATAAAATAAAAGAAGCGATTTTCGTGGCGCAGCAGTATCGCTGGTACGAATAATGCAAATTACGCCTTGTAAACGTAAAAATAGGTCTTTCGAGGACGATCATGGTCTCGATTAATCCTTTATCTAGCGCTTTTGACTACTGAAAAACCCCATCTGTGCATTATTGAAAAATGGAAAGCGCATCCCGGACCCTTGCAATCCTGGAAACGAGTCTACACCCTTAATGTCATTAGAGGGGTCGAGACTTAATACAAAATCTTTGGTCCCCGATATCTAACCAGTCGGTGATGGATCTAATTTGGTTCTAGGACACTTTCGACCTGCATCCATCAAATGCGCACGCTGAATAAATGATCGTAGACGGTATTATCCTCGTTCTTTCGCGATTTCCGCGGCGCAGCAGTTTCGCTGGGGCGAATAATGCAAATTACACCTTGTAAACGTAAAAATAGTTCTTTTGAGGGCGATCGCGGTCTCGATTAATTTTTTATCTAGCGCTTTTGACTACTGCAAACCCCGATCTTTGCAATTCTGGAAACGAGTCTACTCCCTTAACGCGATTAGAGGGGTCGAGACGCGATTAGAGGGGTCGAGACACGATACAAAATCTTTGGTCCCCGATATCTGGATCTAGTTTGGATCTAGGACACTTTCGACCTGCATCCATCAAATGCGCACGCTGAATAAATGATCGTAGACGGTATTATCCGCGTTCTTTCGCGATTTCCGTGGCGCGGCAGTTTCGCTGGGGCGAGAACGAAGATCCACGGTGGATCTTGATGCGAAATCCAATCTCCCCGGTCATGGGGTTAGCGCGTAACCCCGTGGAATACCGAGTGGTTGGTTCGTATGCCTCTCGCGGCACCCCGGGACTCGATCTATCGTAAATACTGTAAACAATTCGGCGGTGAGGCCGCGGAATAGCTCGGTCGGACAATAATCGTAAAGGTAAGGGGATTGGCTATCATCTCGGGCTATCTTCTGGTCCGCTTGTGTAGCTTTATGCGGCCGTGCACCTGTGTTTATGTACGATATGAGCGTAAGAAGGCACGTAATACGGTCTCCTGTCTGGTCTAGGCGGCGCACCACGCGCTGTACCAGCTCTCGGCTCGACGACCGGGACAAAGACGGCGATGTAAGCTCTCGAAAATACAGCTCGGGCAATCTCGGGGCTCTCCCGCAACCCCGCCTCACCGTCCCGGGCAACGTTAAACGGATGTATTATTATGACCCACGTGCACCCTCGTCCCGGGGATAACTGCATATTGCGGCTTAACCCCGTACGTTGTACTTTCGATAACGCTTACAGATACATTCGTAACGGCGCGTGACGTACGTGGACTGTAAAAGGCCGGCGAGGGACCTTCTTCTCGGACCAACAACTCGCTGGGAAATGTCTTCTTCCGGTTACGAGCCAGCACAAACTCCGCCGAGCCAGTTTTCTTTCTGCTTCCTCGACGGTCGCTTTCACAGACTCTTCTTCGACCTACCCTTTCATCTATTTGTGTCATGTACACAATTAATTAACGTGTAGGACCTCGATTATCCAATCCTTCGATACCTGAACACTCTTCGTTGTGTCTGTAACGCGTTCCATGTACTACGCATTCAATTACACAACTTACTAAGCGTTTAGTTTTAGAGGTTCTACCGTACTCTATTTCACACGTTCACTTTTTTATGTTTTCCGCGAAGGGACGTTCGAGCTGTGCTAACCAGATCTAAATGATTAATTCGGAATAGATTCAACGGATACCAGACGAATATTCGGAATATTGAGAGCGGCGGTGGTTCTTTCGGAAACTCTTTGAAATCCACGCGGGTGGAACAAGTTTTCCGGTTAATACGGAAGAGACGTATTATTATAAGCCAATCTATATGCGGCGGGACGATAACTGCATATTGAGGCTAAACCCTGCGCCAGCGTAGACCATGCTGGATCTCTCGCGGAAAAGTGTTTCGAGGCAGAGCTTCCTCTTCCTCTGTGTGCGGAGACGTCAACCCGGTGAAAGCTGATTAATAGATTAGCCTATTCAAACGCGAAGGCTCGTGGAAACTCTGCAAGGAATCGTTTGTACAAATGCGTACTTGCTGGTCTACACAGCCGAGATAAACTCGAAGCTGAAACTCTTATTTTCCGACGACTGGCTGGAAGAGACAAACCGATTAAGAGTGTGGTAATAAGCATGAAACCGAATGAAAGTACGGAAGTACGAAGTCTATGGGCGGGTGTGTGACCTCGGGCAGGTTGACGCGGGGAATAAGCGTCGGTGGTCCGGCTTGGGGTCAACTCGTTACGATGCCTGGAAGGTAAGAGGGGTAAAACAGCGACTGCTCCCGATTACCGGTTACGATAATCTCGCTAACGATATCTCGGGGGGATCGGCAGCAGGTCGCGGGAGTCCCGGAGACGTCGATCCCGGAGGCTGGAGGCAGTAGGAGCGGCTAGGAAGCCTGGCTGGCAGGGTTTCGAGTCATTAATCGATACGCCGTGAATAAAGGAGCGCCCTGCGGGTTATCCGGACCGACTGCTATCTCTGCTCCCCGGTTTCAGCCGCCGCCGTACGTCTTGGACTCGTGACAGGCAGCCAGACAGCCTGTGAGAGAGCCAGGGCGAGCGAGAGAACAGCCAGCCCTTCCCAATGGCTGCTCTCCTCTGCTCCGCTCCGCTCCGCTCTGCTCTGCTCTGCTCTGCTCCGCTCCGCTCTGCTCTGCTCTGCCGCGGTGGATGACTGCTCCCTGCTAGGCGCTGCTTCTACCCACTGCTGCTACTGCTGCTGCTGGATGGCTGCTACAAGGGAAGTCGAGCTGATTCCCGAGGGAAACGATCTCCCCCGTACACCCGCGGCCCGGCCAGCACTGACGCGGGCTCAGACTCCCACGGGACCCGGAGCATCCGCCGACGAATACCCTCTGGCTCCGACACGGTACCTGGAGCACACCCGGGATATTGCGGATAACTTTGGTGCCACCGTTCCCGGCGCACGAGTATTTCTTTTATCGATCGGTCCACCGACCGCCGGGGATCATCCAAGGACCACCGACACCGAGTCAAAGGGGAGGAATTATTGTTGCCTTTCAATTCGAACTCTTCCACCGCAGACCTTCTTCCTGGACGAACAACTTCGCTAGGTTTCCACTCGGGGCTGCAGGACAGCTATCTAGATTTCGACGAGAGACCCTATTCGAAGTGCAGAAACCGTCTTCCTGGATGAAAAGAACTGTTCCTGTCAACTTGTCTAGGCGGAAGCATTTTTCCTTCAGGCTTTGGATTCCGTTTTGTCGAGGGGAAAGAATTATTTTTGCCTTTCAATTCGAACGTACGAACGTACGAAAGATGATTCTCTTCTACCGTAGATCGTCAAGTTGTTCATCCTATTCTAGGTGCAGAGACCGATAAAAAAAAACTGTTCCTATCGACTCGATTTTGAATTTTGTTAGAGAAATCCTCGGTGGCTAACACTTTGACGATCTTCGACTGGCTATATCCGGCAGCTGTGAATCAGAGGGATTCGCAGAGGCATTAGCGTTCCAATAAACCGTGTTCTGGCGAAATCCAATTTCCTAAAATTGACCGCACCCTGCGGCGCAAGAGCAGCGCCGCGTCTCTGACCTTTTTATCGCAATGCGAGGCTCGTAACAAAGTGAAAGAGGGACTGGGAGGAGAAGGAGGATAAAGAGGAGGAGGAGGAGGAGGAGGGTCAAGCGGACGCAACTGGTGCACGCGACGACTGGTACAAAAGGTAGGCAACGATTGCGATTCTCGTGGCAGGCGAGACGCACAATTCGCCGCAAAAGGGACGCCGAGCCGGGGCGAACGTCGACGCGTGGCCTCGCCTCAAAGGAATACCGCATCCCGGGAATGTCTCGCCGAGAAAGAGACAACCTTCTCTCCAATCCTCACCTATCCTCACCTCTCCATCCTGGGGGTAGCTACGCAGCCTTCCGCATGCCGGGCACTTTTAAAACAGTCTCAAACGTCCCGATCCGCCGCCCACTTTATCTCGTCGCTTGTACACTTCTTAGGCGTTCCTTTTGCAACAGCGCTATACCGAGAGAACGTGCTCCGGAGACAGCACCGGCCGGCTCATCTGCCTCTCACCGTTGTCCTCGCAGCGACGCGTTAACGTCGACATATCGCCGCCAACCCCATTCACTCGCCCAGAGTCGATTCATGGCATCGCGCTCATGCACAAACCCGCGTCTTCCATTCAACTTCTCGACGCCGACGCGCGGCCACACGGTTCTCCTAATTTTTATAGTTGCGCGTCGCTTTGTCCAAACGTTCGCCTCTTTGTTGTAATTCCATCAGCAAGGAACGACGATCAACAGATATCGTTTGCACGTAGCAATGTGAAAGCTTGTATTATTATTAGCCAACCAAAATCTATAGATTATTTAGAATCTTTTGAATTTTGTTATATCTTTAGAGGAACGTTAACAAACTGGCGATTACCCGGGTAACAGGTCAACTGCGCAAGAGTCGGAAAGGGCGGTTCTATTTAAAAAAAATTTAAGCGACCTATCTCTAGAAATATTTTAACGGCATACAAAACCGTGTTCTTCTCGGAGCGATTTCGAGGTGTTCGAGGTCTGAGAATAAACTAAACTGATTAACCGATACAATAACGGGGGATTATTATTAATAGCCAACCAAAATGTATAGATTATTTAGAATCTTTTATAAATTTTGTTATATCTTTAGAGGAACGTTAACAAACTGGCGATTCCCCGGTTAACAGATTAACTGCACAACAGTCGAAAAGGGCGGTTCTATTTTAAAAAATTAAAACGACCTATCTCTAGAATCATTTTAACCCTTAGAACTCGAGTGGCGACTCTGAGACGCCACTAAAAATTGCTATAACATTATTCAAAATATTGTTTAGATTCAAATATGTTGATATCTAATCAATTGCTAAACATGTAGGTCTTGGAGGAGGTGTTATATTAATTTCGTATCCATAAAATGAAAAAAATAAATGGTATAGAATGGAATTATTCTGGGTAGGAAGAAATGTTTAATTTTCGAGTTAAAATAGCTCCGAGTGCAAAGGGTTAACGGCATTCAAAACCGTGTTCTTCTCGGGGCGATTTCGAGGTCTTCGAGGTCTGAGAATAAACTAAACTGATTAACCGATACAATAACGGGGAATTAATCTTTTCAATTTCCGAATGGGGTGGATGCACGTTAATTGCACCGTCGGAGGATCGTCGGAGGATCGTCGGTGGTTTATCGCGAAGGGAGCCGCAGCGAGCAACCCCGCGTAGTAAGTAGAAACAGACGGACCGCGACAGACAGGCATCTGGAGAACGGTATTGCCGTTCTAGCCAAGTAAGTTGGCTAGTTTACAGTTTCCCGGTGGTTCTGCCGGTGGTTTCTGGGTCGAGGTAATTTTTCTGAGAAATTCTCTTAGCTTGCAGTATCCGCACTAACCCGCTCCCGATATTTCGTTCGGGCGCGTTCAATCGTTTGACCGACGGCGGTTCGATCCACCGATGCAACGCGATGCAACGCGATGCAACGCGATGCAACGCGATGCAACGCGATGCAATGGGACGCGCACAGAGGTGTCCCGATGCACGCGTAATTTCGTTGTCGAAGGAACGGAGCGCAGAAATCGCGCGTTGCCGGCGAAAGCAATTCGCTGTCGTTCGATCGGATCAACGGACACCCAGAATCGCCACCACGAACTGCATGGATGCAACAGCAATAGCAACAGCATCAGCGACGGCGCACCGTCCGAGTTCAGAGCATCACGTACACGCGGTTAGCCACGAAATAGCAAGCCCGGCCCGATAGCATTGCGAGAGCGTAGGTGATATACGGTGTCGCTAATTAATGCACGATAATGAACCTGGGCGCAACCGAAGCTGTATTAATGGATTCCAATGCCTCGTCATAACGTGGACGATCCGTAGGTACATCGGAACCGTTCGTAATTGCGTTAATGGAGGGGCCCATCTGTTTGCGCTGCCGGCTTTCGAGCTACTTCTGCTCGTCATTCGTCCACCAAATAATCGCATCCCGACCCCCGCCGAAACGACCGTTCGATTATGCGAATTTACAGCCGAAGCGATGCGACCGCCGCGCGATACATTCCCCCCAAGAAATATTCCATTTTGCACGATCGACTTCGCGACCCTTTTACAGCCCCCTTTACAGCGAAAACGCGCGGATTCACCGTTCAGTTTTACACCAATTGCACTTATTGCATAACCCCTTAGCAAGCTATTAACTGTGGCGCCTCAGAGCCACCGCTAAAAATTGCTATACCAGTATTATACCAGAATTATTATATCAATTTTAACCTCATTTGAAAAAGCATAGAGAATGGAAATATTCTAGATGGAACAAACGTTGGATTATCAAATTGAAATAGCTCCGAGAGCAAAGGGTTAACATAGAACAACACGAAACAATACAAAATATTTTATCGCGTGAAGAAACGAAAGAGTAAGAAGTTTTGCGAGGTAAGAAAATCATTCCAACGATAATTTAAAAAAATAAGAAATAATTGATTGCGGAAGAAAATTTGTTATCGAATCGAAAAAAAATCGTGGATAACGTATCGCCACACCCGGTGGCCACATCCATCGAATGCGAATTTTTTAACGATCACCTTCGGAGTCCGTATTAATATTGGATGTTAATATATTCGATATTATATCGGAATATTCGCGAACGTAAAGCTGGCCGCAATGGCTAGAATCACTGCGCATTATGCTTCAGGGTCGTGATTGTAATTTGCGCGCGTCGCGCGAATGCATAATAATAATCTCCTAATTAACGCATGGACCCAGACGATTATTCGCGGTTCCGTTCCGCGGACCGAAGACTTGCTGACTTTCGTTTGCGGTTCTGATCGGGTCAAATTGTTTCGTTCCCCGTTGGTGGACCGCGATCTTCCGGCGGTTTACATTTATAGATAAATGCCGATGCTGAAATTATTTTAAACCTTCGCACTCGAAAATTAAACATTTCCTCCAACCTGAATTTATTCCATTTTATACGATCTTTTCATTTTGTGCATACGAAAATGATGTAATACCTCATACAACACTTAAATGTTTGCCAATTGATTAGATACCAACGTATTTAATAATGTAAACAAGATTTTGAATAATGGCACAGCATTTTTTAATGGCGATTCTGAGTCACCACTCGAGCGCTAAGGGTTAAAAATTCCGGAACTCCGGAAAGAACGTCGGAAAAAAAGAGTCTCAAAGATTCGAAGAACTTTGAGAAAACAGATCCTTGTTGGACACTGTGAAGATTCCATGGGGAATCTTGAAAACGGTCCTCCGACTTTTAATGGCAATCGATGAATGATTATGCAATTCGGGAAAGACTGGTCCGCGGGACCTCGAGACGACGCGACGGTACAATGTAAATTTCCAGCTTACGGTTTTAATCCCTTTAACCGCGGCTCCCCTAAAACTTAATCCACTATTAGTTTTTGCAGTGACAGCCCTAATTCCTGCCCGGTGGTTATAGTGATTATAATGCAACTTCTAACTAGGATTAAGTTGGCGGCCGTTCGTTAAATTATTATGCGAGCCGCGCCACGAACGACGCGACGCCGCTTGAAAAGTAGGCGGTCTCCTCGGACGCGAACGGAGAATGCGAATTTCTTCGACGAATATTTCAAAAACCAAGCCACACACACACACACACACACACCACCGTGAGATTTCGCGCGAACGAAAATGTCCGAAGTCTGCTCCGAGCTCGCCAGTAAAATAAAAACGTGCCAACGACTCGACTCGTGCTCCAGAAAAGTATAAAAGCCCCTGAAAACTAATCGAACTTTCAAATGAAAGAAAATTACCTCAAAATGGACGGTCTAAGATTAAATGAGATCGTGATCACTGGACTGCGGATCTTTGTGCATTTATTGGCTTATGAAGTTCTTCAAAAAAGGATATACCATAAAATTCGACAGAATTTTGTACAATTTCTATTTGTCTTGGATCTACAAAGGCTGTTTCCATTAAAAATAGAACTTTATTTCATTCCACTTTCTTCAAATTTGTCTACAAAAATTGGAAAATGCATGACAAATTGTAAATTTAGTAATTTTTCCAGCTAGATTCGTCGCTAGGCCCACCGTGCGGCCATGATAAGACCGCCAAGCATCCGTCGACACCCGCGTGGAAGCAGGGGGTGCGGACTCGCATCAACGCCCGGTCCCGCGGCGACGGGAACAGGAAGAAAAGCGGAAATAGCGGACGAAAACTCGCCGTAGACGAGGCGGAACGTTAGACGAAGATGCGCGGGTTCCGGGAGTGGGGAGGATAGAGTGAGAGATAACGCGGGGGTGGAGGAGAGGAGAAGAGGGAACGAGGGGGTTGAAATAAAAGAAACGGGAGGGAAAGGCCAGCGGGATGAAGCAAGTGAGAAAATAGTAAAAGCGAGATAGGAGGGGAACGCAGCAGCGCGACCAGAATTGGATAGGATAGGAGAACTGGTGATTACAGAGGCCGGGAATTCCGTGGGGAGAGGCACCGGTCCCGCGGGTTTCCACCTAATTCCATCCTGGCTGACTACTGACTCTGTCTCCCTCTTTTCATCTTTCTCTTTCCATCCCGTTTCTCTCCATCTACCGCGGGCAGCCACTCTACGCGAGCTTTCTCTCTTTCTCCCTTCGCGAGCCTCCCTCTCTTTCCACACCCCTTCAGCCATCTCTCTCTCTCTCTCCCTTTTTCTCCTTTCCTCTACCGTGCTGCTTCTTCCACTATCTCACTCTGTACCGGGTGGTCCGTCATCGCCGGGGAAAAAATAACTGTACCAATATCTTTCGCGCGCTCGCCAACGCATCCCCGTATTTTTCCACCAGGTGCTCACCCTGACCCTCCAAAACTGATCCGCAGTCTTCATTCGATCCCTCAAAATCATTTCGACTGAGCTCACACCGCGCACAAAGTCGAGCATTCGGCATTGAAATTCTCAGTGTTTTTCACAGAGTTTTCACTAACTTTTAAATCAGAGTGCTTCCTTCATATCGGTAAATATACTTTGCACGCATCGATGCTTCATAAATAAAGCAACAAGAATTTAAACCCTAAAGAATTCGCCCTGACCCTCCAAGACTGATCCGCAGTCTTCATTCGATCCCTCAAAATCATTTCGACTGAGCTCACACCCTGCACAAAGTCGAGCATTCGGCATTGAAATTCTCAGTGTTATTCAGAGAGTTTTCACTAACCTTCAAATCAGAGTGTTTCCTCCATATCGATAAATATACTTTGCACGCATCGATGCTTCATAAATAAAGCAACAAGAATTCAAGGTGCTCGTTTTCTGTGCTCTCCCTGACCCTCCAAGAATGATCCGCAGTCTTCATTCGATCGCTCAAAATCATTTCGACTGAGCTCGCACCGTGCACAAAGTCAAGCATTCGGGGTTGAAATTTTCAAAGTGTTCTTTGAATTTTAACTTCGCCGGAATGCAATGCGAATTAAAGTTCGATGAGGATCTTAAAACAAAGCTTTCTCCAGTGTCGGTAAATATACTCTGCATGCATCGGTGTTTCATAAATAAAGCAATAAGAACTTACACAACGAATGACAACATGTTTATAAGAACCGCATGACCTTCGTTTGAGAATCTTCAAATTATGCAAGAAGTTCTGACAATAAGATGAGCCGGACCATGGTGTGGATAAAAATGCTCAGGACTTCCATGATATGCAACTTTAATTGCATGTCGTCCACATTTTACTTGGGAAAAAATCAGGATTAATAAATGACGCGATTCGAATCTCTGCAGCGACATCTCTGGCAACGTAGCACGTGACCCGCGTCTCCAATATTTGCATCGAGCGAATTCGAGAGAACTTCAAAAAAGTAAAAAATAAACGCCAAGTACATGAAAAAGTCGAGGACGGAAAACAGTATTATCATATAAATAGCACGAAAAAGAAGAAAACATAAATAATAATTACAATATAAAAAAAGATGTGAAATCAAAATGAGCTGTAAACACGTGAAGGTATAATGTTAGATCATCGATATTTTATCATTTTTGTCTTTTTTGTGTAATTTATTTGATAATACTCTTTTTTGTCCTCGACTTTTTCATGTGCTTGGCCTTCTTTTACATTTTTGAAGTTTTTTATGGGGATCCCGCTGCTTTTTTCAAAGATAGTTTGCATAGGGAATGCCTGCAGTTATTTTTTAGCATTCTTAAACCGTCAGCTGTGTATTTTTCAATCAGCCATTGGCGCTCTACGTATTTAACATTGAATTTCGTTAACTATATTCTCGATGTAATTGGAGGATATAATAGATATCGACGAACATATACTTGGCCTCTAGATTCATCAAAATTTATTACATCCTCCAATTACATCGACAATATACTTCGAGAAACAATGCTCTCCGTTTTTCCATCTATGCGCCTCAAGGACCCGATAAACTGAGAATCGCACGTGCCATCAGCCACGAATTCGCGAACACGGAAAAAAACAAACGTGACGCGACGGCGCAATGCGTTGTGCCATCGATTCGCGAGATCAACGGGTCTTTTACATTCTTCAGCCGCAGTCTTTACGTTTTCGTTTGATGCTCTCTAACGCGCGCGAATTCGAAATTCTAATGAAAGTGTCATGGCGCTTCTGCGCGCCAATTTAGAACTACAAGTTTGTCCGTAAAATTATAAATACATACGCGTATTAGATAGATCGATCTATTCACAGTCTGATTTTCGAGAGTTGAGACAACTCTTAAAAATCAAACTACAGCTGTGCATACGTATAATTCGTATAATAATTACTAGACTGCGGATTTTATGCATTTAAAAATGCGTAAGTCCAATTTAAAAACACCAATGCATTATTTTCTACCCACTAAAATTATTTAAGATCAACAGAACTTTTCCTTTAACTCCTGTTTTTTTTAAATTGATGCAGAACATCTTTATTTCGCATGAAGATCCGCAGTCTAATAGTTACTGCTAACATTATTGCGTACGTGTAACTGCAATATTATAAAGAAAAATGTTTCTTTTTTAATTGCAGTCCCCAAATTAATTTACAATGTTTAACGAGGCCGTTGGTTGTGAACGAGTTCGACATGTCTGCAGTAGAACATTGAAATGCCAAAAATGGCGGAAAGATTGAACGAAACATAGAAAAATAGATGAAAAATGTAAATACAAAAGTTTTCAAGAAACGCTGTACTATAAAACTTGATAGAATCGAATAGGATTTTTATTTGTTTTTAATGTAAAAAGGCTGTACCCACGAAGGATAGGAATTTCATTCCGTGTCTTATAATTTGTCATACAATATCCTACGATACCGAATCCTCAATAGTCTATAGTATACAATACGATCATTTATAGTTCAACGCTATAAATCCTAGGATACTGTAAATATTTGAAATTCCATAAACATCCGCAGTGTATGTGTACTCACGTTTGAGAGATCGCGGTTTCGCCTGTTTCCTCCTGGACATAGCAGCGTGGCGTTGGTCGGTCCGCTGGCCGGATCGCCAATGACAGCTCAGCAGGAACGTGGATCCAGTCACATTTCGCACTTCTCTCGGAAACTCGATATTCCGCGCACTGGAAACGACGTCCGTCGCGAAACCGCACCGTTAACAAAACCTGGCCAGCGGTCCGTGGCGCGCGAGACACGCAACCGTTAATGAAACTGTCGCGGGATCGTGAACGCGACGAGGGACGACATCGCGCGAATTCGAACGAGGAAAAAGTATCCGGTTACCCGCGCGACGTTACCATGGCGACGCCGAGTAACATCTCGCTGCGACAAATCGAGCGAAGAACCGTGTTTATCACGTTCGAAGCCGCATCGTTCGTCTATCAGCTATTCGCCCGTCCGGTGTTCGCCGATTATTTCGACGTACGAAAATCTGGCGAGCGAACACCGGTTTGTTTGTCTCGGCGCGTTTGTACGGTGAACGGTTCGTGCACCGGAAACCACGTGGCTTCAATTCAAACTCGCGTGTACACACGGGTTAACATGTCGCAACAGATACGGACGAACAACAAGCGCGGCTCGAAAGTCGCGCGACGAATGACTGTGTATCTGATACCGCGAACAGCCTGGCGCAGAGAACCACTGGGATGTCACTGCGCATGCGCCACCCTCGCTAATAGCGTCCCTGCGCAATCCTTTCTAATCTCGCGTCAACCCTCGTACAGGCAACTGTCTCTACAGCGACGCATGCAAACAATTCTGCAACATTTGCGCATTGTTTTTTTAGGAAGAACAACTGTAACACGATTGTAGTCATTATAAACCGTCCACCCACTAACGTGTAGACTGTCCGAGATAACTGGAGCGGGCTGGACAACTATGACTACATGCGTTTAGGTTACAGTCACGTATATAACTGAGCGCACACACTTTAAATCAGAATAACTTTTTTTAACATATTTATTAGACGTCGTTTGCTAAACTTATCCTTGTAGCCTTACAGAGAAATCGAAGTCGTGGGGTCCATTCATAAAAGAGTTATTCTGATTTAAAGTGTGTGCGATCGATTATATGTGCGTAACTCTGTATATGATACGATACGATATCAATTTATCTATCGAAATCTTCAAGTGCATTTCTCACCTCGGCTAAAGAGTTTCATTTACACTTCGGCTAAAGACACGTCTGACTCCAAAAGTGAGACTCCACGGTGAGAAACATATTTATGTAGATGTTTATCTTCTAATTTCAATCAGAGTTTGAATCTTGAAAAAATTTAGACTGCGGACCTTTATGGAAAATAAAAATATTCTGCATCGATTGTACGAAGCAGTAGTTGAATAAAAACTTATTTCACTTGAGCACAACATGACACATATTCTTAGAGTTTTTATATTCCTCACTGGTTTACATTTTACCCAGTTAATTTCTTCACGAATGCATAAAAATCCGCAGTCTACTGGTTACCTTTATTCGACGATTCGTCTACCATGAAATCGTCCGTCGAAGATTAGGTGATTACAATGATGTATTATATCTCGGAGACGGAATTCTGCATTACCGACACGAACAAAATAAATCGCCAGTAGTCCTGTATTGTACAAACAGATAAGTTCATTGTTATGACAGCTCTACGATTGATTTTGTTTTGGATTCAGTGAAATCGAAATATACACTGCGGCATAGTCATTTCGTTTTTCTGATCACTCGTCAGTCGGATATAAATTCGTAACAATCGTTACTTTCTACTTATCCACGGCTACGACGTTTGGACAGGTTAGAATTTAGATAATCCACAATAAATGGTGTTAATCCTCGAACGCAGAGTCATTCTAATTTCATTGTAACTGTTATCGCGTTTACTTATTCAATCACTCATTTACTGATATAACATGTAATGTATCATTTTAAAAAGCTAGACGCTAAATTTTATAACCAATTCTTTCTTGAAATCTGTGTGTAGTGAAAATGTTACTACAATCAAAATATTGCCTGTGTTTTAGTCGTTCCAAAATTAACAAAATGTTGAACAAAATGTAGGCTATAGATATCTTATTTGCAACTTTCACAATTAAAGAAACAACCATGCTGTTGCTGGAACGTATCCCGGATCAAATTGGATATTTGGTTATGAATGAGGATGGAGCTGTATTAACGGTAATTATTTTGTTAATACGTAAAACGAACATAAAAGGAACATGTTTATCAATGTACTTTGCTGTTTCAGTCTGGAGGTGAATTAGAAAATGACGAAAGGATTGCAAACATTATCCTGGGCCTAGTCACGCTGACAAATAAAATTGATCCTAAGGGATTTCCCAGCAACGAAGCATTCGACAAGATATCCATTACATATCCAGACCATTGCTATGTTATTTGTCTTTCGAACAAAAAGATCCATGTAGTTAAGAAAAGATTGGTTTCCGCAACTACTGCAGTTGTAGAGCAATTGCCTCGTGTTGATTTATAAATGAAATTATTCTAAGACTGTACAAAGTTAAGATTGTGTATAAACATATAAACACAAAACTATTTCCAATAAATAAGAAAAATGTAAGATAATTTTGAAGATCTGTTACCATAAATAAAATCGTATGAAAACACAGAAAACATTCATTTCCTTACATGGACTTTGTTACTGCAATTATAAATATGGTACACAGTTAACAGAATAGTATAAATTGTATTGATTACAGATATAATTTACAATATATTACACGAGCAGCTCTTGAAAAATACTATGACTCGTCCGTATCGGAACTATCATAAGTGACCAAGGATGTACACAGCGTGCTGGTCACCGGTTTCGATGACGATGGTTGCACCTTCAATTCCGGAAGTTTTGGTATTTCATTTTTATGTTTCTTCGGGTTGCTTTTCGAAGCCGATAGCGATAATTTTTGTAGCTTGTGTTTCGTACGTGCAATAGAAACCAATCGTTTCAAAGGATGAGGCTTCTTCTTGTCTTCATCTGTAATACATGAAACAAGTATTGTAATTGCCAGAGGAAATGTGTTACTTAAATTACCATACTTTTCTTGTGCATCAGCAACTTTGCTAGCGCCACATCATCTACGTGTTCGTTCATCAAATTAATATTTAACCCATTCTTTTTGAGCAGCATGTGGTCGATACCTTGCTTCTTTTGTAACTCTCTTTTTCTCGTCTGGAATTCGGTACATGTAAATGCAATAAATCAATAATTGAATGCTGACACTATTACGCTAATTGTGACGATTTGTTATGATTTTATGCATTTATTACGAAAATGAAGAAACAAATTTTTAGGAGACTCTTGTAAATATAACATACCCGAAACGCAGAACGTAGTTCGCAATTCGAAGTGTAATCGTCTTTCCATGTAGCTTCGTTAAGTGCTATCGCACTTTCTAAGGAAGAATCACGCGACTTTGCTGTCTTTATGTCTTCTATACCATGCTCCAATTTATACATTGCATCGTCATAAAGTCTGCAAGACACTTCTTTGGTCTCTGGCACTATCTGATTATTTTCTTTGGGGTCCCACCTATTTTCTTGTCGTCTAGCTCCGCTAACTATCACGTAATCTAGATTCTGCAAAACAAGATCCATTCGTGAGACTTTGTATAGTTAATAACTCGACTGTGAATCTTTATGCAAAATAAAAATTGTCTGTATCGATTGCAAGGAATAGAAACATTCCGTACATCTTCAATTTTTTAAATTTTTCTATAATTTTGAATTTCATCTACTCAATTTTGCTATAAATGCATAAAGATCCAGAGTCTATTAATAATTATACTAATTTCTAACGAAACCTACCGCTGGATCAGTTTTGATCTCGAAATGATTATCGCACAGATGACATTTCATACGAAACTGGTACAAAGGTGTGCTATAATACATTCCAACCTTCGTTTTCTCTGCATTATAACGTACACCCATTCCTATGTGATTGCCGCATCCATCGCACCATATATTATATGGCATCTCAAATCTGATGATAAGGATACCCATGTGTAATTTACGTGCTCTCTCACGCAACGCATGAGTACCCAGAAATTTATTGAGTCCTCCAACTTTCGGATCATAATCGGGTGGGTAATACAAGTTTGTACCTTTACGTTCACCCATTGTGCCCTGAAAATTAAACGAATCCTTCAAATTCTATCATAGTGTTGTCATTTTGTATTTGTCTGTCAAAATCGTCATCACGTCAAAAATATAAACGATCAAATTTCAATGGCAAACACGAATAATAGTTACCGTATGATTGCTCTAAAATTTATAACTCGTACCTTGCTTTTTTACTACGTGTCTGCAAAAAGAATGGATTCTTTCAAATCTAAATGTATTTAACCTCACTCGCATTCGACTCGGCTTCACCCTTCACCCGTCTAATGACTGAAACCTGAAACAAAGTGTCTATTTACAGATGTGTGGCAAATGAAGATTTCTGTCGACGGTACATATTGTATTAGCCGATATAGTGCTGCCCTCTAGTCTAATTTTTAGCCTGGAACAGAACCTACATCATCCCGTTCCCTCGGAGGTATATTCCTTTTGGAAGTCTATTCTGTATTCCTCAATTGAAAATATTTATCAATCATCGTTAACAATCGTGTTACTAATAAATCTTCTATCGATTCTATTTCATCTTTTGTCCTTTTCCCTCTGCTGTAAAATGATATGACTCTCCTTGTTGGATACCTCTTTGCCCGTCATGTTTTTCCTAATACGTACCAGAGGATTAGAAGTCCCGCAGAAAAGTAGGTGGCACGTGCAGGACATCTACTATCCTTGTCAAACACCATCGCTGTCCTTGTCTTACACACGGGAGAGATAGAGAAAATAAGTTCACGAACTCGCCGCTGTAGATGGCGCCACTATCGCGCTACCTAAGTTCAAAAATTTCAATTCTTTCAAAGTGAATCTTTTCAGATACATTATTCCGAGTATGAACTGTGTAAATATAGTAGATAGATTCTAACCTATAACAATGGATAAAACAAGTATTGTCAATGTTATTTACCGTTTTATAGTTATTTCGGCCTGCACTATAGGCTAAAGCTTCTTTTAAGAAATGGTATATTTTTGAGCACATCGATTGTTACGCTTACTGAAAACAAAGAAGAGCCTGTCATCGTTGTCATTGTAAAATAGTCGAGGTGGCCTGGCATGCTTAGATCAAATGTACATGTACATTTACATTTATACGTATTACATTTTACATATATACATGTATACATACATTTTTTATGTTTTTTAAGGTCTCGATCATCAACATCAATTCCGTATTCTTTTGTGACGAAACTTTGAGAGCAGGTCCTCCGCAACTTCGAATTTGTGATTCGTAAACGAAAGAGACGATTTCATTAAGTAGGGTTGGAAGGGATCGCCGGGAAACCGACTTAACCAGTTTTTCACGGGGAATCCTTGAACGTGTTCGCTCGCTCGGCGTAGTTACGTTGGAAATGTTGAGCATTCGTGACGTATACGGAATTTCCCCGGCCAAACAGAACTTACGATCTCCTACGATCCGCAACCCGTTCGGATGGAAAATATCCTGATCCTAGATCACGCCACGATTCCAACGATAGATTTTCAGCGATTAGATGTCCCGTAGCGAGCTAATACATCCTGCCCGCAACAATTGTTTCGAGCAGCAACGAACTGGGTAGATGTAAGTGGATGGTCAAGGCCGATATGCTGGAACGGCGACCTCGAAAGCCAACGAAACAACGTTTTCTATGACCGTGCAATAAAAAATAACGAGCGGTATGGAATCCCATTATCTATTATCCTGAATAATTTACCGATGATACAATCCGGTGTCGCGTCACAATTAAAAATTGTGTCAATGGCGCGACAACGTAACGCGCTTAGGCGAACCACGATCTTGTACATCGATAAAATTCCTCGAGCCGATTCACCGGTAAACGAATGAACATTTTTGGCAGGGAACCGAGAAAACCGTGTAACGCGCTCGGGGATCGTGCCCGAGTGCTATCGCTACCGGTAATTGAAGCGAGCTGGTGTCGTAATTTCGAAGTTGGAGTTGCAGAAATCCATGGGGGGAGAGCACGATTCCCCCTTCTCGATCGAGTTTACTAGGTCCCGTGCCGAGCGACCCTACCTTCGATCACTTTGGTGACAAGTGGAAAAGCGGACAAGCCGACTAGCGGACAAACGTACGGTGATCACGAACGCAGACCGCAGTGGTTGTTTGGTCCTCGCGAAGGTACCACGTCTATCGCAACAGGTGCCATAGATGTTGCACGGTTCAAAGATCGAGGCTCTCCGCGCGTCCCACATCGACGAAGCACTTCTTCCCGATCGGATACCCGGCCTCCACGTCTCCAGGCTTCGTTCGTTTGATCGAGATGCGGCAGGTATTACAGTTTTCATTCAAGAACTATCTCTTCGACTTTCCAAGCCGGGCTCTCCAGAATTTCGGACACGCCGCACAGTGTTCGTCCGGAAATTCGGTGACATTTTGCCACAAATCAACTTTCTCGTATACATATCTAATCGATCAACATTGATTCTTAAATGTCCATAGCTGTAATAAACATTGAAAGTTGGACATTGATGTTTCATATCGATGTTTCAAAAACTTTTACATTCTTATATTTGTACACGTTACTATTATAAGAATATCAAATTTTTTTATGTATGAACATTTGTTTGAAACATTTATGTTTAAAACCAATGTTCATTGACAGAAAAAAAACATTTATATTCATATAATTGTATATATGTATATATATGTATATATATTGTATATATATGTAAATTATATAAATATAAAAAATTAATACTTTAATCAAAATTTAATGTTTTCTTAACGAACGGTTAATTGAAACGTACACTTTTGTTATTTTAGTGTTTTTAATGCTTGGCCAGCTTTTCGGGTTCTGTTCGGACACTTATTTGTTACCTCTAAACTCGTAGATCGGACAGATTGTTTGATGATAGCAGCGATAGTGGTCCAGACGAGCCACGACGGTGAACGCATGGGACCGTTTTCGAGGCAACGTTCTACATCGATAAGAATCAGACGCTTTCGTTTTGATCTTTCCTTAAAAATGTCGCGGATAGAGCTGTACCTTAGACCATGTACATATACTTATAGACCTAGCTTCAGATAACATGCCGTGTTCCAAGATTACTTCATCTACCAGCTAACGGATGTGGGCAAAGTGCTATAGTCTATTGAGAAGTCGCAGTATGTACCGCAAAGCTAAAGTGTTAGAGGGGAAAGGTGAACCGTCGGGAAACTGTAACTGTAATATACATTTCATTTTATTACTCGTTCATTTTCACTTTACTCTTATTATTTTCTCATTCTGTCAATTATAATTTGGAAAAAGTTAAATTTTAATGTATACGTTGATAATATAAAATCTGTATTTATTTCATCACAACTTACTTTATTTTAGAAAAAGAATAGTCATGAGGAAAATTAAATATGCGGTATTCCCTATCTCCCAATGGAACTTCAAGTAAGATCCAGCGTAAAAGAAATAGTCTTGCAGAATTAATATACTTGCGACTATCCATCGCAAGTTAAATTAATATTCGCTGGAAACTAACGTGTCTGACGTCAGTTGTGGGTACCGTATACGCCATTATCTTGGAACACTGCATTGTATGCATATTCTATACCAGGGAGTTGCAACTTATTCCCCTCCGACAACCGCAAGGTCCCCACTATTCGAGCCTCTTCCCACTACTACTTGCGCGGGAGAGAACAGGGACGAAGTTCGACGGTTACAATGGATGCGTGTTCCACTATAGTACAGTAGAACTATAGTAGAATATAGTAGAACTATAGTAGATCTACACATGTAACAATAAAGACCAAAAGTGGGAGAAGAATCTAATCGGAGAAGAAGCCGCGTGTAGCTCGCGAGCTGCATGTTGGAACTACCTGTTGTACACCTATACAGGGTCTATAAATATATGTATGCGGTCTAAGAGCTGCACATGAATGTGTCCGTGCGGCCTGTAAAAGAAAAGAGAAGTCATGGGAATGCATTTCATAAGCTCGCGTGTGGAAACTTGAACGATAATTTGCGATCGCGAGGTGATTTGAACGCGCGACTACGTCATGCCTCCAATGCCAACTTTCCTAGATCGTAACACGGCAGCGACTATTAATGTCGTCATTCGAATGTCTATCGCTTTCAAGTTAAAACATTTTATATGCCGATCGTAACCAGACGTATCTAGAACCAGTTCTCCAATGTCGACGGTCAAGACGGTCTCTTCTTCGATCAAATTCGGCCCACTTAGTCCTCGAGTTTTTGCTGTTGTTTCTCAATTATACACTCATCCGATACAGCGTACTCGCGAGATCGAATCCATCGATCTACGGCGTACGCTAGGAGCGAAGGAGACTGTCCGATTTTTCAACTTCGTTGCGAAAGTGGTTACATAAATCCGCGTCCACGCGAAAGTGGAAACAAAGAATCGGACATTTTCGACACGTCAACACCTGTAGCTTCTAATTCACATTTCTCTACGCGTGTTCCCAGCTCTAAAGAGTCCGAAAAGCCGGCGTCGCATTTGTGTGATATTTCGATCATTCAGGGGAATTACAGTCTTAATGATCTTATTTCCTTTTTAAAGTGTTCGTAAAATGCAATGAACAAATACAACCTCCCAATTACATTTATGACCACATAAAATCACAACTTCGATATTCAACGAAGAATGAAGTTCATGTTCGCTCATACATACAGTGAAATTTTCAATTTTACTGTCGGATTTGGTATTAGAATGACAAACTGTATAAGAATCAGCCAACAGTGATTGCTAAATAAATTCGATGTTGCACAGTGATGATAATCGAGAAAGCGGGGACATGGAACAATCGCTTTCGTCGTGACGCAATCGGGCCGGCGAAAATAAAAATCTGGATGAACGAATTGTGAAAGTCTCTTTGTTGCTTTCTTTCGTCGTTCGAACGAATTCCCCATGATTTTCTTCTCGTTCCGGAATGAGCGAGGCGCGAGTCGGCGGTCGCTGGACGAGAAGAGAAGCGAACAGAATTTACTGCTGGCGATAAAAAAAGAAATTCCGCTAATAACCGGAAATTGTTAAGGGTCTCTCGATCATCCAGAATCCTGTGGACCGTCACACGCGGTGTGTATTATACATATTACTGGTACTATCGACACACGATATCGTAAACGCAGAATCAACGAAGAGTGGTCGAACCGGCTTCGTTTGCGAAACGAGCAACTAATAATCACAGTCGCGCGTTAGACGCTGTAGCAGACGAATCCTTATATAGATCACTTCAAATTCGGTCTTTCGAAAGTCAAAATTCAACTTTATGCAAATCAATATCACTTTTTTGTAAATTCATTTCACCCTTTCGGAAATAAATTTCACCTTTCTGTAAATCAATGTCACCATTTTGGAAATCAAATCCAACCCTTTGCAAATCAATTTCACCGTTTCGCAAGTCAAATTCGACCTTACGTAAATCCATTTCACTCTTACCAGAGTTTCATCAAACTCTTACCTCATTTCACCTTTCTGTAAATCAATTTCACCCATTAAAAATATTTAAAATTAATTACACTAACAGCATCTCCCTCGAGTTCAGAAAAAGTCACCATGGACTGTGTACAGTGAAATGCTTGTGTGACGTTAGATACACATCAAAAGTGTCATTACTGAGAGGTAAAAATAAGACTCAATACTCAAACGCTTCAATAAATACTGATAATATTAATCGTAAAATGGCTACAACGAATATACATAGATGTCTGCACACAGTTTTCATACATCGCAAAGTTGATGAATTGGTAATTACTAGACTGAGGATCTTTGTGCAAAATAAAATTAAGAGTGAATTTGGAGTGCAAAACCTGTAGAGCATGTTCGAGGAATCTCGAAGTTCCTGCCGCATCAGTGTTATCCGGAATGAAGCAACGAAGTTTAGAAACCGATCGCCAATTCGATCGACTAATTGCGAAGTAATCGCACTGGGTGCCTGCGATTCGCGAAGGCCGATCCTTTCTTCGGCGTGGACTGATGCAATGGTTAGAAATCGGATCGGAGCAATAGCTCGATACAGACTAAGCGTTTCTTCTTTTTTAGAATTCGATAGCCTGTCCACTTTGCAACGTTAGATCGCATTTCTGGCCGATCGAAATGTTAGGAATGTCGCGAGCAACGTCCGAGCGAAGCAGGTACAACGATCCAAGTATGCCAAAACATTGGCACGCGAGACGATGCTTCGCCGAACGGTCGCGGCAACCGGTCAATAGTTGGGCGAAGGATGAGCGCCGAGTGCATCCAGCCATCCGTCATAAATTATTTCTGTACCGCTTAATTATCCAGTTCGAACGAACCGTGACGCGAGATGACTAATTTCTCTACACTCTCGTTCTCGGTACGCTGCACAGTGGGACAAAGTCATGAATTTTGTGGAAAAATCAAAGAACATTCAATCGAGCAGTGTACTTAACCGATCCAAACATCATATTGTACTGTAAACATTTGTATAATTGGATTTCGGTACGTATATAATAATATTAATAATAATAATATTAGTAAAAAATCGATCAAAGTTGTACAAAAATAATAATGTATCGCCGGAAGTTAAAAATTTCGTTGATTAGAAGTAAGTTAAAATGATTGAATACTTACCTTGCTTCCCGTGTACATGAAAATATAATTATGGAAAATCGATATCTAATTTAAATTATATTAAATGAGATACATCCAAAGCATGCTTCATGTTTTGTAAGTAACTCGAAACGTTCAAATACTTCATTATTTTGTTGTTCGTTATCATGTTGTTATCAAATCATTTCAACGAAAAAATGATTTCATTAGTTTTCTTTAGAAAAATCGATTTTTTTCCAAAATCCTGAGGTGGTAGACAAATTTTGCGACCAGATTTGAAATCATCGTGACAAAATCTACGGGAAATAATGTGAAGAAAAAAATCTATCTGTACACGGTATTGGATAAACCACAATTTCCTTGTAATTTACAAAACGTTCGGTTAGAAAAACTCATCGCTCTATCTCATTTCTATCGAAAGTTCTATGATCTTTCCACAAACTTCATCACTTTGTCCCACTGTGCGCTGCGTCCAAGAACACTCAGCGAAGTCCAATCTCCACGTTATGTGGAAACCTGTGAAAACTCATGACTGTCTGCGAAATTCGTTGGTTTCAGCACGGTAGAGAAAACGCAGCGTTCGTTGGAGACGATGGCCTCGCGACCACGAACCAACAGAGACCGATCACCGGTGTCGTCACGGAGAAGGTAAATCGCGATTCGATCAAAGTATCGCTCGATCGCAAACCAATCTCGACGTCCAACCAATCTTTTTATGTTCTTCAGATCCATGGATACGGGGTGCAGGATGATCGCAAGTTACCGCTGTCGTTATCGGTTCCGGAAGAAATGGTAGGTCCGTTTACGATTGGAAGCTCGATTTGGCACCGATCGCAGACTGTGCCAATTCCCGAGCTCCCGGCCGTAAGTCGCGCGATTAATGCGAATTAACGATACGTAATTGTCGCGACGAAGACTATAGTAGAGAACGAGAAGCAGAGAGCGACTTGGGACAACGGTGTGGAGTTCTTGATGTCCTGCATCGCGATGTCGATCGGCCTCGGCAACGTTTGGAGGTTTCCGTTCACCGCCTACGAGAACGGGGGCGGAGTTTTCTTGATTCCATACATCATCGTTCTGTTCGTCGTTGGCAAACCGTTCTATTATCTGGAGATGATCATGGGACAATTCTGCAGCAGATCCTCCGTCAAGATGTGGGCAGCAGGTGCGAAATTGCCTTTGCTACAGACTTCTTGGAACCTGTTTCTGTCGCATTATAGTCTGGATATCAGCTGTTCGTGGCCAAAAATTGTGGAAAAACTATTTTTCCAAATTATTATTCATTCCAGATTATTCTGTGCCGAGATATAACGTTCTAAAGACGAACTCCGTAAAATTCGGATGAAATGAAACGTCTAAAATAGTCATCATAGACTATCAAAATACAAGCTTAAATGATTGTTTCAGAAAAACATCTTTTTTATAAAAAAAACGAGGATCACCTTTTTTAAAGGTTACGATATATTTCTGACTTCATAATAGTATAGCTAAAATACTTTTGGCCACAAAAAGCGAGTTTCCAGCGTTTGTCGTGATAAATCGGATAAAGATTACCCACTTCGATCGATTCGCAGTGCCAGGATTGCGTGGGGTTGGCTGGGCCCAGGTGTTCTCCATGCTGAGTGTAGACACCTACTACTGCTCCTTGATGTCCGTCACCCTCCTGTACTTGTTCTCCAGCTTCCAGTCGGTGCTTCCTTGGTCCACGTGTCTCGAACAGTGGGGAGACTCTTGCGTCGATTCCGGGGGTCACCGCAATTCGACGAGACGGAACCACACCAATATGACCAGCTCGGCCGAGTTTTACTTTCAGTAAGAGAATAACAAAGTTTCCGAGATGAATTTCGTTGTATTCACGCCCGAAAAAGCGCCTACTCTTGATCTTGTCGGCATGTAACCATGCACCGCCCAGTCTAACAGCGAACGAGAAAGTCCAAGCCTATACGTCGATATTAGTCGGTATGAGTTGATATTATTTGCCACTGATCTTGCGCCAGGAGCATTTCCGGTTGCGCTTTATCGTATGCTTGTAAGGTAACGTTCTCCGTGAGTTTGACATGTTCCATTATTTCGCTAGAAAGCGTTTGCGACGGAGGACTCAGGTTTGACACCGAGATTACGTTTTTAATGGTATACGAGGTGTGATCAAAAAGTAAGGTGACTTTTTATTTTTATAAAAAAATATGTATTTATTCATCGATATTTATGTTGTCCCCTTCAAAGTAATCCCCCTCAGATATAATACACTTGTGCCAGCGCTTTTTCCAATCGTCGAAGCACTTCTGATAAGCACTTTTTTGTATAGCTTTGAGCTCTTCCAGCGATGCAGTGTTATCTCCTCGATCGTTGCCAATCTCCGACCTTTCATGGATCTCCTCAGTTCTGGAGAACAGGAAAAAATCGCAGGGGGCCAAATCCAGTGAATATGGTGGCTGAGTCATGATCGTGGTGTTGTTTCTGGCCAAAAAATTACTCGCAAGCAACGATGCGTGATCAGGTGCATCATCGTGATGCAAAATCCATGAATTGTGTTTCCAAAATTCCGTTAAAATTGCTTGGCACGAACCAAACGAGATGCCGACATCATCGGCAACTTCTCTAATGGTAATTCGACGATTCCCCAACACTATTTTCTTCGCTTCTTCAACGTTTTCATCGGATGTTGATGTGCTGGGGCGTCCAGGGCGAGCTTGGAAGAGCTTGTACCACTTATAAACATTTCTTTTACTCAGAGTACACTCACGGTTTGCCACTGTCAACATTTCAAGTGTTTTGGTGCACTTTATTCCATTTTTTACACAAAATTTGATGCAAATTCTTTGATCCATTTTTTTCGACAGCAGAAAATCGCCGAACACGTAAAACACTTCTAACCTTTATGCTTCTCGCAAACAAACAAAAAATGCTACATAGCTGAAACTGTGAACATATGTTCGGGACGAGTGTGTCAGCATAAGAAAAAAAAGAAAACGAAACTCGACTGTGGGTATCCCGCGAAATTCAAAAAGTAAGGTGTACTTTTCGATCACACCTCGCGTCACGAGTTCTTTGTAATTGTAGGTTCTTAGATTTTCGCTCACCACGGTCACAGTTTCCCTGTTGTTTATCCCCTTCGGAGCGAGCTTCAGCCGCGGTCCGTTCGCGTTTACCTCTCGTGCTAACTTTTGCTCGATCAGAGTTATTGTCCAACCCTCATCAAGCAACGCAAAGACATTTACGGATTTCTTCGGGCCGGAAGCGAGGACTGGAATTATTTCCAAAAGGGTATACGAAGGTCTTACAATTAGTCATGCGTCCGGGTCAATCGTAAGGGTCGCCGTCTCTCGTGTTCGGCCCGGCGCCGGTTTCGGTACCGGGTTATACACCATATTGTGGTGTGGTTTCTTGCAATGATCGCAGTTCAGATCTCTAGGTTGTTTGCTATCGTGTCCACGACAAAGACACTTGAAGCAAAGCTTATTTCTTTTCATTAACGCCAGCGTCTTGGACATCTCCGATGATATTTATGGTTCGTCCTACTGCAGAATACGCATTTGCGGGTGCGTGCGGCCTGTCCGGTCCCCGTGACTGATGTACCCTCTCTCGGACGACCGCGAGTCAAGCGTAGCTGAATAGGTGGCTATGGTCGCGTGCGCGAATGTTTCGTCTGGACTTTCGACTCGCATGTGCGGGACGTATACGGCGTTTCTATTTCCAAAAAAATACTTGTCGCAGCGGCTAATTCGGCCTCCTTGTAAACGAAATCCGCAAATTTCTCCAGCATGGTTTTCTTTGCGCAAGTACTCAACGAGATCGAGAGCCTTCAACGCAATGACACAATTGCGCAATTTAGCCGCAAATTGACCCACGTTTCCCCCCCTCCCCGAACTCTAGGTGGTACAAGCCGCTTATATCCCTTGTGATCTTTCCCGCTATCGTTTGCTTATTTCCGATCTGCAATCCCAGCGTCTGCATATTCATATCTGCATCGCTAGCTGTCGCCAATAGCGCACTTACGCTCGCGCGCGTTTCACCTTCAAGCGTCTCGAATAATCGCGCGACGTTATCTCGTCCTGTGTACCCGCCAAGTGCCGCTGACAACTTCTTTAAACTTCAACCACTGAACCGGGGTAACTGGGGAAGCTTTTTCGCAGTTGTCGAACGATGCAGCGAGCGTGAATTTCCTTCACCCAACGACGCTTCCCTAGCCGCACGCAACGCGTTCGTAATTGCATCGGTTAACACTAGATTTACACTCTAATATTCTTAATTTGCGATTATTAAGATTGTAAAAGTGCTTTCCTGAGGAATCATTTACCGAATTTATTTCTTTGGGTATATATTATTGGAAAAATAGCCAAAAATTTGGATAGACACATCCTTGTTATGTTTATAAAGTAATGTGAAATAGTTATTTCTACAGCTCCGTAAACCTAGTGTTAATCGCTTGGTCGCGTTAGGCTACAATCACAGTGGATCCGATATCGACCGACTCGGCCGACGTCCGACGTTGTGTCTCTGTCTCGCACAATTAAAAAAAGAGACAGAATCATCGGACGTCGACCGATTCGGCCGATTTCGGATCCACTGTGCGCGTACCCTTAGCATCCCATCGAGAATTCGCTGAGACGGGGTATTGAACAAGTTCGGCTCACTTATCGTTAGGGGTGTCTCACAGTTGTCTTCCTGGATGACGTTCGCTGGACTGATCGGTGTCTGACTCTTGTACCATCCTATCGCCTAGAGGTTTTTGACTGCTCTCCTATAATGATGCCCTCGGACCACGTGGTGATGTGCTCCTTCGCTCCTGGCCCGTTGGTTGAGCTTCGGTAGCAGCCACGACGACTAGTTGTGAATCTAGTAGTTGTGTCATTCCTTCCCGCGTCGACGCACAGGATCTTTTCGTCTTCGGGACTTCATCTTCGGATTGCGCGGTCCGGATAGGCCGTTTTTTACTAGGCGCCGTAGCCTCGCTTTAAACGGCTTATTCGCGCGCGACACATGCACTGCAACTCCACCAATCCCATAAACTTCGCTTCTAGACAAATTTAAAATTAAAATGTAAAGTTTTCGACGAGGATAGGTGGAATTTACTTTAACTCTATCCGCAACAGTATTTTTTCTGTAACAGTAAATTTACATAGAAACTTGAAAATAGAATCTGAAACTTTTTCTCTTCTGGATTTTTTTCTTCTATCCGCAACAGTATCTTTTCTGTGACAGTAAATTTACATAGAAACTTAAAAATAGAAACTGAAACTTTTTCTCTTCTGGATAAGTGGAAGGTGTTGTAAAAAAGAACTTCAAATTTTACGGCAATTTTCTCTCACAAATGTCCACCGATCCGGATGACCGTTACTATTTGTTCACCCTGTACACTTACTGACACAAGGGATACAAATGTATCTGTATACAGTATTTTCGAACAGTTTTGTGATCGCGTTCGACGGGAATCTACTGCACAGAAACCCTTGCCACCAGGAAAATAGTATTAATGGAGAAGCCGAACATCGACGACGGCATCGGACTTCCGGATTGGAAGCTGACGATCTGCTTGCTGATCTCGTGGCTCTGCATATTCGCCGTTCTGGCTCGCGGGGTGCACAGTTCCGGAAAAGCGGCCTACTTCCTCGCAATCTTCCCTTACGTGATCATGATCAGCTTGCTGGTCAGAGCGGTCACCCTGGAAGGAGCTATGAACGGGATCATTTTCTTCATTAAGCCGAACTGGTCGAAATTATTCGAGGCGAAGGTTTGGTACGCTGCCGTCACCCAGTGTTTCTTCTCGCTGTCGGTCTGCTTCGGCGGCGTTGTCATGTACTCATCTTACAACGACTTCAGACATAACATATACAGGTTATTCTTCCGTCCTTCAACAGTTCCGTCCTTCAACAGCACAGTTTCAATCGCCGCTTCATCATTTCAGAGACGTGATAGTGGTGACCACGCTGGACACGTTAACCAGCCTGATAGCAGGATTCACGATTTTCGGTATATTAGGCAATCTGGCCCACGAACTCGGCACGGACGACATCGCGAACGTCGTCCAAGGTGGAACCGGCCTCGCCTTTGTCTCCTATCCGGACGCTATCGCAAAGTTCACCGTTCTACCTCAGGTGAGGCGCAAACTCGTTTAACCCTTTGCACTCGGACCTATTTTAAATGGAAAAATCAACATTTCTTTCGACCTAGAATAATTCCATTCTATATTAATTCTTTTCTCTGTATGAATATGAAATTGATGTAATACCTCACACAATGCTTAAATGTTTAGTAATTCATTAGATACCAACATATATGGTAATGCAAACAATATTTTGAATAATGGCACGGCAATTTCTAGTGGCGCCTCAAAGTCGCCACTCGAGTGCTAAGAGTTAACCTCTTAACTGCGGAATTTAGTTTTAAAAATCCCCGACTGAGTGCGGAATTAAAATCAAGCAACGACAAGTATACATTTCGAACGCAGAGCAAATGGTCCTATTATAAGTTTTACGAAAAACGAGGAAGGATTACATTTTTATTTGATAAAAAATTAACAATTCATTCTTGAAAAGGTTATTGTTATTGACGTGTACACGCGTCGAACGCAGTCAACTGGTTAAAGCCCTTCGATTCGGTGGTTTAGTCTAATAGCGACCTACAGCAGAGTCGGGCAACTAGCGGCCCGCGATCCTCACCCCGTTTGTTTCCCCTCAACTCAGTGCCTCCCAGCGTCTCCCACCATTCGAACTTATGAAAGAAACCGCGCCGCGTCAACTCCTTTGCTCTGAAGATAAAGCCATGCTAGAAATGAAGAGTGGGAGAACCAGCAAACCCCGGGTCGCGCAACGCCAACGGGGAAGAAGTTGTCCGGATCTGGTTTACAGGACGACCTCGTGCAGGATTTCCTGAAAAACAAACGAGAATGATCATAGTCGAGCGGGGTACGGTAATTCAAGGTGTTCGAGTGGTCGGGATACATTAACCCTTAGCACTCGATTGGCGCCTCTGAGGCGCTATTAAAAATTGCTGTACCATTATTTAAAATATTGTTTAAATTATTAGATATGGCGGTATTTAATCGATTACTAAAGATTTAAGTATTGTATGAGGTATTATATCGATTCCACATCTACCAAATTGAAAAAATCATGGAGAATGGAAATATTCTAGGTCAGAAGAGATGTTTGATTTTCGAGTTAAAATAGCTCCGAGTGCGATCCAGATCCGGATCACGTCGGAGCGAACGATCTACATCGCGGTTTCTCACCTGTCCGCAGTTGTTCTCGGTGTTGTTCTTCCTGATGCTGTTCGTCCTCGGCATCGGAACCGTAATCGCCGTGACCGGAGCCATTATTACCATTATTAGCGATCAATTTCCACACTTAAAGTACTTTTACATAATACTCGGCACGGTGGGCTTCGGATTCTCCGTCGGGACCGTTTATTGTACACCCGTAAGTAGGACGTAAACCGAGATAGAATGCACATTGTTGCGAACGACGCTTCGAACCGGTTTTTACGGTTTTAACCGTAAACAGGGTGGACAATTCGTGTTGGAACTGGTCGATTACTACGGCGGCACTTTCATCGTGCTCATCTTAGCCACTCTGGAGATCACTGGAATCTTCTGGGTGTACGGGCTGGAGAATTACGTGGACGATGTCGAGTACATGCTGAAGAAGAGGCCGTCCGCATACTGGAGACTCTGCTGGGCTATTATCACTCCTACTTTGCTGGCTGTGGTCCTGGTTTACTCGTTGATCAATCTGACGCCTATTACACACACTGGTATCTCCTATCCCGTGAGCGCGCACGGTACGTGTAGCTTTCGAAAAATTCTAAACGCTAGTAGTAATCGATAATTCTGTGTTACATGTACTCTATTTTAACACTAGATTTACGGGACCCGTCAAAATGACGGGTCCTAACATTCTTAATTTGCGATTATTAAGATTGTAAAAGTGCTTTCCTGAGGAATTATTTACCAAATTTATTTCTTTGGGTATATATTATTGGAAAAATAGCCAAAAACATCAAATGTCCTATCATTTTGGCCGGCACTGTATATGTTGACGTAACGTTTTCCTCACCGTGCGACGTCGCGATTCACACTGTTTTCCCTGTTGAATTGCAGCTGCTGGCTGGGCAATCTGCGCCTTCGGAGCTCTGCAGGTTCCTTTCTGGCTCATCTATGTCATGCTATCCAAAAAAGATTTGGGATTGTCCGAGGTGCGAATCCAGATAGACACATTTCTAGAGCGACATCGATTCGTAGCAAGTTGGACGGAAGTCTTAACGATTCATTTTTCTGCACAGATGTTCGCGTCAGCTTTCAGGCCTTCCTCAGACTGGGGACCCAAGAACGCCAAAGAACTGGCCTCGTGGCGCGAGTTCAAGGAAACGAAGCGGGAACTCCGGGAAAAGCGGCAGTGCTCGAGATTCAAGCAATTCGTTTACGTGATATTCTGCGCGGAGGATAAACTCGCGTGATGCCGTACCTCGTCGGAGTCGCATTCCGCATGTCTGCTCGCGTGCGCACGCGTTTGCAATTATAACTTCTCGCCTTTGTTTTCTACAAAGCGGCTTGTAGACTGAAAAGAAGTTCTCCCGAAGGAAACGGACGTCCTCGAACGATGCGCGGGTAATTTAAAAATTAACAAGCCTCTGAACGGCGATTCGATAAACGCTATCGTC
Organism: Lasioglossum figueresi; assembly: GCA_028455805.1. Taxonomy (NCBI): domain Eukaryota; kingdom Metazoa; phylum Arthropoda; class Insecta; order Hymenoptera; family Halictidae; genus Lasioglossum; species Lasioglossum figueresi. Next base: position 13,350,005 of record CM052196.1, on the reverse strand, counting down.
GAATGAAAGCGTCGACGCAGCCAGAACAGTTCATCGACGCCCGCCGTTTTCGGAAGGAGAACTTCCGCGAGCAACGTAGATCGCAGTATCAATTGGTAAATCGATGAATAGCGTCGTTAGTTCGAGCGAGGCTAGTCCGATCGCTCGACTGCCACAGGAAAGCATTTACGCAAATAAACTCACGCATTTATTTCTTAAACGGCGTCGTTATTACAAATCATTCGGGATCCGGAAAATCCCAATCGTCCAAGTATTCCTCTTCCTCTTCGTATCCTTCCTCCGCGGGCATTTCCGCGTCCTCTTCTTCCTGAAACCAGCGCGTTATAGAATCGTGGGGCATATTTAATTAATAGACAGCGGATTTTATGCAAAATAAAAATTCTCCGCTTGAAATACAACATACCGGAGAAATTTTTGAAACATTGAAAATATGAGGATAGGTTGAAAATGATATGAAAGTATTTTCAAATTCGTCGAATGTTTTAAATGCATAAAATCCGCTGACTATTAATTAAACAAGAAAATATAACTTTGGGTTTGAGTCTTGCTCGCTCGATCGTCAGCTCCAGTTCGAGCTCCTTTAATCTTCTCCGTCGCTCCTGGCAGACCTGAAATCAGAATTTGATAACGATTATACGCAACGACGCGATAGGAATCTGGAGGCGACCTTGTAGTTCAGCAGCCAATGAGCAAGGTACTCGATCGGGTCGGAAGGTTTCTTCGCGAGGATGTCGCGAAGGGCACGGGACAGCGGCTTGCCCAAGCCGTGACTCAAATAAATTCCATCCGGAGACAAGTAATCGCACGAGGACGCTGGCGAAGATCGGATAGAATCGATCACTCCGCGATTCTTTGCTTCGATGATCCACAGCTGTTTCACTTCCGAGACATCCTTTTCCGAAAAGCCCATCGCCTTCAGAAGTCTAAAAACGAGTACGAACACATAAATAAAATGAATACATATAACTAGACTGCGGATGTTTATGCATTTATGACTTCTGAAAATTTTCAAAAAATGGTAGAATATAAAATTCCACAGAATTTGGTACGATTTTTATTTATTTCGGTACTACAAAGTCTACTACCACTGAAAATACCATTTTACATGATTCCACTTTCTTAAGACTTGCCTACCAAATTGAAAATTGCATAAACATTCGCAGTCTACATATAACTGATAAGTACGAAAATATACGTCGCATTTTTTATTTGATCACCTGAGAAATTCATCCGTGAAACCGACTTTCAGCAACGTCTCGATAAGGTTCTCGCTGATCGATCTATCCCGCAAGAATTTTCTAATTTCCTCTCGCGGTGACGACACAACCTTGGAAATTTCTTTCGCTCTCTCTTTCTCGTTCCACGCTCTGCACGGATCTTTAAATATAGATTCACGATCTGTGACATATTGTCCGACATTTTTCATCGCCTCCTCGACGTTCTTTTTCCCGGTCTCTTCCATTTCATCATCAAGGTTAATCGCCTGGGAGTCTCGAACCGCCGCGCTCGTGTTGCAACGCGAACTTCACCGCATTTTATGGAACACGTATGATTCATCTTCATTTTTAATCAATCCGTATCCTTTGCACGCGACACCGATAACGCGTGAGTACTCTGCAATATCGTACATTGTTATTAATCTATCGTTTGATCCCGATCGCTAGAAGCTCTGTGCAAACCCCCATTTTTCAGGAAGGGAACACGATTGACTTCTGGAGCTAGACAATTTCCAGTAAGGATGAAGGATCCATTGCCGTTCGCCAAACAATTTGGTCGTCGAAGAAAGAATTTGATCGGCGAACAGGCCAGAAATATCGATCTAGATGAATGTCTTATCACATCCCGATCGCTAGAATCTCTATACAAATTCCCATTTTTCCGGAAGAGAACATGATTGATTTCTGCAGCTAGACAATTTCTAACGAGTAGACTGTGAATCTTTATGCATTTATGGTTTCTGAAAATTTTCAAAAAACGATGGAATATAAAATTCGATAGAATTTGGTACAATTTTTATTTTGTGGAGATCTGCAAAGGCTACTATCGCTGGAAATAACATTGCATTTTATTCCACTTTCTTAAAATTCGTCTAGAAAAATTGGAAATTGCATAAACGTTCGCAGTCTACTAATCAGGATGAAATGGAAGATTAATCTATTGATCCATCGATCGCCGTTCGTCAAACAATTCGGTCGTCGAAGAAAGAATTCGATCGGCAGATAGGCCAAAAATATCGATCGTCCTTGTTGGGCGATGTCCGGAATATTAATCTCTTTTGTTGAGCCGTCACTAACATCGATATCAGTGTTCGAGCTAGATGAGTGTCTTATCAGATCGAGTGCAGAGAATTGCAGTATAATCTAAATGTTGGGATTGTAATCATTTTATCGTCAAGGTTTTTTAAAATATTCGTGAGTGGTGGGTATCTACACGCTTGTCTTCATATAAAGACGCGGCGAAACGAGATGTCGACAGATTCGTCGATCGTTCGACGCACGACGATTCGCTCTCGTCACCACCGATCGTACCGGTTCCTCTCGTCGACGGTTCATTGTCTGATCGAACGCTGAATCGAGACGATCATGGTGAGTACTGCTAAGAGATAATGATCATGTCACACCTGAACACATCATCGATTATTCGTAGGGATGGGATCAAGTTCAATATATGTATATTCACGAATTCGAGTCAATTTCAATAACCAAGTGGAAGGGATCGAATCTTTCACAAGTAGCACCCAAATTTTGGAAATTACTATTTCATTTACAGTACTTGGTTTTAGTTTGTTTCTTCTCTCATGATACTCGCGTACAATTCTTTATAAAATGGGTTACAAAAGGACAGCATAATTCACTTTAAAAGTAAAAAAAATAATGATTAGAAAGTTTTGTAAAAGGTTCGAAACTATCTGGCATAGATTCGAGTATACTTAGGGGTACTATTTCTATTTCTCGAAGTACTTACAGAGAGTTCGAATTCGATCAATCAAATTACGAACCTGTTTGCAAGGTACTCGATCACATCGCTAATTATCCAATCCGATCCGATTTGATCGCAACGGGAAGCGTATAAATCAAGAGAATACAACAACTCGTTTATCACCGCGTTTGGACTGAAACGATTCGAAACTAGGCACATATTCGCGTCCGCGGATCAACAATGGAGCCAGAAATATTCGACGTGTAATTAATAGGACCGTGAACAATGACGGAAGCGATATACGCGACCTCGATTAGATTTTTGCCACGAGAACACCCGCGATAGCAACATTTCCCTCACGCGATAAGAATCGGCGCAGGGCATATAAAGAGCTTAAGGCTAATGCGGAGCGTTTGATTGCGAGCTGCGGGATACCGTGACGCTGGCTTTTCAAAAAAAATGATCGGAAACACGCGTCGTTTGATGTTCGTTCGTTAGGGCGATTTAGCTCATCGTGGACATCGGAATCCGGCGTTCGTCGCGGACGAGGCGGACGAAGCGGATAACCAAACGACTTTCGGGAAACAAAGAGGATCGGTGTCGCAGCGTTCGGACACTGTTTCGGAACCGGAAGCCGGGGGCACTTGGAACAACAGCATCGAATTTTTGATGTCCTGCATCGCTATGTCTATCGGGTTCGGCAACATCTGGAGGTTCCCGTTCACCGCTTACGAAAACGGCGGCGGGGTTTTCCTCATTCCTTACATCATCGTGTTGCTGCTCGTCGGGAAGCCTTTCTATTATCTGGAGATGATCATCGGACAGTTCTCGTCGTCGTCGTCCAGCAGGGTGTGGAACGTGTGCCCCGCGCTTGTCGGTACGCGTTACAAATCGCATAAATTCACGTTAAATTGTTCGACGTGATAAAATGTAAGCGCGAATAGTAGATTAATTGATTTCACTTCACGACCAGGCGAACTACTAGCCATGTACAGGGTGTAACAAGATTTAGTGTCACGGTTTTAGCAGATGTTTGTACACCTTCCGATCGGCGGAGATTTGTTAAAAGAAATTGCCGCAAATTGACCTTGACCTTGAAATTCAAGGTCAAATTTTTATATATTTTTTGGCGAGTAAAATGCGATACAAGCATTAAAAAATTCTGACCTTGAATTCCAAGGTCAAAGTGAATTTTGCGGCAATTTCTTTTAACGAATCTCCACCGATCGGAAGGTGTACAACCATCTGCCGAAACCATGACACTAAATTTTGTTACACCCTGTACGCTGGAGGCCCCTGTTTATTGTAATACACGGTGATATAAAATCGAACAATTTACCGTAGAATTTATTGTTATCTCGCATACGTCTAACATCAAGAATCGAAAAGAATTTGATCGAAAAACATAAACGCATGTTCTTCACGCGTATCACGTGCTACGTGGTTGAGATCCGGATTCGTTTACCACACGTGTACACGTGTATTTAGGTACAAGTGAAATAAGGATCTCTGGTGCGCATGTTCTTTCCCCCCTCGTCTTCTTTCTCTTAACGAAATTGATCGGTCCAGGTGTGGGTTGGGCCCAGTTTTGTTCCACCGTCGCCTTGATGACCTACTACAGCTCGCTGATGTCCCTAACGCTGTACTTCCTGATCGCGTCCTTCTCCGCCGAGCTGCCGTGGTCCAAGTGCAGAGTGGAATGGGACAGATGCGTGGATTCTGGCAAGAAGTCGAACGACAACGCTAGCACCTTCGACAACGGGTTGGGACAGTCCAACGCGTTCCACCTGTTAAAGAGCAACACACAATACAGAAGTTCAGCTGAATACTACTTCACGTAAGTCGCCGTTCGTCCGACGAGTCTTTTCCTCTTGATTCGCGTGTTTGCCCGTTTTAGGAAAGTCGTTCTACAGGAAAAGGACAACATCGACGACGGAATAGGCTTGCCGGATTGGAGATTGACGCTCTGCCTTCTCGGTAGCTGGATCTCCGTGATCCTGATCACTTTCCAGGGTGTGAAGGGCTCGGGGAAAGCTTCCTATTTCCTCGCCATTTTCCCGTACATCGTCTTGGTCAGCCTCCTGATCAGGGCGGTGACTCTTGAGGGAGCTGCAACAGGAATCCTCTTCTTTATCACGCCGAAATGGTCGAAACTTTTACAGCCCACTGTTTGGTACGCAGCTGTTACTCAGTGCTTCTTCTCGCTCTCCGTCTGCTTCGGAAGCATCATCACCTATTCGGCGCATAATGATTTCAAGCACAACATTTACAGGTAACGAGCAGAGTATCTACTTCGATCGATCTTAACAAACTTTCGATAGCACTGTACAACACCGAACTCGTTCATTGCTAGACTGCGGATTTTTATGCATTTATGAAGAAGTTGGCTGGGTGAAACATAAAACAGTGAAAGATTAGAGAAATCTAAGAATATCGTTATGATGTTTTCAATGCAAACAATCGATTAAAGGATGACGTGAATTTTTATTTCACTCCTGCTGCTCACAATCGTTGCAAAATATTTTTATTTTGCATAAAGATCCGCAGTCTATTCATTACTGTTGGGAAATTCTTATCGAGTTTGTCGTTCTAAAACCAAATCCGAAAGTAACATCGCTCTATCACGCAACGTTTTCGAGAAACATTTATTTTTGTAGAAATGCATGATTATGATAAAGAATGAGGTGTTCCATGCGCGAAAACTAAACATGCAAGACAGTTCAGTTAATAAATTCCTACTGTATAAATACTCTTCGCAACGAACAAAAGTCATGACAAAATCTATAAGAATCTCCCGACAGTGACTGTTGAACGCGGACAAAGTATAATTTCGTTGAACCGTGTAATCTCGCGATACGCTCTTCAGGGACGCGATGATCGTGACGACTCTCGACACGGTGACGAGTGTGATAGCAGGTTGCACGATCTTCGGGATTCTAGGGAACCTCGCCCACGAAATGAACATAACCGACATCGAGTCAGTAGTCAAGTCCGGCGCTAGTCTGGCGTTCATCTCGTATCCCGACGCCATCGCAAAGTTCACTGTCGTTCCTCAGGTAGTAAAATCCTCGAACAGCCCTGCAACATGGAAACATCGATGTGAACAAGTTTGAATATTTTCCGCAGCTGTTCGCAGTTCTGTTTTTCGTGATGATGTTCGTTTTGGGTGTCGGCAGTATCGTAGGAATGGTGTCCGGTCTGGTGACAGTGTTGACGGAGAAGCTACCGAACGTTCAGATCTGGAAGATCGTCCTTCCGGTCTGTTTGATGGGATTCGCTGTCAGCACGGTTTACGTGACACCGGTAAGCCATCTTTTCCTATTTATTTTTACTCGAAGAGTTCCTCTGTCGACAGACGTGAAAGGAGATTAAATTTCAGATACTTCTCCGTAACGCGTTATCGTCGCGATCCGACAGTATTGTCGAAATCTAATTAATTCTTTATACGCGTCTCCAATCGAGAAAATTGGTCGCGATTATCAGAATGTATCAAGGATGATGTTAATTTTCGATTGCGTGTACCTACTCGGCCGGAAAACAGATAATTAAGCGACGATAACACTGTTCAATATCTATTCTGCGTCTCGATAACCGCAGTAAACAATTAAAATTTATTGATTGATGTAATCGACACGCTAATCTTCGTTCTTGCTAGGGTGGACAATTCTTGTTGACGTTGGTCGATTACTATGGCACCTCGTTCGTCGTGTTCGTCCTTGCGTCCTTCGAGATCACCGGGCTCATGTGGATATACGGTTCGTACGATTTTAAGCACATCTGCAACGTTGAAAAAGTGTTTTATGAGGTGGATGCTTTTGATACAGGTCTGGAGAACTTTATAAACGACCTCGATTTCATGCTCGACAAGGAAACGAGCATCTATTGGAGGATCTGTTGGTTCCTCGTAACACCTTTGATTCTGATTGGAATCTTCATTTACACCGTCGCTACCCTGGAGGCTGTGACGTACAGCGGTAAACCGTTTCCGGCGTCGGCTCACGCGGCCGGAATCGTGATACTCTGCTTCAGCGTTTCACAAATACCGATCTGGGCCTTGGTGCGGCTCGTGCAGAATAGACGGTTGCCATTCCTGCAGGTACTATTTTGGTTCGCACGGAAAAGTCATGTCTTATGTCATTTATTACCATAATTTGTCATGTTTCTTGCAAGGAAGGTCACCCAACCGTAACACGCCGATTTTAATGAAATTTTTGACACGTATTCTTTTATAGCTGCAGGCATTCATGATAAATGGGTGAAAATAGCCCTCAATGTTGGGGTGAAAAATCCATTTTATTGAATATCTTCGAAACTATTAGGCTTAGACGAAAATGTCAAAACCCAATTTGTGCGTCTTTGAACGACGAATCTTTTAGTCTAAACAAATTTGAAAAAAAATTATTTGTTTAAAAAATATATTAAAAATTAACATTTTTTGGTATACACAGTCTACATACTTTGATAAAAAATATGAGAAAGATTTTTTTATTATCGCTCATCTTGTTTCTTTAATTTCAGAATCTGAAGGCGTCTTTCGGCTCGTCACCGGAATGGGGACCGAGAGGTATCAAGTACAAGAAAGCCTGGCTCCAGTACAGAGAGGAGAAACAGAAAGAGAAGAGCCTCAGGACGCAGCCTGGGTGGCTTCAGCTGATTCATGTTATATTCTGCATTAAACCGAAGTAAATGAACGGGATTACAGGCCGCCGTCGACAGAAAATCTTTTTCGAGGAAACTAAGCTGTTTTAATTGCTCGCAAAGCATCTACTTACGCTGATAACGCGCCCGCGCGCTGCAAAATTAATTAGTCAAAAAATTAAGGAATCAGAAGTATCTGAGCTAGGATCGATAGATTGGCGAACGGCAGATAAGAATTACGATAACGAAGTTTCAGACTCCAGTCTGATACAGAGTACGCAGAAAATCGCCGGAAAACTTGTCGCTCTCGTTGGTAGAAACGAAAACAGGATCTCCGATCGCCGATACATATACCGCAAAGCTATATTTCTAGTCTCCGCCGAACACCGCTCTCAGAATTCTCGGACTTTTTTTACTCAAGCTCATCCGCGAGATTCTCTTCGCGTTCTTGAACTCTATCCATTGTTTGTACTTGACCGGATCCTTGGGACCCCAATCGGGACTCGGTTTCAGGATCTGAAAGTATGCGAGTGAAAATGTATGAAGAATACTGTTCTCCGTCGCTCTATCGTCTATGTCGCTTACGTCCAAACAAGGTTTGCCTCTGTTCTGTATGTTGGTGATAACGACCCACAGGGGCAGCTGGACCACTCCCAGTCCCAAAAGTACCCAGCCAACGACTAGAACGATACCGATATAACAAGTAGAGGTGTTATTTTTAGTAGTTACCCAAATCCACCCTTAACAACATGTATGTATTATAAATATTTTTGTATAAGCGTGTCCCCCTACCGTAGGCAGAAGTCGTGTAGTATTCGTCGTTGTACTTGAGAGGCGTCAGCTCAAATAGGAAATAAATTAGAATCGAGAAGAGCGACAACGGAGTGATGAAACCCCAACAAAGTCTCCAATAGAAGGGCGGTCGACTGCCTACCATGAATTCCACGTCGTCCAAAAAGTTATCTACACCTGGGCAGCGAGAACGGTCGGTAAGCTCGGCGACAAGATAACGTACATCGTGAAGCACCTGTTATTTACCGTATACCCAGGAGATCGCGATCAACTCGAAAGAGGCGAGAAACACGATGATGAACGTCCCACCGAAATAGTCGACTAGGTTCAGGATGGACTGTCCTCCCTGCAAGTTCAATCGAAAATTACAGTCCAGCAAAATTAAACTTTTTTCGTGTTCAACAATTACAATGAACAGTTTCTATACCAGAAATGTCTGTAGAATTCAATGCTGTATAGTAAATTCCTGCTAGATAAAGGGTTTTTCACATAAATAGAAAAATAGAGCGTATAAAGTACCCGCGTCAGCTCTTTCTCAAACTTTAACAAGCATCTATTAGAAAGTACAAACAAATATAATTGACTGTATGCATATACATAGAGAAGAATTTCCTCTATCTATTAAGGTTTTTGTAAGACCTCATTTTTTATCAAAATCAATGTTTTCCAAAAACGTTGCGTGATAGGGCAATTTTACTTTCGCATTTGATTCTAGAATGACAAACTCTATAAGAATCAGCCAACAGTAATTGCTGAACAAATTTTCTATTGTACAGCGTTAGAGAATAGAACGTTTTGTGGTGATCAACTGAGTTCGTAGAACTTTTAGAACAATTATATGCGAAACGATGCAGCGTGAACTGACCCTCGTGCAATAAACGATGCCGATTAAGAATCCGCCGAGCGAGACGGCCCCGGTGACCTTCCAGTCTTGAAATCTGGGGAACCTGTCTTTCACGATGCTGCTGATGACGCTGGTAAACGCCACCGTGGTCCCGATTCCCAGAACGAACAGCATCAGGAAGAATAGCACGGCGAACAGTTGTGGGACCACGGTGAACTTTGCGAGCGCTTCCGGATAGGAAATGAAAGCGAGGCCGGTGCCGGCGCGTACCACGGTGGCCACGTCTTCTTTGCCCAGCTCGTTCGCCAGATTTCCCAGAATTCCAAAGATCGTTGTCCCGGCTATGAGGCTGGTGGCCAAGTCCATCGTCGTCACCACCATGCAATCTCTACGAGCAACGGAACAAAAGATGAATGGACTACACTTTTCCTCGCGTAACCAGAAATTTGTACCTCTTTCCTATATTATGGAGAATCAATGGGGGATCAATGATTCAAAAGTTATGTGTAGACTGCGGATTTCATGCATTTATGACAAAAATGGATAAAAAATTTAAGAACATCAATGTATTAGTTACAGCTTATAAACGTTATTAAAGAATTAAAGAAATTATTACTTGGCCCTTGTTTGTTGCAGTTGACGCAAACAATTTTCACAGTCTAGATATGAGTGTTTAAAGTTGAGCGATTTACAGTGTTTTTGACAGGTAAGCTTGTGCTGTTGCCTAGTGACTCCGCTCGGTAAGCGGTCTTACCTGTCAAAAACACTGTAAATCGCTTAACTTTAAACGTTCACGACTTTTAAACCATTGATCCTCCAGGATCGAAACTTGGATTTCTCGAAAAAGGCCAAAATTTCAGGTTACGCATTGACAGAGAGATCGATTACCTCGAGACGTTATGGTCGAACTGATTGTAAGAAGAATACATGGTAACGGCGCCGAAACAGACGCCAAGGGAGAAGAACGATTGAGTGACGGCGGCGTACCAGACCGCGGGATCAAGGATCTTGCTCCAGGTCGGCTTGAACAAGAATACTATGCCGGTGACAGCTCCTTCGAGAGTAACCGCTCTCACCAGGAGCGCGATCATGATCACGTATGGGAAAATGGCGAGGAAGTAGGCGGCCTTGCCGCTGCTCTTCACGCCGTTGCGCAGGACCAGGAACACGCACAGCCAGCTGAACAACAGAGCGAGGACCAATTGCCAAGATGGCTGCCCCAGTCCCTCTTCTATCCCTGCTTCATTCAGAACGATCTTCCTGGAGAACCAAACTAGGGCTGTTACTTTTCCGAAGCTTCGACTCTTTGAAGATTCGAAGGATTCGGAGGAACGAAGAGAACTGTAATTGTATCAAATATAACTTAGCAGCGAAATTTCGAAGTTCAAAGCTTCGAACGTCCGTTTCTTTTAATCTTCTAATAATTTACTACGGAGGTTCGAAATTCAAAGCTTCGACACTCCGATTCTCGTCACCTTCGAAGTTTCTGAAATCTAAGCTTCGAAATCCGACCTAAACAAACCAATTTGAAGACTTGTTGGTACTGCTCGCGGTCCTCGTATACCTACCGGAAGTACAAGTCGGCCGAACTACTTTTGTTGACATTGATCGAGTCGCCGGTGGCCGACGTGCTATCGAAACACTCGTCGCCCCATTCCTCTCGGCAGAAAGCCCATGGCAGGACCGACTGGAAGCTGGCCAGCAGGTAGTACAACGTCAACGCCATCAGGGAACAGTAGTAAGTGACCACCGAGAAAACGGACACGGCCACGCCGTAGCCAATTCCTGAAAAGAAGACGACGCGTTAACCCATTTCTCACGCACTAAAGTACGTGTATGTAGATACACGTTCAAAACAAAAATACACGTCCAATATTTCATAGGTTTTTTTTTAATTTCCGGATTGCGTCGCAGCTACCTTTGAAGGCAGGCGACAGAGACCAAATTTCGACGCAGGATCTGCTGCTGAACTGTCCTAGGATCATCTCCATGTAGTAGACCGGCTTGCCGATCAAGATCAGCACGATGATGTAAGGTACAAGGAACGCGCCACCTCCATTCTCGTAGGCAGTATTGGGAAATCTCCAGACGTTGCCCAGACCGACGGAGAACGCCACGCAGGACATCAGGAACTCCATTTTGCTACCCCATTGCGCGCGACCGTCCGGTCCCGCGTCTGCAGTTGGCGGTGCAGCCGCTTCCGACGCCGACTGGAAGAAGAATAAAATAATTTAGACATTTGTTTAGAGTGTTCCTTTAATAATTGCAATGCTGCGACACAGACCGCTCGATTTTCCGGCTGCTTCTCATATCCCGATATCACGGACAGCCTATAAGAACCCGGCATGTCCTCCTTGCACGCCGAGTCATTCTACGAACGAAAAATTAACAATTACACTGTTTACTATTTCTATCTGTTTGCTTGCTCGATTATCTTCCCGTATTATCTGACAATTTCGCGCGACGAAGTTTCCGTGATTATCACGGTGTTTACGTAAGCCGAGAATAAAATCAACGAATATTTTCTCTCGATTTGCGAAGCGTCACGGGTAAGCCGTCATTAAAGTAAGATTACCGCGAGATATTGAATCCGTTTCGAATCGTGTTCGCGGAAAAAAATAACGGTGTGAACGGACAGCATTGTTTATACGTAAATTGGTCCGAAATAAAATTACATTGTTCGCCAGATAACGGAAATAGGCTTCGCGAGGTACGTTTACAGCTGCAATTTAGATTAGGCTCTCTCGAGGAAGGTGTTCGACGTTTACGACGAGGCAACGGATGATTTACGAATTCTAGCTAGCGTTGTTTGCCGAGTTTCCACGTTTCTAGCAACAGCGAAAGAGGATCAAGGAAACGAGACTATCGTCGGATTGCACCTTAATTTGCAAAGCACAATCTCGAATAATTTTCCAAAGTATTTTCCTGCCTCGAATCTCGTCTATCGTTGTTAAATCGCCGTAAAGTTTCATGAATCGCCGCGGTTACTTTATGCAGGAATTTGTTTAACTTGCAATTGCATAACCGCACGCGTACACGCGAACGATACGAACCTTGCGACAGTTCATAATCACTAGCACACATACGATCGCACCTCCGCTCCGTTTCTAATTCAGCAGGCTGCACCACGGTCTCTTCGAGGCAACAGCCTTTGGAAGACTGATTGCCGACTTTTATTCTCCTGCATGAACTGTACGTCATGAGAAATAATGGCAACCAGCGAGCACCACTGCTATACGTATATTTTCATTTTTGCATTAACGGATTTCACTTATCAACTTTCCTTCCCGATCCGTCTTCTTTCGCGTTATCCCTTATCTAAAAACAAACCTCGCGCGCGCGTGTTCGCGTTCGAGTCGCACAAATTCGACATTCGACTATCGCCGCGAAAAGTGCACGCGATGCTGCGCGACTTGGTCGAAGATGGATTATACACATAACGTAATCATTAGACTGCGGATCTCCATGCAAAATTAAAATTGTCTGCATCGATTGCAAGAAATCGAAACCAAATTCAATGTTATTTCTTCCCTCAATGACTAACATAATGGCATTTTTAATTTCATCTACCCTATTTTGCTGTAAGTGCATAAAGATCGGCAGTCTAGTGATCATAGTATCTGTAATCATTAACCCCTTGAGGTATTTTAACGAGTCACACTCGTGACAGAGATTTTAAACAAAGTCGAACAAATTCGAATGTCACTGTCGTTCTATAAACTGTACACATTGTTTTGCAGACCGATCAACGACGAACGATCCGCGACCAGTAAGACGAAACGTATCGACACGGTCAACGAGTTTCAGATTAGAATCACGACAATTGCTTCTGTCGTGCGAATTTCTTTGAGTACATCTCGAAAGAACGCGTACACCTGTTTTCCTTGCGAACGCGTTTTTTCCCCGAATGTTTCACGCACGAACGCATTCGAGCGTAGCCATCGCGGCGACAATTAAAAGCAACTTTCTATCGATTGACTTGAGGTCGATCGGTTCCACGAAGAGCGGACGTTGGCAAGGAGATCAAGGAGGGTGACAAACGTATATCCCAAGTTCAATAAATCATATCCTATATGTACATTTAATTCGTCCAAGATTGATTTTCTTTAATGTCACTTTAGAAAAGTCTCGACGAAGCCGCCCTGACACTTGAAGTTTCTCTCGGCTATGAACTCTTTCCATTCCAGCCGCGTTTTCGGATCCCTCGGACCCCATTTCTTCTCGCACGGCCGAAACGCCGCTTTCACGGTCTACGGAACAGAGAGAAATGTTAGAAAAAAAAGATCGATCGAAAAGCAGGTTGGATCGAAAAGGACTCACTTCGATCGGCGACGACGTACGGCTCTGTATCAGTTTCTGAAACATGAATCCTATGATCGAAAGCATTCCCAAAGCGAACAGGAACCACCCGATACCTGTATCATACGAGAACGATTCGATTCAATTCGATTTTCAGAGAAATAGATTAGGTCGTTGCATATGAAATGTTCGATTTTAGAATGCAAATGTTGCAATGCGTATTGATCAAAAGATACTGTTACAGTTGACAGGTTCATTGCACGTCACTTTGAGGTACAACATATAACAGAGGTACACATATAAATTTTCTCTTAAATAGATTGTCGATAACATATTGTCGATACCATTAGATGATATTTGGAGAAATGTGGTGACTAATCAATAGACTGCGAATTTTATGCACTTATGGGAAAAATGAGTGCAATTGGTGCAAGTAATTTTTATTTCGCATAAAGATCCACAGTCTACTAATCAACGCACTATTCGTTGATAGTGAAAAGAACTAGGAAATAAAGATGACAATCTTGTACATGAAGCATGCGAGTGACCAAAAACTACAATTTCTACCATAATACAATCAAGAAACGTGTGATTCTTTGATCAATAAGAAATAGTTGCGGTTGTTTAACGTTACATTTTAAAAATCGGACATTTCATATGCAACGACCTAACAGATCGATTTCAAATTCGAATTTTCTATTCAAATTTACGATATACCGACCGTAAGCGTAACTGGGGAACGGTGTGCCGTCGTAGGTGGGCGGCACGTAAGTGACGATCGTGTAAATTAGGATAACGATCATGAGAATCGGCGTGATGAATGTCCAGCAGATCCTCCAGTACCACGACGGTCTTCGGCCCACCATGAAGTCGACGTCGTTCACGAACCTCGATATCCCGTAGATCCAGAAGACGGTGATCATTTCCAGCACTCCGATGATTATGGCGACGAAGGTGCCTCCGTAGTAGTCGACCAACGTGACGAACCATTGACCGCCCTTCAACGATGCTCCGAGTAATAATAATTTCTTAATTTCTAATATCTTCTAATTTCTAATAATTTGTTCGCGAATACAGCAAAAAACGAGTCGCTTACGGGAGTGACGTAGACGATGCTGATGCCGAAACCTACGACGGAAACCGCGAGCACCAGCTTCCAGTGGGATATCTTGGGAAAGTGATCGCAGAGGACGCTGAAAACGGCGCCGCAGAGGGCCACCGCGCTACCGACTCCGAGCACGAACAGCATCACGAAGAAGAGAACGGCGAACAGCTGTGGAACAACCCTGAATCGAGCCAGAGCGTCCGGGTAAGAAATGAACGCGAGACCGGTGCCACCGCGAACCACTGCGGACACGTCCGAAGTACCCATCTCGTGCGCCAGATTCCCGAGGATCCCAAATATCGTGCAACCGGCCATCAGGCTCGTGAACGTGTCCAGAGTCGTCACTATCATCACGTCCCTGGAATGCTCAACATATTAAACTTGTTTAAAAACATTATACAGGGTGTTCCGAGACTCACCCTGTATTATATGTATTGTACGTTGCAGTAAATGTACAAAACCTTGCGTAAGACGACCGTACAGTTACTGCCACAGAAGATATAGATATACAGTAATTTTAAACAATTCTTTCATCGCGTTATACGGAAGTCTACTGTAACGCCACGTGGAATCACATGGAGAGCTGACCTGCTGACGCTGTGATGGAAATTGTTGTACGACGAGAAGGTGAGGATAGGTCCGAAGCAGACCGACAGGGAGAAGAAGCACTGCGTGATGGCGGCGTACCAAACAGTCGGCTGCCATAGTTTCTCCCATTTAGGAGTAATCAAAAAAAGAATGCCGTTTACAGCACCCTCCAACGTTACCGCTCTGATCAACAACGCTATCATCACCACGTACGGGAACAGCGCCAGGAAATAAGCCGCTTTGCCTGTGCTCTTGATTCCCTTGAACAGCACGAAGAACACTGCCGCCCAGCTGAAGAACAGGCAGATGGTTAGCTGCCACGATGGAGTGCCGATGCCGTTCTCGATCGAGTCGTATTCGTTCAGAACGATTTTCCTGAAAAGAACGACTGTTTAGAAGCGAAGCCGAGAGTTAAATTCGGAGTGTAAAGGAAGTGGACCAACCGGAAGTACAATTCCGCGGAACTCCGGAGGGTTACGTTGTTAGTATCGTCTGAGCTCTGGTTCGCGTTTCCGTTGTCCGAGACCGCGTCCACGCACTGGCCTTTCCATTCTTCTCGGCAGTAGGACCAAGGCAGTTCGGATTGAAAGCTACTCACCAAGTAGAATAACGTGAGGGCCATTAGAGAGCAGTAGTACGAGACTACGCACATCGCTGCGAACGCTTGGCCGTACCCCAGCCCTGAAACGATATCACGTCACGTCGTCAGCAAGGAAGATCGAGCGTTACACGGGATCGAGGGTTGGTCCCAGGGGTGTGCGAAATGCACCCCTCCGAGGGACGGGCCCTTGCACGGGCCCTTGCACCAGCCCGCTATGGTCTGGAAACCCGCGGTTCGTGGTAGAAGTAAATTTTTCAAGATTAAGATATTGAAAAAATCTTTTTGCAACAGAAGAAGAATCTTTCAAAGCTTCAAAATCCAAATTATGGCGGATTAGTGCGGCCGGAGAGAGCGACGGGGTCACCGGGGCCATCGAGAGGTCGACCCGGACTCGGCCTACTATCGGGTGACCGAAGGAGGGGGGAAACAGAGTTGTAGTCGCTGTGGTTCCTTGTTAGAACTATTCGAGGGGACCTCCTCTCTCAGGGAATGGCGAATATGACGGCAGTGGGGGCCCAGATGTGTTCGAATAGAGTTCCTGGGTCCTCCACGCAGTAATGTCTAGGGACCTCTTCAGCGAGAGAGCAAGATATCCATAAGGCGGATTTTCCTCGCGTGAAAAAGGGAAGATACCTTTCATCGCCGGAGACAGAGCCCATGTCTTCGCGCAGGACTGGTTCGAGAACTGGCCTAGAAGAGCCTCCAAGTAGTAGAACGGCTTCCCGACGAAGATCAAGATGATGATGTAAGGGATCAAGAACGCACCGCCACCGTTTTCGTATGCGGTGAACGGAAACCGCCAAACGTTTCCTAGACCGACGGAAGTGGCGATGCATGCCATTAGGAATTCCAAACCACCACCC
This sequence comes from Lasioglossum figueresi, assembly GCA_028455805.1. Taxonomy (NCBI): domain Eukaryota; kingdom Metazoa; phylum Arthropoda; class Insecta; order Hymenoptera; family Halictidae; genus Lasioglossum; species Lasioglossum figueresi. The sequence continues at coordinate 13,333,356 of CM052196.1, read as the reverse complement.
CATTCTGCTCTCTGCGAAGGGTATATGTTGGACAAGAACGTTGGTTGAGATTTCAAACAAATGTGTATGTTCGTCAAGTAGTTGAAACGTCGAAAGCCCACTTAAGAGTTAGGTGAACAAAGGCCAGACGCTACTCACGGTGTTCGTATCTTTGCATTGCGCCGTCTCCTGCGACTGTTCCGACTTCTCAGCAGCCTCGGAAACACTGCCCTTCTGTCCAACGCGAGCACTCTCCATCTCGAAAGCTTCGTTCGCGTAACCGTTCTGCGTCTGGAAATATTCCGGGTTGTTAACACGATCATCGTATCATCGAACGTTTCGAACACTAGCCGAAGGGTTCTCACAAAAACTCCGTTCTCCAGCTTGGCCATTTTTAGGAAGAATCAACAATCCTCTGGTTACTTGTCCTCGCTCGACTATTCCGGTTGATCGACGGTGCTGCACAAGAAGAATATCCTTTCCACGGGGAGGATGCGATCGACTACGCAGGACGAAGTCATCACAGGACGATACTCGATCAGCAGGTCGAATCGAATCGCGAAATTCGATGGATCCAAACGAGTCGATGGTGCCGGGGACGGTCTCGACGAATGGACCTTCCTCTTGTCCGAGAGAGTCTGACCAACGAGCTGTTACTAGCACCGGGATCCGTAAAATAAAGCCTTTAGCTGGCGCGCTGATTAGATACGACACGCAGGCTGAACGTTCTCCAGCGTACTTCGAATTTCATCTCTGCTTCTGCAGGCTGCAGCCTGCTCGACTCGGCGTGCAGGTAACCGCTCGACGCTGCAACACGTGCCGATAATTGCCAGACGTACGCACAACTTCGCACGCGTATACGGATCGTGAAACGGTAACAGTTTGCTGACAGACTATAATGTCGGACGAATTTTCGCGGTTTTCCGGTACCGGGATATTTCGGACGCAACAAATTTCCCCGACGATTAACAAGGCAAGGACAAATTGTTGCTCGGTAGAATTACAACTGAAGCCGCACGTGGAAAAGTTTAGTTTCCGCGGAATCGATAAGAAGGATAAAAGACTTTTGTTTCGGTGAAGATCGTTGTCGGGAAGACTCAAGTGTGCAATGGTTAAACCCTATTGAATTTGGAGTAATAAACGCGACATGATCCAGCGGTTATTACACGGCTGCGAAGAAAGAATCTGATAAGGGGTCGTAATCCCGCGTACTTCTCTCGCAATCAGACTCCGCGGAATAGGTCGACATCGTAAAGATATAAAGAAATGTCTAGGAGGACGGGGACTCCACCGATCCACCGAGGAAACGAGTTAGCTATCTTAGCGATAGACGCGCGCCGATTTGAAACGCGGAGGTCAAACAACAGGTGCGCGACACATGTCTGCTGCCGCGCCGCCACGATAGTCCGAAAACGCGATTTTACTGGGCAAAAGTCACTTTTCGAAGTTCAACATTCTGAAAAACATCTTTTCTTGTAAAGTAACAATACTTGAAACCTTCGAAATCCAGAATAGAATCCATTTCAGATAATTGTGTAATCACTAGATTGCGCATCTTTATGCATTTATGAAGAAACTGGTTCGACGAAATATGAAACAGTAAACGATTTAAGAAATTCAAAAGTGTTGTACTGTTGCTTTTCATGTAACAAAATCGTTAAGGGATGAAATCATTTTTCATGTTATTTCTGCTTCCCACAATCATTGCGAAACCGTTTTATTTTGCATAAAGATCCGCTGTCTAGTAATCACTCTTAATTATTGTTTGAAAAACTTTCTGTTTTCAAACCATTGAATTGTGGCCAGTAAAATCGCGTTCGCGGACCACTGTGCGCCATCAGAACTTCCGACATGCAATAGCCCGCGACTGATAGCACGGATTAGTGAAAAACGGAACGGCAGATTATTGCGTCCATGGTCAGTTCTTAGAAATAAAGTTTGCGCGAGTCAGTATCCTATAGATAAAGTCATTTAGGATCTTTTGTTCTCTCGTTCCGCTCTCTACGCTAGCGCGCAGTTATTACACGATCTGTCATACTTGGGCACCCGACGACACGGCGGTAACGGTGCCGGACAACGAGACAATCAGAAATTAATCCCGACGATTAATCCGGCTCGTCTTTCAACATTTTCAGAATCGCCTGATTGCATTGTTGGCGACGAACGAGCGATATGTCGATTATTGTCGCACTGCCACGTCAATCACGGATCAAGGAAATTATATATCCCCGAAGGTTGGACGTGGAAAATATTAGCCATAATTGTTAGCTCCGGTAGGCAGCGTTCAAGGCCCTCGATCAGCCGTACAGGTGCGTTGCGAAACTGCTCCGGGAACACCGTGATACGAAGGAGCTGCAACTGCATAGAATTGCTTCTTAATCGCGGCACCCTTACGTCACTCTGTAAACATACTGTTCTGAATTAAAGAGTTCAAGTATATGTATTAGCGTCGGAGAACGTTCGCACGGTTGCTCGCCGACGAAATACCATGCATTTCGAATCGCCTCGACCGTGGAATGGCCGAAACAAACGCGGAACGCCGAGAATTCGACTGCGAAGCGTTTGTCAAATTCCGGTTAGCTGATAGATCGATCCGAGACGTTTCTCCGCAGGATGACTTAACAAATTCACCAGCGTACTCGCCGATAGCCGACTAGACGAACGATCATCCAACGGCGATTGACGATGGACCAGCTGAGCAACGTCTATTACCTCATGGAGTTGATCGTCCGCCAAGTATTTGTCTACTTACGGGTAAGTTCGCGCGCGATTAACCTTTCCTCTTGTTAGCATCTTGCCAAATCGAATAATTCGTTAGCTTCTTGCGAATCCTCAGGATTTGATCCTGTACAAATTCTTCTGGCTGTCCACCGTCGACGAAGACTTCGATGCCGCTGACTCGAAGCTGCACGGCCTCTCTTTCAGAAACCTCACCGCGGACCTGATCGCCTTCTCCGTCATCTGTGTCGTTCTCTTCGTCATCGTGACTTTCACGTCGAAAAGCGAGAAGGACGAAGGTCGGAGTCCTTACGCTACCGCCGAGATCGAAGCGTGAGTCCTTTCTATTTATTCTTCGATCGCGATCAGGATCATCAGCGACTTCGTTACCGATAGAGTGCCCGTGGATTTTCAAGAGAGCCTGTGCCGCGTCTCGAACGCGAGTTCGAACACGGTCCGCTTCGAGGCTTGCGGAGATTCGATCTTCCCTCGCGGCAGGATCCCAGAAAGGAATTTCTCGCACGAGAGCTTCTCGCGAGTGCGACCCGGTAACAGAAGAAGAATTCGGTGTATCTTGAAGAAGTCGATCTTCGGCCTGACGGGGACCCAGTTGCACAACTCCCAGAGCACCCAGACGCAGAAACTAGTTCCTAAAATGAATTACAAATGGATAATCAGGCGGACGAGGAGCGGCTTGGTTTATGGAAAATACCCCTTGTAGCCCCTGTTCCTATTCGTCGTCGAACAGTCCCTTCGACGGATTCCTCGAGAACGCTAAAGGGGCCTGGTACGATAGAAAATTGGTAAACGGATCGCCGCTTACAGCGATCCCATCGTTAAACACGTAACTCACGATTGTTTAACATTCCGCGCTAATTAGCGACGGCTAAACGTTATCACGGTCTCGCGAACTGCGAATATTCCGTATGCAGAATCGATTTACGGGTGAAGTTACGGCCGTCGCTTCAAAGCCATCCGAATGAATTATGTATTTACAACTCTTTCTCGCAGCTGGTTGCCGCCGACGCGTTGACGCGATCCATTACCGATTATCGTGTGCGTGTACTCGTATTTCCGAGCCATTTATACTACCATTTTTTATATAGCATTTATCCTCTGTCAATGTTCCCGTCGATCAGGGAGAAACGTTTGTATCGTATATTTTATTCGAGACAAGTTTGTCGACTTTTATTGCGATCTTTTATCACCGTGAAATTATACTCACATTTGTAAGGCTGTCTTTGTCCATGTTTTATTCCCGAGCAAATAAAACACATTGTTACGTGTATTAGCGCGTCGATGAATTTCGCCAAGGTAAACCTCGATGATGGCTCGTTATCGATAAATAAATAGCTCGATCGAAAAAACCCGGACGCGCTTTTATCTTGGAAAAGTCGTAAACTTATTACGACCACCGGATTCACTGTTCAAAGACTACCACGGTTTTATCGGACTCATCAGACGGCTCGCTCTTGCGAAAAATTTCCGGAACGTTCATCCTATCGATGATATACGGATTATCATTCTTTAGGTCTACCGATCTATCGTAAATCACGTTGTAAATAATGGAACGCGCCGCGTCGTTGCGAAACCGCTTTCTATGCGTCATTTTATTATTCGTTCCAATAAAATGTTAATTTGCATCGTGGACATTATCGCCACTATTCCTTACGGTGCAAATGGATTAGCACGTTCACTAACAGTCCGATACATGAGAGAAATGTGTCGTAATACGTCATAACTTCCTATGACCTTGTTTTTTATGCGGATGCACCGATACACACGCCAGGTTCAATTGCACTTTACTCTCTAATGCAACCCAATGTTTTCGTTAAACCAATCGATCGCTTTTATTATCCTACGTATAAAAGTACTAACCCAAGGTCATCGAAATGTCAATACTTCACGAGATATATTTTTTCTCAGAAACGTACTTTACTACAAGAAGTATCGAAACTCTCGATATGAATTGTAGAAACTAATGCCGTGTTTACAAAATGTCAAATATCTCGTGAAGTATTAACATATCGATAGTTCCTCACATGTCGTAGGAAGTTAGGACGTATTATAACCCATGATTTTTTATTTATGCTGCTATAGCAAACGCTGGTAGCGAACGTGCTAACTTCCGTCTCTCGGGACACCGTACGTCGCGCGACTATGATCGAGCCTGCGCTCATCGACCCGCTTGAAACCATAGAAACACGAAGCATGCTAAAGTCAAAACAATTGTCCATTGGGTTATTCGGTTATTGGGTTTTACTGTACAATGTGCTGACAGCGATTCAACCTGTTCGCTTTACGGTAAACAGCGAGTAAAAGATCGAGTGATCTCGACTCGACCGATATGATGGACATTAAAGATAGCAGCGAGGAAGAGGAAGCGCACAACATTTCCGCGTTCACCAAGTTCGACGAGAGCATCGAGGTCCGCAATGCCGAGGAGATCCAGAGCCCTGTGCGCCACAGACCTTCCAGTTCCAGGAGACCTAGGCTATCGGCGAAACAGACCGCTTCGAGCTCTGCGGAGATAAATTTGCCCGAGGCTATCCTGAAATTCAAAAGGTAATCGTTTTACTTTCGACTTTGACTTTAACTTTGACTGTGGTTTCGATTCAAGGTACAGCAAGGTGGAGAACAACTTCGGGAAGTCGCTGGAGATCGGCAGCGATCCCTCGGACAGCGAGGAAACCGACGACGACGACATCCAGGGGACGAGCACTGCGCAGCAGATTGAGATCTACAACCCCAAGGACTTTGAGAATCTGAAAGCGTCGGCGGAAGTGACGGAACTGTTCCAAAACATCATGAGGTAGGTGTCCTATCTGAAAATTGTTGTTTAACTGAATAGTTTGAGAGACATTCGGCTCGTTCGAGCAGGTACACTCCGCAGAGGATAGACCTGAACTACAAGCTGATCCCGTTCATCCCGGCGTACATCCCAGCGGTCGGCGACATCGACGCATTCATAAAGATTCCTAGGCCCGACAAGGTAGAGGACAAGATAGGGTTGACGGTGCTGGACGAACCGTGCACCAACCAGTCGGACCCTGCAGTGTTGCAGTTGCAGTTGCGCAGCCACCTGCGGAGTGCGGGCGCGGCCAGGCAAACGGTCGTCAAGAGGATCGAGGACGCCGAGAAGAATGTCAAGTCGATCGACAAATGGATCGACGACATCAATCAGCTGCACCGAAGCAAACACCCTCCAGCCGTGCATTTGGCTAAACCGATGCCCGACATCGACTCTCTGCTGCAACAATGGCCGGTCGAGGTTGAGGACAGGTTAAACGAAACGGAATTGGACTTCACCCAGCTGGAATGCGATCTACCAGAGCTCGTCGACATGGTCTGTAATCTCCTCGACATCCCTGTCGACGAGGACTCCAAGCTGGAAGCTCTGCACACGCTTTTCACGCTTTTCCTCGAGGTCCGGAACGCGAGAGCGCAAAAGTATTGACTTCCGCTGGAACCCCGTACTCTCTGCTGCAACAATGGCCGCTTGAGATCCAGGAAAGGTTAAACGAAACGGAAGTGGACTTTACCCAGCTGGAATGCGATCTACCAGAGCTCGTCGACGTGGTCTGTAATCTCCTCGACATCCCTGTCGACGAGGACTCCAAGCTGGAAGCTCTGCACACGCTTTTCACGCTTTTCCTCGAGGTCCGGAACGCGAGAACGCAAATGTATTGACTTCCGCCGGATATCCGTTCACGTCAACGTCCACACGCATTCTTCTGTAAATATCTATGTAAATCGACCTCTTCCTCTCGAACAGGAGAAACGTCCATTACGAACACAAAACGGTGATATCAGCGCCGAGGAAGCCTTGTAAAAACTGACCAACGAATTTTAACTTTTCATTTGGACTAGCGTTGGACGGCGTAATATTGTAAAATATGTAGATAGAATTGTTACATGTATCTATGTTTTCACGAACGATCCTCCAGGAACTTGCTTAACTATGACGTCGGTACCGCAGAAGATGGAATTATCGACTTCCGATTCGCGCGCCTCATTGTAATTCCCGATAACGAAATCGGACCAGGGCCTTCGAGAAAAGAAAACATCGTGATTAGTACATTATCGGTTGCGTAATACAATGAAAAAAAACGTAAATAAATAAAGGGGAAAGAAAAAACTACTTCCTGCTTCAGAATCGTTCGCGTATACAACACCCGGTATCTTGTCTGAAATTACTAGACTGCGGATCTTTCTGCAAAGTAAAAAATGTTTGCATTGATTGCAAGACACGCAAGAGCCAAATAAAAATTATTTTACTGAAACTAATACACACAGATGCCGTTGATAATCTTTATAATATGACCACTGCATTAAATCGTGCGTATCCATTTTTATCATAAATGCATCAAATCCGCAGTCTAAATAGGAATTACAAATGGCGAATAAACGTTTCTTAGGTACACATGTTCGACCTTGCCCTCCACCGTAGGACAAACTCCTATTTGGATATTCGAAAAATGCAATTGTCTGATGGGTCGAAAGTACGATCAATTCGGAGAGATGCGAATGAACGAGGCTCGCTCTTGTTGAGCATGAATCATAGTACATGTTAATCACGTGGCTAGCATGCTCCCAATGGACATTTGGTCTTTGTGTGCGCGGTCAGTAGCTACGACTCTGCGAAATGAATGCGTACATGTTGCGTTGATATGATAATTCGCACGGCCTTGCCTGTAGAATTCCCGTAAAATGTGGTAGAGGATAAAAAGTGTTTAAAAAAATGACGGACATCCCAGCGCACGTGAACGTCAGAATAAACAGCACCATCGAGGACAGCATCGACAGTTGTACGAACGAAGACACGGAACAACTCCTCAGGCCGAGAAACAATTTTGCCTCGTATTCGAACGATGGCATCAATGTTAGATTCAGGGTATGAAACGTCTAATTCTCTCGCGACATCGTGCACCGTGGAAAATCACATTTCCGTGTTTGTTTTGTCCGACATCCGAGCATAACCTAATCGATGTGTCATCTTCCTGTACAGCACGCTCTTTATTCTTTCCCGTGGAATCCGAAAGCTCGTTAAACCCACTCGCTAATTGCTCGAAAGATTACGCGAAACGATTCACGATTACATGTACAATGTTCGACTCTTCTGTTTTTCTTTTTAATGTTTTATCTTTTTCTTCGTTACTCGATAGAACGTTATCCACAACCATGGCAGTCTATCGTCGGAAAATATTGTGGACACGATATCGCGGAATCCCAGAAGGCAAATCACGGATGAGATCACTCCCGGAGCGACAAACTTCTTATCTGCCAACTACGAGGTAATTTGTTCTGTCATCGGTTCGATAAAATTTGAAGTTAAAGTATTGCTTCGTCTTTCCAACTTTGTATTTCATCTTCTACCGCTCTGTTATCTTTTCTCTTGTCTCGATGAATTCTACATATTAATCGTTAAAGGTACCCTATCTTATCTCGTAGAGCATTTGACTTACAAACTATGGTTTTTTTCATTGTTTTTTCTTAGAGCTTAGATTACGATCCTTGCGAGAACCAACTTCTGCAAGACGAAGAGAGGAAAAAAGGATATAAATTTGTAGTTAGAAAGAATTTTGCCAGATGGTTTATTTTTTTACTGATAGGCATCTGTACAGCGTTTATCGCCTGTTTCGTGGATATATCTATAGAGGAGTTGACGCGTTTCAAATATGGTTACCTTAAGATTTGTATCCTTCAACATTAATCACCAAGAATATAAGGACATAATGAAGTTGCGCGTTATGTTCCTTACAACCGATTACAGATATGGATAAATGCGTAGTAGAGAATTGCTTATGGTTGCCTTATCTGCTATGGTTAGTTTTAAATTTAGTACCAATATTGATAGGAGCCATTTTGGTGGCCTATGTGGAACCTGTTGCTGCAGGCAGTGGTATTCCGCAAGTGAAATGTTATTTAAATGGAATTAAAATACCAAGAGTCGTACGTATTAAGACGTTGGCTGTAAAGATCATTGGAGTGATCTGTACCGTTGTAGGAGGGCTGGCTGGTGGAAAGGTAAATATCGTTGATTCCTGTTTTTCCTTAAATTACGCACTGCTAAGAGATACAACAAAATATTTTGTAGGAAGGACCTATGATACATTCTGGTGCTGTGGTAGCAGCAGGAATATCTCAAGGAAAGAGCACCACGTTCAAAAAGGATTTAAAAATATTTCAATACTTTCGGGAAGATCATGAGAAACGCGACTTCGTGTCAGGAGGCGCAGCATCTGGTGTGTCTGCTGCGTTCGGGGCACCAATTGGTAAACTGTAATAATAGGTGCAATAATACATACGAAACTCTCAAGACTAATCGTTAAAAATTATTTTAGGGGGAGTACTGTTCAGTATTGAAGAGGGGACTAGCTTTTTTAACCAAAGCCTTACATGGAGAACGTTCTTCGCTAGTATGATCACAACGTTCATCTTAAACCTTGTGCTGAGTGCATATAACGGATCTGATCCAGGTTTACTAAACCTAGGTAAATTCGATTCGATACCTTACGAATACTACGAAATCCCTCTGTTTATGACGATGGGAGCAATAGGTGGACTGTTGGGTTCTTTTTGGAACCATATAAACTATAAAATTTCGTGTTTCCGACTGAGGTTTATAAAGAGGAGATCGTTGAAAGTGGTAGAAGCGCTTTCGATCGGTATAATGAGCGCAACAATGGGATTTGTAATGATTTACTTTTTGAACGATTGCAAACCACTAGGACAAGACCCTACCAAATTTCCTATTCAAATGTATTGCCGTGAAGGCGAGTATAATGCGGTCGCAGCATTATGGTTTCAAACACCAGAAAGCAGCGTACGATCTTTGTTCCACGATCCAAAAGGTATGTTAATACGCTCTAACATATGGAAAACGTGGCAAACTATGCTACTAATCAGGCTTCTACTTTTAGGTTCTCACAATGAAATAACACTAGCCATTTTTGTTATACTCTACTTCATTCTGGCGGTGTTCACGTTTGGTCTTTCTATGTCCAGCGGACTCTTCATTCCATCCCTTCTTATCGGCTCTGCATGGGGTAGATTAATCGGATCAGGTCTTGTCAAACTTTTCCCTAACTGTGTAAGAAAATATTACAAATAACATTAACAATGACATAGTTTCCTACAACGTTTAATTCTCTCACCGTTTATCAAAATATAAAATGCTATCTGTTGCAGGTTGTGTTAGATCCTGGAAAATATGCTTTACTAGGTGCGGCAGCCCAATTAGGCGGAGTAGTCAGAATGACAATAAGTTTAACTGCTATACTTATAGAGGCTACTCAAGGAATATCGTTTGGTTTACCTGTTATAATAGTTCTTATCATGGCTAAATGGGTCGGAGATTTTTTCAATGAGGCATGTAAATGTATTGAATTTTTTTGTTATTCTTCGGAAAGGATCAACCTCAAAAATTGTATATTATTCGTTTTTCCAGGGAATTTATGAGATTCATACACAAATGGCTGGAGTCCCTATTTTACCATGGGAAGCGCCGCCTTTGTCAAACAATATATATGCCACTGAAATTATGAGCCACCCTGTAGTGACTTTAAAAACTGTGGAGAACGTTGGACACATAGTGGAACTACTTAAATGTGTAACGTTCAATGGATTTCCAGTAGTTGACCCCCCTAGCAGTGACGAGGTTGCTACTAGTTACGTCATTATATGTAGGGATGGGATCAAGTTCAATATATACGATTACTACTTAAAAGCAATAATGTTTCAATGATTATATTTGAAAAGTATTCATTTTATACAAAATGATATCGAACCTCGGAATGAGTACTTGCAAGTAGTGCTTCGATGTTACGAGGTACTTGATCACATCCCTAATTACATGCTGAGAATTATTAAAATTATGTTTCTTATGTTTCAGACTGAAATACATTCCTATGGACGATTCCGAGGTCTAATATTACGTTCTCAGTTGATAGTGTTATTGCAAAATAAAGTTTTCAACGAGGATGTAGAGTATTTGAAGAAAAATTTCACCCTTAAAATGTTCAGAAAAGAATATCCCAGATATCCGACGATCGAACAAGTATACATAACCGACGAAGAAAAAACTTATACGATAGACTTGAGACCTTTCATGAATCCTGCTACTTACACGTTACAACATGTTAGTAATTTATTACCCATTCTACTGTTTATTTAAAAGTTCTAACTATTTATACTAGCTTACTTTCCAGTCTGCAACGCTGCCGCGAACATTTAGACTCTTCAGAGCTTTAGGTCTTCGTCATTTACCAGTTATAAATGATACAAATGAGGTATTAACAATTGTATTTTTTAACATAATCTATCTACAAAAGAATACTTGATTATATAATGTTTTAGGTGATTGGAATTATTACACGGAAAGATGTTGCTAGGTTTAGAATATGGAAACATACAGGAAGAATGGGATTAGATGAACTAGCAATTACGAACAAAATTTAATTAGAACTCTCCTCTATGAATATAGAGGAAAGGTACTACTTGGATTACTAAGAAGATCTTTAATTACACAAGATATTTATATATATGTTACGCTTTTGTAAGAATACAGAAAAGATGATTTTTAAGTCGCACGAAGCTCAAAATATGTCAAAGAATAACTTTAAAGTATTATAAGTGATAAAGAACAGAAGAAAACAGAGACAAAGAAAGTATAGTATTAATTATTTACAAATAATTGCCAACCCAGCCAAGACCATAATTTAAAGAAAAGGTATATAGGAAGAAGTACTAATAGTAGAAGAAAATAATATTCATACGACGGAGTATACATGTTCGTCTTATTTAATTTTTAAAATCAGTTCCTTCCGTCTTAAACACCTTCTAGCATTGGGTGCAATAAAATAATGCATCACCTTTACATACAACCTGGAACATGAAAGAATATTTTATTATAAACTATCGGATATATTTATTTATACTTGAATCGAAAATCAAATGAAATTAAATTACGAATTTAATCAACATTTCCTTCTAATATTTATTTTCACAACATGGACTTACATGTAGCACATCTAATCAACATAAATTCAAACATGTAATTCTATACAATATGTATAGAAGCAAAATATACATTTTCGTAAAATATCGATTAACAACAATGTATAACATCTAAATGTTAACACCCTTAGGATGACGGTAATTACATTCCTCGACTATCGCTGGCAAAGAACCAGATGTTCTTTATCCTTTCCAACGAGAAATGGTAAACGGAAAATAATGCGATTAAATTTAACAGAAAATTGTTGTTTTCTTTGCTGTTATTAGAACAAGATAAATAATGTTACGATTGCACATTCGGAAAACGTAATTCCCGTGAGAACGACGTATCGCTAACTATGAAGACCGAAGGTATAGAATATAGAAGAAATGTCGTCGATTAATTGCAGCACCCTATTTCGGGAGCGAATCACCTTGAGACAGTTATAGATACAGAGAAGAAGACAGCTATCTCTTCCGAATAGCCGATAAACCGAGACCTTAGAATTTTTTGTGAACCTCCATCGGTGGGAAAGAGCGTGCACAGCGAATTCTTACGTGCAAGTATTACCATGATTTTTCTCTTGTCTTCGGGGTTCGTGATAATTGCAAACATCCGTAATAGAACAAAGAATATTATCTGCTTGTAACACGAATGCAAAACGGATTATCAATGTCAAATATTTTCCGTCGGAACGCACGTGATTCGAAAGTTCAACGGCATTGTCTACAAAGGTCCTCCATTCTCGTGATTGGCCTTTGAATCAAGCTGACATAACGCATGCGCGCGTACCAGGGAAAAGGAGGTGAACTTAAATAACTTTTATGAGCGACACACGATTTATTCAACAAAATGAATGATTGCAAGCGCAGTGGAGAAGACAATGTTTTAAAAACGAAAAGAAATATCGAATCAAGCAGAGAGAAAAGAAAGAGCACGCATAAACTTGTAATGAAGCCTCATGAAACCGAAGAAGAAGCTACGATCCGCAGATTTCACGATGCGCAGAGAATGGCAAGATTTAGAGCCAAAAAGAAAAAGACTTTGGAAGAAGCGAAAGCGCTCGAAGCATTAAGGTTTAATGAGCTTACAGTGATCGCAGAACTGAAAAAAAGGAACATGATATTCGAAGCTAACAGGTCTATTGTTAATGTACAAAATACTGGAAAAGTTCAAACACCCGTATCTACACAGAATTCATCGACTATTGTACGCATTGCTTGCGGACAAAGTAAATACTCCCAATTATTGAGAGTTATCGAGGAACTGGGGAAAGATATTAAATTAATGTATGCCGGTAGCAAAAGTTCAGCAGAAAGATTGAAGACGGGCATTATGCAAGCAAGAATATTAATCAAAGAGTGCTTACTAGAAACAGAAATGAATTTGTGGCAGTAATTTGTATTATGAACAGATACATCAGATTTAATAAGCTGACGAATAATTTTTAGGCCTATTGCAGCGTAGAAAAATATATAAATTATCCAGAAATATTCTCTCCCGAACGAATGATTGTTACAATAAGATAGGTCACATTATGAAGCTTCGCTTGCACGAACGGGTAAAATGTATATCTTAAGGTTAAACTCATTTCCGAATAGAACATAAGCGACGAGTACAAACATAGTATCAACAAACAAAGTTCATTGATATAGTAACAGTAATGCTCCATACAAAAACAGAACGACAATACTAGAACTGTTTAGAAAATTCTCTAAACTCCCGAATAAAATTTCGAATTGAATAAACTAATCGGTAAATAATTCGAGTGTATATGCATAGTGTTTTTTCGATTACCTAGAAGACACTGTCGAGTCTCGAACATTTGGGTTCGAAAAAATAATAATAAGTATAATAAACAATTATAGATTATTATTCTGAATTCGATTGTGCCGAACGTGTTTTTGTAAGTTCTTCGGAAACGAAAACCCTCTCAGCAAGCTTCCGCCCTTTCGTCTGAAAGAACAAGAAAATCTGTCAAAAAATTTTCATTCCTCCACGGAAGGATTCTTTGATTAAATTAAGGGGTCGGGGTACTGCCGAGAATCCCCAATTCTAAAAAGATCTTGTATTCCGTTTCCAAAAACATTGGATACGTTTTTACGCTTCTCGTGCAAGAGTTGAACATAGCCTACGAGTTACAATGAGATTGTTGAATTTTCGAAATTCTTACAGCATCCTAACCCCTTAAGAGAATTCACCGTAAATTGAATATTTCCACGGAAGCATCGTGTTATAAGAAAAAAGTCTCCGATCAGCAACAGCGAAGAAGAGGATAAGACAGCCGAACGTTGCGAAGAGTGTTCACGGTTGTTTGACAATGTCGACGTGTATTTTAAGACGCGGTCGGTTCGGTCAATTGTTTTGCGGTCCTTGGGTCGTACACCTGTCCGTCGTGAAGTTGCAGACGGGAGTAGGAAGGGGTTATGGTCAATAAACGCAACCACGTCACACGCAGCCTATCGGCGACCCCGCTTGGCCCCTTAAAGTGGCTCCGAACGAAAATCTTACATGTCGGCCGATATTGCTTTTGTGCGTTTGTCTGCAGGATATCTTAGGAAAAACTCGACTGATTTTCATGGGAACGCCATCAACGGACCCGTTTCACCTCAATGAAGATGCGATTGTAAAATGAATTCGGTCTACACCGCGGTTTAGCTTCACAGCAGGTTAATCGTGCGTTTCAGTGAACTGACCGAATTGCGTCCGCCATTGTTGTGATTGGTGAACGTTCCAGAGAAGACGGCGTTCTTAGATTGGTGCGCATGCGCCCGGCGTCCTACTTGACGACGCTCTTCTTTCGAATTTTGGGAGACACGCACACACAACGGAACGTGACACAGGTAGCTCACGTCTACGTACACACACACGCGCGCGCGCGCGCACCCACCTACACGCATACACGCCATTTCGAAAACAGTGTTCGTCGTTTGATTTTTGCGCACGTGCCATAGAATTTTTTTTCGAGTTCGTTGCCCGCGTCTTTTTAGATATCAAAAATTCAATTGTTCCCCATGATCTTTTCGCTCGCCGCGGCGATGAAAGTGGTTAACGAAGTATTTTCGATAGGATCGTTAAGTTGACGTCTTCCTATTCCCGCAAAAGCAAAGTAGTTTTTCGGTCACTGCCTACCTGTCAGTGATCTTGTTCGATCGGCGTTTCTACTTAATGAGAATTAAGCAGAGCTGCCAAACGTGGATGAATTTATTACTAATCGATCTATTTTCAAATATGTGCGTGAATATGTATAGAAATTTAAACATACTTTTCGAGGACAAGCAAAGAAATGTTGAGATTAACGTTACTTTTACTTTCCAATGTTACAGATTATGCAGTGCGAAGAAAATAGGCTGAGCATTGGAGAATACATAAAAGTATACGTACGAATCGTTTAGTCAATATCTAAAAAGGAACAAGAGGAACTCAACGGCATACAACCGCAACGTATGCATAAAATATATTTTGTGGATAGTTTGATACATAAATCTTACAAAAATGACAGTCAATATAGGTGATTGTACCAATGCCATGCGTAATTGTATGTTATGCCTAAGGCTAAGAAGAAATCTTACCTTAAAAAGGTAAGGGAAATGCGAGAATATAGACGAGAAAAGCTGAGGTCAGAGACAATAGAAGAACGTGCTATTAGATTGTATACCGCCGCCGAAAGAATGAAGAATGCCAGGGCGAAAGAAACAGAGGAGCAAGCAGCTATAAGAAGGATGCAAGAGGCTCAACGGATGGCCAGGCATCGAGCTAAAAAGAAGCGTTGCCTGGATGAAAATTTAGCAAGAGAAATATCGAAAATTGCTGAACTTTCCAAGATGCCGGATGCTGCGACTATAGCACAAATGTCGGAAATGAATATGAATAAAATTTCTGCGGAGCTCAAGCAAATGATGGAAAGGGGGAAAGTACCGGAACATATAGTTCAAATGGCTCAACTTGCTGAATTCAGCAAAATGACTGAATTAAATAAAATGTCTCAGGACATGGCGAAGAGATACGAAATGGAGAAGATGGCAGAATTTGCCAAGACAACCGAATACATGAAGATGCAAGAGATCGCGAAAATGTCTGAAATAGCTAAAATGAACGAGATGGTGAAGCTCTCGGAAATGGCTAAATACAATGACATTACGAAGATCAATGAGATCGCGAAAATGAATGAAATGATGAAGATGTCTCAAATGGCGAAGATAAATGAAGTTCAAAGAATGAATGAAATAGCCAAGCTGAACGAAATGGTGAAAATGACGGAAATGGCTAAATACAATAACGACATAACGAAGTTGAATGAAATTGCACAAATCAATGAGATGGCAAAAGAAATTGCCAAAATGAATGAAAAAACAAAGATGAACGAAATGATTAAAATGGCGAACATACAAAATGACATCACAAAGATGCCGGAGTATTCTAAAATGGCTGAGATGGCGAAGCTAACGGAGCTGGCTAAACTAAACGAGATAACGATAACAAAATTAAACGATCCCCCTCCACCGAAAGTACCAGAAATTCCTCGAATTCCCGAACCTGTGATCACTGTGCCAAACCCAAGAAATTTGCAAAATGTTCAAACCGTACAAGTAGCACAGGCTAGCCCATCCAGTACAATAAATTTCCCTACCGTACCAGGACAGGGTAAATATGCTCAGTTGCTTGTCATAATTGAGGAACTTGGAAGAGACATTCGTCTTTCGTACGCAGGAAGTCGTAGCGCAGCGGAACGTCTCAAGATGGGTATTCAACACGCAAGAATTCTTGTACGAGAATGTCTATTGGAAACTGAGCATAATGCACGGCAATGATCTGCCAATACACTTAGCGATTAGATTTTTAGCAGATTATTTTAGATAATGCTATGTACATTGTATGGAGTACAGCAGTATATTTTAAAGGGAGTGTCTTAGCATCCACAAAAATGTGCATAAACGTCTAATTCCTAATATTTCATATTTTATACGAATTTAACAATTGTAAGTTTAATAAAGGAAAGTGTAAGAGGCTGAGAAGATAATAGTTATTTAAAACTTACTATCGCTTTCAATAATAACTAAACAGACTTTTTAGAAAGCATGTACACTTTTGTGGATGCCTAAATAAAAAAAATTAATCAATTAATAGTGCATAATATTGGATATAAATGAAATATAAATGACAAAAGAGACTTCGTTCTTTTTTCTCTATGTACTCGTTTTTTTTTCTTTTTTTTATTTGATTGGATTCGAAAGCCCCGAGTTTCTATGCATAAATAAAAATCGTGGAGGTGTATGTCCTTCGTTATACGTTCTAATTTAGTAATTAGAAAAAATGATATTAAACAGGAACAATTTGTACACTGCAGAGTCTTTGTTTATATTTTTTATGGAGAATGTATCGCATTTTTTGTTGAAACTATAGGTACCTAGTAATTACCTACAGTATACATACAGAAGAATTGATCAAACGGAACGTACCTATGGAAAGTATAATCATTGAATATAACTGATTACAAGGTATATCTAAATAAAAAGAAAACAATTTTCTACAACAACGTCTATTGATTTCATACCCTCAATTATACGCAAGGCCAACGATCAATTCGAAAGTAGCGCGAAAATTTGACGCGTATATATAGTCACGCTTTGGTCCTGGTCCTTTCAGAAGCATATATGCTTCAGAAATCGGAAACACGTTATTTAGTAAACTAACGCGGTGCGATGAGAGTGGATGAGAGGCAAAAGTCGTGCTAAATTTTATAAATTAATTTAGAACGTATTACAAATTTCTTTTTGTATTTATTTATTTATTCGTTCTGTGAAGTACTCGTTCACGTATCATTAATATATCATTGAAGGTAAGCTCTACGATGTATCAAATCAAATTAAATATTTCGTTTGAGGTTATAATTCGTTTCACAAATGTTTTACGAAGATTATTTCTATTTAAATATAGAGTTTATTTATTCTAATGAAATTGGTGTGTTAGTGAAATTGTATGAGTTGTATCGTTGTATTTGGTTCTTTCTAATTCACACTTTCTCCATAAATTATTTGTTAGGATATTTATTTAAAGAAAGTTAGAAGATGGAAGAAGAACGAGGAAGTATAGAAGTCCCAACAAAAGTCACAGAGCCGGTATTAAGCGTACCGAAACCAAGAGTACTTCAACAAACTGTTCCCACGGTACCTGGCCAGTCAAAATATATACAGCTACTTAATGTCATAGAAGAACTTGGTCACGAAGTTCGACCTACCTATGCTGGAAGTCGTACTTCGACAGAAAAAATTAAACGTGGGATCGTACATGCCCGTATTCTAGTCAGAGAATGTTTAGTCGAAACCGAAAGAAGCGCACGCCAATGAAACATAAGTAGTTTATATCGGTATCCGTATCTGTCAGCTCGAGTCAACCAAGTGTGTTCAGAATATTGAACTATAAGTAAATAGTAAACGCACAAAGATTCGAGAGTTTTGCCTACCTCAAATTTTAGAAAAACATAATATAACATACCTAGAGACAAGATGTGCTTGCATCTCTATATTTTTATAAAGTAATTAGTACAACAACCGTTTACAGTATTTTACATTACAAGAAAGTATTTATTGATTTCCATACTGCCAAAGAGTACATGCCATGTATGACATAATTTACTAAAATTATACTGCAGGATCGATGTTGTATAAACATCTAGTATAGATTCAATGATGTAATTGAAATTATTTATTTTAATATTTATCCAATAATGCATTTCATAATGTTTAATGCAACCACGAAAATAGACTAAATACTGGATAGTACAAATATTTCTTCGAATATCAAAGAAACGAATATTTAATGACAGAATTTACACAATTAAATATTAGCATGGTATTAATTTAAGCAGTATATTGTGTACATGTAATATATATGAATATATTACAGCGTGTTTAAGCGAGTACAAACTGTACAAACTTTTAAAACTGTGAGAATGAAAGAAACAAAGTTCCTACGATACTTAAATCATCTATTGCTCAGAATGATAAGAATTTATTAATTTTAAGGAGAAATTGACTAAGAGAATAATGTATTGCTCTTTGAGATATAGTATAATTTCAAAGATATAATATACTATTGAATAAAATGTACCTTGTCTATATGACTATACAATTTACAAATGCCATATTTTCAGAGTACATTCGACAAGCATCTGGCAAAATTATCTTAAGATTTTAAACGTGTAAACGTTTGTCCATGTAAATCCTTCAAGAATTTGAAAATTGTATGTCATATTTATTTAAATTATACCGAATGTAATATTTATGTGACGAATAAAAAAGTCTGAGTGTAAATCTCATGTTGGTCTTTACAAGATTGTAGTCCCCATATTCTTTCTCGATCTTTGCTCCGAAGTAATGCTTCGGTTGTATGTATGTTTCAGATCAACCCGTCAAACATGTTCTATAATTTGGACAGTTTCGACACAGAATTATATGCTGACTCTGTTGAATGGTGTCCATCCGATTCTCATAAAAACATATTTGTGTGTGGAACGTATCAATTAGTAAAAGACAAGGAACTAAAAGTGGATACACCAAAGACGAGACGTTTCGGACGAATATATATGTTCAAAGTCGATGGCAAGGGGCATTTGACGTTGTTGCAAAAGTTAGAAGTACCTGCCGTGTTAGACATGAAATGGGCGCACGCATGGCGAAATAGAATTTTACTCGGAGTTGTAAATTCTTTAGGGTATTTGCAAATATACCAGATGAAAAATAACAAGGAGAAGGAGAGTTTGGAGCTATTAATGGAAAAGAAAGTTGCAGATGATGAGGAAGTTCTTGCTTTATCTTTAGACTGGTGCAGTGGAAGATGGTCGTACGATAACGCATCGAATTTAAGCATAGTAGTCAGCGATTCGAAAGGTTCTCTAACGTTATTCGAAATCCATGAAAACGAACTGATCTGTATTAACTCCTGGCACGCGCATGAATTTGAAGCTTGGATTACAGCTTTCGATTACTGGGACACGAACGTGATATACAGCGGTACGAACGAACTATTACCAAAATATTTAAACAGCTTCTGACAACAATTCAATTTAAGGTGGCGACGATTGTAAATTTAGAAGGTTCGATACTAGAATAAGAACAAATCCCACCGCGATAAGCAAAGTTCACGAGGCCGGCGTTACGAGTTTGCACAGTAATGCTACGAGAGAACATTTACTAGCGTCCGGGAGGTAATGTATTGAAAATGAGAAATAATCGAACGATCAAGATTGGATGTTTGAATATTTTCAGTTACGACGAATCGTTGAGATTATGGGACACAAGGAATTGGAAGACGCCTGTGTCGAGGACGGATCTCGGTGGCGGCGTTTGGCGTTTGAAATGGGATCCTTTCGCGCGTAAATATTTGCTCGCCGCTTGCATGCTTGGCGGGTTTCGAATAGTCGACTGCGAGAACACGGAAGCACCGCGCGTCATTGGTGAATACAATGAGCACAAGAGCCTGGCGTATGGATGCGATTGGTCCTTCTTGAACAGCGCAGAGGTTCCGAAAGGTGCACTCAAAAAGGAAGCGTGTGACGTCTGCTTGATCGGTACCTGTTCCTTTTACGACCACCTCTTGAAATTGTCAGCGGTGTACTTGAAGGACAATTAAAGAATGAAGAGAAATACGACAACGATGATATTGTAGTTGCTTTCTGCCCAACTCCTCCAACAGCATCATTATGCATTTATAACAAAAATGAATGGGTGTAATTTCAAACAGTACAAACATTCGAAGAATTTAACAATACTGTTATCAAGGCGTGAATGAAGTTAAAATCACGATCACGATCGCGATTCTGCGATCGCTGTGATAAATCGAGATCAGCGATCGTAAATTTGAAAAATTCTGGAGACGCGCGGGAGAAATCGAGCCGTACTGGGGCGCCATGGTGTCCCTGTTGGATCGACGCGGAATTGTTGGAAAGTTTGCTGGAAGATGGCGGTGCGGGAACGCGAGCTGCATTTCGCCGCGGACAGTTCGATAAAAATCAGTCGTTCGCAGGGGCTGTTTTGGCGTGGTGTCAGTGCTGTGTGGTTTCTGTGACGAGTTCGTGTGCAGTTCCGCGGTAAATTGTCAGTGGTCGGTGGGGCGGTAAGTACACGTTCGAATCGTCGGGAAAATCGGCTTTGGTTGTTCGTTATTCGACGGGGCCCGTTGGCACCGTGGATTCATCTGTCCGCGGCCAGTAAAATCAGCTGTGGAGCCGAGCCGAGCGTGTCCTGCCCCTTGCGAATGACCTAGAAAACATTTGGCGGGGATCCTTGCAAAATTCGCGGACACTCGACTTGCCGGATCAATCTGACGGTTGGTGAATGAGCATCCTGGACTAAGGTTAGAAAACACGTTACTTGCCACGATTCGCGTTCGCAGGGAGGGCCGAGAGATTCGGTTTGATTGCTCGGTCGTTAGGGAGACCGCTTCCCGAGGATTAATCGAGTTTACAGAATGTCGCTCGGTCCATCGAATTGTCAGCAAATTCGAGAACGAACGGTCATCCCTCGCAACCAGTCCCCGATGGTTTTAAACGGTTTCTAATCCTTTTAACTTTATCCGAACGCGAATTCTTTCGCCATGTATTTTGACTGTTTTATTCGAACGAGAACCGAATTGTCCGTGTAATTGTTTGTAGATACAATTCCGCCTCGGAGACGTCCACGATGCCATCGAGATGTCGTTTGATCGTTCGCTGCCACTGGCGAACTGCCTTTTCTCCGACAAAGCCGAATTAAATCTCGGGCGTTCTTTGTCGCGGGATCAAAGTGAATTCGATCAAGAGAGGATGTTGGAGCGGCGCGTTGTTTAATTTCTTTATCGAGCGTAGCAACGTTAACCGCTACTGCCGCTTGACAGCTACTCGTCTCGTTAGAAGCAGCGAAGGTTACCCGACAGCATAGTAATTATCTTCCGCAGCTTTTTGTCGTTAATTCGTTCGCGATCCAACGGTCCTGACACGAACCGTTGCGCTCTTTCTCCGTTATTTACTCGAGTCGTCTCATCGCCGACCTATAAACCAAATTACCTTTCCAGAACCTTTGACTGCGAGGCTCTCCAGATAATTTTCGATAAGAGAGAGGAAGAGAAATGAACATTTACTGGAACGAGGGTCGACAGCGTCCCGATTGTCTTTTATTCGCTCAACCAACTAATCGATTTGAAGAAACCGCGCGCGAAAGATGGCGTATCAGGATCACGGTGAAACATACTTATTTCCTTCTTGCCAGATATTAGCGTGTTTACGGGTTACGGGATCAAGGACGAGTGGCGTGTAGGTGGCAAATTTGCCGAAGTCCGTTAATCCAGCCCGAGACAAGTGCAATGTCGGGGCGTTGTCTTCTGAAATCGTTGAACGCCTCGGAAGATCCTCAAACGCGAAACGGATCCTCGGCTCCTTTATATGCGTGTGCGATGACGCGTGTCCTGTCCTCTGCTATTCGGTGTGCGTGCACACGAGTTTAATCGATTTCGCGCTGTGGTAACGTTATCACATGGAAACGGTATCGTTGCCATCACACGAACAAATTCTGAATTATTATCCTCGCGAGATGATCTCGAAGCGTCGAACAATACGAATTAACTCGTCACCTTTCACTGATCTATCCTCGCTCGACACGAAACGATCTCGTTTCTCTCCGTCATCGAAATTCGTGACGATTCGACTTGCTCTTTCTTTTTCTCCGATGCGTTTTCTAATCTCCTCGGACAGAGACAACGTTACACCGTGTTTCTTATTGTTAGAAATCCTCGAAATTAAGGCCAGTTTCTCTATCTTCTCTAAACCTAAACACTTTCGACGATTTCATGCCAGATGATCTTCAAGATCAGCCGGACATTAATTTCTGCAACAATGTCGATGCAACGTCGACATCACTTATAATTCGACTGAGGATTTTATGAATTTATGACAAGCATGAGCAGCCGCGATTTTAAACAGTAGTTGCTTCGTCCTGTTAACCGCATCAGAGGAAATAACTAATTTTTATATGGCTCCAGAATCTTGTAATCGATGAAGAAAATTTTTACTTGGTTCCAGAATCTTGTAACTGATTTTAACTTTGCACAAAGTTCCGCAGTCTACTTATAATTAACTCCGCTAGCATCCTTGGTCGGATTTCGATGAAAACAAGTAAAGAATAGCCATGAGTTCGTTGAGGATCCACGGTTCAGCGAGGAAACCTAGTTTAGGTGAAAAAGTGATCGAGACTCGACGGAAGACCTCGCTGAGGGAACAAGAGAAAAGTTTGTTTCGAAATGCGAAGGAGAGCGAAGAAGATAACGGAAGAACGGGGAGGACCATCGTGGAAAACAAAGTTTCCGTGAAGAAAGAGAAAGAGAGAGAGAGAGAGAGAGAGAGAGAGAGAGAGAGAGAGAGCTGGAAATGAATCCGGCGTTTCTGCCTCTCGTTTTTCAGCCGAAGCGTTCCGCGACCGAGTAACGGACGATCAAGGCTCCGTATTTTCCGCGGTTTCGCGAACTTTCGACATCCCGGCGTCGCTCCCGTCTCCGGAAAAATTGCCATCTCGTTGCGTTCGAAGTTTGGAGCGATCCCGATGCGGATGGAAACGCGCGTTCCAGAGAGTTTCTGGAAAAACCGACGGAGGATATATCTTTTAAGGACTGCGTCTTCTAGACAGACGACACTCGTGCGTGACTGCAAACAGTCACCTCAGTAAACTCGCACATCTTTAGACCACGTATACGTACGCGAGGATTGCAAGGATTGGGGATTCCACTCCTGATTTCACAATAATGCAAAGACGGGGTTTCTTAGTAGTCAAAATCGCTAGATGAAAGATCAATCTAGGGGGCTATTTGCCTCAAAAGTCCTACTTTTACGTTTACGACGCGTAATTCTCATTGTTCGGCAGCGTGTCGCGGAGCCACGAGAAGTAATGAACAGGCGACGGTGCTGTCGCCTATCGTGGCTGTCGATATGCTGCCGAATACATATCGTATTTCTGGCATTTTTCTGATTAAAATAAGACTAAACACGATATAATTCCAATTGTATTTAGTGGTAAAGAGACACTCATTTTGTCCTTCTCTATGTTCGGACTCTCGTTTGAAGTAACAAAAATAACGCCACAACACCAGGATTACTGTCCTCCAAAAACACGGCTGTTGGACAGTAAACCCGACTTTACTGTAATGAGAATTACGCGTCGTAAACGTAAAAGTAAGACTTTTGAGGCAAATAGCCCCGTAGATTGATCCTCCATCTAGCGATTTTGACTACTAAGAAACCCTGTGTTTGCATTATCGAGAAATCAGGAGTGGAGTCACGGACCCTTGCAATCCTTGCGTACGTATACGTGGTCTAGCGGTGTGTGAGTGTACTGTGTGCAGTCACGCGCGAGTGTCGTCTGCCTAGGAAACGCAGTCCCTAAGTGAGCAACAGCCTTTATCCGCGTTATTTTACGTTTCTGTTGCGAACTTTAGACTGGTTCTGGAAAAAGCAAGGAAGGGGGAAGCAGCTTACGAGTTCCTCTGTTCCCCTTCTGGACGAATTTGATCCCGTTGCATCCTGGTTCGCACGGTTTGCACGGTTCGAGCGCGTCACGGGCTCCTGTTCTTCTGGATGTTTTGCCCTGGAAAGACGCTGCTCTCAAAGCTGGTCACGTGTTTGTCGACACGTGTTCCATCGTCGATTCCTTCAGCGAGCGAACCTGCCTCCTGGAGATTCTCCTGAGTGCGGCGTCGTTCTCTTTGACTTCCGTCGCGACGTCCCAGCCCAGGATGCTATTGCACCCGTGTTCAATAGGGATGGGACCAAGTACCTCGCAAACAGGTTCGAACTTTGATTGATTGAATTCGAACTCGCTATAGGTACCTCGAAAAACAAAAATAGTACTCCTAACTATACTCGAACCTATGCCAGGCAGTTTCGAACCTTTAACAAGTAATCAAATTGTTAATGCTTTCGACGCAAGGGTTCGATCATTCGTTACTTAATTTACAAAGCAATTTTGCAAATTACTAAAGTATTTCCGACGTTTCGATCTTCATTCAGTTCATCTTCAAGGGTTGCTAGAATTTCGTCTGTGAACATTTTTTTTTAACAAATTAAGAATACATAACAGAGAAAGGGAAACTTGCTGACAATGTTTCTACTAATTCTTTTAATGTTTCTACCGTTTAAAATTGCGGCTACTCATTTTTGTCATAAATGCATAAAATCCGCAGTCTACTTATCACTAGACTGCGGATCTCCATGCGAAATAAAAACTTTCTACCTGAACAGCAACAAATTGGGCTGAAATAAAACTGCAATTTCTTTCTTAACACTAAACCTACCACTGTCGATTTTATTCAAATGAGCGGTTTTATATTTTTCATCTTACAATTATTGAAATGACGAAGTTGCTTACATGGAAATTGATTCGATAAATTTCTTTATCCAAGTACGTTATTGTCATACATTCATCAAATCTGCAGTCTACTTGTCACTCGTTCTCTTCTTCGAAACGATTGGCTTTGTCGAGAGACCAAGATGGAGAAACTGGATCAATCGAAATTCGGCCTTTCTTCGGAGCGCCGTTTAACGAACTTATTGCATCATGCAAATCGTTGCATCGCGAAGGAGCGGACGATTCCGCGGAACGCGTTAATCGCGTGCCCGTCTGGAAAGCATTCGAAAATTCCGAGGAAAGCCGGATCGAGCCTCGTAAATCCGAAACCTTCGAAGTTGTCGACTGCTCGCTTCGGTCGTTAACGCTAAACCCACCATTGCTGGTTTCATACTTTTTATTTTACAACTATTAAAATTATTCCAGCACGTAGTACAATAAAAATCGTACGCGATCCAAGTAAACACAGTCTTGCCATTTTCGCAAGGTAAAACATTTGAATCGATCTTAGCGCTATCGGCTCAGTGTTAACACGAACAAGTTTCACTCCGGCGATATTATCCGCGAATGCGAGCGCGGGATTAAAGGAAATTGGACAGGGCTGGAAAAATGGCTCGGAAATTCCGCGCCGGTTGCCGTAAAAGTTGTTTTCGAGTTCGCATCGAACTTTCAAATTTACGAGATCAGAGAGGAAGGGGCGGCCGACGTTACAAATTAACTGGACCGCGAATGAACGGCGTCGGACCAACGTCGACGTATTCATTTCTATCGCAAGGAGAAAAAAAGAACAAAGAGGAGTATTTAAACACATTTAAAACATTTAAACTACATGTAATAATGTAGCTAATAAACCACGCTAATGGATCATCGTAGATCGAAACAGTATTAGCCCTGCCGGTGAAACTTTGATTTATTCAAGAGATTGTAATAATTAAATTATACAATTCGATGCTATTAAAATAAATTACACTTGCAACAAAGTGTCCACATATTTTTGAGCGGGAGTGTCCATGTAGACGCGTTGACGTTGGTATAGCGTCGTTCATGCACCCGACGCGACGCACGCATCCGTTTCGAGAAGAATAATCTCGAAACGGAAGAAATCGTAATTGATCGCGTGGGAGTGTCCACGGGCGTGTGCGTCAGCGGTAATGATGGAAGTTTCTGATTCGATATTATCCTTCGTTAGCAATAACCCGACCGACCGAGTTTCCAAGGCGATGTAATCATCCTGCTGTTCTTCGTCTAGCATCGATTCGAACAGCCTCCGATTCAATTTCAACCTACGTTGCCGGTCCCGTGGCGAATCCGAACCGCTCATTCGCGGTTTGAGCGCCGCACAGTGGGCCAGATCGTGTAAATAGGAGGGAAAAAATCTAAAATTATATTTATATCAACGGCAATGCTACTGTTTATCTATTTTGTTATTTTAAATCGATTTCGATAAAAATTAAATCGATGGAATCAGTAGTTCTCAAAATATATTGAAATTTATATTTGTAAAACTCATAACTTACCGGTATACTTGTATACATACATTATAATTTACACTCAACATTTCGCAGCAAATGTTTGAGCAACGTAACACAAAGCGAAGTTGCATTTGCCTTCGACATTTGTTTCATTGTTGATAATATTAATACCAGAGGGCACTTCACGTCTCAGGGGAATGTATAGTACATAAAATGTTCACCAATACTTATAGTTTTTTACCTCCAATTCTGTGCGCCGTGTCGCGCAGCGGGGAAAACGGCCGATTTAGGAGTGCAAAATTCTAAACGCTGCTAACATTCGATAATTCCGTGTTACATGTATTCTGTGCACGTTAAGTAAGTACAACGAAGGCTAATGGAGTTCCTTAAGTTCTCAGTTTATTTACATTTTAACACATTACCGACCGGTGATTATTGCATAATTTTTAAAAATCTACGGTACACGGCTAAACACTTTTTAATGGGACCTTCGATAGCAACAGCAATTTTCATTGTGAACTAACAAGTCACCCTGAATAACGTCATCTAATAGTTTCATTTAAGATTGCAATGTATAAGAAAATTTCTATGCATTCTTTTCGTACAGCACAATTATTGAAAACCCTATCAATAGGCTTGCGGTAGGTAAAGTGTTAAATTAAAGCTGAAATATTGCAGAACATGCGAAAAATAGAGAGATTATTTGAGAAAATCAGCGTTAGATTTTTTTCTTGATATGCTACGCATCATTTCCCGTAGATTTCGTCACGCTGATGTCAAATCTGGTCGCAAACTTTGTCTACTATCTAAGGATCGTGGAAGAAATCGATTTCTGTGAAGAGAACCAGTTATTCTGCAATATTTCAGCTTTAATTAAGAAAAAAAATATCGCTCTATCTCACTTCTATCGAAAGTTCTTCGATTTTTACACAGAATGCATCAGTTTGGTCCACTGTGCGCAGTGTCGGTCCGGTACACCGCGCGAAAACGTAAAAGTTTACGAAAGCGAAAGAAAACCGATGGGTTTCGCGATAAACGACGAAATCTGGGTCGGCGGGAGTACGTTGTGGCCAAGATCGCGGGATCTGGTTACGCAATTTTCCGACCGCGACTGCGCTACCGAGAACCGTCTATTTGCGTTCGCGACGGATCCTTTGACTCATCCACGAGAGCTCGAGAGTCTCCCTGAAAGAGTCCTTTTTCCGCGAGTAAGAACACAATCGTATACAGACACATACACACAGTCGAGGTGTGATCAAAAAGTAAGGTGACTTTTTATTTTTATAAAAAAATATTTACTTATTCATCGATATTTATGTTGTCCCCTGCAAAGTAATCCCCCTCAGATATAATACACTTGTGCCAGCGCTTTTTCCAATCCTCGAAGCACTTCCGATAAGCACTTTTTGGTGTAGCTTTGAGCTTTTCCAGCGATGCTGTCTTTATCTCCTCGATCGTTGCAAATCTCCGTCCTTTCATGGGTGTCTCCAGTTTTGGGAACGGGAAAAAGTCGCAGGGGGCCCAATTCCGGTGAACATGGTGGCTGAGGCACGATCGCGGTGTTGTTTCTGGCCAAAAAATTACTCGCAAGCAACAATGCCGCGAGCAGGTGCATTATCGTGATGCAAAATCCATGAATCGTGTTTCCAAAATTCCGTTAAAATTGCTTGGCACGAACCAAGCGAGATGCCGACATTATCGGCAACTTCTCTAATGGCAATTCGACGATTCCCTAACACTATTTTCTTCGCTTCTTCAACGTTTTCATCGGTTGTTGACGTGCCGGGGTGTCCAGGGCGAGCTTCGTCGTTAACATCTTCTCGGCCTCCTTGGAAGAGCTTGTACCACTTATAAACATTTTTTTTACACAGAGTACACTCACCGTATGCCACTGTCAACATTTCAAGTGTTTTGGAGCACTTAATTCCATTCTTTACACAAAATTTGATGCTAATTCTTTGATCCATTTTTTTCGACAGCAGAAAATCGCCGAACACGCAAAACACTCCTAACCATTATGCTTCTCGCTAACAAACAAAAAATGCTATATAGCTGAAACTGTGAACATACGTTCGGGACGAGTGTGCCAGCATAAGAAAAAAAAGAAAACGAAAATCGACTGTAGGTATCCCGCGAAATTCAAAAAGTCACCTTACTTTTTGATCACACCTCGCATACGCTTTGTGGAAAAATTAAAATCGTAGTCGAACGCTCTTTTCATCGATTCGTTCGAATTGAATTCGGTATCGTCGAACGCGTAGTTTTCTCCAGTCAGCTCCTAGCCCTCGAAAGACTGTGTATTGGGGTGACAACGCGAGCCCCGAGGCGAGAAGGTGCACCCCCATGAACGCCTACAGAGGGTCGCCATCCACTTTCGAATCGCGCTGAATTCTCCGTGCTTGAAAATCGGCAGGGGTGACAGAATACTTCGCGCGTACACTTCACGGTGTCGAAAACTCTTTCGATCCTCCCCTGATTGTATATACACATATACAATATCTCGGGTTTCTCTGAGGGAGGGCGACCCCCGATGGAATCGTCTGGTCTCGTCCCGTCGCGCGTCGGCTAATCAGCGCGAGATAAGATCGAAGAGGTTGTAACCGGCTCGTCGTCTACAGGGACGGTTTCCAATCGACTCGTACCTGGAGCACTCTCGAGCTTGAAGAACGGTCGACGAACCCGTCGGTCCCGCGAAATCCTCGAATAATCAGGTTCACGGGCATGCCGCGAGGAAAGTTTCCGGGTATCTCTTGTATCATCTACATCTCTTGTATCTATTGCATCATCTCTTGCAGAATTATGCAAAGTAGCCGTCGCAAACGCACAAACCCCCCTTTTTTCATTTAACCGTTTGAGTCCCAAGGGATATTGAAAAAACACTGTCGAAAAATCCCGAACAGCGCGATCCCGCTTTCTCTAAATGAGTACGAAAGAACCCAAGCGGCGCGATAGTGCTGCTTTTCTTTTAATTTACTATCATTGCAGTATTGTACCTATTGTAAAATGTATTATTTACATTTAAAAAAGGAGCTGTGCGATTTACGTGCGTCAGTAAATCTGAGCGCACTACTTCTGGTTAGAAACTCGGAATTAGTAAAAATCGGATCAAATGAAATTCGTGCAGATGAAATAGCGATTTCTGCTCCGCGTTGTGAGAAACTCGGAATTAGTAAAAATCGGATCAAATGAAATTCGTACAGATGAAATGGCGGTCTGTTCCGCGTTATGAGAATCTCGGAATTAGTAAAAATCGGATCAAATGAAATTCGTATAGATGAAATAGCGATTTCTGCTCCGCGTTGTGAGAAACTCGGAATAAGTAAAAATCGGATCAAATGAAATTCGTACAGATGAAATAGCGATGTCTGCTCCGCGTTAGGAGAATCTCGGAATTAGTAAAAATCGGATGAAATGAAATTCGTACAGATGAAATAGCGATGTCTGCTCCGCGTTAGGAGAATCTCGGAATTAGTAAAAATCGGATCAAATGAAATTCGTGCAGATGAAATAGCGATTTCTGCTCCGCGTTGTGAGGAACTCGGAATTAGTAAAAATCGGATCAAATGAAATTCGTACAGATGAAATGGCGATTTCTGTTTCCCGTTGTGAGAAACTCGGAAATAGTAAAAATCGGATCAAATGAAATTCGTACAGATGAAATAGCGATGTCTGCTCCGCGTTATGAGAAACTCGGAATTAGTACAAATCGTGTTACACGTATGCAGGAGGGTTTGCTGTGCTCCTGTTCGCAATTCTGAAATTGCTGTGCATCGAATTACCGGATCGATGTCCATTAATAAACCTCACTCCACAGATCTAACAAACTCCCGACTTCCGAGACACCGAAGCGCTGTTGCACTCGGAGTCAGCTGTTCGGTTCGGGCGTGGGAATCGAGGTGTACGCACCGTCGACTATTTACTTGTACATCGACCATTCATTTGTATCCGCGTTTCGATTCTCTTTCCATTTCTACGATTCCAATTGAACGCAACCAGGGAATAAAGCAACGCGCGTGCAACTATCGAATCGATAACGCAAACGCAGCTGAAACAATTCTCGATTTTCGTTGCCGCCGAGAGACGAACAGGATGTTTCTGCTCGTTCCTGTGTAGGTAATGCGGCGTATGTGAAACGATCGGGGTTGTCGTCGGTGAAAGACTCTCGTCGTCGATCGACCATCGGAAATTTCGTGGATCACTGGGTCGAAGGGATCGCTATCGGAGTGTCTTTGAAAGTTTTTAAACTGGAGCAAGATCGCGGCCGAATTTCGAGAGGCTTATTGGGATCGACGAACAGAAACCGTATCCTCGTCCACGGTCGACAGAGACGAATTAGGCCCTAACTGCGTAATGACCGTCCGCTGCCGGATGGTCGGAGGGTTGTCACGCGATTGTGGCTACCATTTCACGCGCCACATCAGCCGATTCTCTCCGACTATTTTTCGACCGAGCATCGCCCGGGAAAGCGAACACACGCATAAATGCTCGAACGTTCGACCTCGACTTCAAAAAACTCGTGTAAATTGTAACATTCACCGCTAACGGTCACAATGACCGGTTCCACACTTTTTATTTCACATTTGTTGAGATAATAAAAATGATTGTAGAGATCTCTTTAGTGGAGCAAGCATTGCAATGAGAGCGGCGCAAAGTCTAAATAAAATCAACCTAGTCCAGACCGGTTCCTGATTTCTTATTTTACAATTATTGAAGTAATAAAAATGATTGTTAATTAATTATCTTTGGTAGAGCACTTATTACAATAGGAGCCGCGCAAAGTCTAAATAAAATTAATCTTGTCATTTTTATAAGGGAACATGTACCAGCTACTTTCAAGGCTAGGTAGGTTTAGTTAAATTTTGTATTTTACGATCATTGATATAATAAAAATACTTTCATACGGAATGATTGTATACATAGATATGTTTAGTGGAGCACATATTAGAATAGGAGCTGCACAAAGTCTAAATAAAATTAATCTTGTCATTTTTATAAGGGAACATGTACCAGCTACTTTCAAGGCTAGGTAGGTTTAGTTAAATTTTGTATTTTACGATCATTGATATAATAAAAATACTTTCATACGAAATGATTGTATACATAGATATGTTTAGTGGAGCACATGTTACAATACGAACCGTGCAAAGTCTAAATAAAATCAATCTTGTCATTTTTATAAAGGAAGATGTACCAGTTACTTTTAAGGCTCGGTAGGTTTAGTGTTGAATGACGAACACGTGCGAATTAATATTTGCCGTATGTCAAGCACAGACGAATATGTACTCGTTTGAACTTAAATATTTTTGATATGAGGCCGCACGAGCATTCGTTTGTTCAGTGTAAACCAGGGGTCGACAAACTACGGCCCGTGAGATGAATATTGTTACTTACACGAGAAGATTGTAATAAATCAAATTGTAATATAGCGGAATACATTTTGAACCTGTATCTTTTTTGTGATCTCTACGAGTAGAATTATCCATGTGAATATGTTCCTTCCCAAAAGAAGTCTGTCGATTCCTGGTCTGAACCATAAGAAAAGTCGAAAATTCGATATGGTGACTCGAAAATTTTCCGCCACGAAGTGGGGATAGAGTCGATTGTTGTTTCGCCTCGGCCGAGCGGATTGCGAGTTGCCGATGGGTCGAAACATCGACGGGATTATCGTCTCGAGGCACCTGAACTTTAAAGGCAAACGTCCTGGGTTTTTTTTTTGCGCTGGAACAGAAAAGTTTCATCGGGAGCGTAGGAGGAAAGAAAGAAAGACGGAGGAATAGAGACAGCGAAAAAGAGAGCGGATCGAAAATTAACGGTGGCCCCGTTGCGGCCGGGGGAAAAAAACGAAAGAAAATATCGGTTTTTCCCGGTGAAACGAGGAGACCTAGTGGAATAGTCGGAGCGGCCGCGTTTCACGGCTTTTCTTCTTCGCAGAAAAATTCTCCTCCAGCCGCGGGTCGAGCCTCGCCTCCGAGCGAAAAATATTCCGCGAAAGAACAGAGAATGGACGAGTCGCATCAATTAGCCTTTATTCGTCCTGGAATCGTAGCCGAGTGGATTCCAACCGCGAACGATGACGACAATGACAACGAACAACGACGATTACGACGATGAGAACGAAAGGATCGAGTTTATATTTGATATTCGATGATGCACGACCCGTGGTCACCCTCCACTTGTGTTTCCTGCTCGGTGGATTTTTCATGTTGGTAACACGATCGGGAGACTCGCCGGAAACGCTCGCTTAATTCGAAACGATCCACCGGAACGCGGAAGGATCGGGTTCGGTTAAATTCGTATACGTTTCACGAGACTGTTTTTCTTGTTTTCTCATTTTTCTGTTCGAGCTGCGCGGAACAGATGCGGGATGTACGTCGACCCGGCTCTATGGTCTGGCGTTTTTATGGAACTAAGGAATTTTATCGGCGGCCGTAAACGCCAGGCCTGGCGGGCCGGGCCGGGTCGCCCTGGATGCTCGTATCGAGCCGCGGGATATTGAAACTCCGCGAAAACGTTATTGCTCGAGCCGCCTCGGGCCGAGTTATCGTCTAGTATCGACCTTCCGCGATACTCTGTACCCCGCGCAGTGGGGTAAACCGATGAATTTTGTGTAAAAATCAAAGAACTTGCGTTAAAAATGAAATAGAGCGTCGATTTAAGAAAAATTAAAGCTGAAATATTGCAATTAGCTTGGAAAATCTGTGTTAAACTTGCAGAATTAATTTTATTGCAAATTATGAAGTTACTTGTGTGTGTGCATGGAAATTGATTCCATAAATTTCTTTATCCAAGCATAAATAAATAGAGTCTTGTCATTTTGGTCGCTTTTAGTGTTCTAAAAGGTAGTCGTTATTCTTCTTCTTAGAAAAGGTAGAGACCGTGAAAATAATATTTGAAAACTAATTAAAGTAACAAGGTGAGTGCAAGGCCGATCCGATCCGAGACACAAGTGCTTTCCCCCGACACCGCAGTTATTAATTGAACGAAAAATTAACGGTTTCACTAATTAAAAAAATGCGTTAAAAAAGAGCTGTTCGCGCTAATGGTGTTCCCGTTTGGTGACTCGCGTCGCGCGCAGTCGATTTCGTTGTTAATTGCGTGCGCCGAGGCTCGGTTTTGCGAAACAATTTCGGCTTTCGATTAATGATAACGCGATCGTTGGCGAGACTCGCCGACCTCCTCGTCGAGGCAATTTTTCTATCTGTCGAAATCGAGACCAGATCCGAATTCAGTGGACGAATTCACACGATCCACCGGATACGCTCGGGTGTGAAACGTAAACGTGATCGACGAGGCTGTAGGAGCGGTGCAGGTGCACGCGTATCGGTGCAGATTGGATAATGGCCGTTTAACGACGCCACAGAACCCGGTGCGGCGCGAGAATATAGCACCGGCAGCGAAACGCCGCTCCAAAGGAAAGAAACAAACAAAGAAAGAATGGTCGGAGAACGAGAGTAGCGCGAGTGTAACGACACGCGTTCGCCTGTCCGCATTCAAACCGCAGACTGGATTTTAAGTGTCGTTTTCATCGCGCCGATCCCGTTTGGCCACTCGCGAAACAGTCGCAACCGTCGTCCTTTCTACGGAGAATCGCAGCCCGTCTCGCAGAATCTCGCAGAGAGCTTCGATCCTTTGGAACGATGACACGATATTTCTGTGTATGAACTAAGGTGATCATCATCGTCATTTTGGTGACTTCCTCGTTTTCTCCGAGAATATACTTTGCAGAATCTAACGCTTGCTTGGCAATCCCCATTCTTCTAATATTCGTGCAAATTATTCTGCACGTAGAAACTAATAGTAAGTAACATTCATTACTTAAGAGGGTAGACTCGTTTCCAGGATTGCAAGATCAATCTAGGCCGCGGCCGTCCTCAAAAGTCCTATTTTTACCTTTACGAGGCGTAATTTGCATTATTCGGTAGCATGGAGTTGTCGCAGCTTTATTAAAATCGCTACGTGCGCAGCTTAACGCGAAATAAAATAATTAAAATAGGGCTTTCGAGGGCGATCGTGGTCTAGATTGATCTTTTATCCATCGCTTTTGACAACTGGAGAGCCCAATCTTTGCATTATCGAGAAATGAAAAGGTGTATGCGGCATCCTTGCAATTTTGGAAACGAGACTACCTTCTTAAGGATGAATCGAAGAAACGATAGGACGAAATGATAGGACATTTGATGTATTTGTATATTTCTTATAACGCAATAGGATATATTCGAAGTATCCATATAGAATTGCAAGTTTGTACCTTGTACGCAAAAGAAATTACAGGAAGAAGCGTAAACATGGGCTGAGTTTGCTCGGTAAAATTGATAGGACGCATGTAATATTTTCTGTTATTATGTACTCTGGCAGTAATCTATCAGCAGTGACTAGAAGCAGACGTGCAAATTTTTCAGTTATCTACAACATTTGTGCCATTAAAGTTAAAATCGGTCGAGGAAAACAATTAGACAAAAGTGAAACCGACCGAATTTTGTTATCGCGGTCACAAAATCAAACTATCACGAAAATTGCGAAGTCATTAAATAGAAACCGTCACGTTGAGTATAACTTCTTAAAAAATCCGAAAATCTACGAAAAAAAG
Source organism: Lasioglossum figueresi (assembly GCA_028455805.1). NCBI lineage: Eukaryota > Metazoa > Arthropoda > Insecta > Hymenoptera > Halictidae > Lasioglossum > Lasioglossum figueresi. The sequence continues at coordinate 13,298,235 of CM052196.1, read as the reverse complement.
AAAAGTACTGGCAGACCTCGTGCTACAACAGAACGCGACATACGGGCCATATTACGCGCAGCTTCTAATTATAAGGGAACTGCAAGACAAATCGCTGTAGAAGCAGGTGTTCAGCTAACGTAAGAACTGTGCGACGTATTCTCCAAAGCAGTAAACAAATTAAACGAAAAAAACCAAAAAGAAAACCTCCTCTAAGCGAGCAACATAAAGAAGCTCGTTTGAAATTTGCTCGCGATCATATGTTGTGGAAAAAGAAGTGGAGAAGATGAAAAGTAATTTAATTTGGACGGTCCTTATGGCTGGAACTACTATTTCCACGATCTAGGTAAAGAAGAACAATATTTAAGTCGTCGACAAATAGGTGGCGGATGTGTCATGGTGTGGGCCGGTATTGGATATCGGGGAAAAACTGATATAAATTTTTTATCAGACCGTGTAAACAGCACAAAATATCTTGAATTAATAGACAAACAATTAAATAAGCACGCGACTCGTATTGCAGGCGGTACGTTTATTTTGCAACAGGATAATGCTGCGATACGTACCGCAAGATGTGTTAAAACTTATTTTAGTTCTAAAAATGTGACATGCCTCGAGTTCACCCGACCTTAATATTATTGAAAACATATGTTCAGAACTTTCAAGAAACGTTTATGAGAATGGAAAGCAATACACACACACACAAAGATGTAACGGATTTAAAACAAAGTATCGTTACAAATTGGAGTCTTTTAACACAAAAACGTATTAAAAAATGGTTTGAATAAATTCCTAATCGCTCGGTAGATGTTATACAGCGAAAAGGTGGTTTCACTAAATATTAATTTGGAATTCAACAAAATATTTCTGTTCAAACAATTGTATTTTTGAATAATGATCTATCATTTTGTCCGACTAAAATCAATACGTACATTGTTTTCCCTAATTTCTTTCGCGTACAAGATACAAACTTGCAATTATATATGGATACTTTGAAGGACATATCTAATGAACAAGGCGTGTAATATGTACATATATCCTATTGTGTTATATGAAATATACAAATACATCAAATATCCTATCATTTTGTTCGGCCCTGTATTAGGATCATGCCAGAGAGTGGAAGGAGGTACACGAAAAAAGACAAAAGCTTCTGCGAGGATCCTATTCCGGCTTGGGTCGGATAGAGTTCGGGTTCGGGCGTGCTGGCTGGCGCGTAGCGAGGCGCAACGGGGCGACTGGCTGGCCCCGGGGTGATTCCGAGGGGTCGATACGACGGAATCGAGTCTAGGTACGCACACTCGAACACGTTCTAGTACTTATTGCGGAAAACGCGTGCGAACAGGCTCGCAGGAAGCTTCTCGAGGGTTGCGAACCTTTCGACGAAGCCGCGGGGCTGCTCCGTGCAACCCGCAACATGCAACCTGCAACGTTTAACCCCTAACTGGCGCGCGCGGCGAGAGTCAGCTTTCAGCGTACCCCATTTTCTCCCTTTCGTTAACGTTTACACTTTCCTTGCTGCAGAGATCTATCGAAACGTTCCGGCGTGGCCCTAGGTTCGTATTACGATCTGCTAAGCGCGTCTGGACGCAGCGTTTTGCGATCGTAGGGCCTCTTGAACGGCCCACAGACTATGCAATTTATCGTACAACAAACAGTACAAGTTAAGTTGCTTCAACCGTCTGAAAGACAATTGCAACGTTTGTGGCGCGGTTGTACAATTTGTAGAACGACGTGGAATGATTCCTTAAATAAGCACAGAAGAAATAGTAGTTGCGACATCTCCTTGGAAAAATTAAAAAGAAAATACGCCCGAAAGCAACTCTAAAGGTATCGAGAAAGAAAATTTAAGATCTTCGTAGGAACTTTCGGAACATCAATTTTTTCTTCAGCACTGATTGTTTCTCTCATATTTATGGTTTGTTTCGTCGTTTTATGGCGTACTAATTCTAACAAGAAATGGAAAGCATCCTCGTCCGTTCTTAAATAATTCTCAGGCAGTTACGATAAATGGATTGTAGATCGCAAAACGCCGCGCCCAGACGTGCTTTGGAGATCTCCCACCTTCACGGCGCGAAGAGCTTTAGGGATCGGCGAAGACCAAGACCACCGATCGGGCATCAGAATTTTATCGAAGGGATCATGATATTTCTTGCGAAAACGAGACGCGGCTCAACTCGGTGAGTCCGCAGAACGATAAACGCGAAATGTTCTTTCGGCGAAAATCGATCCGGCCTGTTCCATTATCGGGCCGTTCTCCGAAGCTCCCCGAGACGCATCTGAATTGTAAAAATTGCGTTGCATCGCCCCGTTCGACGGTAGAGAGCATTGTTACGTGTTCCGTCGTTATTAAAATAGCCGCTCCGGGATATCCGAACGTATTCGAAGGTTCTGTTTCTCTTTGCCTCGGCGTAATCGGCGCCAATAACGAGACCGTGCGGCGTCGTTATCGGAAACATCCCTTGCTCCACTTTCGCGTGTCTTCTTCCGAGCGTTGTCCATTCTCTCAAAAGGTTCTAATTACCGAGAGGTGGATTCCTTCGAGATGGTCTTCCGATCCGGAAGACTGTGCAAAGGCGATCGATACGCGGCATCGACGGAGATACATACCAGAGATCCCTATTTAACGCGTATATAAATATAAATACACGCGGTACGTGAATACAGATGCGTTCGGCACATTCGAGTGCGACATCTGCTGCGTTATTGTTTTTCGATCGAACATGCCGAACGGATCCGTGTTCGCGAATCGTAAAATTCGTGCTACACGGTTACCGGGCCACGTGCATTTTATGACACGTTTAAAATATTGTTTCTCGATCGAACATGCCGAACGGATCCGTGTTCGCGAATCCTTCAATTCGTGCTACACGGTTCACGGGCCACGTGTATTTTAGTACACGTTTAAAATATTGTTTCTCGATCGAACATGCCGAACGGATCCGTGTTCCCGAATCCTTCAATTCGTGCTACACGGTTCACGGACCACGTGTATTTTAGTACACGTTTAAAATATTGTTTCTCGATCGAACATGCCGAACGAATCCGTGTTCGCGAATCCTTCACTTCGTGCTACACGGTTCACGGACCACGTGTATTTTAGTACACGTTTAAAATATTGTTTCTCGATCGAACACGCCGAACGAATCCGTGTTCGCGAATCCTTCAATTCGTGCTACACGGTTCACGGGCCACGTGTATTTTAGTACACGTTTAAAATATTGTTTCTCGATCGAACATGCCGAACGAATCCGTGTTCGCGAATCCTTCACTTCGTGCTACACGGTTCACGGACCACGTGTATTTTAGTACACGTTTAAAATATTGTTTCTCGATCGAACATGCCGAACGGATCCGTGTTCGCGAATCCTAAAATTCGTGCTACACGGTTCCCGGGCCACGTGCATTTTATGACACGTTTAAAATATTGTTTCTCGATCGAACATGCCGAACTGATCCGTGTTCGCGAATCCTTCAATTCGTGCTACACGGTTCACGGACCAAGTGTATTTTAGTACACTTTTAAAATATTGTTTCTCGATCGAACATGCCGAACGGATCCGTGTTCCCGAATCCTTCAATTCGTGCTACACGGTTCACGGACCACGTGTATTTTAGTACACGTTTAGAACCGCGATCTCTGATGCATGCGCGACTCGTCGAGAGGAAAACCGGCCGCGTCCGTCGACGGTGGAGAATGAAGGGAAAAGTAATCGGAAAGAGCGCGGTCCGTCGAGGTCGACGAACCGCTCGGAATGGGTGAATCGATTTCGGTGAACGATTGGAACGAATCTCATTTTCACCCGGTCTGGATTCAAGTGTCGTTCGTCGGTTGTCGTTCGTCGTTCGTCGGTCGTCGGTCGACGGACGACGAAACGTTGAAACGGGAGGAGCGGCTCTCGCGTTCACAATGGAGCTGCACGATGCACACGCTCCACTTTATCCATCCGCCGTGCCTTCATTGTGTGCAGTCACTGCAGTCACTGCAGTCGCGACGAGATGCGACGCTGCTCGTTCTCTCATCTGTACCGGCGCGGCGCGGCGTCGTTCTTGTAACTTTACGCGGCGTGACCGAGCACGTATGTACTCGTACACGCGACAAGAGCAAGAGAAACGCATCGACGGTAGTCAGGATCGAGTGTCTCATTGAGGAAACCGCGCGACCACAGAACTTGGACTTCCGAGTTCCTTTTCCAGTTGGTCGTTTCACCGTTTCCCCGTGGCCATTGTACTCGCGATGCCAAAGAAAAACGGTCACCGTTCCTCGGGAAATCGTGCCGAGTATCCCGCGCTTCCATGAATGGGCGCCATTCATTCCACTTATGGTCGCGCTCCGTTCGATGACGCGCGGTGTGAGCACATGCCCGGTTGATGCGCGTTATCGCTCCTTCCCGAACACTGCAGCTAGATCTGCGGATCAGCGATCGTTCGATTCATGAAACGGTCCGAGACTCGGAAAACGAGGTGACCGCGAACGAGATTCGCGAGAAAGAATATTTACGACTCTGCTCGAATGCGTTCCAAGTAGGTTGCCGTGCGCCGTGCTCCGAGCCACGATGCCTTTTGACCCACTTCGAAGCTCCCGCAAGCTCTCGTAACCTTAAAACGCCGCGGCTATTCCAGTCTATGCTTCTAATACTGCTCCGCACACGCTCGATCACACCGTTTCGCCGATTCGACGCGGACGCTCGTGATTTTTCATGCTCTTCCTTCGTCGTTGCCTCCATTTTCTCCCTCTTTCTCTCCCGCCCTCTCGAAAAGGGGCGAGAAAATCATTTCTTTTTTATTTATTTCTTTAACGCTACACCTGCCGAAAAGCAGGAAATCGAAAGTGACCGATGTGTGGACAGCAGATTTGATGGATTCATGACAGAAATGAGTAGGTGCGATTTGAAACGGTGAAAATAGAAGAATTTAATAATATTGTTATATTACTATCTCGTTCGGAAAGTAATTTGTTATTAGAATTTCGCTTTATTGCTATTGAAATTGATGTAATATATAATAAAATGGTCTGAGTCAAAAATAAGTTATTATTTTAAACTGAATCAATTCAATGTAATATTTACGGTATTGTCAAAAATGAGCCGTTACATAATGCTCGTCATTTCAACATTATATGGGATTCATTTAGTGCTAATATCCTTTCTCTTTAAGTATCTCGAAACAAGAAATATATGACTTAGACCACTTTCACAATTATGAGCACATATCTGAAAGATCTAATATGTTCTAATGCGTTCTTATCTGAGAGAAAGCAACATTTTGTTGAAATTTCAAAGTGAAAAAATTGTATATTTGCTCCTGGACCACGGAGCTGCGGTGGTAGGTTTATTGTTTCAAAAAGACTTTCTTGGTCAAGAATCTGCCGGAGGAAAAATTCAAGAAAGTGACAATTCTTCTATTCCTCGATCCATCCTGCGGTATCGACCGGTCGTTTTCGAACCGCGAACAGAATTTTAAGTCCAGATACGGAGACGAATCTCGCCGCTTCGATTTCCTCGTTTTTCGGCCCTCGGGGTCCCGAAGCGAGCGGAATACGAAGCGAAACGAGGAACGCCCTCCCAATTCGTGCTCTACACACTACCGAAAGCTTTTGGTCGGTTTATCTTATCGCGATAAATTGATCAACGTCGAACTCGATGCGTTTTAAACGACTTCCAACCTTCTACCAGATTTCTAACCGAAACCGCATCGAGTTCGACGCTCGGAGTAACCTACGCGTGGAAACGCGATACCTTCTATCGTTTTCTCGATCCTGCCAATTAACTCTCTTCGATACCGTGCAATTACCGCGATCAACCGACGTGACGATCTCGAAGACGAAGAGAGGCCCGCGGTATCGCGAACAAAGATCGATGGCCATTCATCTTTTTCTCCGACGTGGCTTTTCGATCGCGTGGATCAGCCAACCGTTCAGTCTACAGGATTTCGGGTCGATGCCACGTTCCTGGCAACGTTCGACGCGAAATACTGGCGAAAATCGTCGTCGTGGCCCAGACATTGGAAACGAAGTCCTCGGTCGAATCGCGCGACCCGACCGTTTGGACGTATGCACCAGTAAATCAATCCCGACACGCTCGTATTTCATTTCGCACTTGATCGCCGTTCGTGACTGCGGCTCGGCGCTGGCTCGAGTGCTCCAGAAATTGTTTCGATCAGTTTCATTCGAGTTCCACGCGAATGCATTCGCGTTGTCTTCGACGACGTCCCTTCTAAATTGCGGTCGTTCGTCCACGTGCCCTCCGAAACGAGCCAACCATTCGTCGGCGGGAAACGTTCGGTTCGGAACAGTTTCCGTAAAAATATGGCAGCAAAATATGTCTCGTAATATTATTATTTATTACGAGACACTGGATTCTATGCATTTATAACGAAAATGAATAGCTGTAACTTGAAACAGTAAAAACATTGGAAGAATTTGAAAATACTTGTATACCGTTTTCCAGTTATTAAACACATTAACACATTACCGACCGGTGATTATTCCATAATTTTGAAAAATCTATGGTAAATGGCTAAGCACTTTTTAACGGAACCTTCAATAGCAACAGCAATTTTCATTGGGAACCAACAAGTCACCCTCAATAACGTCATCTACGAAAATTTCTATGCTTTCTTTTGGCACAGTACAATTATTGAAACTCCTATTAATAGGCTTCCGGTAGGTAAAGTGTTGAGAGAGAAAATTAATTTCTATTTCACTCCAGTTTGTTGCAATTCGAAAAGATCCGTTATCTATTTATTACAGCCTGGCCGCTCGGCTTTGTCGAGGAGTCTCCGCTCTTATACAACTTTGTTCAACAAGTTAAATTTATAATATAATTTTGTGCTTGAAAATAAGATCCGGGAAATGGCATCAATTTATTATAGCCTTGCCTCTCGGCTTTGTAGGGGACTCTCCGCTCTTATGCAATTTTGTTTAACATGTTTAATTTACGCTGTAACTTAGGCATGAAAAATATGGCATCAATTCATTATTATTACAGCCTTGTCTCTCAGCTTTGTAGAGGACTCTCCTCTCCTATACAATTTTCCACAACATCTTTAAGTTGCAATATAATTTCGTGCTTGAAAATATTGCACGAACGAAGAACGATTCACGCACAAGACGCTCGATAAGAGGCGATACAGTAAAGTCGAGATTACTGTCCAACAGCCGTATTTTTGGTGGACAGTAATCCTGGTGTTGTGATCGTATTTTTGGTACTTCAAAGGAGAGTCCGAACATAGAGAAGGACAGAATGAAATTCAAAGGAGAGTCCGAACATAGAGAAGGACGGAATGAAATTCAAAGGAGAGTCCGAACATAGAGAAGGACAGAATGAATGTCTCTTTCTTTCCCATACGCTGTCCTTCCTTGCGACCGAAACTTGAATCGTCGATTTAACCACTAAATACAATTGGAATTATATCGTGTTTGGTCTTATATTAATCAGAAAAATGCCAGAAATACGATAGTGAAATTTCATAAAAAAAAATGAAAATTAAGAAAGTTGAACATTTCGATTCATTCGAGTCAATGTGTGGTGTTTAGAACCCGGACTTAGAACCCGGTGTTGACTGAGGACAGTAATCTCGACTTTACTGTACAGCCTTGTAGAGGACTCTTCTCTCCTACACAATGTTGCACAACATATTTAATTTGCAATATAATTTCGTGCTTGAAAATATTGCACGAACGAAAAACGATTCACGCACAAGACGCTCGATAAGAGACGATACGACTCGTGCGCTGACCTAATAAAATAAATACGTTAAAGTCTCGGTACTCGACCGGTACCCGTAGCACCGATTCGATCTCTAGTTCTTTCGTTGGACCGATCCGTCCTGGTTCCGCGGTGCTGCTCGGTCGCGCACGATAAACGAGCCCTCGTTGCAATTACACGTAGCAATTATTGTAAAGCATCCTTGCTCCGTGCCAAGAGAAGACCACGTTCCGGTTCTATCCTCGCGCTCCGACCGGTCGCATTGTCTTACGCTGGCAGAATACCAATGAATCGTCTCGCGTTTCGCATCGGGACATCGGGACGGCCAGGTCGAATCTGGAAGCGATCCGAATACCATCCACCTTCCGCTTCCGTTCGTTTCGTTTCGAAAGAGCCATCGGCATTGTTGCATCCACCGACACGCTACCGTGTTTGGCCAGGTAGCCAGGTGGCCGGCGATCGATCGTGTCGAAGGTTAGCCAGGATTTTCCTCGAATCGATCTCTCCTCCTGAAAAGTTCCTTTGCCACGGTCAAACGTTATCGGAAAACCGTCTGCGATAATCGCCGATTTTCGACTCGACTCTGCAGCGACACTTTTTGTAGCACTTTGGAGTAGTCTTTAGTATCCTATGAACGAATCCGAAAGGATTTCTCGATATCTTCGAAAATGTTGATTTCACAGACGTGCAAAGAAAAGTGTCACTCTTTTTCCGCAATAAAGAATAAGACTAAAGCTAACAAACCGATGAAAATGAGTTTGTAGGAGATTACAGTGAACATATAAGAGTACCTACGAAAAATGTCGTAATTTGAAAGAAATGTTTTTTTCACCATTTATTTTGCAATTGTTTTAAACAATCGAAATGTTTTCGTAGCACGGAACTTTTTAAAAATTTGAAAAAATGAGAATACAGCTCCAAGTGTCTCCTTTTATGGAGATGCTGTTAAAACGATGGATATTGAAAATTGACTAAATTAAAATTATCTGAAGGGAACGCTGCATCGCGACACAACCTCGGACGGTCTGTAAAATCAAGAATTTTTAAGACATCGAAAAATCCTTCGATTCATAGATCACTAAAGACTACAACATATTCGAATTTGCACGCGATCCGGTACTCCAAAAAGCGTGCGATTTCTTGTGGAACGACTCCGTTGGAGAAAACGGCGTAAAAGTCGATTTTATCCGAGTCGCATGCCGCCGGCGACCAGCGGCCGGAATGCTCGGAATGTTAATCGTTTAATGGACGTATAATCGGTTAATGGGAGCCTGCGTTGAACCGAGGTTCCCTCGTTGCGTGCCGCTCCGATTCGCCTCGACTTCGTCTCTTCCTATTTTCGTCCGTGAAACGCGGTTCTTCGTCGCGCGAAGTCAGCCTCTTCGAACGAGAAGCGCCGCTGAAACTTGCGCAGATCGAATGTAAATAGCCAGGGACTAACAAATTGAAAATCTTACAGGGCGTGGAATGATAAATGGTGACGACCAGCAGCATGGTGTATGAGGAGATTGTCGGGATACGGGGCAGCTGACCCCAGCCACCGCGCACGCTTTTCACGCGCGAGATGCCCCACAACTTGAACTCCGCTTCCGCCAACACCGCCAACACAGCCAACACCGGCAACACCAACACGGCACCGAATCATCAGGCCTACGCGCACCATCCTTATCACCGACCTAACGGAGATGGACTCCAGCCAGAGGTATTTTTTCGCCGAAACTTCTCGCCTCTTCGGAGGAAACCTGTTAACCCGTCTGGAACGACTCTGCAGAATATATCAAACTCTGCTGCACAAGATCGAACTGTTTACAGTCGCCGTACACAGCGTAATGCTTCGAGACTTCGTGATTATCTTCTATGAAATTGTTTCAATACAGTAGGACCTCGATTAACCTGCTTGATCGGGAGACAAACAGCCCGGATGAATTAAGGCCCGATGTATATAATCGAGACCCTAGGGACATAATTAAAATGTACATTTCCTTTCATAATATACAGTGCCGGACAAAATGATAGGAGATTTGCAATTCTATACGAATACTTTGAAAGACATATCTAATACACAGGGCGTGTAATATGTACATATATCCTATTGTGTTATATGAAATATACAAATACATCAAATGTTCTTTCATTTTGTCTGGCACTGTATTCATATTTAAACGCATATTTGTTTGTAATCGGGATCTGGTTAATCGAGGTCCTACTGTATTTCGTAAAGGAAGTGCACAGAACAAACGGTTTTCGAAAAAAATTGTGAAAAACATCGTCCACTTTCTATGTGGAACTGGTGCAGTGTTTCTGATCTCTCGTTTGGTTGTCCGCTCGCAGAAGGAGCCGGTGGAGTTCGACACGTCGCATCTTCGTGGCGCTCCGGCCGAGGTCGAAGCGCTGGTGCATAACATCAAAGAGGTGGCGCAGCAATTCCTCTACCACTGGAGAACGTTCCCAATCGTGCTTCCACCGCCGCTGTCCACCTGCACGGAACCGGAAGACACGCTCGCCAGAAAGAAGCACCATCTGAGGGACCTGTTCGTCGCGCCCAGCTTCGACGAGCTAGATTCGGTCGCTGTCGACAGCAAGGGCGAACCGAGAAGATTGACCAAGAAACAGCTGGAAAGCATCAGCAAACGGGGGTAGGTTTTCCGACGAATCCACCGATCCGTTCACTCCCTTCGTTCCGACGCGCCCCCTGCAATCGGATACGTCCTGGATCCACAAGAGTTGCACAAGCTGCCGGGGATTCCCTGTTACTCGCGATACTCCTAAAAGTCTTTCTCTCTCGCTGTGCAACCATTGCATTGGGCGAACGATCCATCTTCCTCGGTGTCCCTCGAACAGGGCTTGAAACGATCTCGAAAATCGAACCGTTGCGTTGCGAAACGTTTCAGATGGAAACGAAGAATCGAATCTCGGTTGTTCGTAAAGGTGCGTGTCCATTTGAGAGTTTCTGTGTCGATAGTTGCTCTCGAGAGTGCTCTCGAATGTGCGTGTCCACTTGAGAGTACTTCAGACATTCTTTCGCTCTCGAATGTCATGCGTGTAGCTCTCAGATGAATTTCGATAGTTATAAGAATACTCCTGAACAGAATGGATGCGCCAAAGTTTGCTGGAATTGTTGCAATGTATTGTACTTAATTGATTGATATGATTATTTGGTCCCCTCAGGGTTTCAAATCCATTTACCAATCTCTCCCTTCTTTCCACCACTCTCCCTGTCGCCTTTTCAGCGGGACCTACTGTTTATTACGGTGGGATCCGAACCACCTTTTACCAACAACACGTGAAAAGCACCCAGGGGGGTCACTTCCCGGGTTTTTACCAGGCGGTCACCCATCCAAGCCCATTCTACGTTCCACGTTGTTTAACTTTGGTGATCGAATGAGAACCGGTGCTTTCAACGGGACCACGGTCGTTGATGTATTGAACTTAATAAGAAAAAAGAAAATGCTGGAATAAACCATGGATAGCGCTTGCTGTCGGATCTAATTGACGAGTTGTACAAAGAATATTACTCCAGGTGTCTAATTTCTATATATTCAACGATGTATAGGTATGAATGAATGCGCAACCTACGAACAACCCAGGAGAAAACAAAACTGCCCAACGACCTAACAACACTTCTCAACACAATTTTGACCATCTACCAAATCTTCTCCAATTTTTTTTTAAATTTTGACTTGGACCACTTTCGTAATTATGGGCACAAATATATGCATATAATGGCAGAGAAAACTAACTGGCAGGCTCTCAGCTATACGAATGGCGTTCGTGTACCGTGTACACTGACGAATTTGACTCTCGAGAGTAACTCGCGATGGATTTACTCTCAAATGGGCACGTACCTTAACAGTTGTTCGAAACAGAGGTTCTTCGCGACCGTTTCGAGAGCCCAGATCGATGTTACCGAACAGTTTTCAAGCCCTCGAGGAACGCTTCTCCAAACACGACACCAGTAGCGAGCGTATTGCGTAGAGTTAGAATTTAGCGATTCCGATTCAGGTGTATACCGCACAGGTATGTACTTACACGCTTCTGTTCCACGATAGAAGATACGAATAGAATATATACGAAGCTGTAGCACCGTGTACGCTAGTCTATCTGTCCTGTTTCAAGGTGTACCGCGCGCTCTGTAGCGTATGTAGTTTAGCGTGTAAAAGACAATTAAAAAGGAAACTATCTCAAACCGAATCGAACTAAACCAAACCGCACAAACCCAGTTATCCCACCACCGTCCTTATGAAAGATAAGGGCCTCGTACCTTCTGTGCAACATGGATTATTCTAACGATTTTTGTAAAGCTTTCAGAAGGAGAAGTACGGAAAACCGAAGAAGCTGAATGCCACTCAATTGGAGAGCATTCGAAGATGCGGGTATGTCATGCATCAGCGTCACACAATATTCACCGAACGACGGATCGATAGTCTCTCTCGTGGCAGTGACTTAGAGACTGGAATCGTCGCTCGTTCTCGTGACCTTTGACGACGGACGCCGGGTTCCCTCCACAAAACTAATTAGACAAAATTGTCGCACCGACACTGTACCGTACAGCATGATCGTTGTTTTGTCGTGGTATCGTGCACCACCGCGAAATCGATCCGAGCACAGAAAAAAAAAATGAAACGAGACAACGCCAAACGCAACGCGAACAGCAGACCAGGACGGATTTTGCTTCGTCGCAAAAGGTTCAGCTTTTCCCCTTGCGTTGGTGGATCGCTCGAAACCCGAGAAGCGTCGACTACCTTCGCCCGCAAGAATCCACTGTCGAGCGTTACGCTATGCAGGGTGATTCTAGGATGTTTGCTAGAGATCAGGGAACAAATCACTGTTTCACACTGTTATACGTCGGTTCTGATTGAAACAGTTATGGAGAACCGAAATGATTCTGGATTTCGGTTATGACTTCGGTCCTGTTATTCCGTATCCTGTTCGGCCGAAGAACGTATAATATTGTAATATACAAGGTGTGTATTTAGATGGTCCCCCTAAATGTAGCCACCTAAATGTCTCCTTTGTTTTGAAATGACAAATGTTTTTAATGCAATGTAAATGGTATCGCAAGGTGAATGCTCTGCAAATGTTATTTTACTTTTTCGCGAGTCTTCAAGGTGATCGATATTCTTTATCTTGTAAATGTAAGAAAATATTTTCTTCCTTGCATATTCTGCCGAACAGAATACAGAACCGAATCATAACCGATTATAGAACCGAAATAAGTCAGAACCGATATTCTCGTAACAGTTATAACATCCTTTCGGTCCTTCGTAACTGTTTCGAGAAACAGAACCGATATCATACCAGTTTTCAATCCCTGCTAGAAATCCACGCAGCTTTGCCAATTGCAAATCTTTTATTTTTCATAGCTAACTTTGCTGTACATAGTCGTTCGCCGAACCTTTTTCACCTTTGTAGCCTCTTAGCGTGCTTGTAATCTAGTTGATTGGTTTTGGTTTTACCAATGTGTGGATAGACGAGGATTGTTAATATAGCTTGTTAGCGTTACACGCCACTGGGAAGAAACGCACTATAACGTCACGGGGATGGAGAAGGAGGTTTCATTGAAACAACGTTCCCAACATAATCTTCCCTGTTCTCGTCTTTCGTACTCCCACAAATAAAGAATGAAACCGCAAAACCATTCGTGTATGTGAATGTTGTTTCGTTTACGAGCATAGTGAACCAGTAGATTCGTGTCGCTTCCGTAGCCGAATGTGAACCAACTTGACGATTCGTTCGTTTTTTCAGGGAGTTCGAGGTCGACTCGATAAACTTCGCTGGACAGACTCATCGATGGAGATTGAGCGGTTTGCTGCAGCGTGGAAGGGACAGGAGACGAGATGCTCTGCTTCGGGATCTAGCTTTGGCTACCAGATTCATCGTGGTCACCGCGAAAGCCAGGCTGGTGTCCCACTGTTTCAGCGTCTCGCAGTCTCTGAAGGCGTTCTTGACCGGACTGTTGCGACTTCTTGGTAAATAAAACTCCCGGTGTCCCTTGAACCAGGGGTTGAAAACTGCTATGATATCGGTTCCGGTTCTCTAAACAGTTATGAATAGATTGCGGATCTTTATGCAAAATAAAAAGTGTCTGTATCGATTGCAAGAAATAGAAACCAAATTGAATGTTACGTCTTCCTTTAATGATTGTAATAGAGGAAAAAGTATATAGTGACATGTTCAATTTTTAATATTTTCCAACTAAACTACTAATTGAAAACAATGTTGATTCCCTAACTGTTCTCTAGACATCATAATCGGCGTGCCGTCGCTTCAGGCGCATAATCTCGACGCGAAGATCCGGGAGGAACGTTGTCGCTACTTGGTGGCCGAGCTGGTCTGTAGGGTGAGTATCGAAGCTGCGCGGATCTCGTTAAACGATACCGAATTCGATGGAGATTGAAATTATTTTTGTCACAGCCGGAATACGAGGACTCGCTCGAGCTGCTATGCGGATTCGTTCGGAAACAGCTTCGACGAGCAACTATGGAGAAGTTCGAGGTGGAGAGGGAATTGTCGCAACTTCTACCGATCCCGGTCCCTTTCGTATTCGGAACGCCCGGTGGAGCTGTGGTCGACCTTAGATTATTTAGCAGAGACATTATCAGAAAAGCTTTACCGATTCTAGTTGCTATTTCGGAGAGAGAGACACGAGGCTGGTTTCTGCATTTCAGAGAAAGACTGATATCGGAGTTGAGAGCTCGGAAAAAGCCGGACGAAGAGATCGAAAAAGTATGGTTTTTTTCAAGCGAATTTCCAAACAATATAGTACAGTAAACCCGCGATCTCAGGGCAACGGAGCTTCTCGATCTAAGCCTGTTCGCCTACCCCTTAAAGAAATAGTATCCCTTCACGATCTCTGTCACAGCACAGAACCGAGAATCAGCTTAGATCGCGGGATTACTGTATACCATGTTCTTGATCCTTTTTACGAGAAACGCCCTGTTCGCAGGAAGTCAATGAAGCAGTTATGCGAGAGTACCTTCAAAGAGTCTTTTCGAATATTCTATCGCACCCGGACATACACGATCTTGGGAACGGAATTGCTCAGCTGTTGGTGCAGCAGGCGCAATCGATCGTGCTGATGCACCGAGCGGTAGAAACGGTGCAACGAAAGTTGTTCCAGACCAAAGAATCGCTGAGACGCCATATCGAGAACGAACACCCGGTACTCTCGCGAATAGAGCCTTGGATGCGCGACAGAATGAGAGAGGTGGAGGAGAAGTTCATAGAGGAATGCGAATGGAGCGCGCACGAGGAAGCTCTAACCCTCTGTACCAATCAGAATTTACAGCAGACGGTCTACTTTCTAAATCGCGACTTAACATTCATGAAAGAGGTATCCTGAACGATCTTTCAAAACCTTTCTTTCCGAAGTATATAACATACTGATTGTTTTGCTTCGTTTACTTCGTCAGAGAGAGCCGGTTTTATTGAAAGAGCTGCGAAAAGTGAAAACGCCTACGAGAAGCTTCCAATGGCCGACACAAATATGGCTTCCAAAGAACTGGATCGTCAGGCGCAATTTCCAAGGACAGTCGGAGATTATACCAACGGTGCTGAGCAACACTCCGACGTCCATTACAACGCCCCGAGCAGATCCCAGTCAGCCGGTCTTTTTGGTCGAGAGAGAAATTGTTCACACGACCACGACGAGGTACGTACACCGCGCCGAATCAACTTCAAAGATTTTTTCAACGCTCGATCATGCCCGGAACAGATGGCCTATGTGGCGCTGGATAAACTACGTAGCCAGGACATGGTGTTGGACTTGGAACGCGATGTTCCTGTTGGGCGTAGCAGTGCCGTGGTGTTGTCCGGTCTCCATCAGGGCCTTGTTGCTCGTGCAACCGTTTACCCCAGATCTAGAATTAAGTCAGCTGAACGGCACCTTGTTCCCCAGGAAATCTTCTCAAATGCCCACCCTCTGTTCACGATTGATCGCACTTTGGAGACACATTAGCAAGAGTCGGACGCATTTCGAAACGGAACCGGACACCGGTAAGTCCCAGCACGTGGACGCGTACTTCCGAAAGTTCTTCTACGATTATTATTAGACTGCAGATGTTTATGCAATTTTCAATTTTCGTAGGCAAACTTTAAGACATTGGGATCAAATAAAATTTGATCTTCAGTGGTAATAGCCTTTGTAGATACGAGATAAATAAAAATCGTACCCAATTCTATCGGATTTAATATTCTAGTATTTCTTTTTTAAATCCGAGAAGCCATAAATGCATAAAGATCCGCTGTCTAATAATTATACTAGTGCAGTACAATGAACTCGTGTCCAACAGGATTTATTGGCAAAGGAATGACGAGGCATTTGAACAGACTATGGAACTACGGCGTGAAGGGACTGCTAGGGACACTTGTAATATTATTTGTTTTTCCTGTTGTTTGTATACTAACGAGTCTGGGATCGCTTATCGTTGCGCTCACCGCGGTTTTGTGGTTCGTTGACGATCTGTAATATCTTGGATATATTCTGTGGTTGCAAGGAAAAACGTCACGTGTCGCAATTTCAACAAAATTTGAGTTTATGTATTAATTCAGCTCTATAGTATAGGATTTATGTATTTTCCCGGAAAAAACTCATGAAAACAAATTTGAAAGGCTTAAAAAAATAATGCAATTTCACCGATGTCCTATGTCAAAGCATTAGTGATCAATACTTTAAACAGCAATATCTCGAAAGTGAAAATATGTGATATGCGGCGTTCTTCCTGACAACCATAGATATTATTGGGTTCGTATCAGAACCGCCTAACTGCAAACCTTTAAAACATGATTTTAGGATGCCTATAATTACCCTGACGTTGCACGCGTTCATGGCGCTTATAATGGATCTTGATAGTCCAGAACCAAGTAGGAATCGATACTTAGTCATTATGGAGGCGTTAGTATGGAATATCGGTATTCAAGGATGTCTACAGCCGGTCGCAGCGTTAATCGTAGCACTTCTTTTCTGCCCCATCATTTCTTTCCTGATACTTACAGGTATCGTACATATACATACATACATACATACATACACACACCACACATAATACAGACATACATACAACTATGGCAAATTTCACTGAAAGTACTATACGTTCGCTATACGGTGGATAGAAATTCTGTCGTTCTGTTTGATCTAGTTTCTGTGATACGTTACTGGATCAGAGTGTTCTGGGACACAGTTATGTTTCATTTAGTAATAAAGAACAGGGGTCGCATACCCGCCAGCGATAGCTTCGTAGTGAAACGAATAGCCGGACCAGGATTGACGTCCGATTACTATTATCAAGTACGTGATCGGGTGATTGTACCCTGTACACGGGGCGAGTCTCGTAACGTGACGATATCGAATAACTCGTAAGTAGACTGTGGATCTTTATGCAAAATAAAAATTGTGTGCACCGATTGCAAGAAATAGAGACTAAATTGAATGTTATTTCTTCCCTTAATGGTTTTAATAGAGGAGAAATCATATATTGACATCTTCAATTTTGCTATAAATGCATAAAGACCCGCAGTCTACTTGCGAGTGATTTGAGATCGTCACGTTACGAGACTCAGCCTGTACATCAATGAAATCCGAAGAGATACTTATACACCGTTCTTCTCTGTTGCTTCCGTTTCTAGATTAAGCCAGAACAAGCACTAGCCGCGTTCGAAGCGAAACTGGAGCTCGACGAGTTGCTGGCGTTCCAGCAAGAGACGGAACGATTGATCACCCAGCCGCAGAGAGACTTCACGCAGTTCGTCGAAGCTTGTTTTGGCCCATTCGCCGCTAGCCTAGCCAAAACGAAGGATCCGTACAGATCGCTCGAAAAGGAAGCCAAAGATCTAATCGCCGTGTTACACGAGAAACTAGACAGACGTAGGAAGAATTTGCAAACGGGCCTCGGTATGGTTGTGAGAAGCAAAATAAAGCTTACCACCTTCGACTTGAAGGTAATTGCGCGCGGTGTTCTAGAATGTTTTCGTTCTCTCTGACGTTACATTCGGAATTGAAGGGATTTTTTCGCAATGGTGCAGGTAGTGATACAACAGGGAGCACTCATGTTAGAACGCCTCTATCCTACTCACGTATTCGCGAGATTATCAGGAAACGAGGAAGATTTTTGGGAGAACAAAGGGTTGAGCGTTGCCGACTGGGCCGGCTTGGCTGGCCTAATGTACGCGGACATTTTCAGTTTGAATTTTCTACAACCTCTTGACGACGCGGACACCAAGTTCCGATTGGAACCGCACCCGGGGGTTGATCTGTCACGTTACACCGACATGGTTCACAGCACCGAACTCGGCGGTACCAACGGCCCGGACTTGTTGGGGGCGGTTTACGCGCCACGCGGCAATATACAGGTTTACAGTCCTTACTTGGAAGTTGCGGCGTTCAATCCGCGAGCCAAGCAAACTAGCAATAGTAGAAAGTCGGAGAAACGAAGGTAAATGAAGCGGAAGTAGTATGTATGTATACAGTCGGTCACGAAAACATTGGGACACAATATAATTTTGGATTCCAAGTGTCCCAATATTTTCGTGAACGACTGTGTGAACATATCGCGTGAACTTGTTTGAAGTGTTCTGTACAAGTGCACGGCTTGATTCGCAGCGATACCGGAGGGCTGTTGACGTCGACGAGGATCAAACGGCGAACAATATCGACGAACGGTGTGATGGAAGCACGCTGGCAGCCATGGAAGCGGCAGATTCGCCCTTACAGCGCGGAGAAATTGCAAATCCCTCTTCCTATCCCGCATCCGGCTCACATAGCTGTTACCATTCACAACCGCGACTCCGAGAATCCGATTCCGCTGGATTCGGAGCTCTGTCAGAACATCCTGAGAGCGATTGAAGAATCGCCAGGCGAAATGTCCACCGAATACGTTAGCCGTTACAGAGGAGGAGCAGCAGATTCCAGTTTCGATTCGGTCGCGTCTCAGTCGTCGGTTTCGATCGAGACTGGTTTGGACAAAGACAACGACACCCAGGAGACCACCAACACCGAGAAAGAGAGCGAAACTTACCACTGGACGTTATCGAACTGGGGAGGTGGTATAACAAGAAGAAGAAATAATTCTGGCTCCATTAAAGTCGATTTAGCATCGCCGGAAGATGTTACTCTGGACACGGATACCACCAGAGTGATGTTCAGTACCTACGGGACAACTGTTTAAGTTTAAATCGCTATTACATCAGGTAAATTATATATTATACATAGAAATTATATATACATAATAGGTGCGAATAGAAGACAACTAAAGATAAGACAGAGGCCGGTATATGATAACGTTAGGTACGATCATTTTTTGTCCATAATATAATTTTATAATATAAAATTGCATTTATTTATTTGACTTTTGACCGCGTACCGTATCGTACGAGGTAGATTAAGTAAAGAAATTCAATTTATCGAAACAGTTTTGTATGCATCTATATTTTAATTGAAAACAAGGACGTAAGACATAACGCGCTCTCATCTATTCGATTTAGTTCATATTTTTTGTATATCGTTTGAACGTCATTTGAACTTCGACAAAGTTACATTTAAGAACAACGAATAAGTAAGAGCTTCATTCTACTTTCAATTACCTTGTTACCGTATCGCAGAGTACAGTATCGAACCACATCACAACACCATAGAGATTTAGGTGAATCCATCGCAAAGAATTATTCAGTTCATTCATTGTACATCCAAATTTTTTAAACTGATTCAAGAAGGATACATCACGCGTAGGCATAATAATCAGTAAGTATCCGAATGAAGCTTAGTGAAATTTTAATCGATCTACATAGTATTATTATGTATTATTAACTGTGCATTGCTATCGTTTCCAATGCAACGTGGATGCTATTTTTCGTGCCTAATCGAACATCTAATTGAATCTATCTTAACCAGTTAACCAGGGAGGACGATTAGCTTTCATTTGCTAATTTATCTGCCAGAAAATTCATTGATCCAATTCTGTTACAATACGTAGAATAGCACAGATGAATTATTGATTTCATTCGTTTCGAACTGTGCTTTCACGGGTGTTCCTGATCGAGAAATTAATCCGTGACTATTTCTAAGAGCATTAAGTCTTTTTTATGAAAATTAAGTGAATTCCTGTGGTCGATATAATCATAAGTATATAGAATGCTCATCTGCAAAGTCTGGGATGTTATTACGGATTCATAATTTTTCTGTACACAGATTATAAACAGAGTCGAATAAGTAGAATTTTAGTGTGTGAACGACACCGACTCCATTCAAAAGCCTCTTTAAATATATGTTACAAGAAATTATACAATATTCGTATTTAATATATTGTACATAGATAGTTTAATTGTATAAATAAACTTGTAATGTAACGATACTTCAAACACATTTTCTTGTTGCTTATATGGTAAAGACATTTAAATAAGAAACGTTTGCTCTCTCTCTCTTTCTCTCTCTCTCTCTCTCCATCTCTATCTCTTTCTCGATCTCTTTCAATATTTACATTATTCATGTGAAAGAAAACTGTAAGGTTATTTCATTCTGAATCGTTCAGAAAGTTTGAAGCTGCCAGTAGATGTATTAAACACATCGGTTGAGAATCATTCCCTAATAGAAGGAATTATCTATCATTGACCATTAAATTATTTGACTTCGTTCGTACTTCTAAACAGATAACCCATTGTTATTAGTACAAAAACTTATCGGTCAAGATTTGAACGGCCAAACATTTTTGTAATCTCATACGATTCTGTTCTACGTTAATTCGATGTATTATTGTCGACGAACATATACATTTAACAATTATTATGTCGCATACTTCGAAATTCAACTTGTTTGAATATGCGTCTTGATCTTTATTGATGGTGTACGACGCAAGATAAAATGTTTACCGCTGTATTGATAACATAAAAGCATTCTATGAAAATATAAATTACATCATATACGGAAAGCGAACATTATAACGTTTCGAATCTTGGATGTGTATTCATTGATACACGATGCGTGTTAATTAATAACAGGCGCAATGTATCGCAGAAAATCGTTTATATATTTGGATCGTGACGTTGACAGACTCTCGCTTCGATACAATCGAATTAAAAACCATAGGATTTTAAAATAATAAAACTTTTCTGACTTTCAGATAGATACGTCTAATTGTAAGATCATTTTACAGAATGCAGTTGACGGGATATTTGACAAAATATACTTTCTGACATCAGGTGGAAAATATTAACGATAGGTATTTGAGTCTAGATGTCGTAAACCATAGGAACCATTATTAAAAGTGATAATAATTATACAATTGCCGTTTTTCGACCAGTCTTTGTTTGCCGTCAAACCGAACTAACTAGTAGTTAAGTATCTAAGCGCTCCGTTTCGAAATGAAAGGCACATTTTGGAAATTGCCTCTGCATTTACTAATATAATGCACAAGTCCATCCAATGGAAAACATCCGACGAAGATGCTGTTACAGTTTGAACAACTATATGGTTAATATTTGCATAATGTCCATCCAGGAGTGCTCAATATTAATGCGGATCTAAGTGTGTATGATGGCAAACATAATGAAGCAATATACAATAAAAAGTAAGAAACCTATTTTAACGGAAGGACACACATGGGTGTAATATTTTTTACGTTGTACTTCAAAATTAATTGTGTATCGTCAGAAGGAGATTCTTTTCAATTATTGTACTGATCTCTTCTTTTTCTTTTACTTCGAAAGATTGTTACTTGGAAACTACAAGAACTGCACCAATTAATTCTTTGAAACAAAGCTTCGATATTAGCTGGACTATTAGCGATTGTAATTCAACTGTTCTAGGAAATATGTTACCCAATCTTTTAACGGCTATGTAAACGAGAACTTGTATAAATTTTGAGAACTGCATGTTTCAAAGGATTAAAAACGATTTTAAAACAGAGAGGTTTAAAGTAGAGTACCTCTTACGGAGCGAAATCGACACACGAGCGGACAGAAAACGAGTAGTATGTATTGTAATAGTTTTGAAAAGAGTAGACAGAAAATTAGTATCGTAAATATAGCGTTAATCAAACATGCATACGTACAAACCAAATGTGTATTATTTTCATATAACGTAAAGGCATTATATTTTTATCGGTCCGACGAATGATTCGCATTTAGTTTACGTCTAAGTATGTTAGTGTACTACAAGACTTTAGTTAAGTACTCCTTAGGCAAGAGAATAATTGTACAAAAGCAAATAAGTTACGAATGGAATAGAACAGAACGTATTTGCAATACTACCAGAACCAGTAAACGACTCGAGATCATTGTTAGCTGTCGATTCGCATAGAGATTTAAATTGAGCGAGAAGGTATGTTGTATGCATTGTGATTACATAGTCGCAGAGAGTCCTACGTTTTTCTGGCTTAAGGTTTTACTTGAATTGTCGCTATTACAATGCGAGACTTGTATAAAAACTATGAATAATCCAAAGACATACTTGAACATGTAAAATATTAGCTATATACAGCTTTACAGTTTATTGCAAAGTGTTTCTTTCCCGTTTAGAGTTATTTACAGGAAAATCGTGGGGTAGATAGAGAATTGTCATGCTCCATTAAATATTGTATGTAGCTTTTTCTCTCGATATTATCATAATTTTTTTGTATACATTAAACATAAGTGTGATGAAAAAACGCCTACGTATATACATTACATTATCGTCCGAATCCTTCTTACAATATTCTGTGTATATTCGCAAGAAAGTGTTCAATATTCTTCCGCATTGATAACGGTGTCCGAGTTACTTAAAATTGCTAATTAGAAGAAAAAAAGCAATGTATATATATATATATATCGCATATCGATCTGTATTTATTTTCAATTCTACAATTCCGTGTTTCCTAACCCTATAAATAATAAGAAATTAATATGCATCGCTCGATTTGTATCATTAGCAAAACGCGTTGAGCGGTATTCATTTCTAATTGGTTCTGAGTAAACTCTTTGATTCGCGGCACGTACACGCATAATTGCGCATGCTCTTAGATGTGTACATGACACATTAAGATATATCTTAAATACACATATTGTATTTATATATATGAATTCTATTTCGTCGAGTTTTATACAACGAAATATTTCATAAAGCTTGGTGCGAAAGCAACCAGGTTTGTGTGTATGTGTATAACATGAATTTTACTGCGTTTCGTACGAGTGGAGGGGAACGGGCGAGAAAGTGAATCGCTCGTTAGATATACATATATGTACGCGACAAGCCAGTGTTAAACGTTGCATATCGCGGTTTACAAATCTCGAAACGTGGTCGGACAAATTTCCAAACGATCGTCATCGAGGAAAACCAATGAAGCTGACCGTACTCAATACAGGTATATCTTCGTATGTATCGGAATCGCCGCGAGAAGGCGATAAGAGATGATTCATACACGCAACCTTTTCGATAACGAGACTTCATTAACTACAAGAAAGTCGTGCCAGTAGTATAGAAAATTTTGTTACAGAAAGTCGAAGTTGTGAAACACGGCGTAAGATCATTGGCCATGGGAGTGAAATAGTTCCGAAGATAAGCATGCTGCAGAAGTGAAAGTGAGAGTGCATAGAGTCGGATTGTTTTCTCGAAACTACGTAATATATCGTTCATCTGTAAAGTAAGGCTGCCTTGTACGAAGGAAAAATACAGTTCAGCAATTATACCCGATGTGTATCGTCTGTATCGACGTCAGAAGAACATTTCGTGCACGATCACGAGCAACTCGTAAAACCATGGACAAGATGTAATCGGAGGAATATATATACAGGCTAAACCGTAAAAAAAATTGACAACTGAGCTCTCGTGTTGTCACTCTCTTTCTCGGTTTTGAAAGGATATACGTTACTGAAAACAAACGTATCTACGCCGCATAACCGGTATAATATTTGGGGACACACGATACATCAAAACATAGAGACAGAGATAGGCTGTCGGTTTTTGCAAAAGGCGCAGCTACACGTTGGGAAGTCGTCTCTGGCGAGAACGTAGCACAGAATCGGAACTCGATTGGAGTCGAGCGTGCAGAATCGATCGTCGTTGCATTTTCGACAGTCTTGTCTCGCGCCCCCCTCCTCCTGACCCCTCCAATCGGACAGACGAGCAACGAGAACGGCGAACGCGGTTTCGCGCGGCAGAAACGAGAGGAAAAAAATGTTCAAGTCGATAGAGTGGACTACTGGTTGATATTTTTTGGACCAACGCGTACCGGCTTTCGGTGCGAGAGTGCGTGTTTACGTGCGAACGCGAACCAAAACATCAATGACCTTGAAAGAGGAGCAGTCACGTGACCAGAAGAGCAGCCCACGGATTGGACAGTGTCGAGGCGCATATAATGTGTATTGCGCCGTGCGCGCCCTGCGTCCCGCATTCCGTGTCCGATAGATTGTAGAGAGGTTTGTCTAAGAGGGGGCGAAGGGGCGAAAGACAGACTACGCGACGGCAACGACGACGACGGCGACGACGAGGACGACGAGAAAGACGGGAAAGACGAGAGAGAGAGTGCCGTTCGCTCGTACGTCCGTGTGTGTGCGCGCGCGTTGCTCGCTTGTGTGTTGTCCCAAGATGAAGTCCGACTCTAAACCTTTGTTGACAGCTCAGGCGGAAAAGGCGAATCATTACACGTAAGTAAGCGGCCGCCGGGCCGGTCGCGTGCTACGTGAAAAAAAAAGTGAGAGAATAGGAAAAAATTGGAAGCCGAAAAGTGCGTGATTCGAAGTGGAGTGCAAAACGAAAAAAGAGTATCGTTAATAAAATATATATACGTGCACATACAAAAAAACCAGATATATATATATCCATACATGTATATATATATACGCATACGTATATGTAAATAAAAATATATATGTATATATATAAAAAATATAACGACAAAAAAATAATAAACGAAAGAGAAAGAACGGAAATATAAGAGAGAGGGAGGGCCGCGAGCAGCGCGGCATCAACTCGCGCGCGTCAAAAAACGCCACGAAATAATGTGTAGCTCTGTGGATTCGCATTCCAGATACTTGAAGGAATTTCGCGTCGAACAATGTCCCCTCTTTATACAGCGCAAATGCACACAACACCGACCCTTCACGTGCTTCAACTGGCACTTTATGAACCAGCGGAGGCGCAGACCGGTGAGAAAGAGGGACCGCACCTTCAACTATAGCGCCGATAATTATTGCACCAAGTACGACGAGACCACCGGCATATGTCCAGATGGAGACGAGTGAGTATACATCTGTGTTTCACCGTTTCGACCGACTTTTCTCGGTTACACGATATGGATCCTTCCATTTTACGTCAACGCTGCTACGCGATGCTCGTGTCAAAAAAAAACCAATACAGATATACTTCTTCGCCAAAAGTGAAACCGCGGTGGTCGCCCATTAAAAACGTTTAGGGCTCCTCCTATTCCGTCGTATCTGTTCCCCTTTAAACCTCGTTAGCTTCTTATGTGGAACATTGCTCGATTGATCTATCTCTCTCTTTCTCGCGCGCGCCATTTATTCATTGTTTCGCCTCCTCGTAACCACTGGATGCGTGTAGTACACCGTATGGGTAGAAATACGGTGTACATGTACATATTTTCTATAATAGTAACCGTAGCTTTCCCCGCTCTCGGTAAAAGCAACGTACGAGAATCGCGCGTAAACGCGTCGTCTTTCTATCGCGCCGAATGGAACCGTTTTTTTTTCGTCGGCTAATCGATGCGTGTTCAGAGGGGAAAAAAATAAAGCCGCTCCGTGGTGGTGCGAGCTTTCTTTGTGTCGTTGACACGCGTGTGCTGTAACATGTAATATGCATCTGCGTGGTAACGCGTAACGACGTAACGTCTCGACGAGAATAACCTATGTAACGAAGAGGAGGCCAATTTCGACGTAACTTTCGAGGACACGCGCGCGCACGCGTGCCTCGCTCCCTGCTGGACTGTGCGTGTGCTTGTGTGCGATTGCGCGTGCGCGCCCGTCTTCAAACATATACGTAAATACGTGCACGCCTGCCTCCTCTCTCTCTGTATGTATGAGTGTCGAGATCCGAACTCTTTGAAAACATTGCTGCTGCTGCACTCGCATGTCCGATTTGTATACAACCAGAAAGTAGAATGAAATCGATAGGCGCCTATATATATTTATATATATGTTTATACTATGCATTTTATTCCGAGATTTTTCGTAATCGTTTGTTCTATTCTCAACAAATACTTTGCTTGCTTCGTAAATTAGTTCATGACGCACCGTAGGACCAACGAAATATTCATACAAACACCTATTACATATATGTATATACACAGATCTCATGTAGACGCGCGTACACATAGACACGAAAACGATACGCACGCTATTATGTTACACCGTGTGTTGGTAAACAAACACATTGAAGTAGGCATGCGAATGGTCGTGAAAAGAGAATCGCAAAGATAGTAGAGCTCTCTCCTATTCCTAGGATATGTTAAAACGGTTCGAATTACAATGTGTAAACACACGAACGTGTGTCGATCGCTCATTATCACATTCCCAATCCAAGTATTGCATAATTCTTCGTAATCTTTCGTTTACTCATAGCCAGAGTTCACGAACGTATCCAGCTGAATGACATATAGCGTTTTATTTTATTTTACCTGTGTCTCGGTAATGGACTCGTTCTTTCACCCGCTCGCATTCATCTACCCTTTCGTTTCCCTTTCTTTCGATTTTAATCGATATATTCATTGATCAATTACCTGGTCGTCCATTTCGTTAATGAAATTTGAGTAAACTGACGTAACGAACAGTTTCGGGAGTTATATATAGATCTTTGGGTTCGAATACCGAAATTAGAGACACGCGAATAAATTTGACCCCAATTCCGCACGGAAAAAATATGATCGAAACGATTATATTAACGAATTAAGTCGAGGCTCATTTTGCTCCACCGAATTCTTTACTTGGATTTTCTTCCGACTCGTTACGTAAAACATTATTTAAATTAATCCGAGTGAAAGCTGTAAAACGAAATTACGGAAACGCGTTGTAAATCATGCTCCCATCGGCGCGAGAACGTATGCTTACATGCTGCAACCGCCATTGCTTGCGATAGAATATAACTACCGTCGACGTCGACTGCTAACCTGTTGTCATCCATTGTAGGTAATCCCCTACGGTAGCCATAGACAGAAATTTCTCTATGGATTCCAATGGAGCTTTCATTTCTTTTTTCTTTTTACTTTGCCACGTATTCTATTGTACTCCCCTGTACGTTCTATACATTGCGATGTATCCTTTTAGTTTATTAATTCGCGATCGCAATCGCTATCGTGTCCTCTATCTATACGTACAGCGAGCGCAACACGGAATGAAAACAAAAATTATGGAAATGACCGCATTTACGACATCGTGGTTATTGACTCTGATTTATTCAGTTCCAGATATCTACACACCATTTGACACAGAATTTAGGTCACCTCTTTCATTTATCTCATTGTTAATTAATTCCTCGGTGGTCGAAATTGTCTTTTGTAAATAAATCATTGTTTATTGGAATGCGAATTCAGAATAGAAGCGAGAAAATGGAAAGCGTTAAGTGGAATCGAGGAAAAATGCGCGGGAAAAGGATCATCAATAAAATAGATCGCCAAGAAACGTTAATTGCGCTTGTTCAACGTTGTATTATATCGCTCTTATGAGAGATTAGACGAATTACAATTTTGTTTGCCGTGGTTTGCTATCGATTCACGAAATAATCGAATTTTTAAAAATAGAATTGCATTTTTTACAAAATAGAACCGCGGTGAAAACGAAAATTGTAAAATGTACGGGGTGATTCTGGGAACTAGGACAAGTTACTGCTCTTTTTCAAGTAAAAATGGAAAAAAGTGTGATAGAGGAAAAATTTTTATGCAATTTGCAATTTTTGCAGACGAATTTTAAGAAACTCGAATAAAAAAGATCTAATTTTCCGTGGTAGTAGCCTTTATAGATCTGAAATAAATGAAAGTCGTTCTAAATTCTGTCGCATTTTACATCCCAGCATTTTTTGAAGGTTTTAAACAGCCATAATTGCATAAAGATCCGCAGTCTAGTCATAATAGTAGTAGGAACAAAATGTAGGAGCAAAATGTCAAATATCTTGTGAGGTGTTGACATTTCGATGACCTTGGGTTAGTACTTCTATACGCAGGATAATAAAATGGATTGATTGGTTTAACAAAAACATTGAGTTGCATTAAAGAATAAAGTGCAATTGCACCTGGTGGGTGCATCGGTGCATCCACATAAAAAATAACTCACACAACGACCATGGTCCCGTTGAAAGCACCGGTTCTCATTCGATCACCGAAGTTAAACAACGTGGAACGTGGAATGGGCTTGGATGGGTGACCGCCTGGTAAAAACCTGGGAAGTGACCCCTGGGTGCTTTTCACGTGTTGTTGGTAAAAGGTGGTTCGGATCCCACCGTAATAAACAGTAGGTCCCGCTGAAAAGGCGACAGGAAGAGATTGGTAAATGGATTTGAAACCCTAAGGGGACCAAATAATCATATCAATCAATCACATAAAAAATAACTCGCTTAAAAAAGAGCAATAACTTGTCCCAGTTCCCGGAATCACCCTGTATACAAAAAAGCAAGCGGTTACTGTTTGCTTGGGATCGAGTGTTATTATCTTGGACATGTGGTGAAAGTTTACGTTTAGTCTTTTTTAACGACTTCACGATAGAACGAATTGATGACTCTACTCTCTGTTGAACATAATTCAGAGCTATTATCAAAGTGTTTTTGTATTTGACTCGAAGAAATAAAGATAGTAAGTGTAATCTTAATTACGATAAATGATGCTTCTCTTAATCAACGTTCTAATTATATACTATTTAAGTGGAATTAGTGTTAGAAGTTGTACTTTGTGGACTAGAATTTCTGTTTTGTCGATAGGCTATCCATTTCCAATTGTACGAGTCGAAGGAGCACCACAATATCGCAGTACATGTTTTCATGAAATCAGTAACCATTTTTCTGTATTTCTGAGCTACGTTGCAACTTGCACTCTCCTTATGATGTATCTATAAAGTTTTATCAACTCGTGATTATGATGCTAGTTAATAATAAAGTATGCATTGTTCTTCAAATAATTTCTATAATATGTCTTTTTTGTTCGACAGGTGTCCATTTCTTCACCGCACTGCTGGAGACACAGAACGACGTTACCATCTACGTTATTACAAGACTTGCATGTGTGTCCATGATACGGACACGCGTGGATTCTGTGTCAAAAATGGACCTCATTGTGCCTTTGCGCACGGCAATCATGATCTTCGTCCGCCTGTCTATGACATCAAAGAGATACAGGCACTCGAAAATCCTGATTCTGATCCCAATTCGTCGTCGAATGGACCAAACATACTCGATAAAGAAAGGAATTTAATGAATGAAGATCCAAAGTGGCAGGATACAAATTATGTACTCAGTAACTATAAGACAGAGCCTTGCAAACGTCCACCGAGACTTTGCCGTCAGGGTTATGCTTGTCCGCAATATCACAATAGCAAAGATAAAAGACGTAGTCCGCGAAAATATAAATATCGGTGAGTAATTGTTAATTATATTGTACATGAGTTATATTGTACATAATCAATTTTTTTTCAGGTCAACACCGTGTCCAAATGTAAAGCACGGAGAAGAATGGGGTGAACCAGGAAATTGCGAACAGGGAGACACTTGTACGTACTGCCATACGCGTACGGAACAGCAGTTTCATCCTGAAATATATAAATCCACTAAATGCAATGACGTGCAGCAAGCTGGTTACTGTCCCCGCGGAGTCTTCTGTGCATTCGCACATGTCGACCGTGAGTGTACTCTCATAAATCGTACGTAAAACACTTATTATTACCTTAGTAAGTTGAAAAGTTCTTTTCACATTTCTTTTCGCTTTGGCCGCTTATGGAACAGCTAATCGCTTCTCGTAAGCACCCTGTAATGGTACACTGATTCTCGAAGGCCCCAACTGCTCGACTTTGATAGCGTACAGATCCACAATCATATACAGTGGGTGTACAAAGTACACCTTTTAAAAACGAAAAACCTTCTCCAAATTGGACCCAACAGCTTTGTTTAAATTTTTTATCTGTGCCTCTAATGAAAATTTGAAACATGTATTTTGTAAATCTCAGTCAGTTATGTACATGTACAATGGGCATTGTAAGATGTGCAAATCTTTGAATTTAGTGTTTTCGCTTCATTTAAATCGCAGATTCTTACCATTTTTTCTATTTTCAATCAATTATAGTTCATAACAATTTTGATCTATTTCGATGAAACTTTGTACATGTATATAATTTACTTAAACCTATCAAAGGTACCTTCTAAATTTTCATTACAGGCACAGATAAAGAATTTAAAAAACGCAGCTTCACTTTTTCTTACAAAATTGCAACCAATAGCAATTTTTAAAAAAATTATTTACGCATTAGCTAGTAAACCAATCCTTCTAACGTCTCAAAACAAATCAAGCTGTTGCGTATGAATACTTTGTACACCCACTGTACATATTAGGTTGGAGGGAAAGTTCTTTCGTATTTTAAATAAGCAGGTAATTTTGCTTGTAAATCTGAAAGATGGCAACAAGTTGTTACAAATAATGGGAATTATATCATTGAATAATATTGAACATATATTTTTATAAACTCCAACCTAATATATGAAACATTACAGTCTCAGTTATCTGTATAGAAGCTTGTGAAAATCAAAGTGGAACAGTCGGGATCGTTTGTTTGTACGGATGATCTTAAAAACTAGATCCTCTAGTGGTCAAAGAAAACAGGATGCCTTTGCAGGGCCAAAGCAGCAGCTGAAGCACCTTCTTATGATTTACTAACCGACAAGCGCGCGCTTCTATTACAAAAGGCAAAGGCATTTCGGCGTTTAGTTCTCTTTGCGGATTGTATCTAATAGAGTAGGCCTTTCGTACATGATAAACTTAGAATTCAAAATTGCTTCTCAAAATTGATATATTGGGACGTTGGTATGGTGTGCTGATGGAGCAGTGTTGCCAACAGAAGAAATGAGCCTGGCGAGGGACATGGCGGTACCTATAGATTGTGGCACCAATCTGGCAGATATTCTCAGTAACGCGCTTCCACCTGACAAGCGCAGTCATGAAAAAGATAAACCACTTAGCGATAGCAGTGTAAGTCTTTGTAAACCGTGTTGCCCGTTAACGCGAAGGTAATTCGTTAAAACCAGAGACGCTTATCGAACGTTTCAATTGTAGAATGGAAGCGGCGAAGTATCAGAGTCAGCAAGTACCAGTAGCATTGGTAGCAACAGTTCGCACAGTAAAGCTCCTGGTGCTCAACTTCATAACTCGAATTCCAATACTGCTGTAAATACTTCGAATCAACAGAAGCTAAGCATACTCTACAATCCTAGTTCTCTTCTTCAGGTTGTAAGTTTTACCTTCTATACACAGTAAAGTAAAGTAAAGTAAAGTAGTTCGATGCTTCGAACTGTCGGGAACGGTTTAACAGCGAGTTTTTTTCAAATTCATTGAACAGGGCGAAATTCGAAAACAAAT
This sequence comes from Lasioglossum figueresi, assembly GCA_028455805.1. Lineage (NCBI taxonomy): Eukaryota > Metazoa > Arthropoda > Insecta > Hymenoptera > Halictidae > Lasioglossum > Lasioglossum figueresi. The sequence continues at coordinate 13,267,025 of CM052196.1, read as the reverse complement.
GGTTGCTATAGATAGCGATCCTTTATTAACAAAAGCTGAGAAGGCTCAGCAAAAACAAAGTTTATACATTGCTTATAGTTTAAATGGAACCTTGGGCAGTCATTCGTTAGCAACTACCGTATCACCACTTTCAAGTTCATTTTATCCAAACGATACCGTTGAATCTGTAGTAGGTAAGTTGTACCGAGAAAGGTTGGTTAGGGTCTATATCTTTTTCTCTCTATTTCTTTTTCTTTTATTTCTTTCTGATTCTTTCTTTATTAATTTCTGACTTTTTTCTTTTTGACTTTTTGATGTGTGTAATTAATTTGCCTTGGACTTTCAGGGAATGCATTAGACGAGTTGCATTTAGATGATCCTTTAAATTTAGTTGAATCAATTCATAGGGATACTAATTCACCAATTAGCAATTCAATATCAGCAGGCCTAGCGAGTTCTGGATTATTGGGGAGCTCGGCTCCGGTTAATATTCCTGGAATGGCTGATCGTTCGTTTCCTACCAATTTTTCACCGTCTACATCCAGCCCGCTTCAACAATTACATTCAGCAAGTTTTCTTACTGGGTCCAGGTTTTCTCATCAAGATTCTATGGAATCGGTAAATGAAAACTTTGTTCGAATTTAAAAAACAGTTGTTTATTGCTAAAACGTTGTTGTTGTTTGTTGTTCGAACTTGTTATTTATTTTTTATTTTTTCCAATTGATTTCAGACAATGCCATTTATGAATCAAGTATCAGATCCATTTAGCAATCATATCTCACAACTTAGCAGTTCAGCTTCTAAACTTAGTGGATTTAATAGTAGCTTATTTGATTTTACGAATCAAGGAATGTCTCCATCTCGTACACAACCTCTCCCAGCATCTCCGTTGGTCAATGCATTTTCAATCAGTCCTAGTAATACAGGATCTTTGTCCGAGGTTAGACGTTCCCCCAGTTTTTTAAATCGAACGTTCATTATGCTATCAAAGAGATCGACCGTCGGAACGGCCAATTCATGAGATTATCATTTTTCGTAGGTACAAAGGCTTAGGGAAGAATTAACATCGAGCCGCGCTCAATTAGCTACATGGGAGGAAAGAATTAACCAAGCTAGAACAGCTTGCACAGCGTGGCAAATAGAAACCGAGGAAGCTACGAGTAGAGCAAGAATCGCTGAACAGCAGAGAGACGAAGTAAGTTCGAAATGGTCGACCTCAGGTTTCTACAATTTTTTTTTTATACCACTTGAAGTATAGTAAATTTGGTTGCTTAGTGCTTTCAGCGTTAACCACTTGCTCTACCCTACAATATTGTGGATATTGTATATTATTATTAGAAGAGTTTTAAAATACTGTTATATTATTTTCAACATACTAAGCATATTAAGAAAGAAAATAAATTTCTATTTCAGTCCAGTTTGGTGCAAATTAGGTTCAAGATTTTTATTTGGCATAAAGATCCTCTGTCTAGTTATTAATTTCCTTTAAACCGAAATTAAATTCTATTTTGGTTTTGTTAATGTACAGCTATTGGAGAACATATACGTGTACAACAGATATAAATCTCCTTTTCTAGGAAATTACGAATTTAAAGAACGTTCTAATCATTGAAACCGTAAAATAAATCACAGGGCAAGGGGTTAATCGACAATCAATCGATAATCTATGTTATGTACCGATGTGACTTGTATCCGTAAACATATTCATATGATCGACAGGCCTTATTGAAAATGAAAGCCTTGACAGCAGAAAACGAAGCGTCCAGCGGCGGTGGCCCTTACCTTCATACATTGAGAAGAACAAGCGAACTCAGATCGTTATCGATAGCTGCTTTAAAGACGATTCAATCGCAGCTCCGCTCGGATCTCGAAGAGGTGGAAAAGGTAAAGCAAAGTTGTCACGCCGGTTTGAACAGCTGGTATATCAAGCGATTCGGAAATAATTATTAGTTTATCGAAGAGGATGCGAAAGCGTTCATTTCTTACTATTACTTCTATTGCTACTACTACTCTCATCTTCATCGCGTTATTCTTTTTATACGTATACAGGGTGAGTCTGATAACATGACGATCTCAAATAACTCGTAAGTTATTTGTCGTACGAAAAAAATGTTCAAACAAATATTACATGGTCCCTTCAGTACCTTCCAATAGTTGACGAGATATTATTGATATAATTTTTCATATGTAGCTACTACATAATATCGTTAACTATTAGATTTATGATATATGAAGGTCAATCCTTTTTTACACAGAATTTTGTGCTTCGTCGGAGTTCGAGCAAAAATACTGGGCATTCTATTTAAACAACAGGTGACCTTCATACCTTAAAAAATCAGATTGGAGCACTGCATGCCCCTCTAGGAACCATACTACATTTGTTTTAACATTTTCTTCGTACAACAAATAACTTACGAGTTATTTGAGATCGTCATGTTATCAGACTCACCCTGTATATGCAGTAGGCTCCCGTATAACGCGATCAAAAAATTTCTACCGTTCCCGTACAACGCGACGAAAAGATCACTTGAAAAGATCGTATTAATGATCGTATAAATTTGGTCTCGTTATATACGGGAGTAGCAGGAATGTTTTAACCGGCGCGATGCACACGAATCTACTTCTATAAACGTTTTCTTAAGTTAATCTAGAAACGTTTCAAATGAACTAATCTTAATAGCATATCTTTAATAGTATATAATGAATGATTGCGACTAGATGAATTGATGGGAACTGTATAGGTAGTTGAGTCGTTGCCGTTACAGGTGCTGTACAGAGAAACGGCAACAAAGTGCATGGTTTGTGAGGAACAAAATCGCACTGTTACCCTCTCACCCTGTAACCACTACGTGGTCTGCTCGACGTGCGCTCCAAATCAACGAGAGTGCCCGTACTGCCAGACTCCGGTTATAATTGCCGCAATTTCTCAGTAACAAGGACAAATTTATCTCCGATGCTCCAACGTGAGAGAGAAAGAGAAAGGAGCATTAGAAAAAAAACTTCACATACATGAAATCAGTACTTTGAAATCAACACGATCAATGGTACACACATATGTAAGAGAATTTTGAAGAATTCTTCGCTGCGGTGTAGATGCATGATCGCAATAGAGAGGAGAGAGAGACGAAACAAATTACAGCAATATTATAATTTGACTATCGCCAAAGTTAATACGGATGTGATATAAGACTTCGTGAACGTAGTCTCTATTTGTCATACTTCTTGTGTCAACAGTCATTACCTGCTATATAGCTTGTCTACAAAGATTCTGACGTCACATCCTTTGTATTAAGAAAAACCGCATATTATCGAGATCTTGGAATGGAAAAAAAAGAATACCTTTATTATTATTTAATATATAATTCAAAGTACATTTATTAGCCAGGGTGCTAGCTGAAATAGTTAGCATTTATAATAATACCAAGGTATGTGTATCGATCACACAACGTGGTGTAAAGCGAAAAAGAAAATGATATATAATCGGAATGATGACGGACAAAGTTTTGGGACCTCTAAAGTATATATTTGTTTAATGGAAAATTGTAATATCATGATTAAACGCAACAAAAAAAAATAACAATACTGTCCCTCACGTAACGTTTACGGGATGATTTTCTTCGATTGCTACTGAGCTGTTAAACGTATGTCACGTCCAATGATATTTCTATTGTATTTAAAACTATATTTAAATAGGATCTTTCAATTGACTCGTACTGATGAATAATGACGCAAACAAGTATTAACAAATTTTATATCTTTGGTTGAGAAAAGTAGTATTGATGATATCTCTTACTATAAGATATATATATATATATATATATATCTATATATATATATATGATTTCTAGGTTTTTTATATAAAATAATAAAATTGCTCATATTTATAACGAGACAGAAATTGGCATATTCGTGACAAAACGAGTGAGAAAATAATACATTCAACGATATCGTTACTCCGACAAGTGAAAGAGAAAAAGAAAGAGACGATACATGTTATTTCAAGCTTCTGACGTTCTGATCTAAAATGATTTTATTAATTCTTTTACTTTTTCTTCTTACTTTTTCTTAGATACGCATAGATATTTTTTCACGTTTTGTAATTTCTATGAAACATACTTAAACTATAATTCACAGGAAAAAGAAACAAATTTTTTTATACTTTAGATACATCGAACGGTACGATATAGTAGTTAACAAATTTTTATAGAAATATGCTTTTCTTTCTTTCTTTTCATAGCTTGTAACATTTTCATTATAATATGTAGTGTCTACTATATACGTAGTACAGTGTTTACTTTTTAAATGTTTAAGTATGCTTAATATATACAACTGCATTACATATACTTATTGAGGAAATTGAAACACTAAATTATATAGTGTGTGATAATAACGAAAGAATGTTATCTACGACGAGAATACATTTACTAAACTAAATTTAACTGAACATTTGTGTTGTAAGTTTTTACATTTTAGGTAATAAGATAATTATGAATATTTAGGATTTTTCAATTTAATCAAAAGAATGAAGATGTAACTCATATATATACATATATGAATGTGTGTATATACACTATATACATATATATCGTATATGTATATGTATATTCTTATATACACATATTGTGTATGCGTGTATATTTATATTTATACATATATTAATATACACACATATAAGTACATGTAATGTGTGACATACGTGTTACAGCTCAAACGGGACATGCAAATTAATTAAGCATGTCGACTAGCTTTTTCAATGAAACGCATGAAACGCGTTTGCATACCGGCTCTATAAATATTTTTATTTTGAATATGTAGCTGGTAATTGCTATTACTAAAAAAAAGTGACTATACATTCACGAAATAAGAAAGGTAAAATATTGCCTAAAAAAAGTATAAATAACTAGAATAGATAGGACAACATTATCAAATTTTTTCCTCATAGACATACAATGTTACAATAACCAATTTTTAAAGACTATTATTTAATATTTACAATATAATTAAAATTATTTTAAATGTATAATACCCTGCACAAATTACACACGTCGAAGAACAAGTACATAAATATATATATATATTTTTTAATGACTAGCTCTAATTCTTTTCATACAAAATGAGAAATCTCGTCGACGCGGACGTTTTGTTTCAAATATACGAATGCAAAAACGAAAGAGAAGAAAAAGATCGCACGACACGCAAAAATTCAACTAAGAACGAGAGAAAATGATAAAAAGGGTATTATAACAAACTTTACTTAATTATTTAATTATTTAACAACTGAACAAATGAAACCGATTGTTTCTTTATTTTCTTTTTTCAATTACCATCATAGTTTAGTATCAAAAGTGAGGCCAAAAAAATGAAATAAATATCTTTATTAGGTCCGTTTTTATTAAAGATTATTGATATTAAAATATAATAGATGTTACTAAAAAAAAATAAAATACAATTTATATGTCACGGTATGGACGATCTTGTATCGATACAGAAGAACGTTCGAACAGAGATGGAAAGAGATAAGGACGGACGAATAAAGGAGAGCAAAGATTTAAATGTGAAAGAGACATTGTTACAAATACAAATTCTATTATAATTCCATCTCGCGTCTTGACGAATTAGCAAGCAAACGAATATTTTCATTTTTCGTCCGCAAGATCGTGTATACCATGATATAATTTTCAAAGTACTATTTAGAATTTAATCAATTTAGCGCTATAACGATGCATTTTTCAATTGTTTTTAAATGCATTCTTTATAAGTACAATAACGACACAACCAGATTGAGAACATTAACAAAAAGTGTATGTATTTATCGTCGCGTTCTATATTTTATATTAAATACTATTCTTATATCCCAATTCCTTTTACATCGTGTCGATGATATTATAGACGTGTTATATTGTTATACTTACAATACAACAAACAAAAACATCTTACGAATTTTCAGAACCTTCTTCTAATAGAGAAATAAAAAAATAGTAGACGATTGAACAATTAAATACACTAGATCGGTAAACGCAAAGTACTTGTAAAGAATGCTGTATTCATGGACTCTGCGTAATCATATGGTTGCCTTTGTATTCACGATAACGATAGCAAGCTCGGAGAACGATGGAGATTATCGTTTCGTTGTTTAGAATCAAATACACGTGTCGGGGGCGAGACTAGACACAAGTGATGATAGTCAAACGGATGATAGTCAACCTGTACGGGAAAGAGAGAAAGAAAGAGAGAGTAAAACCGAGAAAAGTATTTTATTTTTATTTAGCAAATCCCTACAAAAAGGTACACTATGATTACGAGGAGCCTCGTGAAAATCTAGGAAAGATATTCCTGAATGATGTAACATTGAATATTATAAACAATTACAATTTATATGTGTATATATATATATATATATGTATGTATATGTGTGTATGTGTATATATGTATATATATACATATACTATTTTACTTATAACGATAACACGATTAAAATATTAATTATTAAGAATATAAATTATTGTGAAAGCAACAAATTTAGCTACAAAATAGGGTAATAGGAGAGTAACAAAATAAATTAATTAGCTAATATTCTGTACTAAAAAAAACATACAGTTGAATATTTATATAATACTGCTCCAGTTGTTGGTTTCGGTGATTGTTTTTCTTCCATCGCGTTTATACGTTTTGCACGCAAAAAAGAAAAAAGCATGATGTTTTTTAAACAATTGTCGCACATTGAACGGATTTGGTAAAAATTTTGTTTGGTTTTTCATCTGAATCTGTTGCTGAAAAATTTCGACGACAATTCAACGATAAATTTGTTCTGTGTATTGTATATTTTGTATAGATTCAGAGTTCTTTATTCTTGTTCGGCGAGAGCAAAGTATTGGATCGTTTGTTTGAACACTGCACAAACAAACCAACAATAGGGCAGATCAAATTGAACAATATATTTTTGACAAGTTACAATAATACAAATACAAAACATTACATGCTCTGTTTTGTGCGAATGATTCTTCTCCTGTGTTGATCATTATTAGAGCCAGAAGAACCATGTTACGAGCAATTGTTTATGCACTAGTTGAACGTTACAGAGATTGCCTGTTGCTTCGTTTTATTTTTCTTTTTTGTGAGTATTCGTGATCAAAGTAAGAAGGAAAGAGAGAGAAAGAGTGAAAGGTAGAGAAAGTGAAAAAAAAGAGAATGGAAACGAAAGAAGATACACGATAAGCGAAGGTAGACGAAGGGTTCCCTAACGTCAAGGAAGAATTATCTGCACACTCCAGATGGCAAAAAAACTCATACACATAATCATTAGATTACTGTACAATAAATAAAATTACGTAAAATAGTACTATGTAATATCTAAAAACAAATTTGCTGAACATTTATATTACAATTTATAAACTAAAGATACTTGCTATAAAACCACGTATCACCTTTAATCACTTGTAGTTTTGATATATGACTAAATGCATTTGTTATTTAGATAGTCAGTAGCAGTGTACGAATTCCGACGACAGGAGCACTCTGTCTATATTGAAAATAACAAAAGAAAAAATTGGTTTCATTCAACCTAGAATGTGTTCTTGTTTGCAACAATGACTGCTGTTTGTAATCCGGAAGAAAAAAAATAGTAAACGTCTCTGTTCTTTACTTTTCTTTGATTGTTACTACTACCGCCACACTATTGATATTACTATTACTACTCCTACTACATACCACTACTACTACAACTATTACTGTTCTTCTTTATTGCTTGTTCACCATGCTTTATTTACTTAACGCATTGTTTCTTTATTTCTGCAAACGTGGACACATTGTTGATAACGATCCGATTTTTTTCACGTGTCTCTCGTCTTAATGCGATTATTATGTGAACGTACGCTTTTCGAAATATTCGTATTATTGTCCATTTAAAGCGTAGCAAAACTGCTTAGATTAGTAAACTCGTGTGTATTTTGATTAGGCGACCTACAAATTCGTCAATTTCTTTCGAATGTCGTAGTAGGATCTCTCTGTTTTCGCTTTCCCGATAATACGTATACTTGATCAGACTGAAATCAACACGAACATGTACACGCATACGCATCCAGAAAAACCACAGTCTACAAATCGACAGAATAAACAGACACGAATGAAAATACGAGAAAAAAAAGAGAACAAGTGCAGATCGAGTTCCACGGTACTGATATCTAAGCATTTTTGTATTAAATACGAGGTAGCAAATGGCTGTACACACACAACTGTGATTATGTAACTAACAATTTCTCTACTTACAATTAGATCTTATCATTCGGTATGTCGGTATCTACGAAGATTCAACTATTTTACATACGAGAAAACGAACAAGGCTGTAAACATTCGATTACACGAGGTCGCACGTTCGACGAATATTATTCGACACGTATCCCGAATGGTTGAATTATAGCGGTGAATAAACGATTAACATCTAGCAACTACGGAATGCGAACAACATTCCACGTGTCTCACTACAATCAATCGCAGCAAGCCCATACAACTTTTGAATGAAAAAAAGGAGTCACGAGAAGGTATACTAACAAAGACAATGCGAGCAATCACTCGGTTCGTTCACATTATTTTGACATGTTTCAATCATTTAACCCTTAGCACTCGAGTGGTGCCATTATTCAAAATATTGTTTACATTGTTAAACAAGTTGGTGTCTAATCAATAGACAACGGATTTGATGTATTTATGACAAGAACGAATAGGTGTAATTTAAAACATTGAAAACACCAGACGAATTACATTATTTTCAACCTATTGAACATATTAAGGAAGAAAATCAATTTCTATGTCGTTCCGGTTTCTTGCAATACAGGTGGAACATTTTCATTTTGCATTAAGATCCGCTGTCTACTAATCAATTACTAAACATTTAACCCTTAGCACTCGAGTGGTGACTCAGTAATAATTTACATTATTAAATATGTTGGTATCTAATCAATTACTAAACATTTAGGTATTGTATGAGGCATTACATAAACAAAAAAGAAAATCCTTGAGAATGGAATTATTCTAGGTCGGAAGAAATGTTTAATTTTCGAGTTAAAATAGCTCCGAGTGCAAAGGGTTGAGTATTGTATGAGGTGTTACATCAATTTCGTATCTATAAAATAAAAAGAAATCGTACAGAATGAAATAATTCTAGGTCGGAAGAAATGTTTAATTTATTTCTAACTCGAAAATGTTTAAGTTTAAATTGAACGATGCAATTCTATCCGGCAACTGTCGTCTAACTCCGTGCGTGGTCAGTCATTTGCATCCTCATATTCTCACATGAATGCCTCGTGTCAAAATAATGTACGTCATAGTATTCATTTTCACTCGACACCGATCGAATTGTTTCGAAGAGCGCCGATGTGCGGGAAAACCTCTGTGCAGAAGTCGAAGGAAAAAGCAATAGTTACGTGCACGAAAAGAATGCAATCCAATCTGTATACAGTGCCATTCACAACAAATTTATGAAAGTAATAAAGTTATGTTCTGCGAGAAGGGTATGTGATCTGTTAGTGTTTCCGAATAATTCTGCATCGCCGGCAAAAGATGGAGATTAAAAACGATTTCGAGCGATACCTTTTTCTTGTTTGTCTTGTTTCTTTGCCTGTAGATAATAATCATCGTACAATGATTGTTGCGAATGTATCTCGATCCGTTAAGAGCAACGATAACAGCGAAGATATATGAATTTGAATTCGAGCATGAAACTGTCATTAATTGTTACCGATTCGATTCCCGCCGAAGTATATGCAGGATTACGTGGAAATACGCTCCCCTTTAAGGGGGTGGTTTTCTTTCCAGGATTGGAAGGGTGCGGGATGCGCCTTTTCGTTTGTCGTTTTACGAAATAATTCGAAATTCGTTTTTTGATTGTCTGAACATATGTGACAGAAGCGAAGATAGGTGTTTGTTTGAGTACAACGTAGTCGCTGCGAGTCGCTGGAGTCGCAGCTTTTACGATAGCTACGCTCCCACCGATAAATCACTGGATTATTAAAAGTGACACTTATACTTATGACGGATAAATATAAGTGACATTCTTATATTTATCTTCAACACAATGTTAATTAAAGAATGTAAGCTTCCAGCTTGGTTTTATCGCTTTAATTTGATTGGATGTAGCTATTATACGGTAATATTTCAATAAATGTTGGAAAAATGAGATTGAGAAATTGTGGGACGATTATGGACAGCTCTAGATGCCAAATTGGAAAACAATTGCCCCACTTAAATGTAAAAAATTATAAAATATAGGAATAAATGTTCAGATCGACCAAAAGATCAATCAGAACCGCTGTCTCCCTCAAAAATCCTACTTTTACGTTTACCGGGCGTAATTTTCATTATACTGCAGCATGTGACTGTCGCAACTTTATAAAAATCGCTACATGCTGCTGAGTAATTTTAATTACGCCTAGTAAACGTAAAAGTAGGATTTTTGAGGGAAACATTAAAAAACCCCATCATTGCATCGTCGAGAAATGAGAAGACGTGTTCCGCGCCCTTGCAATCCTGGAAAGGAGAACACCCCCATAAGGTATTTGAATATTTTTGCAATATTACAACACCGTCTTCCGGTACAATAATATTTGCATAGCCTAAAGTGCAGTAGCAAAGAATTTCTGAGATATTGCGGAATGGAAGGATATTTGTAAATTGTACGGTTAAGCTTGTCACGTATTCTAGACATCGTTCTTCTTACAGTGCAAAGAAATCTAGAAACATTCGAGAAACACAGAGAAAGCAAAGGTATATATTCGCATTATGTGAAGCATGTGTATTGTGATAATAAATATTTTACTTAAATCGAACTGTGTTGTACGAACGAGGAGATATTTTCGAGAATTGGAATGGCTCGTTCTCTCAAAATACAGATTTCAGATAACGTTTCAACATCAAAAGGCGCGAACGTCGCTCGTACAACATTTTTTTGCAGGGTGATCCTGATCGCCTCGATTCGAACAACTTTTCTTGAATTCGACGATTAATTAAACAAATCGCGTTTGTCGTAGAAAGAAATTATCGATCGTGCTACTTCCGACGATGCGATGCACTTGGGAGTTTTGAATTTCTAGACGTATACAGAGAAAAAACATACGCGTGCGAAGGAAAAGGGAATCAAAAATTGCGAGGAAGCGACCGTTTGCGGTCACCCTGACAAAAACGGTAGCAAATAATTGAAACAATATTTGCAAGATAATAATGATAGACTATAAAACAAAAAAAAAAGAAAAATGTTTTATGAATATCTACGATTGTTCTGGTTGTGGTTACTTCTGTATATGCATTTTATACGATAATTGTGATTCTATGTATTCCGAGCTCATGTATCATTACTAATTTTCTATGGATTTGAATATTTTGTATGTACCTAATAGAAAAATGGTTCGTATCAAGGTACACCAGAGTTTACCAGAGACGGATTTTACCAGATTTTTATAATAGAATAAGAATCGATAATGTCATTCATATCCTGCAAACAATCCGATTCGACTAAACCGTTTAAATTTGAGAAAACTAACGATAGCCGCCGTCTCTGTAACGCGAACGAGAGAAATTAAATTTTTGCAAGCATTTCAATTTGACAGAATCGAATTGGAAATGAAAGGTGCTGCCAGTTCAAAAGAATTTTATCGAATGGAAGTATGAGAAACAACCAGCAACATAATTTTAAATACGATGACTGTGTAGTATTATTAATCGTATACCAAGCAATTTGTACAACATAGAATTTTAATATAGCGTTTCGTGTTATAAATCAATTTTTATGAAGTCAAATATGGATTTCCTGTTCGACTTGACGAAATGAAAAGAGGGATATCGAATTATTGTTCGTTTGTATACGTTCTTCGATGTGAACAAAAAAAAACCAATCATCCAACGTGACGCAACGTTTCAATTTCGAATTATACATACTAATTAAATATACCAGCAAATTATGAGTGTGACTTAGAATTAATTACGGGTTCAACATGCGTGTAATCGTTCAAAATATTATTAGAAATACTTTTCACACTTGTAATTTGTAACTGTACCAAGTATTGCAGCTACTCAGCTAATCGTAATCGTATTCGTATTCGTATTCGTACTTGTATCCGTATCCGTATCCGCATCATCCGTGTATCCGTATCCGTATTCGTAATCGTATTCATTTAGAAATTATATACAAGTAACGATATAGATTGTTCCACGTGATCAGGTCGAACGGTAAACCTTCTATCGTATAATTCACAGTGTTTGGTATTCAGTTGCAAAATGAAATGTTTAGTGTCATGTATAGTCGCGTACGACGCCGTTTTAGAGTATCAGGCAGTACCTTATCGAGGTCAACGAAAATATTAGGTTCGAGGAAAAGTTCTGTCGTATTTTAACCCTTAGCAGTCGAGTGATTGAGGCACCACTAAAATTATTTAAATACCATTATTTAAAATATTGTTTACGTTATTAAATATGTTGGTATCTAATCGATTACTAAACATTTAAGTATTGTATGTGAGATATTATATCAATTTCGTATCCACCAAATTTAAAAAATCAGCAATTTCGTATCCACCAAATTTAAAATAGTTCCGAGTGCAAAGGGTTAAAGAAAATATTTGATGAATCAATTTATAGAAATATATGTTTAATATTGTTCAACGATATAATTTCTGTTATTTGTAACAACTTGTTGCCATCTTTCAAATAACCTGTCAATTCCCGTCTCCCATTGACTTGCTAGCAACATGTGTTTTTGATTTACAAGCAAAATTATACCTGTTTATTTAAAATACGACAGAACTTTCCTTCAAATCTAATATGTTTTGTAAACCAACTACATAATTGTTTGATTATACTAAATTGCCGGTTCGGTTCTTCGCCTCCTATTCTTTCTTTTTTTGTGTAAACAAGAAAACCTGTAGGTACATTTTTTTTATACATGCCGGTACGTTTTACGAGTATAAAATTTGTCTACGACGCTTCACTAATTTATTTACGGAGCTAGTAAATCTTAACGGCTTTCTTTTTCTACTACGATATCGATTTTCGATTTCTATAATAGTTATTAAAGTTCTATACATGTAGCAAAGAGTGTACACGACGTATTTTGTTTCCCTTTATTTGAAACGCGACGCTTCCGAATCGGAAGAGAGATTGTTCATTCAGAAGATAAAAATATGATTGTTTCATTTATAACGTAACGTTAATTATAGTTGTACACGGCGTCGCGTAACGCAATATGTTGACATTCCAAATGAGGATTTTTCACAAAGTACAAAAGTAATATGGGCTTGCATTTTAAATCTTCACGTCCTGCCAAAAACGACATAAGTATTCGCAAATCAATATTAGTGTTTGCATAATGTCCAAACAAGTTTTCATATCTGGTCGAATGCCGATGAGGAAATGCTTATGATGGAACTGTATAATTCAAAAAGAAAACGGGGGAAAAAAGAAAAGAAAGAACGGAGTAAGAACTTTTTTCGTTGTCACGAACAATTGTAGTAAATTCTAATAAATGTCAGTACAAATTGAATACTAAAAGAAATGGAAAATGAAAAAGAAAATGGAAAAAAGCATCATTTGTGTGCAACTGAAAAAAGAAAAAATATTAACGACTCGTATTTTTGGCAATACAATTTTAAATAACAATTATAAATTAGCGTAGCAGTAGCTAGAATGTTAGTAATATAAAATTTTGTTCTGATATTTTCTTGATGACTGAAAGTTTACACATATATTATATATATATATATATATATATATATGAATATATATGAATATATGTATATGAATAATAACGACGTCGATGATGATGACGATGATACGAGGATAATAATTGTCTCATGGCGTAATTTGTAGAACGAATGTTCATTATTGCTTCTTATGCTATTATTAGGTAGTGGATTATAAAGATGAATATTGTAAATTAATAAAATTGATCATTTGAAAAATAAACTATATTGATAACTTGTGTATCATGATGTTAATAAACTAACTCTTCATTACTAGGCCCAGTAGAGAGAGATATGGTAATACAATAGTACTTATTATTTAAACATTATATGGAATTCATTTAGTGTTAATATCCTTTTCCTTTAAGTATCTCAAAACGAGAATAAATATATGACTTAGACCACTTTCATAATTATGAGCACATATATCACCTCCTATGATAGTTATTTATTAATTCTGGTAGATATATATGTTTACTGCGTGTCGAGCTCAATAGCCTCTGGACCGTGATATCATTTTCTACCGGGGGATACAAGCTGTTCATACGTTAAAAGATAAATATGCACCCTTTCAATTTTAAACTTCATTGTTGCTACATTATACGCAATACATTCATGAATTATCAATACACTATACACTATTCTACTTCCCTACGTATATATATATATGTATACTTGAAAATACATACATACATACATACATACCACTGCACACGAATCAATATGCAAGCGCATATTCCGAGCCAACTTCAGATCGTAATTCCACCTGCCAAACGTGAAACTTTTAACGCTACCCGCGTAATCTGAAAGTTTCTTTACGCCGTTTCGAAAAGCAGGAAATATGCAGGATTCGAATATGTTCTGTATCTTTTATTGTTGGTAAGTAAAATCAAGGTGATCGATACATTGGATAATGGAATAACATGAAAATCATAGTGAAATTATGAAATCCATAACAAACGCGTCTATTCGCAGGAATCTGACTAATCGGACACGGTGTTACGAAACAACGACCAATCCTGTGATGGGTATCTGAGCACGGTGCTGTCTCCTATCCGCCGTAGGGCCGAACTGCGTTTCTGTAAAAACACCGAACATCAGATCAGTTGTGAATATCGTCGGTCGAAACCAGTCGAAACAGCTTGTGCAACAACTGATCCCGTCCTCAAGCAGCTAAGACTAGGTATGTTTATCTGTTTTTCACATTTAAATATATACGAAAAATGTTGACTTCAACGTTAAATGAAACCGACGACAAGTAATTCTATTCTCTTCGACGCAAAACCGAACGGCTTTCGCGACCTACGAAATTCGTACGCACGTCGCTCTTACAAGCACACTGTCCACCATTTTGTTTATTGTGTCCGCTTTTGGAGGGAAACTAAAATTTATTTTACATCAACTTGAATTTTTTACGAGTTCACCGATTCGTTCTATTTTCAAAAGTGAATGCAATTTATTATACAATTCAATGTCTTTGAACTTTCGCGTATTTGTTATGATTATTTACTTTCGTTTGGTAATTTATACATTTAAGAATATCGAGAATTTTTCTACTTACTGTAATGAATCTTTCTAGACATGGCACGTACCAAGCAAACTGCTCGTAAGTCAACTGGAGGTAAAGCTCCCAGAAAACAGCTAGCCACCAAAGCTGCGCGTAAAAGCGCACCTTCCACTGGTGGCGTGAAGAAACCTCATCGTTACAGGTCAAAATATTTTCCATTGCTCATACAGTAGAGCAGGTCTGGGCAACGCTGGCTCGTGGAATAGATGTGGCTCGACGATTAGTCCCTACCACATCCACTTTGATTCTTCCTTCGGCACGAGCTGAAGCAATTCCTTTAGCCCAGGGAGTTCTAGCTTAGGTTCTACCCCCAACTTTGTCCCTGTCCTGTGTCACGATGCAGCACACTAACTCTATGGCTGTACATAGTAGTGGGAAGAGGTTTGACTAATAGTGAGGACCTTGCGGTTCTCACAGGGGAACAAGTTAGAACTCCCTGCTTTAACCCTTTGCACTCGTAACTATTTGAACTCGAAAATTAAGTATTTCCACAATTTGTTGGATATGAAATTGATATAATACCTCGTACAATATAACTGTACACCAATTTTTAATGGCAGTTAATTCTTATGATAGGGACTAAGAGTTAATTTTTACGATAGGAACTAAGGGTTAATTTTTACGATAGGGACTAAGGGTCAATTTTTACGATAGGGACTAAGGGTCAATTTTTATGACAGGGACGATTCGGGTACAAGTAAAGAATTCGCAAATTTGAAAGAATTGTTAAAAGAATGAAATGAAAGTGAGTGACTTGCCGGTGCAGCATCATAGGACTCCTGCTGAAGGAAAGAAGGCGAAGAGGAGAAGCAATCAGCGTTGCCAAAGCCTGTGGTAAAGTATCTTGCTGGAGTATCGCCAGTAATTTGATTGTGATTCTTCCATTTCAGACCTGGTACTGTAGCGCTGAGAGAAATCCGAAGATACCAGAAATCGACAGAATTGTTGATCCGAAAATTACCGTTCCAACGTTTGGTTCGTGAAATCGCGCAAGATTTCAAGACAGACTTGCGTTTCCAGAGCGCCGCTATCGGAGCTCTGCAGGAAGCTTCGGAAGCCTATTTGGTTGGGCTGTTCGAAGACACAAACTTATGCGCGATCCACGCGAAACGCGTGACGATCATGCCTAAAGATATTCAGCTCGCGAGACGAATTCGTGGAGAACGTGCTTAAGCATCTCGTCATACAAAATCTTTAACCGTTCCCTTAATCGAGTTCATTCTTGTTGTCGCATTCTTTAATTGTTTCACAATCTATCAAATTCATTACAGTTGTGTTGTTATCATGAATCATTACTGTAATTGACACTGCCAAGCCCTCGAAAGATAAGATGCAAAAGTTCGAATAATAATATTATATACTTTGTAGAATAGCTGGATATGTTTATGATTTAACGGAAGTAGAGGAATAGGAAAAAGGTACAGAGATCAGAGTACGTAGTTCGTAACAGATATAGCAAGACACACTTTGCATAATTCATACTTCTTTAGATGTCGTAACGAGCGAAGTTGATAGTAAGAAATCATTTAAACATGCACGCGGTTGCTGGAAAGTCAGACTAGAACGACACAGGGGTGAGAGGAGATTCTATATTTTCATAGCTTGATTGGTTAACATTGTCATTTTGACCATCTTAGGGCGTAGTTTCGATAATGCAAAGACGGGGTTGTTCAGTAGTCAAAGCGCTAGATAAAAGATCAATCTAGGCCGCAGTCGCCTCAAAAGTCCTATTTTTACGTTTACGGTGCGTAATTTGTATGTCGAATAATGCAAATAATGCCTAGATCAGCGATTTCCAACCTTTATGGTACTACAACTCTCCGAAAAAAAAATTCCGCGCCTCCCTACCTTTTATCTTTTTATAATATCAGATGATTACAAAGTTCGTGCCCGATTTGAAAATAAAATTCAATGATTATATTTTAAAGAAATTTATTAATCAATTACATAGTCAACCATTCTTTTCTACAATTAGAAAACAATCGTGGCCTAGATTGATTTTTTATCTAGCCCTTTTGATTTCGTAAATACCCCATCTTTACATTATCGAGAAATGAGCAATCCTGGAAACGAAACTATCCCTTTAACGACCAATCGGACTCTTCTTTCCTCTGTACTATCTCGCTAGCCTGCTCTCCAGCAACTGTCGGAGTACGTAAAATTGTATTGCATATATTTACAGTGTTTAGTAGTATTTCCCGTTACTGAACGAACGAACTTACTTTGCAATAGATCTTCGGAAGAATTTTCAGTGTAAAATATTTCTTCTGTACAAGTAGAAAGAGAGGTAACACTGTAACACGTCGTTAATATAAGCTGTAGGAAACTGAAATGTTATAGAATTATGTACCGAGCGTGCCCGTAGTCTTACGTTACTATAGCTGTATTCGTATCACAAAAGTATCAATTGTTTTGCATTTATATATTTCATGTTCACACTTGATTCGAATTAAACTAACCGTGACCATGAAATCGTATGGTAATTTTCGTTCAATGTGTTATTATTTTAGTAAGTACAATATATTATGATAAGGATAACTAATAATTTACGACATTTTTCAATTAATGTATAGAAACTTTGAATAAACTTTACTCGAGCTATCTTCGTAACAGAATACGCGTCTTTATTTCCCAAAAGGAATTTTTCAAATGTCAATTGTCAATGCTTTTCTCAGAAATCACGCTGTTTTTGGAATTGCCATGACTAATGAATAACGAATGAATCATACTATTATTTCATAACTGACTATATCGATAATCCGTATTCTACGAAATTGAAAATTTACTCTACCACGTGTGATAACTAGAATGCACACTTACAAGCATAATCATCAATATCGGTATAAATATTTTTTCGATCGAAGATTGCTATTAATATAAATTGTCACTCTATACTGTATAAGTGAGCACATATATGTACAATGTACACACACGCACACATATATATATATACAACTCGTACATGTATGTATGAGCTTACCCTGCTATAACTCCATACATTCGTGTTTACAGAACCTACATCAATACTTGTGGGCATAATTATAAATTTCAATCGGTAAATTATTACAATTTGAATATCACGTTTGTCCGCTCGATCAGCATTAACACCGCAACACCGACCTTCGTCAAAATTGAACCTAAACCCACATGCTATAATGTTTACGTTCAGCGTGCAATGGCGTCTGCTTTTTCCGAGCAGAAGCGCTCGATAATACTCAATCTCAGAAGCAACAGTTCATCCTCATTCAAATCTGATATTCAAGGAAGAACTGCGTCCGAAAAACCTGAAATTTTCACATCAACGAAACATTCGAAACCGTGCGCTCATTATCGCCCTGCATACATGCCGTGTAAATAATATTTTCTGGAAGTTTCCGCGAAGAAGCCAATTTCATTGCTAATAGAATTGCAGGAACAAAGTAACGATCTTTCTACGCAGAAAATCACCGAAGCGGATAGAAATTCGATCGAAAATGAATCGAGTTCGCGAGATTTTGATCGGTTCATTGTTGTTCGAAATATTTTCCGACTTGAATGGATATCGATCGGAGAATTTTCGATAACGATGAAAAAAGGCAATTATTGCAAGTAAAACGAGGTTGCTCTCAGAGCCCCAAGAGTATCATGTATATTACAATTGACAGTGTTCTTCTCGGTTCGACTTCTAGGCGTAGGAGGTTGAGCCAATCGCAGGTCCTACACTATGAGGCAGAACAGCTATCCGACATCCGATTGGATGCACCGCACCGCGGGCTTACGTACCTCTCGCGATTTAATTTCTAGGGGGTAGGGACAAGGGAGTCGTGACTCGGGAGAGCGTCCACTGCCATCGGAGTACAAGGAAACGGATAGTGTTAGCTCTCGCTTCTCGTGAAATTTTCCCTTCGAGCGGTACGTAAACTTGTCGATATTCCACATCATAATCGACCACGTGTAATTAACAGTGGCAACGAGCACGCGGCGTGTGTAGTGTTGCATCGTGGAAAATGAAAAGTGTTGAGAAATTGAAGTTTTCACGTCGGAACGCGACGTACTGTCGTGTTGCCTCCATTTTGCAATTGACGTTCGTACAGGGAATCGTTTACGAGTCTCTCTCTCGCGGCGGTTATACCTCGCCGCTTGTTTTCCCGTCAGTGTCATCGGTTCACGAATGTTTACCAATCGACCGTCTTTGTCAACAAAATAGTATACGAGATGTACACGAGAACCCTTGGAATTCGAATCATATATTTTTCATGTTAGCATGCCTTTTTTTCGCGTCGATGCAGAAGGAACGAAAGTTTGTGCATTGCGCAATGCGCAGCGTTCCTCGGTGCGCGGTTCCTTCGTACGAATAGCAACGGATTGTACCCCCACCACTAACCCCCCACCACTGAGATTCTCTTCCCCACTCGAAAACTCATTTGCACTCTGTCGACGAATTCTGAAATGCAATCTTCAAAATTGCTTTCCCGCGTTACTCGCTTTTCGGACGCGACTCTTCCACCGCTTCGGTCGAGCACGTAGAAATTTTAAGAATTTCGAAATTGAAATATATTCTGTTTATGTCTTCGATTTATTCCTTTTTGAAGAATTCTCCCTCTTTTTCTTTCCTCATTCCATATATATTCGGAAAAGTAGTATTATTAAATCTCAATTTAGGGAAAATATCGACATTTTTAAGAAGTTCAAAATCGAAATATATTCTATAAATATATTCTGTATAAAAAGTATGATTACTTAAATAAATATATTATGCGTATGGCCAGTACATACCTCAGAGATAACGAGCACAAATGCTGAACTTAAATATTTTAGCTCGTTGTCTCTGAAGTACGTAAACTTACTATATACATAAAATATGTGTCTAATTATGTTTCAAAATACTTCTTGGATGTCTTTATGCCGTCTATAACAGAATAAATCTCGATTTTTATGTTCTTAAAAATGTAGAGATTTTTCCTCACTATTCAAATAGTGCGTTTAATACGCAACCTGAAGGCATCATATCACAACTTTGAAATTTTGATCATATCATTAGGGGGTCGAACCACAACTTTATGTGGAGCGTTTAAGATTTCAAAAAAAAAAGGTTTTTGATCTGGTCTAGTACATAGTTGTACTATACTAGTACATAGTCATATTTTTGTGCACAAGTTAAAAGTATGAGAAAGAACTAGAAAGAACTTAACCAATTTCTAAGTCACCTTTAACATTGTTACAGCTTAAAAAATGGCACGTACGAAGCAAACAGCTCGTAAATCAACTGGAGGAAAGGCGCCTCGTAAACAGCTAGCTACAAAGGCAGCACGTAAGAGTGCGCCTTCTACGGGTGGTGTAAAGAAACCCCATCGATATAGGTAAGTCGAATCTTCATTGTATATGATAATATCATAATTACCGTTGCATTAATCGAAGAATGTGTAAAATAATTTTGATTTGTTTTTTAGGCCTGGTACCGTGGCTCTTCGAGAAATCAGAAGATATCAGAAATCTACCGAATTGCTGATCAGAAAATTACCCTTCCAGCGACTGGTTCGTGAAATCGCGCAAGATTTCAAAACCGATTTACGTTTCCAGAGCGCCGCGATTGGAGCCTTACAGGAAGCATCGGAAGCATACTTGGTCGGTCTATTCGAAGACACCAATCTGTGTGCTATCCATGCTAAGCGTGTAACAATCATGCCGAAAGATATTCAGCTCGCTCGGCGAATCCGTGGCGAGCGTGCTTAAATAATATGTAACTCCCACACATACCATTTACTACTACTATTATTATTAATTATTATCATTCATAACTATCCTGGATGGAGCATTTTCATTCCAGACTATGTATTATGTTGTACTCCACGAAAAAGTGTACAAGTTCATCCCTACAATAGGTGCATAGATTTTTAGAGCTGTTTTAGATCGACAGAAAATTATTGTCATCTATGTTTGGTAGTCTTTGCTTTCGGCGCATAATTTTTTCGTAACACACAAAGACTGCGGCGTTCGTTTGCAAAAATAATCGATTAGGAATAATGATTTTGTTGGTCTCTTAATTCAATGAAAGTTCTCGATTGTTTTACACTTTGTCTATAAAATCGTTTATATATACATATATATGTATATATATATATATATATATATAAATTGAAAGGAAAAACGAGCGCAAAACCATAATGTTGATAAAAGATAAGTCGAATCGTCTTACAAATACTGTTAAGAATAAAAAAAAGATCTTTAGTTTCTCATTACAATCCTGTTATATTGTATTTGTCATTATTGCAACACGTAACGTCATCATTATCATTATTGGTATAATACATAGCAAAACTCTTTGCATTAGGATGTAAGACAGTTTCTTTATAGGGATCCAAAGTAGTGTTTACTATGCTAGAACTCTGATTGTATGAAAATTACATAGAACATTTCAATCAGCCAAGTACTCATTGTTCGTGTAAAGATAAACGTTTCATAAATAAATCTTTAAAATAAGAGTAACCTACCTTTGTCTCTTTATAGATATTAGACACACCACTCCACGAATCGACTCTCGATGAATTCGAATTTATAAATACTCGTTCGAAGACTGTTTACAAATATCTTTATTTTACAAATATTTTAATTTTACTTTTACAAATTTATGTTACAAAGGTCTCCTATTAGTTGCTATTATTTGGGTTTCAGCGTCACTTGAATATCTAGTAATCAGCTTGGTATTAACGATACGGTGGAAAGTTCGTTTGAATAAATTTTATTTGTATTACATTTAATAAGCGAAATTCTAATAAGGTTCGACAAAATTTTCTTATTCGATAATACATTTTTATTTAGCGGTGTTAGTATACTTTCTACTTTGTATAAATATTCAGAGATCCGAAGCTATTTAAAATTATGCAAGTGGTGTGAAGGCGCACAAATTATATTGAAATATCTAGTATCAATAACTTTTTTTTATATGTTCTGAAGTATAAAACTGAACTACTTCACGACGCATGAGAAAATTCATTCGTTTCTTATTAAAAATAGACGTGTATCTAAACTTACTCTAAAAGCTAAATTTGCACTAGACATTACAACATTGTTTCCTAAATCGTATTAAAATTATGAACTGAAAATAATAGCTCACAAATTATCTAATATCATTTGTGAATACCTATACAACGCAACAGAATTATGTGTTTGCGATTATCACGTTATCAAATTTATAGTTAGAAATTAAAATATTTACAAAATTCGTACATACCATTGTTAAGTATATGTTTTTTAAATAATGACGGTAGAAAACGGAAAATAATTTCTACAAATTGCTGAGTCTCTCCAGAACGAAGGGGGGAGTCAGACAATTCTACAATTATTAGATCTAAATAATAAGTATAGTATGAAAGAGACAAATAATTCTCACTCTACTATAAATTCACAAATAAATTAATAACCGAGATTTGAATTAGAATTAAAACAAATTAACAGGCATAAAAGATATACATATATGTATGTCGTGTGAAGTAAAAATGTTATGTTGGAATATTATCCGTTGTTTATAATCGAATGTGGTTGCTGTTTCCAGAGGCAAAGCCTCGTACCTGCCGCCTAGCCCTAATTAAAAAATTTAATATTCTTCAATTACCAGCTTAACACTGAGGACTATGATTTATGATTCTCGAATGCACATTTAATTTTATCAGCGCTTCCCAATCGTCTTTCTAAATATTGTTCTTTTCTGACGTATTCTACTGATTCATTATTTGTTTGTCTCAAGTTTTTCCCATTTTACTATTGTTTCAATCGCACACAGCTATAGTGCACGCAATGTTAACAACACAATGAAAGATTGAGAAATGCTGTACATATATTTATGAATTGTGCATCGCCTGTACAGCATGCATATACATATGTCGATGCAAGTAAGAGAATACTTGAGAATACTTGCAATTCATATATGTAAAGGTACTAGTTACTGGATATTTTTTTATTAATTTGAAGGCATTCTGTGATTTTGTTAAAAAGCTACAGAAACATTAACGAAGTTTTAATCCAAAGTTAATCCTATTTACCGGACACAAGAATCTTGTGATAAATTAATTGATTAATTTTCTTTTATGCCGTAGCACAATGAAATCATTATTTTATTGTCCTCTGGTGTATCACAGTTTCTTAGCATTTTAAACAAAAATTATTGTAATACTTTGCATTTATATACGAAGGAGAAACATCCATTTTTTATTTTACAAAATAAGGTAATACTAGGTATTTCATGTTATTTATTGTAATTGGTACCTTTACCCTAGCATTTACTTCTTCAAGATTAATCTTACTCACATTAAATGGCTAATGCACGGTCTACGTGAAACTGATGAAATACTAGTTCTATATTGTGCAATTTCGAATACATTCAAATGGTTTGATATTATACACACACGCATGTACACACACACACAGACAGACATAATGAAAATTTTTATTCTATGATGATGATTAGTGACATATACATCTCATGCAGGGAGAACGTAAATTGCAACAATTGACGTTGTATTACGCAATTGTGTGTTGATTCTTTGAATTCATTTTTGTGAAAATTTCAGGACAAGTCTGCAAGCGAAGTCTATGAAAACTAATTAAGCACGATTAAACATAGATTGAGCCATAGTTTGTTCTGCAAATTTTCATAATTCTCTGGATATGCGTATTCATGTATATGTATATATCTGTTATTTACAAGTCACTTACATTACTATGTATTTAAATTTCATAACGTACTATCTCAAAGTAAGATTATAAAAATATACATTACAACACATTGTTGGCTCAACCTAATATATACAGAAGCTTTACAGTAGCATGAACGTACATAAATTATATTTAAACGAACAAGACACTTTTCAGGTGAAAAGAATTTTACGTAAACGTCAAATAATTATTCAATTTACATTGCACAATATAAAGTAATACTAATTAGCTTAGAGATAAAATGAAACAGTCGAGCCAGCACAAATATAAAATGATCAAAGGTCTCAATAATTTTTGTCTAACCGAGTCGTCCGAAAAAGTTAAAAAAATAAAGATTCCTCAGAGAACTTTTCTGATTGAAATTGTTGAGACCGTGTTCGATATTCACGAAACTAAGAATATCACAAAGGAAAATTCAACAATTAAATGCAATTCGGTATTCACCTACACCTATATTAAAATTTCACGAACATCAAAGTACGATGTCGGAACTGGAAGTTATTAAGTCGCGTAAAAGACAAATCGAACAATTTAAAAGAAAAAATTGTAAACCTTATTTCCTATCGTGGTACTAATTAATTTTGATCGCTTTTGTCTCAGAGATGTATCTATTAACAACTATAAGACGCAACACGCCTTACAATTAGGACAATGTGAGAAAAGAAGAAGAATGCACTGTCTAAATTAGTAGCGCAAGCGAAAAGATGGACTTTATAAAACGTAATGCAGTCTTATGAGATATTTTGAACTTTCAGAGTAAAACACTAGTGAACCAGGATCATTGGGAACCTTGATTATACACAAATTCATGGTTTTAGCATTCACAGGAAGCACTATGTACGTAAAGGGCGAACATAGAACTAAATAAGTACAATTGATTTAACAATTATCATGTATCACTCTATATCGGTAATTTATAAATTTCTCGGCAATTTATATTGCACGAAAAATAATTTGATCAAACTAATGACTAGACTGCGGATCCTTATACATTTATGAAGAAATTGGTGGGTTGAAATATAAAACAGTAAAAAATTTAAAAAATTCAAGAATGTTATAATGTTGCTTTTAATGCAATAAAATCGTTAAGGAATGAAATCCACTTTTATGTTGTTCCTGCTTCCCACAATCAATGTAAAACATTTTATTTTGCATAAAGATCCGTAGTCTACTAATGACAGACAGTTTGCTAAAAAACGATTGTATTAATCCTGGATATTGATACATGATACCATTTGCTACAAGTACACGCAGTGCACAAAGATAACGGAACAATGACATAATTTTTCAACATTATAACGATGCTCTAATGTTACCTGTAGAGATCACGGACAGCTTGTTCCTCCCGAGATGGATTTTGACACGTGTTTAGCTTATTCTCCAATGCCTGTGTCGATTAAACAGCTGTCATTAATGCATTGTAGTGTTACAAATGTATTGTTATTGTTGGTATATCAGCCCATATGTTTTTGCTTCTCAATTGCACAAGTCTATCTATGATCGAATACACTAGTATATTTACACTTAGGGCAGTTTGGCCGCGAAAGCAGGAGATAAAGCGTATGTACAATAACAAAAGAATATAGTTCAAAGCAAAAGAATCCAAATAAAGACCTGTGTCGCTAGAATGCAGAAAATAATTTAACGGTGTGGTATCATGGAGACTTGGTCAGCACTTGGTTGATCTGGGTTGTTGTTGTATACATTGAGTAGGTGTATGAGCCTGGACTGATGGTAAATCGGTAGGTGTAGCAGACACTGTTTTTTTCCCACCCAGACAAGTGCACTTTACCCTCCTACACTCCATGCAGACCCACCTGTCAAGCTACCAACACACCAGCTACGTCACGCTACCAAAATCATAGTCTAACACAGTGATGAGCAACCCGTGGACTGCAGTGAGTCAAAAGTGGAAACCTAATACTATGCGCAGGCTGCAACGAATACATTATTAAATACTTTGTTGCATCGCCAGCTCCAATTCCAATCTGTTTACGCTTACGTTAACATTACAAAAGTGTTTGGCCATTCAAATTTTGACCAATGAGTTTTTGTACTAATAGCAATGGGTTATCTGTTTAGAAGTTTGAACGAAGTCAAATAATTTAAGGAGGTAGACTCTCGTTTCCAGGATTAGAAGGATGCGGGATGTGCCTTCTCATTTCTCGATAATGCAAAGATGGGGTTCTTCAGTAGTCAAAAAATAAAGCTAGATAAAAGATAAATCTATGCCACAGTCGCCCCCAAGCGTAGAGACAACTCTACGGTACAGCTGGAAAGAGTCAGCAGATTTTTTGTTTGGTGACTTTAAATTTAACTTCGCTTGTAGTTAATCCGCCATGTCCTTGTTTAATTATCCTTGCAAATGATTAAATTTGAAAGAATGTTTACTCTCATAATGTCTCTTAATATTATATTTCTTCGACAGAGATATTTTTCACTGCATATCAAACAAACAGCACTTTCATTTATACAAGTAAAAAGATAATCATATGTCCAACTATATAAACAATGTATAAAATCCATTATACGTTATACGAAAATCGTTATATGAAGAATGTGTTTTCTGACACAGTTCAGTAAAGGCTGTAGAATACTAGGAAAAATAGCTGGCAAGTAACAACAACGTATCGAAAACCATGGCCGCCGGTTGCTCATCACTGATCTAACGTACGTACTAGTTTTCGTGTAATTTCAAACGTATTTTATCTAGCATTCAGGAATACTGACGATTCGAAAATTAAAAGAATATCATGCCAAGTGGAACAGTCGCCTAGTGCTTAGAAACAATATTTACGGCAACCGATGCTCACTTTAAAACGTTCAGGGTATACAAGCCATGCTTCAAGCTACTTCAATGTACGTCATAGTGTGTACTCAACGTGTAAAACAAACATAAGGTGTACATATGTATATAATAAAAAGATATACTTACTCCAACTTTCCTCATAAGGTCACCGATCATATTCATTGCTAATATTCGTGTGCACGGTGCCAACGGTGGGTTCACATTATTATTGTTATTGTTGTTCCCAGTTACACCCCCTACCACTCTGTTTCCAACTAATCGCAAACAGGAAAAGACAAAAATTACTACAGGTACATAATATGAAAATATCAAACTTATAGAGAATTCATCTACCGAATAAAACACGATATTTCCACATGAATAAATAAAAAAAATAGTCTACATGCAAGTTGGATGCACAATATATTTTTTTTTAGAAACTAAAATAAAGAACAAGTTTGTTAAAATAATTTTTATTTTGCGTTATTAACAATGTCGTATATATATATGTATATTTATATAGACATATGTATATGTATATATACACGCACACACACAGAAAGATAAAATTCATTAAAGCACGTAGAAGAATGTTATTGAAGCATGAAAGTCAAGATTGAGCAAAAAGTTGTTTTTAATAAGTCTCGAATGTTGCTGATAAACTAATCTTATTTATCATCGAACAAAAATTATATAACATACAAAAAAATATAAATTTGTGATTCGATAATCAAACTTTGCATCCATTTATTGCTCGCAGCTTATATCGATCGATTTAGGAATTAATGATTGTTCTCGTCGATTTCCTTCAGTTTCAGATTATTAAAGATCATCTTTTAGGTCCAAAGCAAAACATGCGCTTAGTTTTACGAAATGTATTATGTATCTTACTTTTTAGTGGCGAAGTTGTATTACTTGGAGGTATGGATTGTTGTACTATTGGGGTGGATGATATATGAGTTTCCAATTCAACTTGTAGCTTATTACTATCGACATGATTACGAACTCTGTCGGCGGACTTATCGTTATCCGGTTGATGCCTTTCTTGGACTTGAATCTCTTGCTTTAAGTCTGCAACAATGTTTATTATTAAAATGACGTAAATCCCCTGCGTGCTCGAGTTTTATGTTATTCGTTCGACCTCTAATTTCGTCCATTAATCTCTGAACTATAACTTTTAGGCCTTCTTTCTCATCAAGTTCCGATTCCAGCAAAGCATTCTTCTCGATAGCCGAATTAAGCTTAGCTTCTATCTCCTCTTCCGTTACCCTATTTATCCTAAAAAGAGAAATAAACGAATCGTAATACTTTCACTTTGAGAGGGTAGACTCGTTTCCAGGATTGCAAGGATGCGGGATAAAAGATCAATGTAGACCGCCGCTGTCTCCTTATTCATAAGCATGAACCTGCGCATGCAGTTATTTTCATAAAGCTGCGATAGGTACATGCTACTGAATAATGCAAATTAGAAATGAAAAATGAGGAGACGCATCTCGCACCCTAGTAATCCTGGAAACGAGTCTATCCCTTTAAACAAACATGCTTTTTTTCTCAGGGATGCGTCCATTCAAGTACCTGTGAGCTCTTTCTAAATCGTCATTCTTCTGCTCTAATTCCCTTATATACTTTAATAAATGATCGTGTTGCGCTTGTAAATCTTGAGCCTTTCCTTGAAACATTGCACAGTCTGACGTTTGCTGATCTAATCTTGTTCTCAATTGTTCCACCTCGGTGGCAAGTCTAATATTTCGTTGTCGTAATTCTCTATTAGTTTTCTCTGCTTGCTCCAGAGACGCTTCTAATTCCTTCTCTAACAATTGCGAGTGTTCTTGAAACTCTTCCAATTCCCTTTCTATATCTTCTTTTCTATAATTGTAAAACAAGTTTCCACTCAGCGTTTCCAGAATAAAACAACGGTTACACCAGAATCGAAGTTCCAATTTGAAACTTACCTTCTGTGTAGTTGATGCGCAAGATCTTTCCAATATAGAGCCTCATCGTCCTTGGAGACAAACTTCGGAGGGTCGATGTCCATCATTTTACTAATATTTCCAAGTTTGCTCAAATTTCAAATTGTCGCGTTGAAAACAGATGACAGTCGCTATCTCTTCTATTTTACCAATGGTACTGGAACATCCTATCAACGAAACAGATCGGTTTATTCAGGATGCTAATACGCGAATACATGTAACAAAAGTCATAAACGTTCTCGTCGACGGTACATTAGATGTCATACTCAGCATGGTGAAAGTTTCGTTGCTTTCATTAGATCAAAACTGTAAACGGAAAGAACGAAGCACCTGGCCATATTTAATAGAAAAGCATGAAAAATCAAATAAGAATACAGTAAGTTTTGAAAAAGGATTCCACTGTTTAATTGAATAGTTCTGAGAATTATGTGTTATTGCGGATTATCTTATACAATGCAATAAATCAATCATTGTACAATACAATTTCTGCATAAAGATATTATTTGTCATTATACCTTATAATCATACGGGATGCTTCTTTCTTTTGCACAGTAGTATAGGTGCGAAACAGAGGTACTCGGGAAAGGATCGAAGCAACGTCAATCTAACCTACTTCGCGTTGATAGTACCGCTGATAAACTGATCGGGGAACAATGAACGTGGAAAGTAGAATCGTGAATGACATACGAACAAATTAAATATTATTGCGCGTAGTAGGAATAAGATAGAACTTGATTCGCAAAAATGTCTACGAAGCAGGACTTACGTGGTTCGTTGAAGGGTACACGCTACGAATCGACGATGCGACGAAGCGACAAAGCGACAAAACGACGAATGGTCCAGCGTAAACTCCGCGGCTCTCTGATCGAACCGAAGTGTTTCGGTGTAGAAACGTAATCGTTTATCTATCTCGTTCGAAAATGTTGAATGAAACGGTTCAGAGAATCGCGCGGACGCATCGAAACTGCATCGCTTTGCGGTGCATATAAATACGGAAGACCTTGAAAAAAGCACTAGCAGGTGAAACGTAGAGGAAATGTCGCGTGGGACAGAAATGTCATTACCGTGGAATTATGAGTCACTGTTCAGACGGGACGGTAACGTAGAGAAATAAGAAAAACGTGAAATCTGCTCTTGCGAATTCCGCGTTCCGATCACGGCAGAAATCAAATTGAGAACCATTCGTTGTATCGGATATTTGCCTTCCATTGAACGTAAACCGCACCGTTGTGTTACACGATCGATTTACATTCGACGTTGCTGTTGGTATAATGATTACGACTGAAAGACTCGCGCCTATTTGCCACTTGCAAAATGGCAGATATACAAATATACCGTAGCTCTCTCTCTACACGTCCGATTACGATGCTACGGCTACAGCAAGCTACAGCTACGCTTACGGTTACGTCGCAGTTAAGGTGGCGTTCGAGAGCCAACCGGTTACGCGTACATCAGACATGGTGGACAATTCCTCGAATACCATCAACAATTTAGTTTCATTAGAATGTTCTTCTTCTTTATAGCGTTCTAGATTTTTGAGTTCAATCGATGTGAACCAGATTACTGCACCAATCACCTCATTCTTTTCTGAAACGAATGTGTAACGTGTAACATTTGTGATGCACGTCTCTGATGCACGAAATGTATCATCCGTACTTGTCGATCTACAATCTACAATAATCCTAATTATTACGTAAATAGCATAATAAATGTACATGTGTCTTGTGAGTTTACTATTATTTGCTCATACAATTAAACGTGTCATCTTGCGAAGAATTTTATATATATGTTTTAGAATAAGAGAATGCTTGAATTGTACTTTGTTAGAAGTGGTTAGAAGTAAGTCCCTTTTTATGAGAATTTTATATAAATCCTTGTGATGTTATGGAAGAGTGCATTTTTCTGTCTACGGATCAGAATTACCGACTCTGTAGAGACTCTAAATTACCGAGGCCGTAGAATTTTTCGCGGCACCTCGAATCCTCTGGTAAGCAGTAGGCGTACATGAGAATAAGGAGGTATCCGACGAGGACAGACTTATGCGATTTACGGAGAGCGACAAGGAGAGAAGTACAGAAATAACCTTAGTCGTGCCACCTACTTTCAAGGCTCTGCTAATCTCCTGATACATACTCCTGATAACATGAAACTGTCAGAAAATCCATTAACAACTCACTTTCCGATAATAATATATAACAATTTATGGTCACATAACGTAGACTAGACCATTAGAAACTTTCGCAGTACATTTTTGTTTCTAATTGCTTTACAAATAAAAAGTTATTAACAACTTTCCCGACTTCTGTCCAGAAGTGAGTTGAAAAATATAACAAATAAATTGTTTTCTAATTTTCCACGCATAATTTGTGAAAATTTATGATTGAAGAAGCTAGTATAGACCTCTAGCAATAATCCAATAGCAATTTTGTATAGATCTGACTCGTATTAAATTAGTTATTAACCATTTTTGCAAGGTGTACTTGATTCTCCTGTACCCGTAATGTGTAAGACAAGGAGAGGTTGAATATGTGACAAGGATAGATACAGTGGCGCGACAGTGTCGCCATCTATGGTGGCGGGATTGTGAACTAATTTTTCCTATCCTTCCCATGTGTAAGACAAGGACGGTGATAGTGTGCAACAAGGACAGAAGAGGTCTCGCTCGTGTCACCTCCTTTTCGCGACGCTTTGAATCCCCTGGTAAGTATTAGGCATACATGAAATCAAGGAGGTATCCGACAAGGACAACCTTATGCAATTTACGGAGAGCGACAAGGACAGACATAGACCGCTCTCGCTCATCTATCAAATCAATCGATTATTTATTAATTACTCGCTTCTCAGCAACAATTTATGAACTTTAGGGATTGGAGAATACGAGGCGAACCTTCCGCTAGTTTCACGTATAGGTTTCGATTGGATTTTGTTAATTGTTACATAGTTATTAACAATTTTCCGGAAGTCTGTTCAGAAATGTGCTGAAAAATACTGACATCATCTTACAAATAACTTGTTTTCTAACTCTTCAGACATAATTTGTGAAGATTTATGACCGAAGAAGCTAGAATAGATCTCTAGCAACAATTCAGTAGTAGTTTTATGGAGATAAAGCCGATATTTAATTAGTTATTAACAATTTCTGCAAAGGATTCTTGTTTCTCCTATGCTCGTAATGTTCTAGCAAAGGAATATATAGCGTGCGACAAGGACAGTAGAGGTCCCGCCATCTTCTTTGCTGCTAAGATTCCTTCGGTTTACCAGGAGAGTATTAGGCAAACATGAGAACGAGGAGATATCCGACTGAGTACAAATTTTGCTGTATAGTTGGCAATCTATGTGGAATTACTAATGACCAATCATAGTCAAGTCATGAAATTTCTGTAGAGTCGACGATCTATGTGATCTTCAGTAGCGGTACCGCTCGTGCCACCTACTTTCAAGGCGATGCTAATCCCCTGATACTTATTCCTGATAACATGAAACTGTCAGAAAAATCATTAATAACTCGTTTTCGGATTATAATTTATAACAATTTATGGTCAAAGAATGTAGACTGAACCAGTAGTAACTTTCACAGCATATTTTTGTTTCTAATTGATTTATAATTAAATAGTTATTAACAATTTTCCGAACCTCTGTCCAGAAGTGAGCAGAAAAATATTGACACCACCTTATAAATAAATTGTTTTTTAACTTTCCAGACATAATTTGTGAAGATTTATCGTCGAAGAAGGTAGAATATATCTCTAGCAACAATTCAATAGTAATTTTATGTACATAAAGCCCGTATTTAATTAGTTATTAACAATATTTGCAACGGGTTCTTATTTCTCCAATGTCCGTAATGTGTAAGACAAGGAGAGATAAGTGTGCGAGAAGGATAGCAGTAACAGTGGCGCGACAGTAACACCATCTGGGCGGCTGAATTGTAAACTAATTTTTCCTATCTTCCCCACATGTAAGACAAGGACAGAGATAGTGTGCAACAAGGACAGAAGAGGTCACGCTCGTGCCACCTTCTTTTTCGCGGCGCTTCGAATCCCCTGGTAAGTATTAGGCGTACATGAATCCGAGGAGGTATCAGACAAGGACAGACTTATGCAATTTACGGAGAGTGACAAGGACAGACACAGACCGCACTCACTCATCTATCAAATCAACCGCTTATGTATTAATTACTCGCTTCTCAGCAATAATTTATGAACTTTTGGGATTGAAGAATACGAGACGATCCTTCGGCTACTTTCAAGTATAGTTTTTGATTGGATTTTGTTAGTTGTTAAATAGTTATTAACAATTTTCCGGAAGTCTGTTCAGAAATTAGCTGTAAAATATTGACCCCATCTTCCAAATAAATTATTTTCTATCTTTCCAGACATAATTTGTGAAGATTTATGATCGAAAAAGGTAGAATAGATCTCTAGCAATAATTCAGTAGTAATTTTATGTAGATACAGCACGTAGTTAATTAGTTATTAACCATTTTTTCAGAGGTTTCTTGTTTCTCCTATGTCCGTAATGTGTAAGACAAGGAGAGGTTGAGTACAGCACAAGGACAGAGCGTGACTCACTCGTGCCACCTACTTTCAAGGCGCTGCTAATTGCCTGATACTTACGCCTGATAACATTAAACTGTCAGAAAATTTATTAATAACTCGCTTCTCGATAATAATTTAAAACAATTTACTATCAGAGAATGTAAACAGGACCATTAGGAACTTTCACAGTAGATTTTTGTTTCTAATTTGTTTATGATTAAACAGTTATTAACGATTCTTTGAACTACTGTCCCGACATAACCTCAAATAACTCCGAACACTCTCCGTAAATAATTAATTTTCCAATTCCAGGGACATAATTTATGATCGTTTTCGCTAAAAACGTCTAGAATGATGTCTTAACTATTTTCTGAATCTAATTTTGTAAAGATCTGTCGCCTAATTATTGAGTTATTAGCGATTTATCAGATGGTGACATGTCGTATATGACTGTCCTTTTCGCACACAATACCTCTTTTTGTCTAACACATTACGGATATAGGAGAAACAAGTACCATCTGCAAAAATGGTTAATAACTAATTAAATACGGTCTTTATCTACATAAAATTACTACTGAATTGTTGCAGGAGATCTATTCTAACTTCTTCGATCATAATTCTTCACAAATTATGTCTGGAGAGTTAGAAAACAATTTATTTGTAAAATGGTGTCAGTATTTTTCTGCTCATTTCTAGACAGACTTCCGGAAAATTGTTAATAATTATGTAACAATTAACAAAATCCAATTAAAAACTATACGTGAAAGTAGCTGAAGGGTCGCCTCGTATTCTCCAATCTCTAAAGTTCATAAATTGTTGCTGAGAAGCGAGTAATTAATAAATAATCGATTGATTTAATAAATGAGTGAGAGCGGTCTATGTCTGTCTTTGTCGTTCTCCGCAAATTGCATAAGTCTGTCCTTGTCTGATACCTCCTTGATTTCATGTATGCCTAATACTTACCAGGGGATTAGAAGCGTCGCGGAAAAGGAGGTGGCACGAGCGAGATCTCTTCTGTCCTTGTCGCATACTATCACCGTCCTTGTCTTACACATGGGAAGGATAGGGAAAATTAGTTCACAATCCCGCCACCGTAGATGGCGACACTGTCGCGCCCCTGTATCTATCCTTGCCGCATATTCTATATCATCTTGTCTTACATATTACAGGCATAGGAAAAACAAGTAGTCTCCAGTCATAATTTGTGAAAATTTACGATTGAAGTAGCTAGAATACACCTCTAGCAAGAATCCAGTAGCAATTTTGTATAGATCTGACTCGTATTAAATTAGTTATTAACCATTTTTGCAAGGTGTACTTGTTTTCAAAGTTGTTAATCTTAATTTTACTATCGAATAGTCATGTAGAGTGTTGGGAAAAAAGCCGACATTAAATGTTGTAACTATTATTGTTTATTTTTCACCAATCAAATTACAATACAATTATCATAAAGTTTAAAATTGTTACATTCTCCGTCCGAAGTTTTCGTTGGAGATGACGCCTCTCTTCTAGTTCTATCCTTGTCGCACAATCTGCTCTCCTTGTCTAACGCATTACCTGATCAGAAACAAAAGAAAAACATATGCTATCATATTCTAACCTATTCTAACAATCTGTAAAAGCTTCTGTTAATTAGAATGCAACTATGACAAACAACCTTTTATTGTAAAAATAAAATGGGTGGATATATTTAACTGTATGTTTGGAGTATTTAATATCATATCCGCGATACTATAGGTAGATACGATGCCTTTATTTTCCAACAAGTTTTCTCCAAAAAAAACACCTGTCAGAAAGGCCAGTGTTTTTTTAGTAAATAAGGATTTAAGTCCGCAACGAATTGAAAAAGAACTCGGTCCCAATGTGGGGCCTATACGTTTGAAATTAGGCGATCAGGAAGCTATTTTTCAGTCAGGTTTATGGATCCCAGGTAAAAAGATATTAACAAAAAAAACTATCGATCTAATAGACTCTTTTTTATTAAAATTCCTGACGCGTATTTTCTAATACAGAGTCTGGTACGATTGGAGGAACTTACAAAGAAAATGAAAAACTTAAGAAAGAAGTAAGGAGATTGGAGGAGGAAAATAATTTATTGACGTTAAAATTTGATGTACTTCTTGATATGGTTGGTGTTTTTCTGTTTGTTTGAGACACAAAAAGTTTCTAGAGTGCATCTAATGTTGTTTAAAATTGATGATTTGATTTGTAATTTTTCAGTTGACACAGGCAATGGCAGAATTTAATCTGCAAAGGGAAGAATTGGATAGACTGAAAAGAAATTGATTGTATTGCAAGGACACGCTGAATCTTTATACATATTTTAATCAATTTAACACGAATACATAAATACGCATATTTATATATTATTTGTATGTACACATTGAATCAATCGAAGGCACATAGTGAACTCTAAAAATTTACATCGATTAATCACAGGAATTGTATGAAATTAATTCGCTTATAATTATAATGTGTATGTACAACGTTATCAAATTAATCTTCTTGCTAATCCATAACATTTTCTGGACAAGTTTTTCTTGTGTGCCCTAAAAGTGTAAATACAATTTAATATAACCGCAACGGATGTAAATAATCATTTTCATACTGAAACATAAATAAAGATGTAAACCTTCTATTCCACAAACACCGCATTTTCTTTTGCTACCGGCAGCTCGTGGCTTCTTTTGTGTATTTTCATGTCCTCTACCTCTACCTCGTTCCCCGAAAGATGTATTATGATTCTGAGTGGTATCGTCTGCCCATTGAAAGAACTTGCAAGACTCGTTCATTGGTTTCGGACACGAATAGAACAGTCGCCCTTTGTTAGGACCATCTTTCTGAACAGTTCGTCTACAATACATGTGAAAAGAATGTACAGTCGGGGACAATTCTAAGTGGATAACTTTTTAAAAATCGGTCCAAATGATTTGAATTTTTTTAAAGATGGTAGATCAAAGAAAACTTTATCAAAATCGGTTGACATTGCAATGAGCTACATATGTTTAAAAATGAGAGCTTAAGAAGGCAGACTCGTTTCTAAGATTGCAAGGGTGCGGGATGCGCCTTCTCATTTTTCGATAATGCAATGGGGTTTTTCAGCAGCCAAAAGATGAAGCTAGATTGGCTAGATAAAAGATTAATCTAGGCCGCAATCGCCCTCAAAAGTCCTAATTTTACTTTTACGAGGCGTAATTTGCATTATTCGGCAGCATATAGCTGTCGCAGCTTTATGAAAATAGCTACATGTGCAGCTTCACGTTAATTACGCTGTCAAATAATGCAAACTACGCCTTGTGAACGTAAAAATAGGATTTTAAGGGCGATTGCGGCCTAGATTAATCTTTTGTTTAGCGCTTTTGACTATTGAAAATCCCCATCTTTCCATTATCGAGAAATGAGAAGGCGCATCCCGCACCCTTGCAATTCTGGAAGCGAGAATCTATCTTCTTACGGATGAAAATCACAGATTTTCCTTTGGACCAATTTTAAAAAAGTTATGCAATTTTTAAGAGCGTCCACTCAATCGAAAAGCCACATATATCGAAAATTGACTTACTCTTTCGCTAATTGATTACAATTACACTTTATACTGCCCGATTCAAACGTATCGTTCTGTCCCCACGAAGTGCCAGGCCTGGCACTACTGTTTGTACTTTGTCCCCATGCACTAGAAGTGCTCGGTCCAGTATAAGTAGTTGTAGTGTTTGCCATGTAGTTTGTGTTTCTATTTCCACCATTGTGCGTTTGTTGGGCGTCGTCTGATGCCCACAGGAAAAAGTCACAGCCAGTGCCTTGAGGTTTGGCACATTTATAGAATAATCTTCCTAAAACACGTGTTACAAGTGCAATGGTAAAAATTTCATTCTGTAAGTATGTATCTGAACAATCCTATTCGATATGTGTACCTTGATTCGGCCCCTCTTTTCTTACAGTCAACTGAATAGCGTTCTCGTGACACCTACACATAATAACAGCATTATTATCGGTGTCATCCCACGCGTTACTTTGCTGCACTCTTGGTTGTCTAAAGTCGTTGTTCGATGAATTGAAATGATTCGTATCGATCCATGTGTCGTTGTTCTTCGAGTCGTGTTGTTTCTTAGCGTTCCTATTATTGTCTCTTGGTCTGTTGCGTTGGTTATTGTTGTTTTGAGGTCTAACGAGCCCTACAGATGTGTCATTTTCAGATAAATTTGTCCTATTTCGAACTCGATTTTGTTGAGCTCCGCTGTTTCTTACTGGAGGTGGATTGGAAACAGCAAATGATCTTGATCCATCGAATGTACTGCTGTATCCACTGTCGTTCGTTGTTTGCCTGACACGCTTAACGTTCTCATCTTTAATACTCATTACTTCATTGAAGGAAGGATCACAGCCACCGATGCAAGTTGTGTAACTAGTACCAAAAAGCGGAAACGCGTTTCTACTCAACTTCAATTTCAACTTACGCATATTTCCTGCGCACTGAAAGAAACAAATTAGTTTGTAAACCAGTTGTCGTAATTCGTAGATACACTAGGTATACGTACTTCCGAACAAACATCATCCAATACTTCGACGGATTCTACAGTTTTCGGAAACCATATGACATTATTACAGGTCGGAAATCCCATACAGCCAATATATTTTCCAGTGTTCTGCTTTTTGTCCTTGAGCGTCATATTTGAACTGCATTTCGGACATTTAAAGATAACAATTTCTTCGGGTGGGTTATTAATCTGTATGTTTTCAGTCTCGGTTGGTTGTTCCCCGAGATAATCAGCCAAAGCATTGTCGATTAAATTAGCACGTTCCAATGCTATTTTAAAAACATCGCGATATTTATTTATCTGAGTTTGTAAAACATCCTTTGGATCCTTTTGTCGCTCGCAAACTCTGTACAAAAAAGGAATAGTTAATCTTGCAGATTGTGTTCACTGTTTAACCCTTTGCACTCTGAGCTGTTTTAACTCGAAAATTAAATATTTCTTCCTAAATATTTAGTGATTGATTAAATATCGATACATTTAATAATGTAAACAATATTTTGAACAATGGTACAGCAATTCAAGTGCTAAGGGTAAAAGCAATTCAGTGAATTAGAAAAGAAAAAACGTACAACTTGAGATTCCTCTCTAAATCAGCTCTCAAGTTTGGTTTCGACATTTCAAATCCCATGTTATCATATCCCATTACTAATCCGATTCCAAGTTTTCCAGGCATCAAGTGTTTACCATCTACCAAACCTACGTATTGACGTGACTTGATCGTATCTATGTGTTCAGCATGTGTAGCATCCGTACCGATACCGAATTTATCCATTAAAGAAATCAAATCGGCTTCGGTTAATAATTGCGGTGGAGATGTTTCTTCCTGCATCATATCTATACTGGTAGGTTTAAAGATCTGTCCTTCTTGGTATACAAGAATTTCTTTGTCGCTCCACCTTTCGTATATGTACACGTTTAAATAGTTTCGTTCAATAATTTGCAGGCCGTTGGCAAGAAACTTTTCCCCGGCTATATCAATTTCCACTGTAGTTTCATGGCCTACTGCGTTCTTCGATAA
The DNA here is from genome assembly GCA_028455805.1 of Lasioglossum figueresi. NCBI lineage: Eukaryota > Metazoa > Arthropoda > Insecta > Hymenoptera > Halictidae > Lasioglossum > Lasioglossum figueresi. The sequence goes on along the minus strand of CM052196.1, from coordinate 13,228,218 downwards.
GCAAGCCAAAAAATGTCGAACCACGAATTCATAAATTTTCGCTTCGTTGCCTGTTATTAAACAAATAGTTAGAATGGCGTAAAAAATCGTGTGGAATGCGTCGTTAATTATATAAACGATATACTACACCTGCTAAACTGTTGCTAAATTTTGTTGGATGTATGGGAGGATGTGCTTGATCGGATTTCTTTCCTTGCCGTGGATTTAATCCCTCCCCCAGTAATTGGTTCGCAAAATCACCCCACGCAGAACTGTTTGTCTGTTGATTTACCAAAGGTACAAGATTCAATTCTTTTGGAAATATATTCGTTTCTGTACGCGGATAACTGATTAAACCTTGAGTATATAATTTCTCTGCTATTTTCATGGTCTCCTTGGCGCTTAAGTGAAGTTTCCGAGACCCTTGTTTCTCCAGTTCCTATATTTAGTTAGAAAGAATTCATCAATACTTTTTTCTCTTTCTTTCAACGACTATTCTATACTTACAACTGTGTCCAATGGCAGCGGTCTCCACTTACTCTTAGGCTTACTCATCACTTTTTCTACAGTGGCGTTGGGTTGTTCTAAACACCTCTCTAGCAGAACCTCGCAAGGTAATTTTTCAAACAACCTTCCTCTCGCCCATCTAAACTCCACCGAAATGTCATCACGAATATCCATTACTTTTATCTTCCAATATGCTTCTGGTTTGAACCTTTCTATGGCTAGAAATCTTTCGACTACGAATCCTAGGGTTGGGAATTGACAGCTGCCATAACTGATCAGCATATCTGAAAGAGTTCTCGGAAATACCTTTTGTAGTCTCAACGTTTGGAATCTAGTAAATGCAGCACCTACAAACAGTAGTTCGATTATACGTTGTCTTACAACTAGACAGCGGATTTGATGCATTTATGACAAAAATGAGTAGGTGTAATTCAAAACAGTGAAAACATTCGAAGAATTTAAAAAGACTGTTATATTATTTTCATCCTATTAAACATATTGTTGCAATTCAGGTAAAACATTTTTATTTTGCATAAAGATCCGCTGTCTACTTATAACCAATTCAGACTTTGACCGACAACGACTTTGACCAAAAACGACTTTAAACGACGACAGTATTATGCTATAGTAACATCATTTGACAACGTCGTTGACCAACTACATCTAACTTCTTATAGTGTAATAGTTAAAGAATAAAATGTCAGCACCATCTTTACAAACAATATTACTACCGGATAAAACTGTCGTCAACTAAAATCATTGTCAGTTAAATTCATCAACAGTAAAGTTGTTGTCGATTAAAGACGTCGAATCGATCCATTAAATGCTGGTACTGTATACCTATCCTCAGATCAAGTTCGCTCCGTACATCAACAGCATTGCTAACTGCTTCATCTGGATCGCAGAGATTCTCAACTGCTCTGTTTACGGACGCTTGAGTGATTTCGGAAAATTTTGCTCTGCAAACAGACAAGTTTGTTATTAGTATACAGGGCATATTGAACTTATTTGCAAATTTATGCTACTACCTATATATACGTATATTAGGTTTCACTGCTTGGCAGACATTAATAATCTCGAACCCAATATTCTCCCCTTCGCGATCGCAATCCGTCCAAATGATTAGTGCGCTGCACTGCTTCACTTCTCTTTCTAAAGTTTTCTTAATCTTTACAGACACCTCTTCGATACATTGCTTCGTGACCGGAGCATCAAACAAACTTAGGGGATGACAACCTTGCCATTTACAATATGCTCCTGAAAACGCGTAATTCAACAAGTGGCCAGACACAGAGGTCATAAGCATGTTGCAATTTTGATTCCATAAATTCGAGTTGAATTCATAAATTTTATTGTAAGGGGAAAGTCCTTCTCTCTGTAACACAATAGGAAAGTTCAATTATTATTTCATTGTAATTTTAACTTGTTTTAAATGAAAAACAATATTACTAGACTGCAGATCTTTATGCAAAATAAAAATTATCTGCGACTATTGCCCAAAATATAAAAACCAAATTGAATGTTAAATCATACAGTCAGTCCCATAAGTCCCATAAGTATGGGACTGACTGTGTATATCGGCATCTTCAATTTAAACAATTTTTCAATAATTTTGAATTTCGTATACTCAATTTTCCTATAAATGCATAAAGATCCTATTTAAATATTACTTACTCGTCTGCTATTACCCCGAGACAAATAACCGGCGATATGTTTCGCAGCATCATTTTTCTCCGCAACGTTCAGGACTTTCATGACCTCTTTCGATTTTGAATATCTTGCGAGAGAAAGGTACTGTTTAGAAAGATTTAATGTTAACACATCGAGTGACTTCGTGTAAAATATCAACATATTCAAAGAGTCCTATCCCAGTCCTGCGAGGTTATGAATTGTCTATAACATCTTTGGTTACATTGGTCCACTATGTATGCATATTCTTATTTTACAATCTCTGCACTGCTTTCGTTGAACACACAAAACATTCACCGGGCACTTTACATTCCGTTTAAATAATTTGATTATTAGTTTGTATCTGGTAAAACGTACAACGAAACGAACTTTCGGTTACTGCCGTTGACATTACTCCGATTGTATTTGATTGAACTTCGATTGTGTCGAGCAATGTTGAGCAATGTGCGAAACTTGACGTCGCAATATCCCTATTGATAAAAATATATCTTGGATCGAGCGATCATCGATAACAGTAATAAAATCTTTAAACAAGCGTATTTTTACTGAAATAATGATCCTTCGAACGGTTCGAAATATTACCAGCGATATTTCTCGCGGACGACAGTAACTTTTGCGTCGCAAATGTTGCAACTATGTTAACATAAAAAAGAAGGAGCTGTAAGTAACAGTAGACATTTTCAATATTTTGCACGATAGTTTTGGATTTCATGCGTTTCCGTCAAGGCACAGGTGAGTAGACAATAATTCGCTTCTAGATAATATCGATAAATTCGAAATGAATTTATTTCTCGTCGAGTTGATATCGCGCGTAGATACTTCGTATTCAATACCACCTTCTCTGCTTTCGATAGAACCTTCTATTTTTCTCCGTAGTAATTAATAAATGTTGAAGTGTTTTTTCCACGTTTAACATTTCGCAATTTCGGGATCGGTTTCTACGAAGGAATTTGTCGTTCGATTAAACACTTTTGGTTACGACGTGTTATGGTTATCGTTCGTATCTGAAATTCTCACAATAATCGTAAACACTATACATCTTGTCGTTCGATTCTGCACACCTGTTCTATACTAATTATTCTATTTTTCCAGCAACATTGTTACTCCGATCAGTTGTTTAAAGACAAACCAAACATGACAGAAGGCATGTTAGGTGCAGATATCTGCAGGGTCTGCCGATCCGAAGGTCTAGCGGACAGACCATTGTTTCATCCTTGCATTTGTACCGGCAGTATTAAATGGATACACCAAGAATGTTTAGTGCAATGGTTGCGTTACTCGCGCAAAGAATACTGTGAACTATGCGGACATCGTTTTTCGTTTACCCCAATCTATAGTCCGGACATGCCACGCCGTTTACCGTTAAGAGATGTGATCGGTGGATTATTCTCGAACATAGTCACAGCTGTTAAATATTGGCTACATTATACTTTAGTTGCGATAGCATGGCTCGGCGTTGTTCCATTAACTGCTTGCAGAACGTACAGAGCTTTGTTCAGTGGACCTCTTGATCTGATTCGAGTAAGTATTCTAAGTTACAAACAGGGACTTATACCTGTATATAAAATACTGGTATCATACCAGTATTTTTCGGTTATTTCTTCCTAATTGTTATAGAAACTGAAATATCGGAATACTGGTATAATGTCATACCGGTATATTTGCATATATTTACTGGTAATTATTTCAGTTTTTCCAATGTGTAGGATACATTAACTGCTTCACAATTATAAACGAGGTCACATACCTTGTTAATAATTAATGTTGATACAAATTTTAGTAAATTTTATTGATAATAATAAAATATATTTGTCAAATGTAATTAGTATACATGATAACTAATTTAGGTGACACACAGTTCCTTTTTATTTGGGCATCCTTTGCATTGGAAAAACTGAAAAAATACCAGTATTTATTTCAGCTTCGGTACAGCCTCTTGGCATAATATCAGTATGAAAATTTTACCGGTATTAAGTCCCTGGTTATAAATCTAACTACACGTAAAACAACGAAAACAATATCATATTCTTGGTTGTTACAGATAATGTCGTTACCAAGGGACATGCTATCCACAGAAAATATATCGTCGGATGTATTTCATGGCTGTTTCGTAGTTACTTGTACGCTATTCGCGTTCATCGGTTTGGTGTGGTTGAGAGAACAAATTTTACACGCCGACGGTCCAGATTGGCTCGAACGAGACATAGTTGTAGTGCCTGTGGTTCCATTTAATGCGAACGTACCTCAAAGGCAAAGAGCCCTTTTGCAACAGGAAATTCAAGATAATAATAACGTTCCACCTTTTGTGAACCAACCCCCCGTTTTGATAATAGACGTTCTAAATTTTCCTGGGGATGGAAATGGAGAAGGACAACATAGGGTAGAAGATAATAATTTAGCGGATAATCAAAGGATAGATGGAACCGAAGGGATCGATAGAGATATCGAACAGCAAGTAGCTGCGAGAAATCCAGAGCCACAGATAGATCAACCTCCAAGAGATTTGGAGCCTCCTGTAGCTCCCAGAGATATAGAACCGTTAATACCTCCTAGAGACATGGAAGAACCTACGCCTCCTAGAAACATCGAACAACCACCCAGGGAAGTACCTCGAATAGAACAGGTGGGAGTAGACGGTGAACAAGCGAACGCGAGACTCGGCGAAGTATGGAGAGACCAAGGTCAAGCTCAAGCTCAAGCTCAAGGTCAAGCTCAAGGTCAAGCCCAAGGAGAAGCTGAAGAAGCTAATTGGAATCCTATGGAATGGGACAGACCGGCTGAAGAGTTAACTTGGGAACGTCTTCTCGGATTGGATGGGTCTCTAGTTTTTCTTGAACACGTGTTCTGGGTCGTGTCCCTGAATACTCTATTTATCATGGTATGTATCGACGAAATATTAGGTCGTTGCATATGAAATGTTCGATTTTTAATATTCACATTAATTTGAATATTAAACTACTATTACTAATTTAATATTCACATCATTAACATTTTAATTTCTGTAATAGTATTTCTTGGTCAAAACGCATTGCAAAATTTTCATATGCAACAACCTAATAATTTGAACAAAATGTTCACGAGTTCATTCCTGCGAATCGAAATAGCTCATTCTATTTTTCTTTTCTAGGTTTTTGCTTTCTGCCCTTACCACATCGGTAGCTTTGCGATAGCTGGATTAGGATTACAAGAGTACGCAGCTGCATCCCATTTCGAAGGACTAGTGACAACATTGTGTGGTTATTATGTGATCGGGATCTGTTTGGTAGTTCTTCATACACTGGCGGGTGTCCTCGGTTTCTACGACTCTCAACGTATACTAGGCTTATGTTACGTTATAGTAAAGGTTTCTTTGCTATCTGTCGTGGAGATAGGCGTACTTCCTTTGGTATGCGGCTGGTGGTTAGACATTTGTTCGTTGGCAATGTTCGACGCTACGCTCAGAGACAGAGAATCCTCGTTCAGATTAGCTCCTGGCACTTCGATGTTTATTCATTGGTTGGTTGGAATGATTTATGTATATTATTTCGCTTCGTTTATTCTACTGTTACGGGAAGTGTTGCGGCCTGGTGTAATATGGTTCTTGAGGAATTTGAACGATCCCGATTTCTCGCCTATCCAAGAAATGATACATCTTCCAATTTTGAGACACGTGAAAAGACTCGTTGCGTCCACAGTTATATTTGGAACATCTATTTTATTAATGTTATGGCTGCCAGTGAAACTTTTACGATGGGCATGGCCAGGATTTTTACCATATACAGTGACTGTTCAAAGCGAAGCTCAGGTAAGCGATCACTACCTGCGACAGTGATTTTGTATCTGTTAAAATACTCTTTTACAGGTCAGCGAGTTTTCCTTGGAACTGTTGTTGCTGCAAGTGGTTCTTCCTGCGTTGATGGAACAAACTCATACGCGTACATGGTTAAAATCTCTCATCAGAGGCTGGTGTCGAGTAGTGGCCTGGATGTTGGATCTCCAATCGTACCTTCTAAGGGATCAGACAGAGGATCCAGGACCAGCGGTGATCGAAGAGCCGCAACATCTCGATTTAGGCGCTGCGCATCAGGCGTTACAACATAGGGACGGACCAGCAACTTTTCAACCATACGTCAGACCACGCTGGTTTCCTGCTAGACTGATCGGTCTTTTGTTCTGCGTATGCGTTTCTCTCGTTATTGCAAGCTTGATCGCAATGACTCTTCCTGTTTGGTTGGGACGCAGAGTAATGGCATTGTGGATGGTTGGAGCACCTGCTCCATCTCCGCCAGTGTTACCACCTACTTTGAGTGGTTCCGGTGAGAATTACATTTACAATAACAATATTAGAGCTCATATACAGGGTGTCTTGTAACATGATGACTTCAAATAACTCCTAAGTTATTTGATGTACGAAAAACTTTTTTTAAACAAATGCTGCATGATTTCCAGCGGGACAGTTCTGTAAACTATTATTTGTTATTTTGCTTTTTTAGCGAGATACGAGGGTTATCTTGTTTCTTAAATCGAATGCCCAATATTTTTTCTCGAATTCAGATGAAGCACCGAATTCTGTGTAAAAAAGTATTATATCAAATAGAGCTCAAAATTAATAATTGCCGAGATATTCTGAATGTTATTTAATATCTTAAATATTAAAAATGAAATTTATTGCATGGGTCGCAATGGACTTCAAGCAACGCTCGAAATAAAATTTCTCTTACAAATATTTTAGGAATTGTTCATTTTAAGCTTTATTTGATGTAATATTGTTTTTATATAGAATTTGGTACTTTATCCGAATTCGAGGAAAAATATTAGTCATTCCATTTAAAAAAAACTTGTAGGTGACTCCCGTACCTCGATGAAAAAAAAAGTAACAAAAAACAGGTTGTAGCACCATATTGCATGTAAACCATGCAACATTTGTTTGAAAAATTGATTCGTACAACAAATAACTTAAAAGTTATTTGAAGTTTCATGTTACGAGACTCATCCTGTATATTTACACCTATTACATTATTTATACCTTGTTATCGGAATTTTCTAGAAACGAACGAAGCAGTGGTTGCTTTATCTGGACGAGTACACGAGCTTTACACGGTAGCTTGTGGAATGTACGTATGTTGGGCGGCAGCAAGAGGATTGGCTTTAGCGTTTTCATGGCTACCACGTGGACGAAGAGCCGTGTTGGACAAAGTGAAGCATTGGGCGATCATAGGCGTGAAAGCGTCGGTTGCATTTTTCCTACTTATTGGCCTAATACCGCTCTTGTTTGGTCTCCTTCTCGAATTGGTTGTCGTAGTACCATTACGCGTACCACTGGTACAAAATCCAATATTATTCATCTGGCAAGATTGGGCTTTAGGTGTGTTGTACACGAAAATTGCAACAGCCATTACAATGATGGGACCGGACTGGAGAATTCGCATGGCGATCGAACGAGCATATAACGACGGCATTAGGGAAATAGATTTAAAATTTATCGTAACCGAATTAGCGGCTCCGGTAATATGTTGCTCCGGTCTTGCCCTAGCCGTTCCGTATGCCGTAGCCTATGGAATAGTACCATTATTGATTACAAATTTGCAAACACAAATTCTGATCGCCAGACATTTATATCCTTTCCTCCTGATGGTAAACTTAGTGTGTATGATTATATATTTTCAAATTCGTCAGTTTAAGAAATTCTACGAACATATAAAGAATGACAAATACCTCGTCGGACAAAGATTAGTGAATTACGAGCATCGGAATAAATCTCAGTCGCAACAACAGTCTCAAGCGTCCAGCTAAAGTTGCTAGCATGGTCGTTTTTCAATGGCGATATCAAATCGATGAAAACTTCTACGAGCGAGTACACTTTCTTTCGCGCGGAAATACAACAGATATTCGTTTCTGTCAATCGATCTTTTGCTACGGTAATTTATTAACGCGCAAACGATACCGTTTTCGAATACCAACGATTATCGTTTAAGGTACCGTTTTATCATTTTGTACATTGCGAGAGAAATTATCTCGATGTTACAAGTTAAACATGCGCGATTTCGAATGAATATGATTTAAGGAACATGAAATTCAACGTCGTCTATTCATTGTTGATAAAACTGCTGTTTTGTTTGAAGGAGAACATGAAGTTCTCTCTACCTTGGAGGTACAATGTACAAAGTTTTAATTTATTGAAAATTCTGTATTCTGTTCCTTAGATAATAGAGAGTTTCGGACAAGGAATATCGTGAAAGTATAGCTGCATTTTAATTGAAAAGTTGTTGGACAAACATTAACGCAATCATATTTTATTGTAAAGAAGAAAAAAATTAAGACTTAAGCAGAAAATATCTACACATTGAATGGAAATAAAGAGAACTGTATTTCCTGAAAATCTTAGCGAAAACCATTTATCGGTTAAATAATTGAGTTACTATTTATCATTGGACGTTGAATACTCACGTTAAATTACAACCATTTGAATTTTATATTTTAAATGGAAACATGTTATTGTTAATACAGTATATTTACTTTTCACAATTTATGTTTTCGACACATGTCCCTTTATGATCAAATATTTTCAATTTAATATGTTAATTTGTTTTTATATGAAAATATAAGTATCAATAAATTGAGCTTGAGTTAATTAAACCGTATATACATTCAGAATACGATGAACTTATATATATATATATATATATATATATATATATATATACACATATATATATATATATATACATATATATGTATACATACACACGTAATATATGTTTTACATATGGTATGCATAATTTTATGTACAAAGTTAGATATAAGTAAAAACTATTTATTTGTATACCGATCCTACACAAATTAACGAAATTATATGATCATTAAAGATGTAAAGACATTTTTGCGATGTACTTTAAAACATTCTCGAAATAAAGAAAATCCTTGTAAAAATCTCATTTATTCATATACATATAAACGGAAAACTTTAAAATATATTCATATATCTTAAAAAATAATGAAAATCTAGTGATTAAAAAGTCTGTATACAATTCGATATATCACGTATAAGTTGAAAATGTATACATAAGTATAAAATTATCTGTTTCAATGTATGAATATCATCATCTCCTACCTCTTGAATATTTCTGTTCCGATTTTGAATGAATGTCAGGAACGATGGTTCCTGTTAATCGAAAAAATTCAGGGTCTTTCTCAATGTTTAAATACACTAAACTGAAGATATTGATTTCCTAAAACATATTGAACGTATTAATACTGAAATTTTATTGTGTGTCACGAAGTTTAATTGTGCGGTTCATTACCTGGACAAGGGCAGGCTTTTTCCACGAAATACGTATCGTCGGGACCGAAGATTCTGAAGAATATTTGACGGTCGCTACCTTTACTAAGTCCGTGAAATAAACTCTTAGGAGTATACCCATTTGACACAATATCACGTCTATGCATGTTTGCTTTACGTCGTATACAACAGCCATGGTAACAAAAGAACCAATTGAATCTACTAAGTAAGCTAAGTACATTTCGCTGCTTTGCTTCTCAACCAGTTTTGCGGACCCACTTTTCAAATTGCAATTCATCGCTATTCTAAAACGATAAATGCAACATGAGTGCACGTTCTAGTAGTTGTTTCTAATTTCCAATTAAACTTACTCCGTGCACATTTTTTCTGACCACATTTTCGGCATTGCTTCATTTTTGATAATGGAATATAGTAATCGATGTACCACGCAATCGGAGTATCGTCTAATCGGAGAAGTAAAATGTGTGTAGTAAGACATGTTCAAAGCGTAATGCCTCAAGTCCTCTTCCGTTTCAACACTAGACACACAGTTGTAAGTTGACCGCTAAAAAATAATAACTTTGTGTGTTATTCGTGTTACAAGAATAATTTGACAAGTAACGACGATTCGTACACTCATTGCTTTACTGCAAAGAATCTTGATAACCATCATTCTATATATCCTTGTAGCTTTGAAATCACTAGTTTCGGATTGAAATTCTTTTTCGTAACGTTTGATGCTAGTATTCAACGATTCAGAGGTTTCAATGTCTAAATGAATTCCAAACTTTTCCAGAATATTTTTCGTTCTAGTCAGGACGAGTGTCGAAGGTTTTTTATGATTGCGTAATAAAGCAGTTTTGGGAAATTTTTCATACAAAACCTTGGCAACCGTCATATTGCTTAGCAACCCAAACTCTTGTATGAGCCTAAAATATAATAGACGCGTACGCGCATTAATTGAAATAACTTTGTTCGAGTGTGGGGCTGCGATTAAAAAAAATAATATTAATACCTTTTACTTTCTTTCCGCTCTTCTATCCAATAAGATGTTGGTTTACCTGTAGTTTTATCAAGCTCGACACGTAATTTTTTATGATCTATGTGCAAAGCACCGTTCGCATATCTCTCGTCGCATCTCTTAGTAGCCAAACGATGTAGAACGTTTACTTTCAAAGATAGATCGTTAATGTTATAATTGCCGCTTACACTCAACATGTCGACAGACCAACTTTTATTTTCTGGATCTTCAATAAATTGTTGAGCATGTTCATAAGACATTTTACAACAAGAATTTATTACAGTCTTAGCAAAACGATATTTCACGACTTTTCCTTCTGGTGTCATTTCGAAAATAACAGAAAAAGCTAATCTATCTTGACCAGGCATTAGAGAACATACATTACATAGCTGCTTCGGTAACATGTGATACACGTTATCGGTCATGTAAATACTTGTAGCACGTTTTGCTACTTGTACGTCTAATAGAGATAAAAACTCTAAATAATGAGTAACGTCAGCTATATGTACACCAATCTATAATAGAGAAAGCATAGAACAGCAGTTAAGCATGTGCTCAAATAATTATATAAGAAATCATTTTAAATAACAAAAACGTTACTTCGTAGTTTCCATTTCCTAAAAGTTTACAGGAAACTGCATCGTCTAAATCGACGGCACTCTCGGGATCGATAGTGAATATGCATTCGTTTCTCCAGTCTTCTCGATCCTTCGTATCTTCATCTGTTAATAGATAGTCTTCGTTCGGAAGATCTTTCGTCGCTTCTTCATCATAAGGTGTTACATCTAGATTATGTTCAAGCAATATTGCACTCGTTTCCGTAGACATATCACCTGCTGGTCCAATCATTTTTATAAGTCTCCTGTAGCCAACATAAAATATTATTAATCACGTTTACTATTTCATACTTTGAATGTTTCAAATCGTAATTGTACCCCTTCGAATAGTGAAGTTTTTTCCAGTTAGTAATCTCAGCTTGAAATAGCACATTTTCTCCTGCTGCAGCAGCGACTTTTTTCAACGGATCATGCTCTTTTTTTATTTTAATTATTGGCATCTGTTTATCTCTAGGATACAAATAGAAATTATTTTCTATGAATTTCAAACATCCTACAGCTACTCTCGGATGTCTTTTCTCTAATATGCAAACAACAGTGCCCGTCTTTCGTGTTTCTTTACATTTCCCCAATGCCGGAGAATTTATACGGACCACAACACGATCTCCGTTTAATGCCCGATTTCTTCCTATTACACTTGCGATCAATAAATCCGTCTCGTCGTTTGGCAGTGGTAAATATGCGCATGCAGGGAATCTAGGATTAATGTGCAAATATCCTTCCACGTATTCCATGTCCTGATTCTTTAAGAGTTTTTGGACTTGCTGTACAGACATATATTTTGGAGTTTCACATTTTTTCTGTGTTATTGATTGATCTACCACTTTCTTGGTCTCCTTTTTTACTTTATTGGGTTTTTGTTGTTCGTGGAAAATCTAATATTTAAACGTTAATATATAAACAGGCTGAGGCTTTACTTTTATGTATATATAAAAAGAATTATAAGAGTTTCAGCAAATTAATTTACTATTTTACCTGTGTGGGAACATTTTGCAGTTTGTCTGGAAAACAAATATCGGAAGATATTTCTTCGGTATCTTTACTGTTAGCTTCCACTTTTACAGAACGTTTCGTTCTTTGTCCATTATTCTCGCTGGCTGTTTTTGAGCAATGCGCCGTTGGATCCTTTTTATGTTCGAGATTTTCAAGAATACTCCTTGTCCGAGACATATTTCTAAGAGAACTCGACGGACTAACTTCTTCGGTCACAGTGACAATATGACATGAATTTTTGTCTTACGACGAATTCTTCTTATATAGTTGCTATTTGATAACACTTGTAGAAGTTATTGGAAAATACTGATATAAAAGTGACATCACTTGTGACTTGATAATGCGAAACAAACTTATCGGATTCGGTGATAACAAAGTGAAAAACTGTGTGAACACACTGTCGGTGTGTTGCAATCCTAGAACCATAGTCCCGATTTAACAAAAAGAATAAGATACAGTAAAATTAATTGCATCGCGATTTAATTCTCCATTCTCGGTTCCTAACATTCTCGTATCAATCACAGAATCACTAACTTCAATCGCCGAAGAGACAATCAATTTTTCGTTTGTGGTGGGGTATTAGATATTACAAAAATTTGTTGATTTTAAAAAATATAATCTACGAGATCCGAAGCAAAGTACAATCACAACTTTTGTACTACGCTGTCAGATTGTCTGTGGAATCCCCTCGGAGCGAAGGGGAAAGGTAGTCACATGACAAAACTATCAAGAAATTAGAATCTAACTAGATTTTGGGTCGAAAATGGGTTAGCGGAAATCGGTTGTTTGTCCTTGTTTAAGCAAATTTTCGGCTGGGTGAGGGCTCATTCTAAAAAGGAAGGTTAAATGCACCGCGCTCTACTCATTATTTAACGAGATTATGTTTATATCTAATAATATGAGTGTCCAAAGTAGGGGAAAAAATCGAGAAAATACCCACAGATTCCAACGTATCTTTCTGTTTTTAAAAGACTTTTCTCGTTAAATCATGAGTTGAGCGCGGTGCATTTAACCTTCCTCTATCAAATAAATCTTTGTGCAGCTCAAAATATGCTCGTATAAGGATAAATAACCGAAGCCCGTGATTGCATTCAAATAGCAGAGATTTCCCCATATTACGTTCATGAAGACAGAGGTCCTCTCTGATGCAGAGCAAGTCTAGAGCCAATTTTAGTTCAGCTAGTTAGACGAGATGGCGCCTAGTCAAAACTGTCAACGTGGAATCATAGCAACAAACATATGAAAGGTTTGAATCCACTCGGATCCATTAATAACATCTCTGATAACATTAAAGATATTAAATTTACTCTCTGATATTAATAAACAAAAGAAAAAAACTTATAGTCATAGCAAAACTGAAGCGTTAGGCTGACACATATGTATGTTTATCAGTGTTACCACACAAAAAACTTTTTTTCTGCACAGAGGTTAGTAACACTGATAAATACTCTGAAAAGCAAGGGTAGCGTTCCCCCTTAGACAGTTACATTGGCGGGAAAGCACCGATATTTTATGGGGTGTTCGAGGTGCCCATTTTATCGAGAATTTTACTTTACTGAGACTACAATGCAATCGCCGCGCATGCGTAAGAAATCTTGCACAATATTTCACCACTGGTTCGAAGCAGAAAGGATACTCCAGGATACTTCAAAGCCGAACGGATGGTAAGTAGATTTCCTAGGGAAATGTCGGCGGAATTTCATTGGAGGTCCCGTTTCCTAGAGAATTTTGCCTATTGGCTAGAATCTGGGAGGCAGCTGCATCGATTGGCCTAGTTGGCGAGGATAGCGAGGCGCGAGGTGGTGGAGGAACGGAAGAGTGGTGACCGGAAAGTGTCGGAATGGCAAGATTGTTTCGATCGGTATTAAAGGAAGACGTTATAGCGACAGTGGTGGGCAACGGCAGGATCGCGAGTAAGAGGGAGACGAGATCGAGGAAGAGAGAAAGAGAGCGAGCGGTCGGGTCGGAGTCGGAGGAACGGAACAGCAGTTACAGACCGTCTGTAACAGACGTTCAAAGTGCGAGTGTGCGAATCGAGCAGAGTGGAGTGAGAGTCTCACAGTCGTGGTCGTGGTCAGTCGTGGTGTTTCAGTCGACGGAGTAAGCCTGAGCTCTCGGTGGACGTCCAGGGGATCGAACGACGGACGGACAAAATGTTTCACGTAAGAAGATTAGCGAGGCCGTCGATCGCGTTGAAACAGGCGCCGACGAACAATGAAATTATTCACAACACGCTGATTCGCGCTGTGCCGGCGTTCCAAGTACGCGGTTACGCCGACCATCAGATTCCGGACCGTCTCAAGGATATCCCGACGGATGCTAATCCAAAGTTCTTCGACATGGTCGAATACTTCTTCCACCGTGCCTGTCAGATCGTCGAGGACAAACTGGTCGAGGACATCGGCAAACGTTCCAGGGTGACCGTCGAGGAGAGGAAGAAAAAAGTGAAGGGTATTCTGATGCTGATGGAGCCATGTGATCACATCCTCGAGACCGTGTTCCCTCTGAGACGCGACTCAGGCGACTACGAGATGATAACTGGCTACCGTGCTCAGCATTCCACTCACAGAATACCTTGCAAAGGAGGTAAACTCATCGCTAGACTGCGGATCTTTATGTAAAATCAAAAATGCTTGCATCGATTGCAGAGATGTAGGCGCCAAATAGACATTTCTTTCCTCTTTTAATTGTTATATTAACCCTTCTGTATTTCTTTCAACAATTTGTTATAATGCCCCTCTAAAAATATTACAAAATTTCTCTGAATGTCCATTCTTTACTCGCGAATATATTAATTCGTTGCCTTATATTGCGAATTTGTGGAAACATGTTAAATACAGAAAGGTTTTAAATAATCTATACATTTTGGTTGATTACATAAGGTTTAAGCTGAAATTAATACACTACTGTCTTAAATCTTCGTAATTCGCCCACTGCTTTAAATTGTACGTGCTCATTTTTGTCATAAGTGCAGAAAATCCGCAGTATAGTCGTCAGACACCGACTGTTGTTCTCGATCAGCGTTATACCCGCGTTCCACATCGTGTTCTCCGATCAGTTCGACCGCTAACGATTCCTCTATCGATTAACACCAGTACGTGTTTCAGGTTCACGTTCTCCCCTCCGTCGAATTAAACGGATCGTGCTCTGCTAGAATGTCTTTGTTTTCTTCCACGGTTCTCGCTAGAGTCGTTTGAATACCATATCGTCGGGCGCACTTCAATTACGTCATCGATGACGGCATCGAGACACTCTGCGCACGGAACCTCCGAAAACCTGACCGCAGGGAATTCGTGCAGGACTCGGAAAAGGAAAATTTTTCCTTACGAACATGCTCCCGATCGAGCTCCGTCTCGATGGTTACTTCTAAGTATTCTTGTACGTCGAGGCGTACGCGATTAAACTCGTCACGCTTACGACGATTTTACGGCTTCAGGCGGATGGTATACGACGCGGTTTTAACCTCGTTTCCGGAGGAGCAGATTAGGGGAAGCGGGTACACAACGCCCGTCAAATTCTCTCAACGAATATTCGCGATTACTTATTTACGAGAGCTGTACACTACGAACACTATCGCGAGCACGCGACTCGAGGCGAACAAAAAGAACGCGGTAAAGATTCGAATACGTCACGAACACTGTGACATAATAAACACGAATCGACTGGTCTTACTTACTCTGTTCATTAATCTTTCGATTCAATTTTCCATAGAGAATTGCACGGAATATTGGTTCGCGTGTCCGAACCATTTGCTAATTAGATTTCGTTTATTCCACTTTTGTCGCTCCGTTATCGTGTTCGCTATCGCGCCAACGCGACGATTACATGTAGAAACTTGTAGCGGAAAAAACGATGTGTGTAACTCAATTAACCCTTAGCACTCGAGTGGTGACACAGAGCAGAGACCCCATTAAAAAGTGCTGTACCATTACTGAAAATATTGTTTACATTGTTAAATCTGTCGGTATTAGATAGACTGCGGATTTTATGCATTTATGACAAAAATGGGCACGTACATTTTAAATCAAAATAATTAAGGACGTCGATGTATTGGTTTCAGCTTAATAGGATAGTTAAAAGAAGAATACAATTTTGATTTGGCTCCTCTGCCATGCAAACAATACGAATATTTTTTATTTTGCATAAAGATTCGCCGTCTATTAATCGATTACTAAACATTTAAGAGTATTACATTAAGTAAGAAACAAATCATATAGAATGGAACGATTTTAGGTCAGAAGAAATGTTTAATTATCGAGTTGAAATAGCTCCGAGTGCGAAGGGTTAATAATGGTTCGTGCGCGGGTCGCTTGTGGTCTACTTTTGGGATGCAAGTTCCAGAGAAACGATAACGTTAGAGTGCTGTATCGTCGTGTTGCAATGAGCGCGTTTCTCTCGACGATAACGCGCGAACGTTCACGATTGGTCTGCATTTCGGAGGAACGCTGCCCACGGCGATTGTATTACACCGATTAAGCCGTGCTTTTAATTGGTCGCGTCGGAATTTTTGAATTGGCAAAATTGGTCGCTGGGAATGTTGCGGACGTCCGTTCGCCCGTCCGTCCGTCCGTCCGTCCGTCCGTATCGTTATCTCCTTGGTGTAAATTTGTACGAGCTCGTGATTAGCAAAGAGATGATCGCACGAGCGCGAAACGTAGGAGTTGTCTCGCGAGCCAAATATGTAAACAGATTCCGCCTCGGTGATCGTCGCCCGCGGCGGCTACTCAGCGATCAACCATTTATAATTACTTTGTTTACCGGTGTTTTACGACCAGGACAGGCAGGTGTGGTCACATGTCTCGTTGGATCGCTTCAGCAACGGTTGCACCGTAATCCTCTTTATCTAAAGTCTTTATCTTCGGTCGATCCGCGTGAAAAACGAACGGCTTCGGGATCACGACAGCATCATCGGCGAGCCTTCGCTGGCGATGACGCGCACAGAGATATCGGAATATTTCGCTCTATAGTTAGAATATAATTTCAACGAGGATGAGAGCAGCGAGCAGAGTGAGGCGGTCCGATGCCAAGCTGTCTACCTTTTTCTTCGTCCGACCTGCCAAACGTTAGCTAACCGACCGCTGATTCGCATTTTAATTCGAGAGTTTTGGCAATCGCCGGTATCTCGTGCCAATGTCACGATGCCGCCTTCGGGTCAATGGCCCCGAGCCACGAGCCGCGACCCGACGCGACGAATCACCGATTTTCTTATCTAACGCGCCCGAGACCGCGATCGATCCGCGACAAATGCTACCTGTACCGTACGGTCCCGGTCATTTGCGAAATTCCGATAACATCTACTTAAAGGGATAGTCTCGTTTCTAGGATTGCATATTTTTACGTTTACGAGGCGTGATTTGTATTATTCGGAAGCATAAAGCTGCGCGCGTAGCTAATTCGAACTCTCTATAAGTATGTACTTCGAAAAATAGAAATAGAAATTCTAAGTATACTCGAACCTATGCCCGATTGTTTCGAACCTTTTACAAGTACTTTGATAAATGGAAGTAATGCTTGCAAGTATATTCGAACCTTGGTCAAACAGATTCGAAACTTTTCATGAATATCGTACCAGAAATTCTCTGATTCTTTTTAATCGTTTGATCAGAAATTGCAATATCTTTGTATAATGGCCACTTCTGTACCTTCAGAAAGAGTGTTTTCAAAAGCAGGAAATATCGTGGATGAAAAACGAAATAGGAATCCTGAAAACAAGTCTATCACCTTAACGAACCCGTTGTTCGTTGCGGTGGTTGTAACTGGACATTGCGGATTTTGCGCATTTACGACAAAATTGAATAGACGCAATTTTAAATTAAATCTCTGTTTCTTGGAATCGAGGACATTCCTATTTTCCATAGAGATCCGCACTATATTTGTAACGAGCCTTATTTGGTACTCGAGTTTGTGCGGGAAACGAACATATCGTTCAGTAATTCTTGGAGTAACACAACTTCTAAATAGTTCTTCTAAATAGTTCTTCTAATTATTCTATATATAAATTGTGATCACTCCTCAACAGCGAATCATAAATTTTTATTATCCATAAAGTTCTGCAATCTAGTCGTAACAAAACTTATTTGCTCCTCGAGTTTTCGCGGAAAACGAATGAATCGTTCAGCAATTGTAAGAGGAATACAACTTCTAAATAACAATCTCAAAAGAAACGGCTGTGTTCTATATAAAAATTCTGATCGCTACTAAAAAGACGACGGCGATCACGGAGATCGTAAAATCTCGCCTGTCTTGTTGCACGGTGTAATGATTGCTATCGTAATGATATGTTATCGCTGCCGGGAGCGGCTGTGTGCACACCCCCACGAGTGCTCGAAATTCCACGTTCGTCGAGCGTCGCGACGGATCGAAAAAAACGAAGCCCCGCCCAAATACTCGACTTATCTTCCAGCTGTTATTTGCCAAAGTCATTAACGAGGTCGTTCGAATGCGCGGGACCCTGACTAGTGTCGTCGCGTGACTATTTTCGAACGATAACGCGTGCGTGCGTGGTATTATATCGTTCGTTTACGCCTGCTTACGCCGCTGACCGATTTACAGCGAGCGTCGACGGCCGTTCGTTTCCGATATAATAAAAATAAACCTGTCGCTTGCCGTGAATCAACAGACAACCATTAACACGATTGCTAGACGGTGGTACGGCTTGGCACACGTCGCTGTTAACCTCTTGCCGTATAATTCTCTTTACAGCTCCGGTAATTAAAACGTCTTTATTCCAAAAAATGTCGTAGAAAAGAAAATTTATATAATATTACTAGAGCTCTGTCTCTCTCTCTCTCGCTCGCATACACACTGTCACGTCGCTCAATTATGGGTACCCGTCTGAAAGCTTCGCCGCTCATCAACTTTCGGTTCCCCTTCAGAAGGGAACCCGCTCGGAGTTGTAGCGTGACAGAAACTACAAAACTATTTTATATAATAGAAAGACATATTGATTACAAGCGAATCAAATTTTCTTTCTTGTTTCAAATCTTAACGACGAGCGTGACTCGTTAAAATACGGCAAGGGTTAACCGAAACTATGAAAACTCGATTGTCTTCTTGTTGGAGCCGCATCCGAAGAAAATTTCGCTATCGCGTTGATCGCGGGCGATACAAAACAACTCTCGTATCAGATCGCAATCGCGCGACCTTGGTTCACGAAATTAATTTCGGGATCCTCGAGAAAGCGTCGTTGGCTGTCGACGAAGTCGAATTATTGCGTAATTGGTCGTCGACGAAACCGAAAGCTAATTTTACATCGCGCTGTTTCGCGAAACCCTTTTCCGCCACGCCGCGCCGCTCGGTATTCCTCTCGATAGCCTACGACGGGATTGCGAGATTATTACGGCCAGTACATATACACGTACACGAATACATACCTCGTGACACCGTGCGATCAACCGATCGTAAAAATGATCATGCCTCGAAGAGGAACGGAGAGAGAGAGAGAGCGAGTGAGCTCTGCTCGACAAAAGAGCCTTGTTATTTATCGATTGTATTCTCTCGCAAGAAAAAAGTACGGTATCGTTTGTGCTGCGCGCATTCCTCTTGTTATTCGCGCGTAGCTATATTTAGCACTGATCATGGGACCGGTGGCTTGCCAAGATTCTATCGAAAATATTACAGCCTGTTTGCATCCGTTCTTTTCAGGTATCCGTTTCTCGATGGACGTCTCCCGAGACGAGGTGAAAGCTCTGTCCGCCCTGATGACGTTCAAATGCGCCTGTGTGGACGTCCCCTTCGGTGGCGCCAAAGCCGGCATCAAGATTAATCCAAAATTGTACTCCGAACACGAGCTCGAGAAGATCACCAGAAGATTCACGTTGGAGCTCGCGAAGAAGGGATTCATCGGTGAGGCAGAGATGCTCCGAAATACTCGAAGCGGTTTCTCCTCTTCCTTCTCTTTTTCTTCTTCTTTTTCTCGCCGGCTCGAGGATTACGGATTGCGGATTGCGGTTCGCTCTTCTCTGCGATCAAATTTGCGACCGCAAAACGTAATCCCCGCATACGCACGCCGTTTCCTTGGTCTAGGGTAATGGTACCAGTTACCGGATATTTCGTGACCACTTGGAAGTTTTTTTTTTATTAATATCAAGGCATTATTTGCGGTGAACCTTTCTTCTGTATCGTCAATTTTTTCCTGGACGATTTCGTCAAAACGCAAAAGGAATATCAACGAAGTTTTAATCCGAAGCGTTAGTTCTATTTACCGGACACAAGAAATTTGTGATAACAAATTAATTTTCTTTTTATACCGTAGCACAGTAAAATCATTATTACATTATCCTCTGGCGTGTCACAGTTTCTTAGCATTTTCTATATCTTAAACAAAAATGATTGAAGGGGAAACATAGATTCTATTTTTCAAAATAAAGTGATACTAGGCTACTTCGTGATATTTTTATGAATTTCTAAAAAGTTTGTTCTGTGTCCGATAACAGGGTGGGGCACGGCAACTGATACCTTTACCCTATTAAATAAATCTTCCTCCTCTATTCGTGGATTACGGATTGCGATTCGCTGTCCTCTGGGATAAAGTTTTCTTCGAGTCTTCTCGGCCTTTTCCTTGGTCGATTACGCAATGCCACGCTGGGAATCTTGCTGAACATTCTGTAAAAATTTCCTCACACCGTTTCGGGGGTAGATATAGTGCGAGGCTACAAAGTTCAATTTCTCGGAAGCCATTGAACGGGATTTACTAAATTTTTACCGGGTTGCAATAACGTCCGACGAGAACGGTTCCTTCCCGAGGAAGCAGCGGTCGATCCCCACGACCGTATCGCGGTATTTCGTAATCCGTTTGTTTTCAAGAAATTGTTTGTTCGTCTTGCGTCGACAAGATGCTATCTCGACCGCTGAGCCGAGCATAATTCGCGACGAATACCGATCGATCGATCAATGAAACTAACCAAATTAAGGTGGTAACCTTCTCATTTCTCGATAATGCAAAGATGAGGTTTTTCTGTAATCAGAAGCGCTGGATAAAAGATCAGTATAGCCCGCAGTCGTCCTCAAAAGTCCTGTTTTTACGTTTACGAGGTATAATTTGCATTATTCGGCAACACGTAGCTGTCGCAACTTTACGAAAATAGTTACATGCGCAGCTCTATGTAAATTACGCTGTCAAATAATGCAAATTACGCCTCGTAAACGTAAAAATAGGACTTTTGTCTTTATCTAGCGCTTTTGACTTTTGAGAAATGAATAGGGGGAACCCGCACCCCTGCGATCGAATGTTTATCGAATTCCGAATGATCCTCAGGGCCTGGCGTGGACGTACCCGCTCCCGACATGGGAACTGGCGAACGCGAGATGTCTTGGATCGCGGACACCTACGCGAAGACGATCGGTCACCTGGACATCAACGCGCACGCTTGCGTCACCGGAAAGCCTATCAACCAAGGTGGCATTCACGGCCGAATATCCGCGACCGGTCGCGGTGTCTTCCACGGACTGGAGAACTTCATCAACGAGGCCAACTACATGAGCATGATCGGTGGGTCGAGATCACCAAATTTCCTCTCTGGCCCAGATCCAAAGCATTATTCCTAGTCGATTAATATCATATGGCAGCTGCGATGCTGCAATCATTTTGCTTTGCCAACGTGTACCCCAAAGTTATGTCCACACCGAAGAAACATCGAGGAAGATGCGACATGACAACAGGTTGCCTGATGTTGCTTCAATATGGACATATCTTTAAATGAATTCAATTTAGTATCACAATGTGGGACAATAAGCGACATTGAGGAAAAGATAGCGAATGCTTGCGCAATGACGCGCGAGGGAAGGATAGTTTCTATGGATTGAATTGATCGTTCGCAGGCACTACGCCCGGCTGGGGAGGTAAAACATTCATCGTGCAAGGTTTCGGTAACGTCGGCCTGCACTCGATGCGTTATCTGCACCGCGCCGGTGCTACCTGCATAGGTGTGATCGAGCACGACGGTTCGATCTGTAATCCGGAAGGCATCGACCCCAAGGCAAGTGACGTCCCTGTACCGGCGGAACAAAATAATATCGGCGGCGATGTAATATCGTTAATAAGATTGTTTGGTTGTACAGCAACTGGAAGATTATCGCATAGAAAATGGCACGATCGTTGGCTTCCCTGGTGCCAAGCCGTACGAAGGTGAAAATCTCATGTACGAGCCCTGCGACATATTTATACCCGCAGCCATCGAGAAAGTTATTAACAAAGACAACGCTGGGAAGATCCAGGTGAGGATTCTAAGAGAGTAATCGCGTCGGTTTGTAATTGTAAAATCATTTATTCTCCTCTTCGCAGGCTAAAATCATAGCCGAAGCTGCCAACGGGCCAACCACACCTGCTGCCGACAAGATCCTCATCGAGAGAAACATTCTCGTGATACCGGATTTGTACATCAACGCCGGTGGTGTCACCGTATCGTTCTTCGAGTGGCTCAAGAATCTCAACCACGTGTCGTACGGTCGTCTCACGTTCAAATACGAGAGAGAATCCAATTACCACTTGCTAGGTTAGTATTTACAATCTCAAAGCTTTAAAATTAGTGTTTCAAGCATAAGCAAACGTGTCGACCGCCCTAGCAAATATCTATTTTGCATTAAAGTACTTATTTCGTTGAGTAGAAATTTATTTATGTTGGAACGATGTGAAGTTCCACATAACCAGTTATATAGAAAATGGAGTGCGAGTAATTGAAGGTTGAGGGGGGGGGATTCGTTTCCAGGATTGCATAATGCAAAGATGGGGTTTTTCAGTAGTCAGAAGCGCTAGATAAAAGATCAATCTAGGCTGCAATCGCCCTCATAAGTCCGATTTTTACGTTTATGAGGCGTAGTTTGCATTATTCAGCAGAATAATCTGCTGAATAAGCAGTCTTGTAAACGTAAAACTACGTCTAGCGCTTTTGACTACTGAAAAACCCAATCTTGCAATCCTGGAAAGGAGACTAAACGTTTAACAACGATCTGGCCGTGTTCTACGGGAATGCTCGTTTTCCAGAATCCGTGCAAGAGTCGCTGGAACGTAGGTTCGGTCGCGTGGGTGGTCGAATTCCCGTCACACCCTCCGAGGCGTTCCAGAAACGCATTTCCGGCGCTTCTGAGAAGGATATCGTCCACTCCGGTTTGGACTACACGATGGAGCGATCCGCCAGGGTATTTATTCCAACAATTAATTTGCGTAGACCCTTACCAAATGATACAGACACGTTAATCTTACTCTTTCTCGACAGGCCATCATGAAAACTGCCATGAAATTCAACCTCGGCCTGGATCTGAGGACAGCGGCTTACGTGAACTCGATCGAGAAGATCTTCACCACTTACTCCGAAGCAGGACTCGCATTTTAAGTGGTCGGTAGCCGAGCACCGCTGATATCGATCGAGATCGGTGGCGAGAGGAGTGTATAAAATAATGAGCCAGTATTTTAAAACAACATCCGCGACATCGCCCAGCTGGTGCTGTCCAGTCGCAAACGACAACAGACCAAAACTAGCGGCGAGAACGTGTCGTGTTTATCGCGTCGTACGAATAGATTTCTTCAACGCATCGTAATTATAATAACGATTATTTGCCTAACGAATTACTTCGCGCGTTCGTGCACCGCCGATGGAACGAACACTTTTGTGCAAAGCGCTGCGAAGTTTTGCACGCGATGTCGCGCTCGCTTTCCAGGGACTAAGCTCCCGAAAAAGGGTGGTAAAACCCTTCGTTCGATCTCTAGAATTCTGTTCGCAAGCCCGACGGTTCCGACGCGTTCCATCGACGATAGGTACGGCACGCGTAGACGCGTGCACCGCAGTAAAACAGTAAAACAGTGTGATTCGAAATCGAGTACTGCCGCACCATCCCGTTCAGAATCGAGCGCATTCGTCACCTTTACTCCGCGAATCGAGCACGAGATCGACCGATACAACGTTAGTGCATTTTTATACATCTCTTGTTATTCGGTTGATCCTGCAGTAGAGTTCGTGCGATTCGCGGAATCTCGAGCCGGAAATCTCGTGACGCGAAACGAAGAGTCTCTCGAACAGTCTCCTCCCGTAGCGTAATCGACACGAGAAAACAATGTTTCGAGACGCCATTTAGAATTAAGACTCATTTCTACCGAATCGGGAAGCGCGATTTATCACACGGTAATATTGTTATTAACTCCAAGAGTATGTTAATAAACATTTGCTCTTAAATCGATCGTGCCTGTTCTTTCATGTTCCTCGAAACCACTTCCAAACTTTTTCATTTCGTGATAATGTGTGCTCACGAACTAATCGCGTGTGTACATTACAGAAACCGAGTAGTTTCTGTTTATCGAGCACGCGACCAAGCTCCACTCGACATCCAATTACGTCCCGTGGCCCAGATATAATAAGTGCAGCTAAGTGCACGAGTTTGACACGACTATATGCAAATAGACCGTGCAATGACGGAATATTCTTGTCGCCGTTGCGTAACATTTGACTCATAAGCTAACAAAAGGCTGGGGAAATACTACGAATTATAATTAGACCGCGAGTTTTGTAAATCGTCGCTCTGGATTTTCGATCGTCGAGAATTCGGTATAGTGAAACATGTAGGGTTCGCAATCCTGGGGGACTAAGGATTTCGTTCTTCAATCTAATATATGTATATTTGATAAAGAAACAAATTTTTCTTAATAATAATAAATTGAAATAAATCTTTTTTTGGTAAACAAACGATAACCTAAATATAATACATATATATTACATATATTTGAGTAAAAAATTATTAGATCGATAACGAAGCTATTAATACGATATAATAATTGCTGAGGTTAATCGGAAGAATTTTTGTGGAGGCTTAGTTTTTCAAGATTAAAATTAGAAAAAAATTAGAAAAAGCTCGTTCAGCCTCTACACTTGTAGGTCGAATAGTTAGTATCGATGCAACATCGAAATAGTTGATTAAAATTTGCGGGATTTCGCATCACCTGTTTA
This sequence comes from Lasioglossum figueresi, assembly GCA_028455805.1. NCBI lineage: Eukaryota > Metazoa > Arthropoda > Insecta > Hymenoptera > Halictidae > Lasioglossum > Lasioglossum figueresi. The sequence goes on along the minus strand of CM052196.1, from coordinate 13,203,219 downwards.
AGAAATCCAGAACAAAAAATGATGCGAAATCCTGCGATATTGCAATTCCTAGAAACAAGACATTTGCAAAATATCTGATACGAAACGAACGATTTATCCGAACAGAGAATCCGCGATTTAATTGAAACGGAACACGTCCGGTGGGGAAATTGCATTATTAATGAAATGCGAATAAAATATCGACGATTATCCAATTTCTGGTGAAGCGAAGGCTCACAGAGCGGAGGATAACGGTGAATGATCGCGTTCGCCGGACTATACGTACAGGTATTGTACTTACGTATATCGTTACCCTATACTACTAGTTGGAGCGGCGGCCGTCCTCGTATAAAGCGTTTCAGCGTCGCGACGCCTGCTTCATTCGAGCCGTTAGTTCTCCCAACGACGCGGCACAACCAACGGATAAGGTGACTACCTGTTTTGTTTCTATTCTATCGTACTTCTTGTTTCGATATCCTAACGACGCGTGACTCGTAACGATAGGGTGGTGCACAGGTATCTCGAAAGGATCGGGCCTGTTCCCAGGGCTTGGAAACCGTTCATCGTGTTCGGAGTCCAAGATTCGGAGCAAGATCCTTGCTCGTCTGTTGGTTCAGGCCGATACTGTCGATATACCATCGAGTACCGGCACTTGAGGCGGCACTGAACGCGTTAGAATCTATCGTTCGGCTTTCGGTGCACGGTGCCCAGAAAAAAAAGAGATTGAGGGAGAGGGGCGTCGTTGGTACCGTGCTCCAATCAGAATTAACATTATCAGGCATTTCCATGACCACGACGGTACCGTGTGATACATGTGCACGCTGCTGTTCGCGTAAACTCACGTTCTAGCGCGATGGTCGTTTGAACGAGACAGAGGCTGTGCTCGAAACCGCGTTCGTTCTCGGCGAATGCTACCCGTTTTGATGAAGGTAAATCCGCGTTGCATTCTTACTGGCACGAATCGGCCGATCCGATCCGATCCGATCCGCGCGATTCAAACCCTCCTCTTGCCGCGTCGCAGCCTGTGTATCACGCGACACGTATCCTTTCTTCGTTTCTAGGTGTCGAGGCTTGACCGACGAGTGAACCCTGACATGTCCATTCCTATGGCAAACATAAGCAATGGAAATGGATCCACGATACAGATCAACTCGCGACCGGACGACATACAGACCCGCATCATCGGGGGTGAGTAATTCTCGACCTCTTTTTTTAAATTTTCGTTTGAGTGGAGGGGGTTGAAATGCGTCTACGCACATCTTTCCGGGATCTTTCCGGGATCTTACCCCCGGCGTTGACTACCCTCTAAACCTGTGTTTTCCAACCTAAGCCTTTCTAAAATTCTTATGCCCCATATGTAACATCTACATACATGATTTTTAATATTCAATAATTGAATCGTTCACTGAAGAAACTTAACCCTTTGCTCTCGGAGCTATTTTAACTCTGAAATTAAACGTTTCTTCCTAGCTAGAATAATTCCGTTGTATATAGAATAATTCAGTTTTATTTTATGAATATAAAACTGTTGCAGTACCTCATACAGTACTTAAATGTTCAGTAATTGGTTACGTTCCAACAAGTAACAACAGTAAACAATATTGTGAATAATGGTACAGCAATTTTTAGTGGCGACTCTGAGTCATCATTTGAGTGCTAAGGGTTGAATGATAGGTTTCAGGAAGAAATCACTAGGAAATTGTTGAATTTCCCTCATTAGCAATCAAACTGCCCCTGCTCTAAACGCTGTCCCTTGAGTGAATGATAATAAATACCTCGTGCGATATGAACGAATATTATAATAAAAAGAATAATGCCCCAGGGAACCGGCCGGCTCTATCCTGTGGACTTTAGTTCGGCTTTATCTTAGTCGCAATCCGCGACCTTGTCGCGAACAAACGGGGACTAACGAGATTCTAGGAACGATCGGTCCGTTTCGAAACGCAAATTGTTCGCTTACGTGTACCTTCAGTTCGATTTGTTTCGTTTCGGGGGATCGAAGTATCCATAGGATCGGGCGGGACCCACTATGAAATATTACGCAGGTGTAAAGAAGGTCAAACTTTCCATTACGAGCAACTAATGTACGTACGTATCGAATATATACATATATGTATAGGTTCTACATATAGGAGAATAGGAAAGGTCGTCAATCATTTTCCGTTCTCCGTAATTCCGCGATTCGGACGAACACGTATGTACATTCTATTCAACACGGTGTTTACCAAACTTACAATCATATCGTGCCCCCTTCGAGAGGTTCGAACGATACCGGAATACACGGCTAGCCTAATGCAAACATCGTATTATCGCATATTAACCCTTAGCACTCGAGTGGTGACTCAGAGTCGCCATTAAAAATTGCTGTACTATTATTCACGATGTTGTTTACATTATTAAATATGCTGGTATCTGATCAATTACTACATATTTCAGTATTGTACGAGGTATTATATCGATTTCATATCCATCAAATTAAAGAGATTCGTATACAATGGAGTTATTCTATTTTTAAATACGAAGTTGCTTATCCGATAACATGTGATAAAAAATCTAAATGAATAGAGTTTTGTCTTTTTTGTAAGCTAAAAGATTGTAATCGCTTTTAGTGTTCGGTAGGTTTAGTGTTGAAATAGCTCCGACTGCAAAGGGTTAAACTTGACCAAATAGTTCTCCACGACTGAACAAACGCCATGCGATAACTGTGCCCATAATTATGAAAGTGCTCCAAGTCATATATTTCTTATAATTATAAAAATGGTCTAACTCGTGTATTTCTTGGTTCGAGATATTTAAAGAAAAAGGATATTAACACTAAATAAATTCCATGTATATGTTGAAACAACAAACACTAACCGTTCATTTTCGACAATACCGTAAAAATTAGATTGAATTAATTGAGTTTAACACATTACCGACCGATGATTGTTGCATAATTTTAAAAAATCTATGATACATGGCTAAACACTTTTTAATGGAACCTTCAATAGCAACAGCAATTTTCATTGAGAACTAACAAATCACTCACAATATCTTCATCTAATTAGTTTCATTTAAGAATGCAATGTTAAAGAAAATTTCTATGCTTTCTTTTGGCACAGCACAATTATTGAAAATTTCCGGTAGGTAAAGTGTTATTATTATTATTATTATACAAAAGAAAAACAAAAATGAAAGTCTTAACCTGAAATTACTTATAAAGGGACGTAAGTTGCAGGAATACAGGTATTAAATTAACATATAATTGTACGCAATTTTCTCTTGAATGATTGCAACGACCCATTGAAAAATTGAATATTATAATATAGCGAGGTAGAGTCCGCAATAATACGATTTAAGGGATCCATTAATCCATTAATCCGTTAAAATAATGTGCACACAACTGAGGGTTCCTCGACCGTGTCCCACTATTCAGTAACAGCAGCGATTTCATTCGCAAATCAACAAGTTGTCCCGAATAATGTGGTCGAATCGATTTCTTTCGGACCAAATTCCCGGGGAAAATGAGACGAGTCGATTCGTTTAAACGTAACGAACGCGATCGGAATGTTGCGAGATGGATCACGATTGCTCGTCGGATCCGCCAAGTAGAAACGGTCGACCATCGATCGGCCATCGAAGATCGGAGAACATATTACGTATGTATGTGCGGCGTAGAAGATACGCGGTCTTTGCCTGCGGTCTCGAGGAGTCGTTCGTTGCCTTACACAGGTGAACTTGTGTCGTTTAACATTCACCTTGCCTATGGATTGCTGCCGACCGGGTATAAACACAATCGGCAAATTGTTTCTAGCAACGAGTACAGATCGATCGCGGCGCTTCGAAATGGAACACGTTCGCACCAGCGAGCGTAATCGCCGTCGCTGTTGACGGGGAAATATGTTCTTTTCGAAACAGTCATCGATAACGCGTCGAAGGTCGTCTGGCAGTAAAAATATGACATACCATTACGGCGTTCACAACACTGAACAGTCGATGAAAGTAGGAGGAAAAATTTCCAAAGGATCGATGGAATTCTGATCGAAAGGATTCGGTAAATCGGCGTGAAGATTCACAGTCTGCCGATAGGCTTCGGGATGCAATGTTCTTTTTCCAAGCGTTTCGCTCGGTTGTCGCGTGGAAACGTCACGGCCGATTTAATATTTATCGTGCCTACACGGACGTTGCATATTTCATGTGGCAGCCGGCAACTTTGCGATCGTTTTCCATGGCGATGCTCCCGTCCGCGATATAATGGCTCCGATAAGCCGGATGCGAATTGAAAGCAGCGGAAAATCTGAGGTGCGCGATCTGCTCGAATCGGTGATCACGCGAGAAAACAAAGTGTTCGCCTGCGAAACGGCGATCGATTTTCACTGGGAACAGCGATCGAACGATTCGAACAACCGCATGCTCGTAATGGGACCGTGGGTGGGTGGAGCGAAAGAGGGACGTAGGAAGAGAACATCCGGAGAGGGTTGATGGAAGGGGTGGTCGCGCGCACTTCGCGCATTTCGCGCATGCCGCTCTCGCCGGAGCGAGACGGAGATGGAGATGGACGGGTAAATCGAGATCGAGCGAGATAAAGCGAGAGAGAGAAGGAGCGGATGAGCTAGAGATGCATTCGCGGGGATAGACGAAGATAGAGGAAGAGAAAGGTAGGCTTTTTCAATGTGGGTGGTTAAACATAGACCGAGCAGCCACTGGTCTCACTCAGTGAACCGTGTGACGCGGATAACACGGAAACTCGAGTTCGAGCCGCCTCGATCCGTTCGCGCTCCCTCAGGGAACAACAGGCTCTCCGGCACCCTTCTCTGCCCGCTTAGACTTCGGAGAGACACTTCAGAGGAGGCTCAGGCAGGAGGTGCAGGCTCGATCCCTGGATCGAGAACGACTGCGTCGACATGACGGACGGTAAGCTGTGCGAATCGCGAACTACCGGGACAACGAGTTTCTCGTTCACCTGTTACATACTGTGCGGTTTCGAGGAGAGTGTTGTGAAACGATCTGGTACGGTACAGAGATGTAGTCGAGGAGAGTAGCCGCGTTTCGACCGGCGTGGAACACTATCTCTCTTCTGCGAAACGAATAGCCGAATCTGTATCTGCGAGACACATCGTGGCGTAGGTCCAGGTCGAAATTAGGCTACTCTTCTGTCCGGGTCGATCCTCAGGATTTCGACGATGAATTCCCACGACGCGACGCTCTTCTCGAAGCTCGGCAGCTTTGATTAGCTGTCGCGAACGCGTCCCAGCCGACAGGCTGACCCGAATATCCTGTGTCCCCCAGGACCGTTCCATTTTGCGACGCCATCGACGCTTCCGCGTTGCCGCATCGCGTTCATCCTCCTCTTTCATCTATCGCCGTCAGGCCATCGAGCGATCGAGCCATCGTTTTACGAATGTAGGTTGTACACACAGTGTTTATATCGATCCGAGCGAGAACCGACCATTCGTACAATCGATAAGAAAAATGAACATCGCTATAAATACGCATCTCCGTCGCGTTCCAGTCTAAAATCGCGGGAGGATGAACGTGAATCCGACAACGGAGCTCGGAGATGTTAATTATTTAGTGGAAGAACGAAGTTGACGGGTTATTTCAGGAATTCGGACAAGTTCATTAGACTAATGGAACGTAGAGACCGTGTCGGACTGGAAAGACTAACATCGAGAGAGCCAGGTCGTTTTGGTCGATCGTCTGATTTCGGAGTCGATTCAGGAATTTATAGGACGCTCTAAGGAATACTTTCGATGATAATTGAAACGGTAGAGATCGGGGTTATCGGTTGACGTTGATTGCTAAACTGTGGTTGAGGATCTCCGCGATACGGCCGGCTCGACTCAACCCGGCTGAACCAGTTGCTTCGCTCTCGATCGAAAGATTCGAGTGGCCGACAAAGGGGGACCTGTTGTTCCTTCGGAAACAACGAAAGCGGGACGACGAGCAAGTTTTAACGTGTAATGATAGACGAAATATCGACTATCCTGTCGAGTCGAGCCGAGCTAAGCGAACCTATCCCAACCCTTGAATAACAGCCCCTCGGACCAGGCTAATTAGACTAACTAGACGTTATCGTCTCCAACAAGCCATTCCCCGCGACAGCTTTCGAGATGAACGGATAAGAGTAATTTATTATCGTAGCACGAAGACTGGCCGCTTTTTACTCGTTTCACCGACGATTATCGAATGTTTCAGCGGATGACAAGGCACCGGACACCACTAACAACTGCAAGAACATCATAGTGGCATTGTCCTGGGTCGTTGTGATCTTAACGATGCCGTTCTCCCTCTTCATCTGCTTCAAGGTGAGGGATCCCATCGCCCCCTGGTCTCATTCTATCGACGAGTACGGCGACCCTCTCGACGACGTACTATAAATCTAAAAATATCGGTCAACCACTCACTAGATTCTATTCTTGTTCCTCGTGTTTGTCGCGATCTCCTTCGGTGTCCATTCACTTCCCGTTATCCCTCTCTATGGTCGCGTTACATCGTTAAACGGCTGATCGGTTTCAGTCTCACGCTTCCTAAAAAAAAATGTTAAAGTTGAGAGTGTTTACCTTCATATTACCCTTAAACGAGGGGTTAGCGCCTTAAAATTTTCAGGGATTATCTTTCAACCGAAAACCATTGTTTTGGCATACGATATCAATAAAGATTGATTTGAGAATGAAAGATTGAAGACGTCCAATTTAGGTCGTAAGGCGTTCAGATCCGAAATGGACATAAAGCGGACGTCTTCGAGACATCGTGTGCTATCTGACTGATGATTTTCCATCGATTTACCCGCAGGTGGTGCAAGAGTACGAAAGAGCCGTGATATTCCGACTGGGGCGGCTCCTGTCCGGCGGTGCCAAAGGACCCGGTAACTTTTTCATTTTATATTTAGGGGTCGACCACAGGAACGTGAAAATATATTCTTACAAACTTTCAGGAATCTTTTTCATCCTGCCGTGCGTGGACAATTACGCTCGCGTCGATCTACGGACTCGGACCTACGACGTGCCACCGCAAGAGGTAAATCTAATTTTCTATAAATTGCGAACGGACTGTAAAAAAGGCTCTGCATCGTGACAGGTGTTGACGAAAGACAGCGTGACGGTTTCGGTGGACGCGGTGGTGTACTATCGCGTGAATAACGCGACGATTTCGATCGCGAACGTCGAGAATGCACACCACAGCACCAGGCTGCTGGCTCAGACCATGCTTCGGAACACAATGGGCACCAGACCGCTTCACGAAATTCTCAGCGAGCGCGAGACCATTTCAGGGAACATGCAGGTAGATGCACAATCATCTCCCGATACAATTAGACCGTATAAAGTGTGAACGCTCCAATTACATATATAATCGAACCTCCAGGTATCGTTGGACGAGGCTACCGACACGTGGGGGATCAAAGTCGAGCGTGTGGAAATGTGAGTAACTTCACATGTCGAACCCCATCGTTCGATTATAGCATGAAAGAGTATCGTTTTTGAAATTTATTGTACAGCAAGGACGTGAGACTACCTGTCCAGCTGCAAAGAGCCATGGCCGCGGAAGCTGAAGCCGCTCGAGAGGCTCGCGCCAAGGTTTGTCTCTCCTTATATAAAAATTAAATTATTACAACGACATTTTTTTACGAGAAAGCCGCCAAGTCAATTTGTTCGGATTGATTACAGGTGATCGCGGCAGAGGGTGAACAGAAAGCTAGCCGAGCGTTGAGGGAGGCGTCCGAGGTGATAGGAGACTCTCCTGCCGCGTTGCAGCTTCGCTACTTACAGGTACGCGCAAGGACCTCCTCGAAGATCTCTAGCTTTCGTCTTAGAATAGAAATGCTTTATTTTTAGGAATTATTAAAGAAGAACTCTTCAATACTTTTCGAGTATAATCGTTATTGCTTTTAAGTGGTAATCGAAACCCATTGAATGAACTGCCTTTTTTTAATTTGTGTCGTTGTGTTCGCAGACTCTGAACACCATCTCGGCAGAGAAGAATTCGACGATCGTGTTCCCGCTGCCTATCGACCTGTTGACTTACTTCATGAAAGCGACCGCCCTCAAGGAAAACCCGATGTAATCGCGAATCGCGATCTGTTCCTCCGAATCGCGAGGACAGCCGGGCGATAGGGGTCCTCATACACGCCCTAGAATATTCAATCCACGAAGCGAGCTGTCGATATTCAATCGTGATCGTTACACCATTAATTCAATAATACTCGATCTCGATACACGTACAGGCTGTAAAATTCTATTCACTTACGATTTTCCGGACGTGCTCATTCGATACAGTATTAAGTAGTATAAGTTTGTAACTCGCGTCTACGACGCAAAACAATACTTTCGCACCGTGACCGCACACTAACCGATTATAATTATCGACCAATTTTCAGAACACCGTATACCTTTCTCGAACTTTCACTCGTATTTTTTGATAACTTATTTAACTTCGACTACTTAAAACAGAACAAGCCACAGCGATTCACTGTCAGGTACAACATTGATTAACGAACGATCTATTCGATTATAGTGCAACAAAAAGTCTGTCGATCATTCCGCATACTTTCGAACGACAGCATTCTCGTTCTCGTGACCTCGTCAGTCGAAAACTCGACGTTTAACGTTATAAATCTTTTCTATGTACTTGTTCTAACTATATATATATATACGCGTTGTATACATTGTGTCGTTGAAAACGTTGAATTTTCACATGTTCGAAATTGAAATTTGCTATATCAAAGATTTGTTGGAATTTATTTTCATTACATTCCATATTATAATTATATATAGATATACACATATGTGCCCATAATTATGAAAGCGGTCTAACAATAAGCCATATATTTCTTGTTTCGAGATATATTTAAAGGAAAAAGATATTAAATAAATTCTACATAACGTTTAAATAATAAGCTCAATCTAACGGTTCATTTTCGACAATATCGTAAAAATTACATTGAATTAATTACGTTTAAAATAAAAGTAAAATTTGTTTAAATTTTTACTTAGACCACTTTCACAATTACAAGCACATATATAGTCATGACAAACTCGAACACGAAAATGGAGCACCCTATATCAAATCTACGTGTTGAAGTGTTGTCCATGCGCTCGATCGTAGCCTAGTTCTAGCGGCGCGACGAGAAGAGAAGCGCGTCTAGTTATCAATACGGAACCTCGATCGTTTTAACCGACCAATTAAAACGTACAAAGCTGTCCGTGTTTCTCGAGCATACTTTCCGGCATTAAACGTAAATGTTCGATTAAGCCGACGACACAAGACTTAACTGAAACGATGGATATTAGACAATGTACAAAATCACCTCTCAGTTGCATCGTCATCAACGGACTGCGAGTCTTTGTGCAAGTTTATTATTCGTCATGATCGATTAAATGGAGAATGTTTTAGAATTAGCGACGACGGACGAATCTTTAAAAAAGAAAAGAAAGTATATATCTCCGAGCGTCTGGGAACATATTCACTTCCACTCGTGTATGCGTGTAAATTGTTGTCCTTCCCGAATGAGCGGAGAAAGTGGAATTCATCTTACAATTAGATAGCAAACGATCGAACAAAACCTTACGCGGGCACACAGACGATTAAATAGCGTAGATTCTACAATTCTCTCACACCTTTGTCGCGATCCTTCTCTTTCTACGACGTTCAACCGAAACTCTGCATCTCCTAACGATACAAGAACTAAACCTACCTCTGTGTTACATGCTTCGATCTATACTTGTGATACTATGTTACGTTAATATAGAATAACTTTTTCATCGACTCTGGTGACGTCCGCGGTCTGTCGCGGGCAAATAAAATACGAATACGTTTGCAAAACCACATCAACTTGTATTTTCTCATCCACTGGAGTCGTTAATATTCTTTGGTTTACCTGAACAAAATTCAGCGAACAGAAACTCATCGCAACTTGGTCGTGCAAGGTTGTTGCACATAATTCAAGCAAAATCCTCTGTTCCCAACATCGTTCGGTGCTTCGATGCTGTCCGTGTGGAAGATTAATCGGAACGGCTTCACGGTACCTGAAGAGAATCGAATGAGTCATTGAAGACACATTCACCGATATTTATTGTCTAACGAGAAGCGCTTACTGACGACGGAAGACGAATTCAAACTTTGGTTCTCCGCATTAAACGTCCCGCCGCAAATACGATCGACGCACATCATCATCGCTGTCGGTAGTTTACCAGAGTTCGTTGCACACGGGATCGTCAACCAGTCGGCCTGGCAGCCAGCTCCAGTTACCGACGCGATCTGCGTTCCTTGTGTGTTTCCCGTCAACGTGAACGAGCTTCTTCGTAGCATTTGCGCGGCCGGAGTTCCGCCAGGCGATGCCATTGCTTGACCTGTTCGTTAAACATCAACCAATTGCTATTGAAAATACAGTAAAGTCGCGATCTAACTCCCTGAGGATTTCCATGATCACTGTCCCTTCGCCTACCCCTTCCACTGGGTGCACCCCGCGAGGGGCCAAGAAGCAAACGGTCCGTGATGTCCACCGATCCAGAGGTGTAGATTCACCCCTAGAACGGATGACCATTATTTTTTATACACCCTGTAAGTACTTTCGGCGCGGTCGACGCAGTCAGAAAAAAAAAATAGTTTCCCCACACGATTTCTGTCCCTGCTCGGAACAGCTGATGGGAGCTAGGTCGCGAGTTTACTGTAGAATTTCAATGAACCGTTTAACAAGAGATTGCCCTTACCATCGATCGGACACGCCATATATTGTATTCCACAAAAATTTCTTTCCATTCGAATGCAAATACTGTAATCCTGATTCGACAGCTGTAGTCCCGTATCTGGATCGTAATTGAACGATTTGATTTGGCCGGATATGCCGGTGAAGTACTGCAGACATCCTTCGTCGGCCCTGTATATAGTGTCGCAACGGATCTGAGATATTCGGACTTTCCAGGATCGGGAGAAGGAGCTTCCGCTCGTGACGAACGTTAATGTGACCGGGTTCGTTTGTCCGATCCCGACGTCTATGTAAACTAAAAGATACGTCGGTCTTATATTTCGATCATGCTTTGTAATGTCTCAATTTTTTGATGGAAATATATTCTACAGTGTCAAACTTGTTATAAAATAGATGTTTTGCGATCCTGCTGCTACGTACTATGGTTTCCATTGTTGATGCCACAAATAGGAGGCACCGGGTTTCCGCCGGACACGATGAACTGATCGTAAACGCATTGGTTGTTCGTGGTTTCCGGTCCCCTTATATTAAACAGCATGAAATCCAATCTGAAAGTTAGACGAACGCCCAATGATTCAAATAATAAAATATTGAAATACAAAAATAGAGTACCGAGCTCACCTAAATTGACAAACAGACGGATGCGATTTGACGAGGGTCAACTGACAAGATTCCGTGCTGTCGAAATTCGACGGATAATTCGGATTAACGAAATAAGTGTTGTTAATGCTAGACGTCTCGCCGCAAGATACAGTTACTGATGCAATAAAAGAATTATTGCCAGACATTTGGGGCATTTATCGTGAAAACACTGTAATACGCCTCACAGCGAAAAATAAATAAGAAATTTACCGATGCAGCAAACCCCGTAACCGTTCGCACAAATCCCGCTAGACACGCCACCGCGTTGCGAGCACTCCGATGCTGCCACGCAAGTGCCATTCTCGCCGTTCAATCCAGCGCAAATGTTATTGTCGAACCTCACCACGGTGAATAATGGAAATACTACACACGAACGAATCCAATGAATGAAATCTCGTTGACAAAGACAACCAAACGCACTTACTTCGTTTCTCTCGGCCAATGTGACTCGGGGCACCGTTATGGACGTTGCTCGATTTCAACGTACTTTTCGGCGAATCCCGCGACAACGTTTCGATTGCGCGAACATTGCTTCTTTGCCAGAAATGCGCAAACCTTCTTAGAGCATCCCATGCATCGGCGTTGATGCACATTGTAGACGCGTATAGTATAAACGCGAGAAAATTATAGAAACGCATTGTTACAAGAGATGCAGTAACAAAACCCTGTTGCCGTTCTAGTAAGCAAGCCTGAATCGGTCCTGACAAGACTGGGAGACTAAAGCACGTGTGAAAAGATAATATACTTACGGTCGCGTTTAAACGGTCCGCGCATCGCGTTGCTGAAGTGCGGTTACTAGCGCCGAAACGGTTCGTAAACATATATGGTGAAAGGCAAATGATTTTATTGACCATTGTGCTCAGCCATCGCGTCGACACGGTAATTTTACTTTCCCCCTGCAATTAAATGAATTCTGACCCCTTGAGTTGCAGCCGGCGCTACGTCGGAGATCGCATTCTAACGCTCTCTAAAGCGACAACCGTTGACGATACAGAACGATAACATCTTTGTGAATACGGTCCTTTTCATCTTTGTTTGGTACAATGGATGGCGGAGCATTATCTTGACTGGAAAATGTGTTAGATGCATAGGCTGATAAGAGAGAAAGCGAACTTTCCAAATGCTGCACTAAGCGTTTGTCAGCACGGTCTGTAGGTTCCAAGATGCGCGCGACACACGGGACAATAATGGTCTATGTTGTTGCACGAACCCAAACAGTACGGTAGCATGCAACACGGCCAGCATCTGCGAATGAAAGATTTCTTTAATGCGCTTGTACGTGTTTTTAGACTGTTGTTTGTTAAACTTATACCCGCAGAATAGCAGCGCGAAAGCGGTAATGTGAGTAATTGCGGATTGACGAACTTCTACAGCTGTGACGACGATCGCGGTGCAACGGGGACACACGGCGGTTGTAGGTCTTGGGGCCCATTGTCGATTCTCGTTCGCTGCAAGCAAACCGAATCGTTACTAAATCGTGTATCGATAATCCGCCCGATCGAACGAAGATATTCTGTTACGTGAATCGGTGAACAGCTGATCCATAGAGAAAGACGCGAGGCATATTCCTTGCGTTTGTGCCTGTGCTTGAGCGTAACTCGGGGGTGGTATCGGAGCAACGAAAGACGATCGATTTGTCGGTCGAAACGGTCCCCAATTACGCATTGGCGGGCGTCTGATAAATATCGACGAATACGTTGGCGGTGCATCTCGCATACCAACACGCGTGTACGTCTATTCCATGAATTAGTTTCTGTTATCTTGCGGGATCGGCCGAATAATTTCCCGTTTCTGGAAAAAGTACGCAAACAAGCACAATGATATCCTGATTGTAAACAAGATATTCTAGTATTAGCCCTTATGTAGCCAACCGGGTACCCATTTACTGAATTTCTTTGAACAATTTGTTAATGTTTCTCTAAAAATATTACAAAATTTCTCTGAATGTCCGTTCTTTGCTTGATAATATATGAATTCATAGTCTTAAAATAAGAATTTGTGGATATATGTTAAATACAAAAGGTTTTAAATAATCTATTCATTTCGGTTGGCTACATAAGGGTTAAGGATGCCTCGTCAATGTACATCTCAAACCCGGGATATTATTCTGCCAGACCCTGTATGATTCGGTTAATGCTAGAAGACACTGGTTACGGTATGGGAATTTCAATACTTCGTCGTTCGTGATCGGCACACATTGCAAACAACTAGATAAACTCCACTGCTGATTGCTAGTTCCAAGCGACGACAGGGTGCTACTTGTCGTGTCCCTGTTGCTCGACGATGTCGCATCCAACGCACTCGAGCATCCATACGAATTTGGCGTGTCATCGTTGTCTTGACAAAACGTACGAGCGTCAGTACATTACAATAAATACCCAGTAAGAAAAATGGTCTGAGGCTGCTTTCGATTGGACAGCGCAAAGAAATCGTTAACAGAATATACCAGATTCGTTGACGACGTGGAGCAATAAACTACGCGCATCGGGTGACGGTGCCGCGTAATCTGTAGTCACGGTTAAAACTTCATTTTGTTGGCCACATGTCGACGAGGTGAACGACGCAGATATTTGCATAGTGTCTTGTGAAGCTTTGGGCATTAGTGACGGATGCGGCGGCGTTGCTTGCGTCGTAGCTTCGCGGCTAAGCGTCACCGACGTCTAAAGCGAATGAAAAGATTAAACTTACCTTGGGTAACCAGAAATGTTTGCCTTTCTCCTATGTAATCCAGTAGATTTGGGTGAGAAAATGCCAGAAATCCAAGTTTCAGTCCTTGTTAGAGTGGCGACACTCTTACCTGTCAAAAAAAAACTGAAAATCGCTCAACCATAAACGTTCATAACTTTTGATCCACTAATCTCCCATGATGGGAACTTGGATTTTTGGCATTTTGTTCGTCCAAATGTACTGGACCACATAGAAGAAAGGCAATAAATTCTGGTTACCCAAATGCAGACAATGAAAATTTGCTTTAGATTGAAATTTTTCGATTTCAGAGACAAGTGTAGCAGGTAATACCTTGCTCTGCAAAAGCTTGCGCGCAAAATATTTCACATTTTCGCGGGATTCTTCGAGATCGTGGCCAGTTTCGTAACTGAATCGGGTCGGTAATGTCGTCGAGTCGATAAATTGCCTACCGGACGACGAGTGTGTTATAGTTAGCCTGACCAACGTTAGAGGGGTCTGAGTACCAATCGTCGATAATTCCGTCAATCTCTTTACCGTTCCCGTTACCTTCGACTCTTGAAAATTCTCTGAAATACATGTACTTATGTCTAACATAATAAAAACCTGTTACTATTTGTTCGAATATCCTTAAAATGAATGAACGATATACCTAACGCAGCCGATTCAGCTTCCTCTACCTCTTCTAGATTGCCTTCAACGCCCTGTGCAGCGTGGTACGAGGAACTGTCACTCTTCGAATGCATAGTGACTGATACAACGAATCATTTAAAAATTCTGATAGCTAGACTGCGGATGTTATGCATTTTCCAATTTTTGTAGACGAATTTGAAGAAAGTGGAATTAAATAAAATCCTATTTTTAATGGGAACAGGGAAAATTCTATCAAATTTTATATTCGAGCCTTTTTCAACATTTTCATAAGCCATGAATGCATAGAGATCCGCAGTCTAATGATAACTAATTAAAAGTTTACAACTGTTCGGGGTTAGGACAAATACGACTAATTACCGAGACGTAGGTGTTCACGCGAACCGTAGTTCAAATCCAACAGAAAAATAGAGGTTAGAGGTCTCCGTGATACATAGCCGCCGGCAATGTTATTCCGTACGGTCCAAGCATGGTCGATACCGCTTCTTCGACAATGCTCGCGTACCGTCAATTACAATAAAAGGGAATACTTATCTTTTGCAAACATTCTGCGAGTCAATATTCAACGAACCGTTCGAAACGTGCAAAGAGGAAATTCAAACAGAGCGCTGTTCGACGAACGTAAAGATGGCACTCGACATCGGAGACTGGTACTCCTAAATACTGTACGTACACCGTAGGAAGCTCCGAAAGGATTCCGTTGGATAGAAAAAATGAAAATGCGATTATCTAACGTTGCGTTCGTCTCGCCGAGGCACTTGTAATTTCAGATTCGATCGTGGTTATTTTCTAGCCCGGTCGTCGGGGAGCGAGGAAGCCGAAGCGTCTCGTTGTGTCGCGGGTCGCGAATAATCGCACGCAGCGGCGGCCATAAAAAAATCGTGGCGCTGCCGCTGCGTTGAGCGTGCGCTGACGCCATTGTGTGCTCGAGAGGCGAGAACAGCCGAAATGGAGGAGAGTCAAACATCGGAAAGTGTCGCCGTGCTACCGGACATGTCCGAACCGTTGACGAGCGAGACCGAGGAGGCGTCCGCCCTAACGACCGAACACGAGGCGCATCCCGTCGCGGTGACGGCAAGCGTCACTTCGGTACCGGGTGTTGCTGGTGTTCCAGGAGTCGGTGTACCGGTTTCTTTGCCTGTTGGTTCTATCATCGGTGTAGCGAACTCAACCAACGGCACGACCTTCAACGTCATCACCTCGGATCAGTTACAGGTCCGTCGAAACAAGGATGTTTTCATTCATCCTTCCCTCTTATCGATATCAATACGATTAATACTCGACGATTTTCTTTTCTCGATGAACGGATCCACGATTGACATAGACGGGGGTTGGGTTTGTTTCATTTTCTACACGTACACCGCGAATCATTGTGTACGCGCGTAGCGCACACGCGTGTTAGAAATTTTAGAAATGATAGTCCAACGTTAACCCTTATGTAGCCGACCAAAATGTATGGATTATTTAAAACCTTTTGTATTTAACGTATTTGCATAAATTCTTATTTTAAGATTATAAAATAATATATTAGCGTTGCACAAACTCTCACTCTTAGCGAGCAAAGAATGGACATTCCAAAACATTTTGTAATATTTCTAGAGGAATATTAACCAGCTGTTGAAAGAAATGGAGTAAATGGGTACCCGGGTATCTGCTTGGTTACACAAGGGTTAAAGGGAATAGACTTGTTTCTAGGATTGCAAGAGTATGGGATAAGCCTTTCCTAGGCTGCTGTCGCCCTAGAATTTCCTGTTTTTACATTTACCAGGTGTAATTTTCATTATTTGTAAGCATAAAGCTATGCATGTAACTATTTTCGTAGAACTGAGACAACTACATGCTGCTGAATATTGCAAATTATAGCTCCTAAACATAAAAATAAGACTTTTGAAGACGACTGAGCTCTAGATTGATCTTTTATGTAGCGTTTTTAACTACTGAAATGAGAAGGTGCACCCATACCCTAGCAATCCTGGAAATGAGTCTACCCTGTTGACCCCCTGCAGGTTGCGCCAACGTTATCAGTTGGATACGATTATAATTCTATAGAGAATGTTTCTGGAGTCACTAGCATCCCTTTCAATATGCAATGCATTTGTAACAAATAGTTTTCTCTTCCAGCTACCCGGATCCGGTCAGTTAAAGCAGATGCTATGCGTGGACAACGGTTTTATTTGTGAACCTCGTACCGACAAGGACTCTGACCCTCTACGGTGGAACGGGGAATTAAAAGCGACGCACATAGTAATTCAGAATAGTACAGAGGAACACGAATCTGAACAAATACATGTTTCGACGGGAAATTACCAGCCAATATGCAGTTGGTCGGAATCTGCTAATTTGGCGGTATTGCCTGTCAGGTGTAAGAACACGAATGCGGAGCTACACAAAAGTCGTTTCGGGTCTGGAGCCAGAGGGAGATGTATCAAGCTTGGCCAGGAATGGTATACGCCAAGCGAATTTGAGGCGCTTTGCGGAAGAGCATCTAGCAAAGATTGGAAGCGCAGTATTAGATTCGGCGGCAGAAGTTTGCAGACCTTGATAGATGAGCAAATTTTAAAACCACATGCAACTTCTTGTACTTGTGCGGCGTGCTGCGACGACGATAGCGCGGTAGGCATGTTAATCGAATTAATTAATTATTAATATATGTACGTAGAATCAACAGTTATTACCGATTATATACTGGCTATTACAGACAGGTCCAGTACGATTATTTACGCCCTACAAGCGTAGAAAAAGAACGAGAGACCCGTCGGACGGAGATATACCGACGCGAAAGATCAAAAGTGACAACTCCCGCGATGGAAGTAACAACGACGAAAGCGACGGTGAAGTCGTTATACCTGACAAAGAAGTATGGCCACAGTTTGTTTCAACGGATGGGTTGGTTGTGCAGCAACCGCAAGATCAAGATGGAGTCGTTCAAAGTGTACACCAAACGGAAAACGGACAGACCGACGATGTGTTTAAAAAGCTCGACGAAGTGTCGAATAAAATGTTAAAGCTAGCTTACGAGTTTAGGAGAACTTTAGAAGAAGCTAAAGAAGTAACTAGACAACAAAGAAGAGAGCAAGCACTAGTAGCCCAATTAGGAGGTAGGGGAGATGTTATTGAAACTGTTGGGTTACAACCAGCATCGGATACTCATAACAAAAAAGTAATATATATGTATATGAAAGATAACGACTTTGAATTCTATTAAAAAGAAACAGAATCTGTAAATGTTTAATCGATTTCTTTATGTTTTGTGTTGTAGTGCGCCAATTGCAACAGGGAAGCATTCGCAGAGTGCTCTTTATGTAGACGAACGCCGTATTGTTCTACATTTTGTCAACGTAAGGATTGGGCGGGTCATCAAGTAGAATGTGTTCGGGGTGCTGCTGAAACTGTAATGCTAATAGTAGAAAGTAGTAGTGGTGATACCAGTGCTCTTGCGACGACTACGGGGGACCAATAGCTAGTGTTCCTCACACCAATTCACCAAAGGAATATAGACATTGAACAAACAAACTTACAAACTTCAAAATTGAAAGAAGAGACGAAGACTTAACAGATTTGTTTAATGACTCAAAGGTCAAAGTTCTGTATATACCGTAGTAAATATTTTATACACATATAGTAAATTCTCAAATACTATCCGGGGTCGTCTACGCAAACGCTATCCAGTGCCTACCCACTCCACTGCCGGCCAATGTTGCGCCGCATCGTAGAACGACGATGATTGATGTCGATTGAATCGAATGTTCAAACTTCTTAATTTTCATGATTTTTTTATGGGCTTTTACTGGCTTATTTCTTGCATTTTTCTGATTAAAACAAGACCAAACACGATATAATTTCAATTATATTTAGTGGTTTAATCGACAGTGAAAGTTTCGGTAGCAAGGAAGGACAGCGTATGAGAAAGAGAGACGCGGACAGTCGCTGTCGACGACACGCTTCGGTCACTCATTCTGTCCTTCTCTATGTTCGGCTCTCGGTCCCTATGCAAACGCTCTCCATGCAGGACACGGCTGTTGGATAGTATTTGAGAATTTACTGTATAAGCTAAAGTGTAATGATATTATTAAGTGTATAAGTATATAGATACAGAGAAGTGGAAACTTATTCAGGATCATGGCCGAAGAACATGAGAAACGTTGATGAAATGGTAAAAAATCATATACCAAATGATTATGCAAATAAAATAGCATGGAATTATGCTTCACGCAAGCGTACGCATGCTGTATGCATATACGTATGTGTGCACGTATACGTATATTTGCAATACGATGTTATGTCCCTAAAACATATATGTGTATACATATGTATACGTATTACAAATTAGAAAATATACTTTTATGATTTTTTTAAAATAAAAATCTAAATCGACCAAAGGAGATAGTTAGGCTTCTATGGAAACTATTTATGTACATCATTACAAAAGTGTTTTCTGTTTTGTAGATATTATTTTGTAATGCTATTTTTATTAGTAAAATTTTTAAAAAGTGATACCGCTTTACTATTAATTTTTTAGTACAAATACTAAGAGGAAGATTATTATTACATACTTTTATTCGTACTTTGCAAGAACATAATCATAACTAATTCGCTTTAATATTTTTAAGAACATCAATTTTCAGATTTGTATACATGATATACAAATACAAATCCACACAAACTCCTGAAAATAATGCAAGTAAAAGATGAACGTGATACATAGTCGAAGATGTATTATTTGTCTAGTATTTTTACTATGTTTTTTAAAATAAAACACATGAGAAAAATATGTTTACTCAATCTGACATGGTAGAAATATTTTACCAGATAGATAGTAGACAGTTTTTGTTGCCTTTATATATTTAAAACCAGAGAGATGAATAAACTAATATTTTTTGCCACTGATAGGTTCTATACATCTTATTTACCAGTGAGAACTTTCTATGTACAAATACAAGTTGTCATTTTTAAATAAAATGCGAACAATAATGAGGAAATTAGTGTTCAGTTTTTCTGGTCTAAAAATGTTTTAATATCTGTATATATATTATACAAAATACGTGACAACTAATAATTTCCGTAATGCTTTAGTCTGTATAAAAAGGCACTACCCGATCTGTTTGAGATGCCTAAGTAACCGCTACCCGGAGAAAAACTGATGGCTTCGGGCATGAACATGTTTGTTTGAAACGTTGGAAAATTAGAAAAGACAGTAAACGACGGTAAATGAGCCATTTTGAATGCGTTATGCTTCTTATTCGAAGCCATTGCTAATATCTCGGAATAAGAATTGAACTTTAAGCTGGTAATCGGCGTAACAAGATTCAAGAAAATTTTCAAAGGAACAGGATTTTGTTTTTCTAACACAGTTTTCGTGTCGTACAAGTTTGCAACACCCTCCTTGCTACCTGTCGCCAAAAATTGACCGCTCGGAGACATTGCGATAGATGCGCAATTGATACATCCATCGTCTATAGCACGATGTACACACGAACGACTATTTACGTCCCAAATGTACATTTCAGAACTGTCTGCAGTTGTCCATAACAAAATTAAATAACAATTATTAATGTAATACATTAAAGCTAATAGAAGATATGCACTATGTAACACTTACCGCCGTGTGTAACGAGCGTTTTACTGTCTGGTGTGAAACATAACGCTCTGCACCATACATTCATCTTCAAAGTGCCGACCAGTTCCTTCGATGAACTAGATAATAAATAAATTTCCCCCATACGGCCACCGAAAGCTATCAATTTCCCATCTGGAGATACTTCGTAATCCTAAATGTTTATTTGGAAAGTTCAGATCGTATCTCCATGTAAAATCTTTAGAAATATAGTTTTACGAACCTGTATATTTGTAGCTCCATGCGGCAATAATATTTTATGTGTTTTTCCGCTAATGAGATTGTAGGAATGACAATACGGATAATATTGAGAACCGATTAGAACTTCGGTACCATCTCTTAAAAATTTGGCTGCGCTAATAGGAAATTTTTTGTATTGCATTGAATGCAGTTTAGTATTCTCTATACCGTCTACCTGTAATTGTATAATCATTCAATATATTTTATACATATTTGGAGTATAATAGGTAATTACCTGAAAAAGAGACAGTGTACCGGATGTGCCGGCAACCAGTGCTACAGTGGAAGATGGGTGAAATTCTACGCTCGATATAACTGGTCCTTCTATGTGCGTTTGTTTGTTAATCGGATTTAAGGTTTTTATATCGATTATACTCTTAGGTAAGTTTTTCAGTTTCGGTTTCTCCAAATGGCAACTATGCTGAAAAAATACAGTACTATTAAAAATAATCCAAACTCAAGGGGTATCGGCTTTTTATTACCTTCAATATATCTCGGTCTAATTCATCAGCGTCTTCTTCTATTTTTTTAAACTCAGCCCACTTTGGAGTGCCTACAATCTCTTTATGCTGTTTACGCAGATAGTCTTTATATAATTTCTGTGGAATATCAGAGGGTAGGTATCGATCCTGTGCAATCGTAGCTGCTCGCACTCTAACGTAAAGTATAATCAGAAAATGTCAAACAAATTAAACGAAATAATAGTTCAATGTGTGAATATACATACGAATATTTATAGTCATCTTCGTCGACCCATGCCTGTCGTCTCTGACGGTTCGTGACAACATTGTCGTCGCCTTCTTCATCAGAATCTTCAATTACATCGCTGTCTGAAGTGGCATCGTCATTGACATCAATTACATTGCTGCCTGAAGTGACATCGTTATTGACATCAATACTCTTGCTTTCGTCCGAATCAGCCTCGGTCTCGTCATTTAACAAATTGTTTATAATATCACTTGCATCGCCAAACACGATTCTTTCCAACCTGTATAAAATACTATGCATTAGAATGGCGTTTACGAATCATTTTGCAAATCATATGAAAACTATACCTAGCTTCTTCTTCTGGGTTGTATTTATTTTTCCGTTTCTTTTTTAAAGGTTCAGTAAATTTTTGATTGTACAGTGTCTTCGTAGGCATACGTTTCTTTGGAAGCTTTTCATGCACAGAGGATTTCCGTGCGACCATCCCATGTTTCTTTGCAGTCGTTTCACTCATATTTATTACTTATTTAAGTCAATACATAGCAAAACAATAAACAATTACGTATTTCCAACATATAACCTCACTACAGTGTTTTGCAGCACGCGGAATCGTTCACATATACGTCATACGTCATACATTCATACTTAGACTATATATATACTTATAGACACGGCAACCAGATGACAGATGTTGAATTATCTTGTGACGCGATTTGTGGGCACCAGGCCACTATGATATCCTCTCTGATACTAGTATATATATATCAGTGGCACCAGGTCACCGGGTCTATAAGTATCTATGGTCTAGGGTCTAAACATGCATACCAACCTAACCTTACCTAACCTTGCATTATCTAACTTACTAACCTAACCTACTCTACCCTCCCACCATAGGCAGTGGTGTTTGTTGTCTATTTTCCTAATCTTGTTAAATTTGTAATTGACCATTAATGTTTAAAACTCAAATGCAATTCACATTTTACATTATTATCAATTTGGCGAAATCCCCATACACGTTAGTCTTTCATAGAAGTTTTACGTTGTCCATTATATCTTCCGTAATAATTGTGTTACCACCAGTTAAGCACCACTGCTTAATTTTATCAATCGTAAATTGTTAAAGGAACGTATAAATAGAACAGTAATTTAAAACATGTTTCAATTGAAATATGATTGAATGTATCAATCAACAATATTTGCCAAATAATTAGTTTAATTTATCGAGTAGTATCGATCATAACAATCATGTATAACTATAATATCTGATAAGATAAATATTATTTCAACAATCTTCATTATGAGATGACAGAGTAGATTTGGAATCGGTATCAGAAAACGTATGTTTTTCCATTGCAAAAAGTGATGGACACTTCGGCTGATAGAGTTCGACTGCTTCCAGGAGACTGTCTGGATACCCAGGAGAATAATATCTAATGCCAATAAATGAAATGATTAAACTGATGAAAATTAGGTCGAAATTTTACGATACACAGAATAAACGATAAAGTATCATCGTAAACATGTAAGTAACAATCAGAGATTATTTTTTAAATGACACACGTCAAAAATATGTTATCTCGAGTCGATTGGTAACAAGAATCGTATGTCGACGATTTACAAAAGTGAAATTTCATCATTTCCGCGTGTAAATAATGTGACATTCGAATGAAATTTTTACATACGCACATGATTCGCGTGTAAATTACAGAAATGATCGAGTTTCCATAAAATTATTGATCCATTAAACTTCAGGTTTCTATTTTTCCAATGCAATCAGCTGTGACAACATGGCGATCGCGCCGTACATTAACTTGCCTGATTTAAATTAAGACACGCGAGAACCAGAAACGGAGCTGCAGTTATTTGCATTCGCTGTTGGCGTAAACTACTCTAAGAAGACTGGACTTTTTCATCGAAACAAATCCACGTTACCAAACCCTTTCGGTAAGTAAAACTTGACTAGGGTTATGTCAAAAGCAACTAGTGTTTTTGATAATTATCTACTGTTGCCATTATCTTAACATGTACATACGCTTAGATATATACCGATGCTTCCATGTTTTACTCGACTAAATTTTATAGCAATGTAAGAAACTCGACCTGGGTTAACAAATAAAATATTGGATAATCATAATTGCCAAGATAATTTGTCGTTGCAAGTGGAAATTCTACTTCCTCTCAAATCGTGAATAGTTGCATTTATATTAACAATCGTAGATTTGTAAATTGTGTAAGGTCCAAAGAATCTTTGTGTAAATGTATAAGAGTAGGAACAACCTGACAATTTCTTCTGGAAAACTGCAATTGATAATTTGTATATATTCCGAAAGCGATGAGCCAGGTTCTGCTTCAATTTCTTGAACTTTCTTTAAACCGCCAGATGTTACGAACAGTCTTCTTGCCCTGGCATCGTTAGGTAAAATCTATTTAAGGGCAAAGTTATTAAGAAGTTAAATCAAGTTATTCATTTTGTTTAATACTTTGACGTCTGTCAAGATGTATACACATATATATATATATAGTCCATCAAGATGTATACGCCTATATGTATATACATATACATATAATATGTTGACCTTCAAATGACCTTCGAAGGAGTTACTCTTCAAAAAGCATAAATTAACGTATGAAGACCATGTTTTGCTTTTCTTTGTATTACTAGAAACAACAGATATTTTTGGTGTAAGCTTAGGTGCCTCACCCTGTATATGTATACATGTATATGTATATGGGTGGATGGTAAGAGGAACAGTGTTAGCAATCAGTTTGCATGTTGCAATGTACCTAAGAATATGGCTACTGAAACCTGACCTGCAAACTGAATGCATTAGTCTAAAATGAATCCACCTACTTTCTATTATTTTCTCTTTGAATTCATAAGATCTTCTTAATTCTAAAGAATTAACATTATTAGAGAAATCTCGCTTGTAAGAAAATAAAATTTTTATGAAATCTGCAAATAGAAGAGTTGTACTCGATTATATTAATGAAAAAACGAATGAAAATGATAACAAGATTGTAAGGCAGTTAAGATAAAATTTGTTGCCGAACTTTCGTAATCGCGTAAATATTTGTTGGAATAGATGAAGCTTAATATGTATAATATTTTTGTTGCTGTGACGCACTTTTAGATAACTGTTCAACAGTCAACATTTCCAACGAGAAAACAAATTGTTGCGAATAATTATTGTGATATCGTTATACACGCGGTGTGAAGTTCGTAGCTGAGTTCGAGCAGTTTTCTAAAATATATTTTCGTCGCCCAAAATACCGTGTTTACGAAAATAAAATTCCAGAAGAAAATTGTAGAAGATCGCGACTTTTAACATGCTATCGATATATGTACTCAGAATTCTATATTTCTTTTCAATTACCTGCTTATGCGTACACATAATAATAGAATGCAACCTATTAATTATTTTCAGACGAATGTGGCATTAAAGGTGAACAACCGGTAAAGAAAACGAGAGAAGAGTCAATGTACCTTTAACAAAGCGATTGGAAAATTAATCTTAATTCGCGCGCATCTCTTTTATTATAAATTATAATTTTTTACTGTAAAATCGATTAGCATTTATAATAAGCAGAATTTTTGAATTTTTAAAGCGTTTTTGAAATAATTTACTAAAAGAAAATAGGCGTAGACGCGTGAAAAGTCAAATGAAATAATAAGTACTAAGCAGAGCTTTAAATACAACGAGTTTAATGAACTATTTCAAATAATTATCAAGGAAATCGAGAGAGATAGAGAGAAAAGATAGAAAAGAGAAACTGTGAATTATCAGAGAATGCAAGAAGTAGGCAATTAAGAGTCCTACAAAGTCTTTTAGTCCAAGGCTTTGATAAGAAGACAGCTGCCTTAAAGTTCAAACACATAACAATAAAGTGATTAAAACGGAGATGATATCATCGTATATTAAAGGCAAATTGGACTGTCTTACACAGTACCATTGTCAGATTCCTAGCAAATATGTCTGATAACGGTAAAATAAAAATCTGCAACTTATAAGAAGTTAACTGATTGCCGAATCATTCAGTGTAATCAGAGAAGTTACACAGGACACATGTGAAATCAATGTCGTACAGTTGAGTAAGAATCGTGTAGTAAAAGTTAAATTGATTGTAAAACGTGAATGTACAAGGTGACACTGATCCCGCAACATTAAACAGGAAAGTAAGGCATACTAATAGACATGATAAACAACCAACATTGTGTTATTTTAAATTCGGGAGAGACCAACAGCTATCACCAGCCGGTCTCTGCTAAACCGTCGGTTGTTTCTGTATCGAGTATCGATTCGGACGTAAGTGATAGAAGAGATGTACGCGAAGAACTTTATGCTGGCATTTTCAGAAGACACAGGAAGACTATACTTGTATTAGGAAGTTTTCTCAAGATGCTGAGGGTGAATAGAAACATGAACAATTATGCTAGTATTAAACCCAATGATGACAATGACGAGTAAAAGAATTATTTTGTTGTATAAATGGTTCAGGAGACCAAAGTTATCTTTTTATTTATGATGATAATTACATGAACGATATTATTGCTTTGTAAAAAGGAATTTAAGAATAATTACAATGATTTTATCGACTTTATTTCATAAGAGTACAATACTGTCGTCGGTCTAGTACTTATTAATTATTTCATCTAGAAGAGATCTTGCCTTTGAAATTTATAACTGTCTGTGTAAATACTTGACTTTCAATTATGCGTTACCATTATGTATGATTCTCAAGTATGTTTACCACAATGACTATGCGAATCATAAAATTCTGCTTATGAACGTGATATCCTGTGCATCAGACTAAAACAATGAGATGCGAACGTATCCTACATACTTTGTTACATACCGATGCTTATCGTGTAAATTTTGTTTGCAGTAGCACAGCAGAAGTCGTATCTTTATTTGAAAAAATCCCGACATTATAATCTGCACAAAATACTGTATATTGTACTTTTTACAAGGCAACATTTTCCCGTGAAATGACTTATTAATTTAATTGTAAGCTGTTTCACGCTTTTGTTCTCCGCATTAGAGACATTCAAGTTGTAACATTAAAGAACACGTTGATTTCCTTTATAAAAACGAATGGTCAGCTCTTTTTGCATTTTTCAATAATGTAACTTGTATTTTTTTTTCATTTTTCAGAGGTACTTGGACAGATTGCATGCTCTGAACCGAGTATATGCCTTAATTGCTTTACAGCTCGAATTTGTCATGCAACAGAAATTCTGGTAACTTTTCATTACAATGGCAGTAACTACGAGGCATGACTTCACAGTAGAAATTGAGTTTTACCTTCCTTTGAACGCCTGATTTATTATCTATCGTAACTCGTGAAAATGTAGTTTTTACTAAAAAAAGAATCTTCTAATGAACGGACGAATGCGAGAGCAACAAATAATATTTTTACTTGTGCGAAAGTAACTACTCTACTGCCGATTGCATCTCACAACAGTTCTTTATATGTATCTCTATAAAAGTTAACGGTACCATTCGAATAAATAACAAAACAACGGTTAGCTTTTTTGGGATGCAAATGCATTTACCGTTAGTACTACGATCAATGAGCTTAACATTTATCAAAACTATAATTGAAGGCACGTAATAATAAGATTTGTACATTACATTAATGTATTACTGCAAGTATCAAATCAATGCCTTATTGATCGACAGTTTCACGGACTGTTACTTTCATTGAACAATGATTAACGTTTACTTCTTTGTTACGTGTATCTACAATGTTTGTACATTCGGTCTCTTTATATCGAATACTGCCATTAGGAAATACACTGTGGTACAATAGACGCAAGTAGAGAGTAGCTTGAGTATGTTTAGACATTTCATATTTTCATTGAAATTTTTCAACAAAAAACCATTCGACAAATTCAATCGTCCTCGTACTTTAGCCGAACCGTTTACTGTCGTAAGACTGAGAAATGTGCTTTTCTGGAACTTAAAATGTGCCATAATATTTATTAGAGATACATGAAGAGATAAATGAAAAACTTCGACTACTTTATGCTATTACCGATTTTTTCACTTTCTATTATTCTTACTGTCAAACGAATACAGTAACACGCAGCATATCGAAGTATATTGTTATATTTTATTAGAAATATGTAACGTTTGGTACTTGTGTTAAACTTTCTGTCATCTGTAAAAATTACAATTACAAACAAGCGTATAGTGAACGCGATAAGAATAATTGTATTGGAACCGAATAAACCGCCGTACTATACGTATACTAAACTAGTATCACAAAATCAGAGCCCTACTGTTAGGATGCTATTTGTGCTATAATAGTTGTTATGTGATAAAAAAAGAATTATTCGCAATATACTGCTGTTCGAAAGGTTTTCAATAAAACGACATTGTACAAGAGAAGAAAATTTGATTTTTCATGTATAACTGTTATTTAACCGAGTTGTGCGCAATAAATAAAAAAACCGTAAATGATTTAATTACAAGGTATAGCAGAAGTACTATTTCATTTATTCTATTGTTATGCTCTAGTTTGTAAGTTCTAAGTGCAACTTGTAAAAAATATGTATAAAGTAAAGAATTATATACCAGTTGAAATATCATTGTATCTCTTACCTTAGCATACTGTCCAAGAACATACTTCAAAATGTTTGGTGGAGCATCATGTACCAGAGGTTCCAATGCTTCGATATACATGCATCGCTGTAGTACTTGCTTTAATGTTACGTTACATTTTAGTTTGAGATCCTCGGAGCTACTTGGATCATTATAAAGCTAAAAACCATTCATAAATTAATAACATTTTTAGTAAGAAAGCACAATATGAAGTAAATGACATGGAGCTTTACTTGTAGTAACTTTGGAAGAATGTTTGCAACTGCAACTGCCTTCGCATGTTCTGGAGTATGTTTACCAATTTGTCCGATTGCCCATGTAGCAATCGCAAGCGAATGTTCGTCCTTCTCTTCGTTTAACACAGTAGACAGTCGAATAATTCCCTAAGGTGGACATTTTCTTTCAGAACACTATCGTAACAGAGTAGGATAAAGGTACCAGTTACAAAACAAACTTTTTAGAAAAAAGTTCAATTAATAAAAATAATTTTGTTTCAGGTATAGAAAACATTATTTGCAAACACTTATTTCCGAAGACAACGTAATTTTTTTAACTTTTTCAAAGGTTGATAATCAATCTAATTAAAATTAATAAAAAATTTCCAAGTCGCCACTAACTATCCGGTACCTTTACCCTATTATTTTGCCATACTTTGGACCCAATAACTGCGATGGCTAATTGATCGAAATGTCCAGCAATGTAACCAATTGCCATTATTGCTGGTAATCTAGCTGCTATTTTGGATGTGCTGATCACTTCAATGAGTGCGCCAAGACCTCCAATATTTACAATCAGCTGGGCCATCTAAAAACAGGTATAATTCAATACGACTAGAAGATTAAGGGGTTTGTTCGATTAACATACTTCAATCGTATGTTTGCAAATTTCTCTGGTCAACTTGGCTGCTGCTTTAACAACGCATTCGTCGGGGTGTGCCATATGTTCGAGTACACTAGGAAAAACCTCGGCTTCGATGATAGATTCTGCCAAGTGTACAGTATGCTTTGCTATACTGCTCATTGCAAAAAGGACTTGACGCTGTATGTATCAGTAAGAACCATAATGTCATGTTACATAGTTATACAGCATCTATTTCTATTTCTATTTCACCTTTAGTTTTGCATCAGGATTAGATAATGCTTTCGCGAGAAAAGGAACAGCTCCGGCATTCACTACTATTTCCGCAAGATCTTTCTCGTGTTTGCTTATATCGCAAAGAGCGGATGCACCGATTTGTTTCAAATATAATTCTGGTTCTTGTATACATAGAACCAGGAGGGGCACAGCACCTGTGGATTACACGCTATTGAAATTCTCAAGCTTAAACTACTGCAGCAAATTATTATATTACCTGCGTCAACTGTGGCTTGAGCCAAGTTTTTACTGTGTCTGGCGATGTATCCTAACGCCCAAGCTGCAGCTTCTTTCACACCAGCATCGAAATCTTCCAAGCAAATCATTATAATTTCCAATCCGTTACTTTGAATGATTATGGCTGCCATTTCAGGAGAATGCTTAGCTATTGCTCGAATAACGAACAAAGCTGCTTTCTTATAAAATTTCTGTAAGGAATATTAAAATCAAGCTTCTACCAATAAAAAATGATGTAATAAATGCTTGTACATTTTGTTTAGCAATATTTTTTAACAGCTGAGGTAAAATATCCTTTCTTATAATGGCTTCTGCCAGTCGATAATCGTTGTTCGCTATTTTCCCTAAAGCTGTAGCTGCCATGTGTTGAATGGACGGCACAGGGTCTGTCAGTAAAGGATGTAAGAGATCTAAAACTCCAGCAGCTTCTAAACATTCTATATTTGTTGGTCTCGTGGCGTAATCTGCAACGGATTGCACGAAAAGCAGACGAGCCCTTTGGTACTGATCAAAAACTGCAATAAAAATCCTGATCACTAATAGCTATTAATTTTACAAAGTAGCATATAATTCGATATGAAAAATGTGTTTGTAATTCTTTCAAAATTCACGCGACGCATATTCAAATACAATGTTGAAAAGAAAATAACGTTCAATCGCAATGATCTTGCAGAAACTGTCATCGCGACGAACCATAAACTCTTTGATAAATATCTTTCATTTCGAACTATACCTTGCAAAATGGACCGTGCTGTCATCGCAATCGAATTTTCAACATCACACCACGCTATTTACACTTTTGACCGCGTCTTCGTCCCAATTGTTTGAACTTTGAACCAGTCTATCGTATATTTGAAAACGAAAAACTGCCGCCTTTTGCGCATGATACGTTAGCTATAGCGCAGCGATTCTATAAACAAACATAAGCAGGTGTTTCGCACGGATAGAAAAGCGTGAACAACATGAGTTGTCAAACAAAGCATTATTACAGGAAAATATAATTTATCTATCGTACATAGTTTAATTGGTTGTTTACTTACTGTAATATTTACCACTAAGGATTTTAATTGGCGTCGCAAGATGACCGAAGACCTGTTAATTAAAGAGAAAGAATTCCGTCAACTCAATCGAGAACTTGAACAAAGAGCGAATGATTTAATGAAAAACATAGATCGCGTTATAGACATTTATAATAATGAACATTCGGTGCCCAATGCAAAAATACGATTTACCAATTCCACGAACGAACAAACAGAAATCGCCGGGAACATAATAACACGAGAAAATGATAATATTCAAGTTTCGATTAAACGAGACGCGTCCTTGCCGTATGTCTTTGGGGCAGTATCTTCAAAATTGTAAGCTAGAGATCGATACAATTATTTTTACTCGTTTTTTATTTATTTACAATTATTATTTAATAAAGTAAGTAATTGAGTAAAGTACGATGACGTTATTTTTTATTTTCATTAAATAATTTTATTCCATATAGGAAAACGGACGCACAAAAGGACCACATAGACGAAGCACATAAAAGAGGAAATTTAGCCCATGAAACAATTGTTAATCTGTTCAAGTCGAAAATAGATATATTGCAAAAGGAACTGCAAACATTGCACGTCGAATATAGAAAAAAGGTGACAAAAACTTCAACGTGTGATCATTCAAATATTTTATTGACTCATTAAAAATGTATATCTTCTACATTACAGTGTGATATTTACAAGGACTCTGAAACTGAACATAAAAAAGTTGAAACAAAATTGCAAAATGAAATAGAGTCGTTGCAAGATACAATTGCAAAGCTGGAGAGCACAAACAAGGAGTTGCAGAGTCAATCTCAGGCATTAAATACTGAAAGTTCAATTATTAAAAAGGTATAAGATTAGAAATTATCGAAAGTAACATTTTATCAATTTTTAATATGTAATTTTGATAGGACTTGGACAAACTTCAGAAACAAATTAAAATATTAAATCAACAATCTAACAATTATAGTATGAGACTGAATAGATCATTAGAAAATAATAACAAATTAAGGAGTGCACTGAAATGTTCCCAAATAGAAGAAAAGGTACATAGGTATTATACATGTAATATACGTAATGCTATTTACGTTGCTCTAAACTCTAAAGTTTATCCACTGCGATGTATGTTTAGGAATTAAGAAATCAAGTCAGGAAACTACAGGATGAGAAAAAACAGACTGTCAATAATCTAGGAAAACAACTTACAGAAATAGTCCAAGCGTTTAAAAAACAGATGCTAGTTATAGATAACTTAAAGAAGCAAAATGTATGTATCCGTCGAAATTGTAGATAATTAAAAGAGACGCTCGCTTTACATTAATATTACTTTATATTTTTTAGGCATGCTTAATCACTATTGACCAATTAAGATTCACGAAAGAAGATTTTCTGAGACTATTGGATCAAAAACCCGAGTGCTTATGATAAATTGTATATAAAACATTTATTGAATCACTGCTACAACTTATACACTGTGAAAGATGGAATAATTCCATTCCATAGCTACAAGTATTATACAATTTTATTTTACAACATGTGTTTCTTAACAATAGTCTTCACAGAAAAAGGGTTTATGTATCCTCGCTTCGCGTATTACTTGTCAGAGCATTGAGATTTTTGAATACCTGATTTTTAACTTAGGATTTCGTACTACAGTTTTAATTTGTTTTTTTTTCTTTTTAACTTTTTTCCTTCAAATAAATATACTTTTTTAAATTACGGCATAATCGTAGCAATTATTCGATTGCGCTATACAAAATAGTGATGATAAGTTAAATGGGATCTATAACAAAAGATTCCAAAGCAAAATACATAAAAGGTGGGCTCATGGTTACCATGGAAATCATGCATTCTAAACGACATTCTATCTCGATATTACACTTTCCATCGTTCAAAAAAATAATTCGATAAAAATTGCAAGAAGATATATATACGATTGATTTCCATCGCAACTGTACTGAATCGAACGTTTCTACTTCAGACAAGATTAAATGACTTTTTTCAACTTATTTACACGTTAAGTCCTATTTTGTGCACGAGCAATAAAGATGGACAACAATGAACTTTAGCTGTATATGTACAAAAATCAAAGATATTAATATGCTCCGTAGGTAGCATGTGTAAAACGATTTTCACGATTTTCTTCGTACACAATACACGTTAATAGGACACATATTGAAAATGAAAGTGTTCATCATTAAAAAAGAACAAAAAAAAGACGAACAAAAAACCATCGATGTTATTTTCAATTGCGTTAAGCACAGATTTTACAAATCTTAATCCTGGCAGTGTAAAATTCTGTAGATGTTCTAGCTTAAATAATATATACCGTCGTACGTTTTCTAAACCTACGAGAGTAATCGGATCTAGAAATTTTCCACATGGAATCAATTAAACGATGTCAAACATCATAAAAAAGTGAATAAACACGATGTACATACACACATATCCGTATATTCAGACGAATACGTGCTGCACAACCTACTCTGAACAATTCAATGCTTTACTGTTCGAATTCATGCTAACTTTTTCGTTTTATTTTAATAAAATACATTAAGTTAATATTTTTTTCTGCTTTTCATATAATTGAATATCAAGACATTATATCTCATTCTCAAGTAAATTGTAATTGAATTTTTTCTCGGCTTTAATTACAATGACTTTCAGTTTAGGACTCATACTTCTCATCATATTTCTCTGCCTTTATACATGTCAACGTCCAAAAGTCGTGGTAATATTTGCAAGCATTAAATTGATACATTTTTATATATTGTGATTTACTACATCGTTCTTAATATTAGTGGCATCGATGCGTTAACAATCATCGTTCGGTTAATAAAATTAAATTTTAAGCCACTTCTTGTGCCTGCACTCAAAGTTTATAGCATACCACGAATTTTCATTTTTTTTTATTTTATATTGCACTGTGAACATCTAATGCATTCTAATCCCTAAAAAGGTATAATTTTGAAGAAACCATATTCGAATAGATTTGCCTCGAATATTTGATACATCCAGCATCAATTAGGAGAATTCATTAGTCTCATATTTTAAATGTTATTTTCGCTTAATGAATGAAACGAGCTTTCTAAGCTTTTTTTAGGTACAATGTATACAATTAATATTTCTTTCTCAATTCTTGATGATCTTTACAGAACCACTCGATAATCATATGTTCCTTTCATTTTTAAAGACTGCCATCCATTTTGATCGATTGATTTGAAATTGAGACTGCTCTGAACGAAAGAACAACTCAATTCTTCGCATTTCTGGGGCAGTTTCATTTATTCACTGGTACAAAATTTTGTTCCTTATACACGTGATTACTAACGGGACTTCGCAATTGCTAAAATGCATTACTATCTATGTGCTTATACGAATTTACGACACGTTTCGTATTCTATAATACAAACAGCTGAAATGATCTTTCCTTTTTTTATATAGCTTTTTGATCTTTCTGAGTCATGCGACTTTACAACGTACCCTGAATTTTTTTTTGTTTCTTTATGAGTATTTTATTCACAGAATATATTTTCTTGTTTTATCTTTGCGACATTTAGTCTCTTTTATTTTCTTTCATTTTATTAAACAGCTTTAGTTCGAAGAACATCGTTTTCTACTATCGTGTCTAAAAGATTTATAAGTGAATCAGTAATCAGTAAATGTTTTTTCAAATAACTTATTCCAAAGACGGCACAGACAGTAACACACCTAGCAGCTTGACTATGAAATAATTTTATTAATATATTATAAAAACCACTCTAAATGCGACCAGAGGGACAACATGGTACAAGGGCATCCATGTACAAGGAAAATATATGAGATTCAAAATACGAGACTTAAATAAATATTTCGAGTATGTAGCAATGAGAGTGGGGAGTCATCTTTCTTTTGCGTATATGGTTGCTGCTGTATCGTTGTCCTAGATCAACTTGATCATGCCAGGTAGCTATAAGTGTCCTTTTGACCCTCTGTGCGCTCCAGATATTCTTTTTCAATTAAAATATCTATACATTTCTGAAAGAGCAAAATCGTTAAGATCTCCATTAATATTACGCTTTTCTGAATCTGATTTCGATTCATTGACGGTTCCATTTTTTCGGAGAAGGCAGAATCAGTCGATAAGCTCTCGGGAGATTTATCAGATTACACTGAGATAATTCTTATCCGTACTTACCTTAATAATATGTACTCTTGGCTTGAACCTAGAGCTCAACTGATTCAATACTTCAGCCACCAATTGTTGATGCTTCAATACTTTCCTCATTTTCATAATCCTAACAATCGCTGCCTGAATCAATAGTTTTCTATCTTCCTCTATGTGTTTATGTGTAGTTTCTTGTTCGATTTTCAATTCCGTTTTCATTGGTATATTAATGTTTACTCTTAGTTTCTTGCTATTATAAAAATAATATACCAATATAGAATCGTTGACGAAATTCAATACTTCATATAAGCAAATACACATACTTTTTATATCCTGTGAACAGTTCCACTGTTGATAATGGAGTTAATTCAGTTACATCGTCTGCAGTCGACGTTAATAGTTTCGATTTTAAGAGTATTTGTATCACCTGCGATATATGAAAAATATTTTCTCAATACGTATTTCAATATTCTTCATCTTTAACGTTTCTCAATATCGATACATACTTGGAACAGGAAATCCATTTTTATTTGTGTTGCATCGTGCAATTGCTGTATTGTCCATACTGTGGATCCGTTAAATTGTAATAAAACAGCCATTTGAAAGGTAGACGCTTGTAACGTGTATCTACAATGAAAATAATATTTACCACCGCTTATAAAAATAATAACGCGTCTCTCCTTTACGTATACGCAAATTATTACCTATTCTTAAAACAATTTGTGTGTAATTCTCCTTTTGACATATTGTATAACCAACTCAGCTTCCTTCCACTATGCTGCGAACTATAGAAAGTGGTAAACCTATGTACAGATCGTTCTAGCTGTAATGTATAATACAAAAACGACGTATGTTTAATGTTCATAATTCAAGTCCAGATTTTTGACGAATTCTATTGGGATAGAGTTTACCTCGGTTGGTAATGAGAAAGTAAAAGTTTGTAAAAACGGCCATGAACCAGACGACAACACTTGTATACTGAAATCTATATCCAGTGGTTCAGCAGAATTTGTCAAATGTCTTTTAAATTGCTCGTTTAGGTCCTTTGACACACCGATATCCTGTGGACAGACTGCTATAATACAAATGTTATACAACTTTGTCAAATGTTAATGTTACACAATATAAAAATAATTTCCTACAGGAACAATAACGAATTCATTGTGTCCGATATGCGAAAGTAATACAAACGATAGCAATACACAGCTTTCTAGGCTGAAACAGTACCTGGAACATTCGTTGTAATTTTGAGGTGTATTCGAAACCACAAGCTTGTTTTAATTTCGAGATCATAGAAGCCTCTGCATCGTCACTGGCCGACATATGTTGTACCAAACGTTTTGCCAGCATTTTACTATAGAATTTTTGAAATACATCCTTGTCTTCGATGTATTTGAATACTACCATCTGCATTTGAAAAGTATTAACGAGAATCAGACTCGACTCGGTAATTTCTATTAGTTACAGGATCTTTACTCACAACTTGATTAAGTGTATCCTCAAGTTCTGCCTCCTCAGGATTTTTACTACTCTTCTTCAACAACAGATCACAATATTTTGCTAGTAACTCTGGTGATTTACTGCTACTATTTGCTGATCTAGTTACCGAGTTATTATTAATAAATCTTCCACAAGCCTTGTCGAGAGCTGCCACGAAACCACTGTCGTTGTTAAATGCAACAAGTACTAAAGCATTGTATTTTTTATGGATCTCTAGAGTTGTGTTCACGTAAACCTTTGGATCCTGCAACGGAAAGAAAGATAGTTAATGCAACCTCGACCATGACCACATCTACGAAATTAGTAGGCAACGTACGTTACATGCAGCTTCACCGCATTTATCGATAGCTGCAAGTCCTTGATTCGTTATGTGACTTTCTAAATGACTTCTCAATTCGCCAAGAGCATTAGGTATCCTCGTTGCCAGTTGATACATTCGACCTAAATCTGCATTTTTGTCAGCATTTAAAAGATTTTGAAATTCAGAATGAAATATATCTAAATGCTTTTCGATTAACACTTTCTCGCATGTTTTCGCCAATCTTTCACAAGTTGTTTGATGTAAGTAAACATGAACCCGTTTTCGTTCTTCTAGCAACCTCTGTTCTACCTGCGATCGAATCATCGGAGATTGTAAGTTGTTCGTCTACAGAGTGTATGAAAGTTTAAAGGAATTTTCTGTTCAAACCTTTTTCATATATTCCGTGACTGGATTTTGTCT
This sequence comes from Lasioglossum figueresi, assembly GCA_028455805.1. Taxonomy (NCBI): domain Eukaryota; kingdom Metazoa; phylum Arthropoda; class Insecta; order Hymenoptera; family Halictidae; genus Lasioglossum; species Lasioglossum figueresi. Next base: position 13,166,644 of record CM052196.1, on the reverse strand, counting down.
GAGGAATTCTGAACTTTCACGTGTGTAAAACCTTTCTGTATCCTCGAGGAAGATATTTTCAAAGGAATCTTTGTAAACAGTAAGATTATGACCATCCTCGTTCAAACCCAGCTCTACGTAACAATTAATTACCCCACTGACTAAGCGTGTGTTTATTGTTTCTCCATTGCGTTCTCTTTCTATCAACTTAAGCACTGCGTTTGTAACCTGGAGCATAGCACGTATAATGTTAACATGTTATGTTGGAGCATGGTCCATGTACTCTCTGTGCCTCGCAAGTTGTCTTCTGGCAGGAATTTGAAAGAAATTTCAGTTCTAGCCGAATTGCGAGGCACGCGGAACAAGTGCTTGGCAACAGACTTGGAATAACTTACTTGTTTATTTAAATGCTTAAATAAGTTTTCTCTCCATGTAACCAAGGCTAACTGATAAATTTCATAAACATGTTTACGTCCCTCGTCGCTTTCCCTGCGTACCCAGTGACGATTTAGATATGCACACACACCGTGTAAAACTTTGCTACTAAATTGATACTCTTCCCACTGCCTTGTATAGAATTGTAGTACATCTTCATCCATCAAGTCTACACCATGCTGTATCCAGAAAAATGGAACAATTTATTTTAAACATCTCGTTTTTCCCTTAACACGTGGAACATTAATCAAATTTACCTTCAATAAACTAATAAGATAATTTCTAAGAAAGTCACGTAAACGTTTATATAATTCCAATCCGACTAACTGTGCACCTCCTTGAGAAATTTGTCCCTTCTTGGTTTTGGTCGATGTTCTATTTAATTGTTGATGAACGCTTGTACAATAATCATATACATGTCTGTTGGATTATGTAATGTATTAAGAAAATTACTAGATCGTCGTTCGATTACATTGCAATCTTGGTTGCTTTTACAAGCAGAAAGGATACGTATACAATTCTATATATCTCGGCTTAGACATGCATTGTCTGTTATAAACTTGTTCGATACCCTCTCGAAGATCTCCCCAGATTTGATCTAAATCTATTTGTCTGAGGCCTGTTGAGCCTGCGTAATAACTCCCAGCTCCTCCGCTGCCTCGATACCCTGACATCCTATTTCTATACGCTTGTCGAGTGAGCGTCACTGTTACTACTTCCTACAATAATTTCTGTTGAAAAGACATAGGAAAGATAGTAACTGTCGTGTCAGATACAATACAGAAAATTCAAAAGATAAATGTACAGGGTCCAGGGAATTAAAAGAAATATCGATAATACGGTGATGCTTACAGTTTTACTTTCAATTTATATAAAGGTGTACAACATCGTCGTATGTATTTATATACTTTGTTAGACGTAAACCGAAAGACAAGAAAAACAAAGAATCGCTCGGTTGGTGCAATCAACTTTTAAAAAGTACATTACATTCGGTGGTTCCAACCAGCTATATAGTTTCACAATGTTGATGTCACAACTACTTGCTTATGCACATACTTGAGGCTGTTGAAAACTGCTTTGTACAACTATAAATAAAACTGCGTGAAACGTTTTATTTTTTTGCGCGTGTGTACGTCGAATGTTAGAAGAGCTCGAGGGAGCGAGAGAGAGAGAGAGAAAAAAAAATAGGAGCGAGAAAGATAGAGAGAGAGAGTGAGTGAGTGAATGAGTGAGTAAGTGAATAAGAGAAAGAGAGAGAGAGAGAGCGAATATATAGGTACGACCGGATATAAAAATATCCAAGAAAAACGATGGTTTACGCGGAAAGGGTTAATCGGTAGTTGGAAGATCCATACCGAAGTAGTTACATCAGGATGCGCATCGTTAGTAGTGGCTCCGATCTTTGGTCAGGGAACTTCGGAACATCGAAAATCTTGGTGCTATAACACTACTACCCGTCACTATCGTCGATCCAGATGAAAAGTAATTCGCAGGAACGAGTCCAGCGCAGCCCGTCGCCATCAGGGAATTGGTTTTTTTTTCGTCGGTAAAACGAGGGAAGTGTGCATCGTGAGACGGAAAATGTACACTCACCTGTCGACGTTCACCACCGCATAACAGGCAGGGTTGGACAAGGGAGTTCTCGTGAAAATCTGGTGGCCACCTCTAACGATAACCGCTACCTCCGCTCTATATACGCATCGATGGGAAATTTTCACTGCCTCCGATTATTATTTCTTTGCTGCCCGTGGTGACAAACACGGCAGATCCACGAACCTAAAATCTTGTGTCTCAATGTACCCAAAAACTGATCACGGTTGTGATCTGCTACTTCTGACAGGTTAGGTGCCACTGTTGCCAACAAAACGACGCGTTTCTCAGTCCCACCACACGAAGTACAGTAGGTGTACAAAGTATTCGTAAGAACTTTTTCAAAATTGGACCCGAAGGCTTGAGTTCTTTTTCAGACGTTAGAAGGATTGGTTTACTAGCTAATGTGTCAATCATGTTCTTTTAAATATTTAAACATTCAATTGAGATTTTTTGTCTGTGCCTGTAATGTATGAAAATTTAAAACATGTATTTTGTAAATCTAAGTAAGTTATATCAGAAAATTTAATATTAAATTAATTTCAATTATAAATATTAATTTTTATTACTTTATATAAAATTACTTATTCTGGTTATATACATGTACAAAATTTCATTGAAATTTAGATGTCAAGTAAAATGTCAAAATTTTTGGATTTAGAGTTTGCGATTCTTACCATTTTTCCTATATTCAATCAATTATATTTCATAACAATCTTGATCGATTTCAATGAAACTTTGTACTGTTGGGTCTAATTTTGAAAGTTATTCATTTTTAAAATGTGTACAAATACTTTGTACACCCACTGTATACTCAACTGGCGGTTTCGTCGAGGATGTCAGTTTTATCGGTAACGGTTCTTACGACCAGATTTCGTTTTCATTCATTAGATTTTATCGATATACCTTTGTCTCATAATTCTGTTACCGAGAAAAAACAAGATAAAGAAAATAATCAACCGCAAAATATTTCTGCGAAATCGGAGCGTTTTTAATTGCGCGATGTTGGATGCACTGCTCGCGAGACGATCTGCCAAAATTTGAATAACTGTTACCAATTTTTCGCGACGTTATATATGTTTCAGGGATTTCAATACTATGTAGTTCGAATAATGATTACGCAATTAGTATGTGCATGATACATTTTCAATGTTTTCATACAAGTATAACCTATTATTGAAACACGTTTCGAAATGTAATCAGAAATCTTTTATTTCATCTCGTTTAACAGTATGCTAACATTTTCTTGCTAATAATTTCATAGTATCGTCTGAGCAACGATAAATATAAATATGTAGTAGACTTAACGAAAATATAGGGAACATTGATGGATCAACTAGGGCATTGTATTGAAAATAAAAAAAGAAATGATGCTGTAATGGATATGTTTATTGCCACAGTAAGCTGAAAAAGCGGATATTAAAATATTACAATTATTTCAATGGGTCTTCGTATTATTTCATATTAAACACCTTTTGAAAATACTTACTTCATGATGGTTAATTCTGGCGTGCCGGGTTCAGCGCCTTTCCTAAATCCTGTGTAAACGATAAATTGATTAATTGCACAAATTTATTTCGTCTTTAAATTTTCGTAAAAACGAACAGGTAGAGCGATATTTGCGATAAATAAGAAAGAATGTCGAATAAATCACAAGTCTAACCTAAAAATAATATTGTGGGAATAAAACCCCAGTGGAATATGACTTTGCTCACTTCCATTATAGTAGCAATTTTTTGCTTTGTGACCGGACTCAATGCCATTTTTTCTAGAATAATTTATACAATTCCAAAATTTTCACGCGTGGAACGTTGTAATCAATCCTCGACACAAAGATATCGTGCAATGTGCAATTCGACTCGATTATTCGATTATTTTTACAGTCACGGATAATAGAATTTTAGAGACGAGCGACTAACTTCTTTCTTAGACGCAATGTTCCAAGATAGGAACACTTTGATAGGTCGACTCTGTTTCCAATGAAGCGAACTTCGTTCGTTGGAAATGGAGCTGCGTTTTCAAGAATGCACTTTGTAACCGAACGAGCAGTCGAGTATTTATATAATCTATGATCATGTTTTGTCAGAACAGCTGTCGTCCGTGGTCATGTGAATGTACAGTTTCATTTTATTTACCCTTTCCCAATGGTAATTCAGATTTTTAATGTTTATCATTTAACGTTCTCTGGTAAACAAATTAAAAAATATACGTAAACATTTTTTTTGTTGTTTCAGAGTTTGGTAAATTACTGTATCTGGGGTTTGTGCGAATCTTGGGAGTATTGTTGCGGTGATAATGAGTGCTGCAGAGAGGCGGATTTTAATTTTCTACTTTTAACGTATACTTCTTTTTTATTTATTTCTTATTATTAGTTATTTCATGTAACATATTACTGAAAATTATGTTTTCCAACAGGGCTTTCATTCTCGGAGCATTACTTTTTATGGCACTGTCCTGCGTCTGCATCTACTGCGGCTCTCGTCGCAGCTACTATGTTCCATTCCTGAAGAAAAACTTAAAAATTAGCTACACGTTAATGTCTTCGCAGATGAAGAACAAAGTAGCAGACCAAAATGTGACAACAAAAGATTCTGTGATACAAATACAGACAACAAAGGTTTCCTTGTAACTCGGTAGTATTCCCTGTAACGGACAGTGTTTTCTATCCAATTTATCGAATTTTAAACAACAAATGCTTACCAGAGAGAAAATTTCCTCTCTGTGTACACGAACAAGTAGAATATGGATGTTTATGCGGATATAGTTTTTTACATGTTATTTTACAAAAATTGGATGTGAATAGGAGTTTGTCTGATCCGTTAAGAGATTTATCTAGGTTCGAGTACAATAACAGTATTAGTAAACTTTGCATTCCTTTGATTTCGATGTAATCGGGTCAACTGTAAATGCATGAACATATGTGCAGTTTACCAATAAGGCACCAAAATGTATTCTTTATGCTTCTGAAAGAAAAATATATTTTGCAATGACGTGAAATATCGAAGTCTATGTTGAATACTTTCATTATTTATCACATTTTATATCGCTAATATTGAAGCCGGGTCTATAAGGGTATATAAGGGTATTTAAGGGTATATCGTCTATCACGAGTATCGTGTCTCGGACCAGTCAGAACTTGTTCTGAAAAGAACGAGTGGTTCCCAGTGGTGCCAACCAGATCAGCAAATGTTTCTTCGGTTGGCAGCTCTGCGCCCAATGACGTCATTACGAAGCTCCGAAACAGAATCCCACTCTACCTTTCCCCTTCTACGACGCTATTCTCCCACTCTTCTACCACGGTCCGGTCACGTGAGTCGTTTCATCTCTGTCGTGCATGTGTTGCAACGTCACGTGACCAATCCCGTACTATCAGAGAGGGGGTGACTTCTTCCCCTGAATTCGAGTGAATTCCCCTGATCTGGCGACACTGCTCCGAAATTGAAATCAATAAGTGGTGTTCAATGTTGTGTGCACATGACAGTCGGAGCGAGATGGTGATTATGTCAAAACATTCTGTCAGAGCCTCTAGTTTTTCTTCGACAGGAACGAAAGCGTGAATGTATCGAGAGAAGATGGCGCGAAACACGAAGAAAAAGCTGGCGATATTCGCCGGGACGTCCAAATGCTTGATATACGTGAGTGATTCGTTTTACACGTTCTCGTTATAGTCCTTGATGTCGTTTCTTCTCTCTAAGCTCCGAGCGAACGGTCGATTTATTCTTGTACATCGAATCAATCGATCGAAATCGTTCGACACGCTCGTCGAAGAACATTTTCGAAACAAGATCGATGGACCCTTGTTTTCAATCGACCCCGTTCAAAAATGTTTCTCTCTCTCGTTGCACGACGGTATGCCTGATGCCAACAAACTTTCTCGTTCTCTTCTTTCTCTATCGATTAATTCTATATCGTCAACCAGCCAACCGATTTAAAACGACTACTTTTTTTAGGCAGAAGCAAAATATTGTGCCTCTGAAATGCCTGGAGAAATAAAATACTACGAGTGAGTTTCATCTGCACGTCACTATGTTTATTCTATAAGATCGTAAGGGTGCAACTGTTGCAACATGGACTCGTGACGTCACCGTTCACGATATTTCATTTTCGAGATCAAATATTCTTCGAACAAGCTGCACCGTTTAACGATCAAATCATTCACGGGTCTCGCGATTTCGAAAAACAGAACGTCGAGATTTTGATGTCACGTTTCTTCGTTAGTTATCAGGAGCGATCTAAACGCCGTAACATTATTTCAGGTGTTCTAGAACGGAATATTGTTGCGGTCTCGGTTGTTGCATGACGCCGGGACTACACTTTCATCATTTATGGTATTACTGGTAAGTAGAAACATATTGCGATTGAAAAGAATCGAAAGGCGTTCGAATCGGTTCGATCGTTGCCCCTTGCGGAGGCAACCGGCCGCACAGACGACCATTCGCTGTACGTACGTATTCCTTTGAACAACTTGATGTATTTCCAGGATACTGGTGGTCATCATGTTCCTGGTGTGTTCTGGCGGTGGCTGGTGGTACCGGTACTGGTTGCAAGGAAGGTACAGAGCAGCCGCATCGAATATCCCGAACAGAGCTTCGAATCCTCGAGCTCAGAGTTCCCTTCGAGGGCCACCTTGTCAGGGCCAGAGAGCTCGCATCACCTACAACTCGGCGAGGAACACTGTGTTGTTGCATCGAATGTGGAAAGGCTAGTACACGCATCGTTTTAATCGGATAAATCTCGAGACAGTATTAAACATTAGTTTCGCGTGCGTAACGATCGGTTGTATCGGCAGGTCCTCAGAGAAACGGAGCGGTGCCAGCGTACAACGGTAGCCCGGCCGCTTCCTCGCACTACCAGAACATGAATGTCGTGTTGAATGACGCCAATTGCCCGTACTATCAGCTGTACGGTCCGCCGCCGAGCTACGAGACTGTGATAGCGCAGACACGCGGTAAGATATCGAACCCAGCGTCGCCGGAAACCTCGGGGGCGCGGATCAACGGTCAATCGGCAAGCGTTCTGCCAAACTCGAGCGTGCCGCAGTGTTTCTCGTATACGTGCAACCCGTCGACGAGGCTGAACGCTGGTCTGGAGCAGAACGCGGCGTACCAGAACGGGAACGTGAGCCCTCGCCAGCTCGAGAACCCGGAAGTGATGCCGTTGCCGCGTTTTCCGCCGTACTTGCTGCCGGATGGCACGATCAGGCCGAACCTGTGCGTCAACGTTCCGTTCAACTATCAGGAGCAGTCGTTCGTCCCCGGGGACGGGTTCACCCGTATCTATCAAGGTACATCTACGAACTATATTCCCTATCCGTTGGACAAATCATCGGACACTTCGGACCCGGAGAACCAGAGCTTCGAGGTGCCGAGAATGGAGAGGTACACGATGGTGAATATCGACTGCACGGCGGGTAGCAGCAGAGACCCGAGCGTTTGGGAACCAAGCGATCGTTCGGTACCGAAAACGCACGGAAATCCGGGAACAGCCGCGGACGAAGTACTACAAGAGAACGATTGCGAACACGACCTGAACGCAATGGAAACCGGCAGAGAATTTTCATCGATGCGCGGCGAGAACGATTCAGAATCCACGGTGAACTCGTCGGAAGATTTCGAAGTGGAGTTCTCGAGGAGCCGTCGGGTGTACGGCGGGTCTTTGAAGGCGACCGGCAGATACGCGGGTAACGCGAAATGCGACGAATATTCCGTTGAAAGGGCGTTCTCGAAAACTCTGCCTCGTTCCTGCGAGGGACTTATCAATACAGAGCCAGCGACAGCTACAGCTACAGCTACAGCTACGGCTACAGCAACAGCGATAGTCACAGCCACGGTCACAGCCACAGCGATAGCGACAGCGACAACGACCGCGATAGTTTGCGTGTCTCAGAATTACGCGAGTCCTCTGGAAGAGACGGCTGACGCTAGCGCGAGTTCTTTCCAATCAAATCCATCCAACAATGTGATATTAGAGTCTTTCGTTTCCGACGGCGGGTCTTCCTCGACGGAGAACGTCGAGGACGAGCAACAGTGTCGTCCTCGTTTCGCCAACGTCAGTACAAATTCTGATTTTGAAAGTAAACATAGATTAGACAGATCGAAATCGTTGGACTGAATGCACGAGCGATTCGACATTTAAGCGATACCTTATTCTTGTATACACGTTAACGTACGATTTCCCGCGTATACATATATATATATATTATATATAAAACTCGATCGTTAGGCGACAAACGTCGAACAACACGTTCCATCCCGCAATCGGTGTAAAGAAAACGAGCGCAGTATTATTTTTTTAACGGGTCCTCCGATGTGTCGGTGTATACTTGTCGCGTATTAAGAGAAACATTTAATGTTATACCTACAATGCTTGTTGATCCTGTCTATTTTTCGATCGATCCGCAACCGTCACGCGGCAGGCTTTGCTTTCGAGCAGAGAGCGCGACGCGTGACGTCGAGGGGCTGATCGATGCAATAACTATTCTCGTAACGTTTTACTGAGAAACCTGTGGGAACACTCAGAGCACCGTCTTCATTTCTCCGTGAGAAGCAACTGGTTTTTGGCCGTCGCCGTCGATGTCGGTGGACAGGGATATCGATTCTCCCAGCCGGCAATGGGAACCAACGACCGCCGACGGAATTTCGTTGGCGAACGCACGCGATACTGCCAGAAAACGATTCGCTCGAAAAATACGATTCGTCGTTTGAAGTCGGTCCGCGTCGTTTCCGTGAGACGCGATACAATGTGACGCGATGCGACGACGCGGTGTCGCGTGTCGCATTCGGTTGACCGCGCGCACTCAATTACGCGAACGGTGTCCCTGTTTTTATGAATGGGCTCAACTAACTCCGGTTACGCACAAAACCGTCGATTGACGCCGTACTTCTCGTCGTCCTACATTTTAATATCGGCATGCCAATCGACTCGTTAGCGCACCCTTTTTCTAATCTTCGCACATCGTCGCACACATTTACGAACCACGAGTAAACGTTTTTAATATCAACCGTTCTATCTAAGTAGGGAGGAAAAATGTTTTATCGCATGACCGTCTCTCCCGCGTCGTGATTTTCTATACCGTGTACCGTGAACCGTGAACCGTTTTAACTGGCGCTACGAATCCGTCGAGAGTACCCGATCCGTTTTCCGGCTCGATCGAGCACCGTTCGTAGATACATAAGTTCCCTGTGTTTGCACGTTCACGCATTCTCGAACGTTTCTGTGGTTTCACAAGGCGAAACAACGCGGGTCGCGTTTTACCAAACATTTCCGTTTACGCCTCTCGACCCTTCCTGTCGAACTTGCCTTAACGACGTCGCAGCGCTGTACCGACATCGGAAAGTTTACACTCCGATTGAACCTTGCGGGGAGAAAAACACGTCGCAGTTTCAATACGAACGAGCAAAAACAACGCGAGTCCACACGTATTCTTGCACCCCCGTCCCTTCCGTTCGATATTCTTCTATAATATATGTATTTGTATTTGTATTTCTATCTGTATTTGTATTGTTCGTTTACGTTGATTCTTCCCGATCGGAAGAATCCTTGTAAATTCCATTGTACTTGCATGAAACCGATGTTTCGTCGTTTTGCCTTGCAACCACGAATTCATAGATTAAGCTCGATCTCCTTCGACGCCCGGCAAGCCATCGCTGTTCCAATTAACTTTAAGATATTGTAATTTACGAGAGAGCCTCTAGTTTGTTTACGAATATAGCGTGCAGCGAGGAAAGAGGGACGAAGGGGAGTGGTGTGACCGCGAGATACAAAAAACTCTGTAAGTTTGGGACGGACGCGAGCGATAAAAAAACCTGGTGTCTGATGGGAACGATCGCGCTCCGTTCGTATTTTCGGAGCGACGACAGCTTGCGAACGCGTACCTACGCGTGACTTCCTTTTTCTCTCTCTCGAGTCTTCGTCTTTCTCCAGGTTACACGATTTTTTTCACGATTTCACGCTCAAAGGTTCTCGCGCGATGCGACATATACGCGTCGCGGCGCCTACCAAAAATGTCGAGTCGTCGTCGCTTTCCTTTTCGATTACGTTCGATAGGTTTCCTCGATTCTAACTGCGGTCCAAAGAAACAGCATACGTGCCAATAACGTGTCCGTTAGGTAAATTAATGATCGGGCGACCGAGTCTTTCGCGCAGCCAAGGTGTTAGCTTAAATCGGACGAGATGAGACGAGGAGATGATAACGGATGAAAATAAAGAACAAAAAAAAAAAGAAAGAAAGAATGCACGCGTATACATATGTACAAACACACACACATACATATCTACATACATACACACATTGTACACACATACATACGTACATATACAATTATTTTTTGTAACCGATCCTAAAATTCAGACGGACCCGTCGAATTCACGGTGCGTCCGTCTGAAATGAAAATACATATTATAACGCGTACGGTAAACGACACGCGATGCTCCGGATCCACGGAGCTCTTCTGTAGATTCAGGAATATCACTATATTTTGTGTGCGTGCGTAGTGTCTGCGTGTTACATAGCTTTAACCAATAAACTAGTCCGAGCGATCCTCTGACCGTAACGTGCAATCATATTCGTATTACCATACTGTAAGATATATTGTACCTAACGACCGGTGGACGAGGAGGAGGAAGATGATGAGGAGGTGGAGATTGAGAATGAAGAGAGCAGGTGGAAAAGGATGTCTTTCTGAAATAAAGACGAAATATTTATTCAGGCGAACGCGTACGATCCTCTTCGGACTGTTCGTCTCATTTACGTCGGTATCCGTCTTTCATTTTTGAATCGACGCGACGCAGCCGGGTCTTCTTCCGCGCGACGACAACGCGCAGGAATGCGGGAAGGACTCGGCGACGCGGCTTGCGGAATTTCTTTGCGAACGTGTCGCGATTCGATTTTCTTTTAATCATTCGAATCGCTCGCGAACGCTAGCAATCTCTGTGCTCGCTTATTTTAGAAGAAGAGGAAGAAGAAGAAGAAGAAGAAGAAATTTTGAAAGCCTGTTCATCGATTCGGCAAAGATTGCGGTACAGTTTCTGGTGTGGACGTCGAGCTTGTTATCCGGTATGGCGGCTGAGCAGATAAACGGGCTTCGATGGTAAACGACGCTCGGCGGAGCACGGGTCGACGGTAAAGAGATGGCAGGTGCCACCCAGTGACCCGACGGAAATCAATAGAAGGATAGGTAGAGGGGTTGGAGGTGCGTCGAAGCATCCCCACGAGAAAGAGACAACCGCGCAAACCTGGCGGCACCGATACAGCGGCGGAGCTGCGACCATCGCAAAATCCGAGCTGGAAAATGTCATAGTCGCGGGGACGAACCTAGTTCCGTGCCACGGATTCTCTCTCTCTCTCCCCCTCTCTCTCTCCCTCCCTGGTGTTCTCTTTCTCTCTCTCACACACACACACACACAAACTCTCTCTCTCTCTCGCTCTCCCGACCCTCGATTTTCGGACTCGACCGCGTTCCTTCTGGCCCCGTTGTCCCGTTTGCTTCGTTGCTCCGGTGCTCGCTCGTTTCCGGGGCTAACCCCGCTTTCCCGGTCTAGTGAATTAATAATTCAAGTGATTGTGCGACGATTAGAAGATCGGAGGCCGGGCAAGATGTCGGTGAAGGTGAGTGGAATTCGAAAGAAAGATCTTCGTCCTGGTGGATGAAGAACACCCTCTTGAGGCGTCGACGAGACCTCTCTGGCTCCGCGCGACGTCGTGTTACGACAGTGGGCGTATTCGTTATGTAATGTCAATGTCACGGAGGACACTCCACCGCGGATCGTATTCCGAAACGCGCGCGACTCGCTGGCACCGAAGAATTATTATTAGCTGACCGAACCGAAACGATCGATCGATGGGGATTGGGTGTTGCGTCGCTTTCGGGATATCCTCCGCCGCGTTCTACTCCCTCGGGGACGGAATTGCCCGCAAACGAGCACGCTACGTAGGCTGACGATGGCCGACGGCACAGGTACGATTCCAGCCGCGGTTAATTTATGAATCGATACGGCGACGACAATTCCTCGAGCAACGATAGCAACGAGGAAACCGCTGTTGCTCTGGCCTCGAGCGCCGCGAGCTTCTCTATTCGCTTCTCCGGCGAAATAATTGCGCGATTTTCGCATCTTTGTGCGATCTAAAATTAGCGACGTTTATGTGTACGTGCAGCTTCGCTTCGCATCTGTTATCGCGTTGCAACTTTGCAACGTAGATCGACACCGATCCACGACCCGCCGGGTCTTTCGGAAATCGGGATCAGAGACGTAATTGCTCAATTCGAATGTTTACCGAGTCGATTCCCGAGCGTCGCGACCGACAACATCCCCGTCGTCCTTGTTGCTCCGCACAATTCGCCGTGCCGCCGAAACGCGCGACAACACCGCGCGCGGATACAATTTTCTTGTTGCTATCTCTCGTTAAATCGCGCCGCGAAACGAAACCGTTCGGGCATCGAATAATAGCTGGTGTATCGTAGCGAAAAACGTTTTAATTGTATTATCATCGGCACAAGTGTCCGTTTCCTGCCGCAACGAAAGGTCGGTGACGAAACGGACAGCTCGATTGCATACGCGTGCGCGTGCTTACGCGGCTCCTTGTGCATGCACGCGTGCAGTCGGCTTGCAGTTTCGACAAGAGCTTCGTTCCGTTCCTCTCGTTGCCGTGGCTCGTCGATCCTCTTTCGGGCAGCGTCGCATCTGCCGAGCGTCTTTCCGCGATCGGTCGATCAGTGCGGTCGATTCGCGCTCAACGTGCTCGAATCCTCACGTTTTGCCTCTATCCGCGGAATAAATTGTTTCGGACTGCTTGGCCGCGTTCGAGCGTTATCGCGACGATGTTTTTCACGCACTTTGCGCTTTCGGTTGTAACTCATTACCGTTCCCGCGAATAATAGAGGCTCAGAGAGGATCCGAGACTCCAACGGCGGTCCGTCTTCTTCCACGACACGAGCGCGAGCGGTTACTCGCATCTGCTACGAGATAACGCAACGTAAGTCGAACGATATACGAGCGATCTTTATAAAATTTCAACGCCGTTATCGGTTTACTTTCGCGTCGGAACGCTGACTGTGTACAATGCATCTCCTTCTCCGCGATTCCGAGTAACAAGCCGAGGAAGATCGAAAGCGAAAGCGTGTCACGGGAACGAACGTGTTGTTCCGTCGGGGACACTCGGCCTCTCGTTATCGCCTCTTCAGAAGTCGAAAAAGTTTCTGTCATCCCCGGATATCGGTGACAGTCGCGATACCGCATAATCGCCTGATTCACGAGCCAGTCCCGGACTGGAACTCGTCCCAGCAACTCTTCGACGTCGCGTCGTTCCGTCCGAAGGTTGTGTTCGGGCTCGCGATGTTATTCCAGCGATCCCGACGGTCCCTGGTATTCGGTTAGACGGAACGGCCGCGCGAGGAGGGTACGTATTTTTAGTTTGCTCTAAAACTGTGTCACCAACCGCGGCAATTCCACCGATGAATTTCTCGATCGGTCTCCGGCCACAAGCCTGAAACTGCATAGGCTTTACGCGCGACGCGAGGCACGCGACACCGCCGCGAAGTCACATGTTGCATCTGTCTGACGTGCAACCGCGTTTATACGCAATCGTCCGTGCCCGTTTATAATGGGGAAACGAGATGACCCTCCACGGTTTGTCGTGAAAAACCGACGCGGTCGGAATCCGCGAGAGACGGTTTATCTCGGAGCTTGTACACTATATTGGGCGGGTACCGTCGACTCGTGGCAACCGCAGGTACCTTATCGTTCAGATAATTTCCGCGCGAGAAGTTATGTTTCGCCTTAGCAGAGATTTACGAGTTACTAATTACATTATCTCGCGTAGTAGACATTGTGCAACGGCGAGGCAGATCGGCGCCGCGTTCTTTCATTAGGGATGGGTTCAAGTTCATATACTCACGAATCTGAGTTGATTTCAATAACCAAGTTTCATTTCATGGGTTTCGATCACTGCATGAAAGCAATGATGTAAAAGTATTGATTTTATAAAAACTGATATCGAACCTCGAGATAGTTACAAGTACTTCGATGTTGAAAGGAATCGAATCTTTCGCGAGTAATATTCGAATCTTGGAAAGTAGAACTGCATAGTGAGTTTTAAACACTTTATTTATTAAATTCGTAACTTTCTTTATCCACGATATATCCTGCGTTTGAAAACGCTCTTTCTGAAGGCGCAGAAGTGGTCATTGTACAAAGATATTCACGTGCAATTTTTAATAAAATAGGGTACAAAAAAGTAATGATTCGAAAAATCAGAGAATTTTTAGTACGATGCTCATGAAAGCTTCGAATCTGTTCGACCAAGATTCGAATATTGCAAGTATTACTTCCATTAACCAAAGTACTTGTGAAAGGTTCGAAACCATCTGGCATAGATTCGAGTATACTTATAGAGAGTTCGAATTCAATCAATCAAAGTCCGAACCTGTTTGCGATGTACTTGATCACTAGACAGCGGATCCTTATGCAAAATAAAACTTTCCCGATTTGCAGCCAACTGGAGTGAAATAAAAGTTCACTTTTTAAAATATGTTCGATGGTTCGAAAACAATATAACAGTGTTCCTAAATTCTTCTAATATTTTCACACAGGTGAATATTGCATAATTTTGAAAAATCTATCGTACATGGCTAAACAGTTGTTAATGGAATCTTCAATAGCAACAGCAAATTACATTGTGAACTGACAAGTCACTATTAAGATTGCAATATAAAAGAAAATTTCTTAATTTAACTTTCTTAATTTTCATTATTTTTATAAAGAAATTTCACTATCGTATTCCTGGCATTTTTCTGATTAATACAAGACCAAACACGATAAAATTCCAATTGTATTCAGTGGTTAAATCGACGATTCAAGTTTCGGTCGCAAGGAAGGACAGCGTATGGGAAAGAAAGAGACACTCATTCTGTCCTTCTCTATGTTCGGCACCTCCTTTGAATTTCATTCTGTCCTTCTCTATGTTCGGAATCTCCTTTGAATTTCATTCTGTCCTTCTCTATATTCGGACTCTCAATAGTAATAGGCTTACGGTAGGTAAAGTGTTAAATTGCACCTATTCATCTTCGCCATAAATACATAAAGTCCGCTGTCTATCGATCACATCCTTCACCTCGGAGAGCCAGGGAGGTCCGTCCGCGTTCGTGTAAATGTTGATTGTTGCTACGGTGAACGATACTCGATTTGTCCGCAGATGATGATGTACAAGCAGGCGGAGTTCGAGGATGAGGACACGAGCAGCATAGGGTCCAGTGCTCCCCACAGCGAAGCGCTCAGCATGTCGGCGCCGCACGTTCGATTCCGCTCGGTACCTTTCCCGATCAAGGTAAACTCTTCCAACGATCCCAGTTGTTCGTGAACCGCTCGTTGATCTACCGGGTAAAACGATTGTTTCCCCGTTTACAAGGGAACGCGTAACGCGCACAAACGATCGCGGTTATTGAATCGGAGCGGGAGTAATAGAATGATTCTAGCAATAAGACGCGGGAGTCCAACGGTCGGGCGACTCTTTCTAACAGGCTTAAACGAGCCGGGGCCGTTTGTTTCGCGTAGGGAACGTCGCTGTGGAGAGCGAGGAGCGCGCTCGAGCGATGCCTTTTCATCATATGCGCGGGCCTATTGCTGATGGTCGTGATGCTGTCGATCGTCATCAGCAGCAAGAACGGCTGGGACGAGGCGTCGATACTCCACGTGACGTCGCACGGAGATGGTAACGAGAAAACAGCCCGATCCAGATATTCAGGAATACATCGAGATTGTTCGTTGCAGATGGGACCCATTGTTTGACGGCGCACTGCGTCACCGTCGCGGCGAACATCATAAACAGCATAGACTACAAGGTGGACCCTTGCGAAGATTTCTACAGTTATGCTTGCGGAGGATGGATGAAGAAGAACCCCATACCGGACGGGAGCAGCATGTGGGGCACCTTCGGGAAACTCGAGCAGGACAATCAGCTGGTGGTCAAGAACGTTCTTGGTAACTCTCGGTGGAACGTTGCGTCGCTGAACGTTTCCGACTGTACATAGTTTCCCAATGTCGGGGCAAATCGTTCCAGAGTTGGTTACTTTGCGCGTGTAGTGTATCATTTTAAGGGTGCGCCGGAGCCAGAGAAAATTCCCTAGGAAGCTCTTGACAAGGATAGAGAGATCCTCGTTTCTCCTATGGAGCTGCGACGAAGAGGGAGATATGTCGCTCGCAGGAGAGACAAAGACAGAGATTACGAAGCAGCTTGTTTTTTCGATAATCCCACTCCCATTTCATTTAGCGAGGAAACAATATATTATGGTGCTCTTTGTGTTGAAATATTCTCTGAATTATTGCGGGGTCCTGTACAGAGCCCTTTTTGGAAAAAGTGTACAGAAAAAAAATTCTTCTATAAAAACGTACGCTATTATTGTTTAAAAAGTTTCAAGAAACAAATTGCAAAAAAGGGCTCTGTACAGGACCCCGCATTGTTTCCTCGCTAAATGAAATGGGAGTGGGATTATCGAAAAACAAGCTGCTTCGTAATCTCTGTCTTTGTCTCTCCTGCGAGCGACATATCTCCCTCTTCGTCGCAGCTCCATAGGAGAAACGAGGATCTCTCTATCCTTGTTTCTTAGTTCACCTTTACGCCTTACCCTTAAGGTGGGATCTCATAAGCGTCTCCCATTCGTCGTAACTTCCTGCTGTGCGTTTGGATGCACAAGTTTGCGTTCGTGATGGATGGAGTATAAAGGCGGGATCTGAGGACTCTTATACAGTAAAGTCGGGTTTACTGTCCAGAGTCAACACCGGGTTCTAAGTCCAGTGCCTACTCATTCCACTGGCGGCCGACGCCGTCATATCGGTGTAAACACCACACATTGGCTCGAATGAATCGAAATGTTCAACTTTCTTAAAATCATTATTTTTTTAATGAAATCTCACTATCGTATTCCTGGCATTTTTCTGATTAATACAAGACCAAACACGATATAATTCCAATTGTATTTAGTGGTTAAATCGACGATTCAAGTTTCGGTCGCAAGGAAGGACAGCGTATGGGAAAGAAAGAGACACTCATTCTGTCCTTCTCTATGTTCGGCTTCTCCTTTGAATTTCATTCTGTCCTTCTCTATGTTCGGACTCTCCTTTGAATTTCATTCTGACCTTCTCTATGTTCGGAATCTCCTTTGAAGTAACAAAAACACGATCACAACACCAAGATTACTGTCCACCAAAAATACGGCTGTTGGACAGTAAACCCGACTTTACTATATTCCATTTATCACGAACACAAACTTGTGCGTCCAGACTCGTAACAGGAAGACGCGTTTAGGAGATCCCACCTTTAGCCAGAAAGTCAGATTGGGAAGCTATGGTTTGAGTTTTCGAGGGCGAGAGTAACAATGGTTGGTTCAACAGAGAAATCGATAAACGAGATGAAGTCCAAGGCAGAGAAGAAGGTCAAGTATTACTTCATGTCGTGCATGGACGCGAACGACACCATAGAGAGCAAAGGTGCGAAGCCTATGCTGGATTTGTTGGAGACGATCGGCGGCTGGAACGTGTCCGGTAAATTCGACGTGTCCTCGTGGTCCCTGCAAACCAGCATGCATATTCTGCAGAACGTATACAACATGGACGGTCTGTTTACATGGGCGGTGAACGAGGACGATCGAAATAGCACCAGGCACATTATACAAGTAAGGCAGCGGCTCTAGGCGTAGCTACATACTAGAAACGCGTAGAGGCCGTCTGGCGCGTCACTCGATAAACGAAAGCGTTCGACGTTTCCCAGATCGATCAGGGTGGGCTGACCTTGCCGACGGCCGACAACTATCTGAACGTTACCGAGCACGTCAAGGTGCTGACCGCTTATCTGGAGTACATGACGAAGGTACGGATCCTGTATAATAATCCCGATAACAATTCTGGATAATAAACCGAAGGTTGGGGTTGTGTAATAAATGCGGTACGCAGGTACGGGTCCCACGAAAATCACCGACAACAGGTTTGACCGACAATAACATCGGCCGACAACGTTTTTGATCGTCGACGAATTAAACCGACAACGATTTTAGTCGACGACAGCATTATCCGATAGTAACACCGTTTCTA
This sequence comes from Lasioglossum figueresi, assembly GCA_028455805.1. NCBI lineage: Eukaryota > Metazoa > Arthropoda > Insecta > Hymenoptera > Halictidae > Lasioglossum > Lasioglossum figueresi. The sequence continues at coordinate 13,148,560 of CM052196.1, read as the reverse complement.
AAGATGGTGCTTTTCTTTCATTAACTATCCAGCATTGGTACTTTTAATTTTGTATAAAAATATAATTATTACACTATAAGAAGGATTAGACGTATAGTCGGCTAACGTTGTTGTCAAACGACGTTAACATCGAATAATATTGTCGTCAACTAAAGTCGTTGTCGGTTAAAGACGTTGTCGGTGATCTCCATGGGACTCCCATGCAGCTACATAGACGTTAATTATTCGAAATCAGGTGCAAACGATCAGTTTCTGCACAGATCGGCGTGCTGCTGGGCGGGGAAGAGAATTCGACGAGACGGCAGATGCAGGAGGTGATCGACTTCGAGACGAAGCTGGCGGAGATCATGACGCCGTTGGAGGACCGTCGGGACGAGGAGAAGCTGTACAACCTGATGACGTTGAACCAGCTCCAGGAAAAAGCACCCTTCGTACGTACATATAAGTGTGTAGCACCGTATAGAATCTAACGAAACATTCCCGATCTTAGCTGTCCTGGGTAACATACTTCCAAAACGCCACTCGAACGATCACCAAGAAGATCAACGGCAAGACGACGATCGTGAATTTCGTGCCGGAGTATTTCGTCAAGCTGTCGAAGCTCGTGACGAACTACACGAAAACGAACGAGAAGAAGATGTAAGCTCGCGATACATTAGATGATTGCATAAGTTCGTGTCCGATTTTCGTAGACGTCGCAAACTGAACTGCACGGCATAGTGTAAAAAAAATTGTATAGTCACTATTCTTCTCGAATTGTAGAAAATTGTTGAATTTTCCTTTCAAATCGGGCACGATCTTATGCAATCATCTGATAAATAAAGAATAGAGGGTCTCCGAACGTTTTCGAGTCTGTTCATTTCGCAGAGTGCTGAACAACTATCTAGTCTGGCAGACCGTGAGATCGTTGACGGGTTGCCTGTCGAAACCGTTCCGCGACGCTTACAAGGGCCTCCGGAAAGCGTTGGTCGGCTCGGAGGGACGAGAGGAACAGTGGCGTTATTGCGTCAGCGACACCAGCAACGCGATGGGCTTCGTGATCGGAGCCATGTTCGTCCGGGAAGTTTTCCACGGGAAGAGCAAGCCTATGGTATGATTGGTACAGTAAAGTCGCGATCTAGCTCCCATCGCCTGCTCCGAGCGGGGACAGAGATCGTGTAGATAAACTATTTTTTATGACTGCCTCGACCGCGCCGATCGCGTCGAAAGTATAAAGGATGCCGGACGTAGAAAAGGACAGCATGTAAACACGAACCGCGCTCGGCGAGCGAGGCAGCTCGAGTTTCCCGGTTCCTCGCGGGGATGCCCCCCAGTGGAAGGGTTAGGCGAAGAGACAGGGAGCAAGATCGCAGCTTTACTGTAGTTGCCGATTACGCGAGAAACAAGGGATAACGAGCTACAATTACAGGCGGAGGAAATGATCGACCAAGTGCGGAAAGCTTTCACCAAGAATTTGAAGAACCTCGATTGGATGGACGCGGAGACTAGGCGGTCAGCGGAGGAGAAGGCGAATGCCATCACCGACATGATCGGCTTCCCCAATTTTATTCTGAACGGGCCCGAGCTCGACGATCGATACAGGGAACTGACGATCAACAGGAACGAGTACTTCATGAATAACATTCGGGTGAACAAGTATAATCTGAAGAAGAACCTGGACAAGCTGGAGAAGCCCGTGAACAAGACCACTTGGATCATGACCCCGCCAACGGTGAACGCTTACTACAGGCCTACCAAGAATCAAATAGTCTTCCCAGCCGGAATTCTGCAAAGTCCGTTCTACGACATGAAGAATCCTAAGAGCTTGAACTTTGGCGGGATAGGAGTGGTGATGGGACACGAGCTGACGCACGCGTTCGACGATCAAGGTACGGCGTATGCATTGTGCAAAACACTGTTCAAAAAACAGTGCATACGGTTCTAGAATGCTGGTAAATATTGTAAGGAGGCTCGGTATGTCATTCAACGCTCGTCAAATCGCAAGAAACAATACCGCGTTATCCTGTCGAGGGATATTCTAGACTATTCCTCGATGATGTTTTGTAAATCGAGGCCCCCTAAATGTTACAATTCACTGTTTCAGGGAGGGAGTACGATCTGAACGGAAACCTGAACCAGTGGTGGAACAACGCCACCATAGACAGGTTCAAAAATAGAACGGAGTGCATCGTGGACCAGTACAACAGCTTCGAAATAAACGGCCGGCACGTGAACGGACGGCAAACTCTGGGTAAATGCACTGTCTCTTCTCTGTCCGAAACTTTGTTCCAAACTAACCGACTCGTCGATCGATAGGAGAGAATATCGCGGACAACGGAGGCCTCAAAGCTGCGTATCACGCGTACGTCGGCGCGGATAAAACCTACGAGGACCAAATGCCCCTGCCCGGCCTGAACTTGACGCACCGCCAGCTTTTCTTTTTGAACTTTGCTCAGGTAAGTATGCGATTATAGTGGAACGGCGAGGTGAGCATAGGCGATGCGGTGCGTGTTTGTAGCGAAGCGGACAACAACGAGGAACAGACAAGCTACGTTTTCTTTAGTATGTATCAAAATGTCGTCGCGAAGACTTCGAAAGCTAATGTTGGTCCAAAATATTTTTACTATATATCATTTATTAACTTCAAATTGACTTAGTACGAGAATGTAGTCGAGCGACGAGGTGATCCTTGCCCAGCTCTTGTCACCGCTCCACTATAACCACTCGCATTTCATTGCATTGGTCTGATTTTGCGCGATTCTCCACTATAACCGTACCCTAAGCTCGTACGAAACGCGTGAGAATCACGTACGAAATGTGAACGCGTTCCTTTTGATTTGCACGAACAGGTCTGGTGTTCCGCTGCCACATCCGAGGCGATATCGCTGCAAATCGAGAAAGATTCTCACTGTCCTCCGAAGTACAGGGTGATCGGGCCTCTGTCGAACCTACCGGAGTTCGCCACGGAGTTCAACTGTCCAAAGGGTTCGCTAATGAATCCGGTTCACAAGTGCGAGGTCTGGTAACGCGGCGCTGAAGCGTTCGGTTTTCCTCGTTCCGACGATCTCCGTGGATCGCGGACGAGTCGAGGTCTCGCGAGAAATCGCTAGTCAGCGATCGCTGGCACTTTGTACTTATCAGCGAGCCGGTCCACGGATCGACGGCGAGGTCCGGAACGGTTCCAGAGACCCGTTTGGATGGGCCCGCAGATGACCGAAGCGATTCCGAGCGGCGATAGTTGTCCCTCGTCGAGAGCCACTCGTCGCGTCGGAGTTTCAGAGCCGAGAGATTGCAGAGAGATTTTTCAGCGAGTCGAACCAGACGATGTCGAACGACCTTTCCACCGAAGAGTAGAAGCCAGAGAGGTGTGCAGATTTCTATGCAGATTTCTATGCCGATCCAGGTCCGTGATCTCACCGATTCGAGTATGTCGAACGTCCTGAAGCGCGCGTGTCCTCGCCGGCACTAGGACCGCCGTGCATATCAATTCTCTTCTTACGTATAGCTGTGTCGCACGCACTTCGTGGCGCGAAACTTTTTGGCTAAATGTACGCGAGACGCTCGCCGTGGTTCATCGAGATCTGTCGAGCCAATTCTGTGGTTGTCGGGAAGAATGCCGCACGTCGCATACTTTCACATTCGAGATATTGCCGTTTAAACTTTTCATCGCTAAAGCTTTCACACAGGACATCGGCTGAATCGCAAGATTTTTTCGAGCCTTTCGAATTTGTTCTCATGTACTCTTTCTGGTGAATACGTAAATCACTGAGATCTTTTGAAACTGTGATATACGGCGTTTTTCTTTGCAACCGCAGAATTGTTCGCGGCCGCGCCGCGTCGAACCGACCGACACACTTGACCGCGCGGACGCGAATGCGAACGCGGAACGCGGAAGCGTATCGCGAGCGCGAACGCCGACGCGCGGCTCTCACCAGTCGCCTTTTTCACTTTTATACTTGGAACCAGTATTATTCGATTGTCAGTCGTCGATTCGAGTATAGGTTTACACAAACACGAAAGGTCAGCCAAAATTCTCCGCGAACGTTCACTCGCCTCACACACAGACAGACAGCTGTGCACCTACTATGTATTTTCCTCTGCAAGGACAGCGCGAGAATGGTCACCGCTGTTCGGAGGGACGATCGATTGTATTTTGTTTTTCGCTCGCGACTCGCGACCAGGGGAAACTCGAAACGATCTCGATGAGCCACGACGATCGGGAACCGCGGCGCCGTCATTTCTGCAGGCAGGATCTAGCGTTAAGCTTAAGAAATTTAATTTTTTAAACAGGCTACGGGCTAGTTAGAGCAGAGTTAGAGCGTTAATCTATAGGGAGGCGCGATGCCGCGCGGATACGTCGCCGCGGATATACATTCATACATACGTTACGTCGAGACGAAGTATTTTTCAATGTGCTTAAGTGTGCGTATATTGTTTCGTGTACCGCTATCGTGCGAGCTCGCTTTTCGTAGCGGGCGAAGCGCGGCCGTATCAACTAAATTATGTGTCATCTAATTTAAGAGATTATTTGTACAAACAGGACGATGCCGACACAGCAGGTCCCCATCTTTTAATCAAATCACTGTAAAAAGACAAAGGGAGAGAAAGAGAGCGAGAGAGAGAGAGAGAGAGAGAGAGTGAGAATGAGAATGAGTGTGTGTGTGTGTGTGAGAAAGAAGCGAGTCGGAGCGATTCCACAGGTCTTTCGAAACGAGTACACTGTAATCGATACGTCTGTTAATCATGTGCCGTGAATCTTTATTTTTCATTGTTTCGGAATATCGTTAAGTATAGTCTATTATAGTCACCGGGAGCCAGGTGTCGCGTACGTTCAATGCTTTCGATCGCGCGAGATGCTTCGAGCGATTCTTTTTTTACACTGGTTTGCCGACGAATAACAAACGAAGCCCCTTCATTTAACTCGCGCGGTACGTTTATTAGCTACCAGCAGCGAGAGATCGCGCACCGATTCGTACTAGGCCACTAGACGATTCGTCGATGCCGGAGAACGATCGCGCGGATTCGATTATGATTGCCAATGAATTTCGCGCGTGTAGTCCGTAGAGCGCGACGATTCTTCCGAGTCGCGCCACTCGATACTATACATTATTCGCGATATTTACCAATGACGCACGTGTAAATCAAATAAAGAAGGAATTCAATAAAACGGAGCGAGTGTGTTCATTCGCGAGTGTGTTCATTCTCGAGTCGAACGCGTTCCAGCGTGTGCCATAAGTTCTCGAGAACGCAAACGAGCGCGCTGAATATTGTCGCGTAGACCAGTCCCAGGAGCAGCAGATGAACGTGAGCGTACTCGACCGGTTGGAACGTCGACCGATCCTCCTCGGAGTCCGTCTCTGTTCCTTTCGGCATCCACTTGGCCTCGAGGTACTTCAAAATCCCCGCGGAGCGCAATCGCAACAGGCTGAAACGAAAAAAATTCCGTATCTAGAGATCCCTATTTCACGTGTATATAAATACACGTGGTACGTGAACCGTGTAATATGAATTCAAGGATCCGTTCGGCACGTTCGAGTCCGACAACTGATGCGTTACTGTTTTTCTGCTATTTTCATAAAGCTGCGGCAGCTACGTGCTGCCGAATAATGCAAATTACGCCGCGTAAACATTTTCTTGGATAGAGCACCTTAAGGGACTAGACTCGTTTTTACAGGATTGTAAGGGTGCGGAATGCGCGTTGTCATTTCTCGATAATACAAAGATGGAGGTCTATTTCCATATAGCTGCGACAGCCTACATGCTCCCGAATAACACAAATTACGGCTCGTGAACGTAAAAATAAGACTTTTGAGGGCGATCGCGGTCTAGATTGATCTTTTATCTATCGCTTTTGACTACTGAAAAACTCCGTCTTTGCATTATCAAGAAATGTGAAACGAGTCTACCCCCATAAATTCGTACTACACGATTCACGTACCACGTATACACGTGTATTTTAGTACACGTTCAAAAACGCGATCTCCATCCGTTTCTCGAGTGTCTCGTCTTCTGGAAACGCAGCCGAGCTTACTAGGTGTCTATCAGACGTCGATGCTCCCCAAATCTAGCGTGCAGGAACGAGATCTTCAATCTCCAGTAGGTACCGGGTGTCCGAACGATACGACAGACGCAGGCGTCTCGAACTCTGAGATAAATCGGCAGAAAGACGTCCGGCACCTCTAGATAGGCGAACCCATGGTCGCAAAGCTGCCGCGAGTTCAACCGAGCGGCGTCCCTCATGTCAGGACACCGGTTGTTCACCAGATCCCTCCACTCAGTCTTCAACTCACCCCTCGGCGATCCGTTCTGAAAATGAGAAGCGAACCTAAGCCATCTGGAAGCAGATTTCCCTGCAAAGTCTAATTAGATGATTAACCTACCACGGTGAAGTGGATGTAGGCACTGCTGTCGTTCCTCACGCAGATCGAATGGCTTCGCTTTTGCAACGCGTCCTCGAGGCTGTTCAATGGAACCGAGTTCCCCCGGATCGCCAAATAAGAGGTGAGCGTGCTGCTGAATCCTCCGGCCAGCAGCATTCCCGTAATCGAATGGGACAGCACGATCAGCCGGAGAGACCACGCGGTGGGCATCTTGTGGCAACCTGGTTCGATCTAGAGCTGTTACTCTTGAGTAGACATCGGATCCGTATGGAATTATGGCTTTTGAAAATTTTTTAAAATTGCTAGTATATAAAATACGACAGAGTTTGGTACGATTTTAATTTATTTCAAACCTACAAAGGCTACGACCACGGAAAATAAGACGTCGGATCAGTATGCAATTATGGTTTTTGAAATTTTTTTAAAATTGCTAGGATATAAAATACGACAGAGTTTGGTACGATTTTAACTTATTTCAAACCTACAAAGGCTACGACCACGGAAAATAAGACGTCGGATCAGTATGCAATTATGGCTTTTGAAAATTTTTGAAAATTGCTAGTATATAAAATACGACAGAGTTTGGTACGATTTTAATTTATTTCAGGCCTACAAAGGCTACGACCACGGAAAATAAGACTTCGGATCCGTATGCAATTATGGCTTTTGAAAATTTTAAAAAATTGCTAGAATATAAAATACGACAGAATTTGGTACGATTTTAATTTATTTCAGACTTACAAAGGCTACGACAACGGAAAATAAGACTTCGGATCCGTATGCAATTATGGCTTTCGAAAATTTTCAAAAATTGCTAGGATATAAAATACGACAGAGTTTGGTACGATTTTAATTTATTTCAGACCTACAAAGTCTACTACCGCGGAAAATAAGATTTTATTTTATTCTAAATCTATTAATCCAACTAAAATCTGATTAACTTAATTCAAAATTGGGCAATCAAAAATTACACGGATATCTCATGAATAGACTGCGGATCTTTATGCAAAATAAAAATTGTTTGCATCGATTGCAACAAGCAGAAGACATAATAAGATTACATATTTTCTTCAGCGATCTTAATAAATTTTTTAAAATCTCGTTATTTCATTATGTTTTAAATTACACCAATTCATTTATGCCATAAATGCATAAAGATTTACCTTGCCATAAATGCCATAAATGCGTTACCTTGGCCGCTCAAGCAGCCCAATACGACCAGCAAACCGAACGATGCCGAAGAGAACTCGTCCCTGGTTTGCTCGTCGTCCTGCGTGCTGGTCCGCGTGATCCTCTTGAGAAAGTGCACTCCGACGATGATCACACCGGTGGCCAGGGTGAAAGCCAGAATCGTCCACCATAATCCTAGGCTGAACACGTTCGTGTACCATTGTTGCAAAACCCTGGTCCCGTCGGATCGAACGAACAGGGCGTATCTGCGACGATAGGAGGCAAGGAGACTCGATGGAAACGAGGTGACTGTTCGAAACAATCGGATATTTTCGGTGGAACGTTGTCGTAACTTGAACGCGAGATCCCTCGATTGTTTCGAGTAGAGCAGGGTTTGCCAAACATTTTCTTGGATGGAGCACTTTAAGGGGCTAGACTCGTTTTTACAGGATTGTAATCGTGCGGAATGCGCGTTCTCATTTCTCGATAATACAAAGATGGGGGTTTTCAGTAGTCAAAACGCTAGATAAAAGATCGAGGTAGCTATTTCCATAAAGCTGCGACAGCCTACATGCTTCCGAATAACGTCAATTACGGCTCGTAAACGTGAAAATCGGACTTTTGAGGGCGATCGCGGCCTAGATTGATCTTTTATCTAGCGCTTTTGACTACTGAAAAGCCCCATCTTTGCATTATCGAGAAATGAGAAGCCGCATCCCGCACCCTTGCAATCCTGGAAACGAGTCTACCCTCTTAAGAGTCTTTGAATTTTGACGGAGCACTGTAATTTGAAGGGTAGGTAAAATGACACATAACCATGAATGTCGTGAATTATTCATACGTAAAATGATTATAGTCAAAATGCAGAAAAAAAGCTTTGTTATTAATATTTTTCGCGGAGCACAGTTTGCCGCACAGAGGGCCGAATCGAAGAATTTAGGGACATTCGACCAAAAAATCGACTTTTCGAAATTGAAAACTAATCTGTGTGTATTGCTTCGTAAGTGTCTATAGACCTCGAAAATGAAAAAATGTATGAAATTGAATAAATATTGTAGTTACTTTGATCACTTAAAGTTGAGCGTTCTGAAAGTAGCATATTTCACCAGGCAAAATTGCTTAAGTTATTTGCGTTGATGTCCTCATGTATTCGTCCCATATTTCCTCTTTCTCCTCGTTTTTTTTTGTATGATATAGAACATCCCTTCTCAATAAGAAATCATATATTTTTTTAATAATAACTAATAATAATATATTTAAAAAATAATATTGACTGATACATGACAGATTAAAGAAATTTTGTATATTTGTCAAGGGATATCTTTTTTTTCCCAAAACTTCGGTACCTCAATATTTTCGGTACATCTTCCTTGAAATAACCGTACAAGAATCATTTCCATCTTCGTCCACCTTCGCAATGTATAGTTGTTTGATTACATTATACAGGGTGGCCCACATAACTCTTAACAGCT